>OU612045.1:163771539-164971539 GCA_914767935.1 Coremacera marginata
AATAGATTATAGATATAGATATAGATTATAAGATATAGATATAGATATATATATAGATATAGATATAGTAGATATAGATATAGATATAGATATAGATATAGATATAGATATAGATATAGATATAGATATAGATTAGATATAGATATAGATATAGATATAGATATAGATATAGATATAGATATAGATATAGATATAGATATAGATATAGATATAGATATAGATATAGATATAGATATAGATATAGATATAGATATAGATATAGATATAGATATAGATATAGATATAGATATAGATATAGATATAGATATAGATATAGATATAGATATAGATATAGATATAGATATAGATATAGATATAGATATAGATATAGATATAGATATTAGATTATAGATTATAGATATAGATATAGATATAGATATAGATATAGATATAGATATAGATATAGATATAGATATAGATATAGATATAGATATAGATATAGATATATAGATATAGATATAGATATAGATATAGATATAGATATAGATATAGATATAGATATAGATATAGATATAGATATAGATATAGATATAGATATAGATATAGATATAGATATAGATATAGATATAGATATAGATATAGATATAGATATAGATATAGATAAGATATAGATATAGATATAGATATAGATATAGATATAGATATAGATATAGATATAGATATAGATATAGATATAGATATAGATATAGATATAGATATAGATATAGATATAGATATAGATATAGATATAGATATAGATATAGATATAGATATAGATATAGATATAGATATAGATATAGATATAGATATAGATATAGATATAGATATAGATATAGATATAGATATAGATATAGATATAGATATAGATATAGATATAGATATAGATATAGATATAGATATAGATATAGATATAGATATAGATATAGATATAGATATAGATATAGATATAGATATAGATATAGATATAGATATAGATATAGATATAGATATAGATATAGATATAGATATAGATATAGATATAGATATAGATATAGATATAGATATAGATATAGATATAGATATAGATATAGATATAGATATAGATATAGATATAGATATAGATATAGATATAGATATAGATATAGATATAGATATAGATATAGATATAGATATAGATATAGATATAGATATAGATATAGATATAGATATAGATATAGATATAGATATAGATATAGATATAGATATAGATATAGATATAGATATAGATACAGATATAGATATAGATATAGATATAGATATAGATATAGATATAGATATAGGTGTAAGATACAAAGTACGGGCTGTATGGCGGATACATCAAAACTTCCCATCTAACCTCTCTCAATTTTTGCCGGATCATCAAAGAAGTGTTTGGTCTGGCATTGTCATGTTGAAACACAACAACTTTTCTGTTCATCAATTTTGCCCGTTTTAATTGAATTGTTTGCTTCAATCTCGTTAATTGTTGACAGTAGAGTACAAAATCAATTGTTTGACCAGGCTGTAGAAGCTAATAATGAACAATTCCCTTCCAATAACACCAGACGCCCCGCATTGTCTTTCTTGATGTCAATCCCTGGCTTTCCACCGTTTTCACCAAGTTTCACCTTGCTTCGTCCATGATCTTTGTCGCATCTTATTATTGAACGTGTTCCATTTTTCATCTCCCCTAATCATTCGCTTCAGAAATGGTCCAATTTCGTTCCGTTTTAGCAGTGATTCGCAAATTATATATTGTGGATGTTCAGTGAAAGTATTATGATAAAAACTTAGTGAAATCTCCTGCACGTGCAACTGTAAACGTTTCTGTGGCGTTGTTAGAAAACAGCTTTTCTTTGACTTTCTACCACGATTGAATTTTAATCTAGGCTGGGCTAAAATGCCGTTGACGTGATAACATTTCAGAGTTTGACGTTGTTGCCTCTTCAATGGCAATTATATTGTGTAAGATGTGTTACAAATCACTCCACCGTGAGTGTTACACCTCACCCCAGTCGCTTAAAGGCAGTTGACTCTGCTTTCTCCGTAGGGTCTGCCTACTTCCAAGACTTATGAAAACCTACATTTTGTATGAAAAATCACCGTGTTACATATCACCCAATGGTACACCTCGTCCTACAATTTTTCCTATACAAATTTTAGCATTTTGGCAAAAACATGCTCCAGAAAATTGCCTATATCTTCCTACATTTTTAGCTGCCACAGCCAGACTTTTCGGGAAAATTTTAATAAGCCTTGCATTAAAATTATAATAAAATAAAATAATTATATAAATAACAAAAATATTACAATTACTTTTTTTTTTTAATTGCGTTTTGAACTTGTGAAAATTATTGTATTTTTCCCATAAACATTTTTGCATTTTGACAAAAAACATGCTCTAGAAAATTGCCCATAACTTAAGGACAATAATTTTTTAAATTCCAACAAAAAATATTTTTGAACTTTTGTCAGCACCCGCGACACTGTGCAACGTCCTGTTTGAGAAATAAACGATCACCTGCAATCAAAAAGTTTTAAATATTTTGATTGTGTAGTATTTTCTTTTTGATACAACTTGATGAATTCTACCATGTATGAATAATATTAGATTTTCATTATGTTAAAAAAAAATATTCTCTTCGAATAGTTATTTTTTTCAAAAATAAAATAATCAAAGTATGGGCAAAAGTTTCAAACTTTTTGCCCAATCAAGCTATTTTTCAATGACTTACATTTTCTCAAATCTCACTGGAACAATAAAATAACATCAATTTATAACGTTGTTTTTTTCTTAAACCATTTATACACCACAGTGAACACATTGGCGAACAAAGTTCTTTGTGCGGTGGAGAATAGAGTGAGAAAGGATGTAGGAGAAATTGCTTCACTGTCATTGACAGTCAAAATATATCATTAAGAATATTTATTTCAATGCAACTATTTTTTATACAGTTGCACACACACTACGATTTAAGTAACTATATTCAATTTACTAAGTTTTACTTTACGATTCAAATATGGCGAATGCGAATGCGAATGCCAACAACAGCGCGCACTAATGCCAATAAGAATAAAAAAATCAGCCAAGACCTCGACCCTTGAAACAAGCACCGATGGACCACCAACTAACCGACACAATCGAATAAATAAATGAGGGTTAACATTTTTGTAACGCTCGTTTAAAAAATATTTTTTTTTTAAATTTCACTTCAGTGTGCCACACAACCAAATAGTGAAAAATTCCACTGGCGGCAGGGACAACAAAGCTTTTTGAAGAATTTTTCAAAACATTTTTGGTCTATATTATTATTTCTCTTTTGTTTCTGCTTTTATTTTTATTTTAGTTTTTCATATGCTGAACAAAAGAAATTCTTGTGGGCGATATATAGGTTGCCATGCCAGGAACACCAGCTGTGAAGGGTGGTACTCAGAGAGATATCCCAGAGAGGAAGAGTAGCCAATACATGTAAGTATGTGGGTGTTGCTAAAAGTTGGCAGTGTGCTCGTTGCAAAAACTAGAGCATAAACCGAAAACCACAAAAGAAACATGCGAGCGAAAGGAGCGGAGCGTTTTAGCTAAGCGCTGAATCGTTGCGAATTAAAATCGATAAATCAAACACACAGCAACAACAAAGAAGCACCAACTTATAACTACTGCCGCGACAACAACAAGAAGTACAACAACAACGTCGCAAAGAATGCCAACTACAAGCACACAACTCCCTACTACTACAACAACAACACCACCACCAAAAACAATGACAACAACACGTAGTACACGCAAAACGCAGGAAATCACTTCGCAGTCGCAGCACAGGAGGACGAAAAGTAGAAAAATAAGACACGATGAAACGACAAAAAACTGGAACTTTGAAATTTACAACATTTGACGGAAACGAAGCGAAGCTGAAATTGTGTTGGTGAACTCCTTCACCCACACCACATCATGCGCCAACTCCCTAAACTAGGCTTTAGATAAGAGCAAATAGGGGACAAACCCGAGAATATTTTAACTAGGCGCGAGGGAGTTCGCACGTTCGTTCGTTCGTTTTGTTGACTAGGTTTAGGTAATGACAAAATGTTTAGCTCAATAGGGGGCCGCATTGCATGAAAACGACAAAGAACGAGTAAAAGCTGAACATTGCAAACAGGCAACAGAAAAAAAAAAAAAATAGTATTTTTACTGTGGAAGAAGTTGTGTTGAAGGAGTTGAATTTAATGTATTTGGAAAAAAAAAAATCATGATTTTAAGATTTAAAATGCATGATTTTGGAAATAACATTTAACATTGTATGAAGCAAACATTAAAGTGGCTTAATACAAAAAGTTTTGCGGTTTGGTTGACGTCACAAAGAAAGGCGCAGCACGCGCTGCAGGAAACACTTCAAAAATAAAAAGTCAAAAAGTTTCAGCGATAGCTTTGTCCACATTGTGAAAGACAAACATCGAAATCATTAAAAATTACCTCATTTAGTTCGCCAGTTTCAATATTAGTCAAAAATTTTAAATAAAAGAATTCCCCGCGTATTGTAGTGGGGGAAAAAAACGAAAAATCGCATCTTTTCGGCCAATATCGGGGAAAAATGTTCCATATGATTTAGATATGACATGATATGCCATAAGAAATCCGACGAATTCCCTTTTTCATTCAGTACTTTTGATGGATTTACTGACGATACCGCCATAATTTGTGGTCTATTTGCCACTCTATTTAAAGAATCATTCTGTTTAGACTCTTTTTTTTTAGTCAGATGGTGAGTACATTAAATATATGAATTCCGCACCGAGATATTCTTTAAAAAATCTATATCCTTCACATCAGATATTTTGAAGTATATTGTATCGATCGATGAGAACTTTGGCGCTGGATTCAACGGAACTTCTGCCGGAGGGTTAACGCAATGCGTTTTGATTTTGAGTCAAACACTTTCTTTATTAGTCAATAAATTATTTAACGAAAGTTATTTTCCACTTTTTTGTCCTATTTATATAAGTCCTATTTATTATATGGAGCATTCAATTAACTTGAATTTGGTAAAAAGCTATAGCTAAATGCCTATACTTCATTAATATGTGAAAAAGATAAGCAACATTGTTATCGGGTATTCTGTCAAAATGTGGAAACTTTCAAGGACACAGCAGTACATGGACCGCCGCATGGCAAATGGGAACGTGGTTGCGGTGGAATTGTTGGAGTTGCTACTACCAACAGAGCGTTCATACAGACCATTGGAGTATTTTCGTAGGAAGCTGGCGCCATCAATGTACTCAAGGCCAGTAGCGGTAATAGGTTTAAAAGCCACTTTATGGCTGATAATGTTTCCTGATGTTTCACTGTTTGACTTCGTTTCTACTTTTTGTTCTTTCGTCGTAAACACAGCCGATTTTGACATATGGCGATCGATGTTTGAGAAAATAGGTACTGGTTAAGGTAGTATCACCTTGTAGTGATTAAGCTTGGGGCAATGAAGAAGACTTTTTTGCCACATATGAAACGGACGTGCCTTATGTCCTCTATAAACTCTTGATAGGCCAAATTCTACCAAGTTGGAGAAAAAGCCAATATTTTCTTTGAATAATACAGTAAGCGATGATTTTTTCATAGCTTTTGGTTTCTTTTAAACAGAAATATCTTAAATATTAATACGCTAACACAAATCTTGAACCTCCTTTTTTTCAATTTATGGGCAACAGATTTGGATGAAACTTATATCATTTGAAAGCTCTCGTTCATACCATGTGCACAATATAGTTTTTATTCAAATGTTTGGTCATTAAGATAGGTAAAAATTAAAAATTAAAAACACCTTTCCCCATATAAAAGAAGCAATAACAAAATATTTTGCAAAGCTATACAGCTCCAAGGTTCATTAATATAGGTTAAGTCACTTGAGAGAAAAGCACTCTTTTTCCGCCTTTGCTCGAACTGTCAAAGTAGCTGTTAGCTAAAAATTGTACAGATTAAGGTTTTTTTTTTTTCTTGATTTCATTTTATCTATTCTGACAGTTCGACCGAGCTTCTCTCAAGTGACTTAACCTATATTAATGAACCTTGTACAGCTCTATTGAACAGCTTTGCTGTGGGAGAGTAGATTGCAAGAGTCAAATGCGTGAGTAAAAAAAAGGCATATGCTTTAACAGAGCTTTAACAGAGTGTGGTTGTTGCTAATTTTTCTTTCCCATCTTCACAGACACACACGATCCGCGTTGCTGAGACAAAACAAAATAGAGGGTGTCGCAATGAAAGTGAATTTTTCGATTACATTGTAAAGTAAACATGTTAACTTGTAAACATTATAGTTTTTATTTAAATGATTTGTCATTAAGATAGGTAAAAATTATAAATTAAAAACAACTTTTTCCCCATATAAAAGAAGCAAAAACAAAATATTTTATAAAGCCATACAGCTTTGTTGAACATTGTGGCTGTGGGAGAGAAGAATGCGAGAGTAAAAAAAAAAAAAAACAAATGCCTTAACAGCCTTTCCTATCATCTCAGACACGCACGATCCGCGTTGCTGATACAAAACATAATAAGGGGTGTCGCAATGAAAGTGAGTATTGCATTGTACACATGTTCTGGCAATTAATAAGTTATAGAAACAAACTTTCGAAACAGTTTATAAAGATTATAGTTTATTGAGTAGTTTTGCTAAAAGTGACCAAATAATAAGCAAACAACAATTATTTGAAATGAATTTTCAATGAAAACACTCACGGAGGATCTGTTTGAGTGGTACTTGAGGGGAGATGGGGAAGGACAAGGGGGTTATCGCATTCGTTAAAATCGTGTGATCTTAAGGCATCTGTTCTTATATATTAATACGCAAACAAGAATCTTTAACTCGCTTTTTACCTACTTTAATGACAACAGATCCGGATGAAACTTATATCATTTGAAAGCTCACGTTCATACCAAGTGTACAATTCAGTTTTTATTCAAATGTCTTGTCATTCAGATAGGTAAAAATTAAAAACACTTTTTTCCTCACATAAAACAACAAACAATGGCACACAATATTACTGTTCTTGAACAACGTTGCTGTGGTTGAGCAGAAGGTGAGAGAGAAAGAAAAAGCTTCAATACAGCTGTTCTTCTTCTATATTATTCAAGAATTGAAAGCAAGAATTGAAGCTTATAAGCAAGCCTCAGAAATTTTTTTCGTTTTTGCTTTTTCTATTTCTACGTAATGGATTACGTACATATAACGTACAAAATGATACATTCCAGTATTAGAAAATATATATTATTGCGTGAACACAAAGTTTAACTCCCTTTTTATCTATTTTTAAAGACAACATATTCCAATGAATCTTATATCATATGAAAGCTCTGGTTCATACCAAGTGGACAGTAGAATGCGAGAGTGAAAAATAATTCAAAAGCTTCAACAGAGCGGTGTGGTTGTTTTTGCTTTTTCTTTCCTATCTTCTCGGAATTATTCGATCAGCGTTGTTGATACAAAACAAAAAAAAAAGGGGTGTGTCAATAAACTTATTTTTGTTTTTTGGACTGTCAAGTAGATATGTTCCGTTTCAGAAAATTTTTCAAAAGTGCCACAAAATTTAAATCGTGCACTTTTATTGGAACACTATATTTTTGTTCATACAAACAGGTGCCAACGATTGTGCTTGCCTGCATATTTTGTTGCCGTCTTTTCCTTACTCTCTTCGAAATTGTTTTTCCATTTTGCTTCTTTTTCCATAATAGATATTCTATTGCACTCAAGAGTACAATGGAAGAGTGACTCAGACATTTCAACAGAGCTGTGTGGCATTGTTGTTATTGTGGCTTTTTGAAGTGAAAACTTCTCTAGGTGCGTTGAGCGCTTTTTTAATAGGTGTAAAATGGTTATGAAATCGCGTCAGCACTGTTAACGTCAGCAATGCTATATCTACACCTCCATGCATCAATTCAGAAGAAATGTTTTTTTTATTCAAAAATTTAATGAATTATTCAAAAGAAGGATCTAAAAGATTTGAAAAACTACATTTACATGTTTAGAAACAATAATAAATCGGATTAAAATAAATCATTATTTCCACATATTTTTACTTGTCCCGCAAGTTACAAGCACCTGTCCCAGTAGTCACAATTTGTAATTCTTTTTATCCTTTTCTTACAAAGGCAAGCATACTAACTCTAATTAATAAATATGTTGTACAAGACCGAAGAAGCTGACCATTTAAATATTTTAAATGGTTTGGCTAAAATTTTTCTTTGATTTTTCAAAGGTAGATGAATGGAATTTTTTAGTATCCCAGTAGTCACATTCATTCAAATATTAGTCACACAAAACATAAAAACTCATTGAATTTTTTTTTTAAAGAATAATTATACTATAGTTATTAAACCCTGTTTTAAAATATATTCCACTGTTGTATAAGTTATGATGACATCATCATAACTCATGGTTGATCAAATTCTGGAGTCAAATTTCCCAGTAGCCACAATGGAATGCCCCATATATAAAAAAAAACAAACAGTATAGTAAAAACGTGAAACTTCTTCTCTGTGTACACTCTTTCTCTTCTAAAACAAAAAAGATTTTAGTGTAAGAGACAAAGACAAAGATTTATATATATATAGAGAGAGATAGAGATCATCTCAAAAGAAATCCAATACAAAATTGCATGAAAAATATAACTATCATTCAATATTCATACAATAATTGATTTAAGCTTCAATTGGTAATGTTCGTGAATCTATTTTAGTTCTGGATTTTGTTCTCGAAAAAATTGCATCTATTGTAGCTCTGGATTTTGTTTTTGATTCGTTGGGATTGTTATTTATGTGCAAACCAAATTTTTCGTGAAGGGAAGTAGTTAGCAGTAAGGAATCATTTGCTGCCAAATTTACGTTAAAATCTCTTCAGATATTCATAGTGATTTTATTAATCATCGTTTCAACCAAGAGCATCAACACCTGTTTGATTGTAAATCAGTAGGGGAAGATGTATGAAAAAAAATCAATTGTTAATGATGGCGAATTGGGTTGACACCTCAATTTTTTGTATTTTTACGAATTCAGTGCTGGGGTAAGCGCTAAGTAAAAACGGGCTTGGAGAATCCAAATCTATTGTCAGAGTTTTAAAATTACAAAAATTCGTAAAAATACAAAAAAATTTAGCTGACAATCCTATACGCCATATTGAATTTTAAAACTTCAAAGTCAGATTCAAAATTAAATGCGTTTTCAGAATTTCGAAATAATCTTGGTGGCATCCGCCATCTTCAATTTTAAAATTCTGACATCATATTTGAAATCAGCTACCACTTAAAACTGTTAGATGATGTTTAAAACTCTTAAAAATAAATTATATTAGGTGAAAGCCTTATTGTGAAAAAATGTAATAATTTTGAAATGTAGACAACGGATTCGGATTCAGTGACCCATTTTAACCTAGTGTTCGCCCTAGCACCGAATTCGTAAGCATAAAAAAATGTAGGTTGCAGTCCAATCGCCCATTACAAATTTTAAAAATCTGACATCAGATTCGAAATCATCGACCCCCTAAAAATAAATTTAATTAGGTGGTAGCCCTTTTGTAGAAAATTACATGACTTTGAAATAATGACAACAAATTCGGATTCAGCAACCCTATCCGCTATCTTGAATTTTAAATCAGCGACCCCTTAAACGGTTAGATGATATTTAAAACGGTATAAAATACATTGTATTAGGTGGCAATGCTATTGTATAGAGTGAACGACTCATTTTTACCTAGTGTTCGCCCCAGCCCAGAATTCATAAAAATAAAAAAAATATAGGTGGCGAACCCATAAATCTGTTCAATGATGTTTAAAACTATTAAAACTACATTTTATTAGGTGGCAGCCCTGTGGTCAAAATTTGATTTGATGGCGGCAACCCTGTCCGCCAACTTGAATTTTAAAATTCTGACATCAGTTTCGATATCAGCCACCCCCTAAAACTCTTATAAAATGTTTAAAACTCGTTAACAACATATCATTAGGTGGCAGCCTTGTGGCAAAAATTTATGTGGCAATTCTATACACCATCTTGAATTTTAAGACTGTGACATAAGATCCGAAATCAAATCTATTGTCAGAATTTTAAAATTACAAGAATTTGCAAAAAAACAAAAAAATCGATGTGACAATCCTACCCGCCATTTTGAATTTTAAATTTCTCACATCAGAAGCGTAACCAGAGATCCCCTAAAACTGCCAACCACGGTATTTACAAAACGTTTCTCTTTTTGTAAATTAATTACGACCTCTTTCATAAGTTTTAAGTTATGTGTTTATATAACTCCAATAATTTTTCAATTATTTAAAGGTTATATTTTATCGAGCTCAAGGTCAATGTTGCTTTCCGAAGAAAACAACTGAAGGAAAAACAACTAACAACAACAATACCCTATAGAGTATCAAGCACATAGCAGACTAGACAGCTGTTTCGTTGGCCGCTACACTAACTCATCAGTAGCCTTTTTTCGTGATTCTTGCTGTGATCCACTAATTAGCTCTTAATTTTCCACTTGTTTCACGAATGCAATTAGTAAATTACCCTGAATTGCATGTACGAGAATACAAATGATATGAAAGCAGCTTAAAGTTCTTCTAATTTGTGAAGTTCGAAGATAGATCAAACCCAATAGGCAATGAAGCTAGGCCTCTTCTAACGAAGGCGTGCATTTACAAAAACTGGTTCTGCTTATATTTCAGCGTTACTTTTTCGTTAAATGTTAATATATATATGAGTTCAAAAATACTGCATAATAATCAACGTCATGCCTTCGAAATATTCTTATCTGACAAAAATATGTAAATTAAAATAAAATCGCAAAATAAATAGGGTAGGCATACATAAAAAGGAATTAAAAAAAATACATTTTTTTAATTGTGTTGGTTAACCTCTTCTTTAAGCCATTCTAAAGGAGTGCTTTTAGCAGGCCTCTTTAAAGCAGGGAGAGCAGAAGGCCTGAACAATTTTCTCGTTTCATATAAATAAGAAAGTATATAGTTGGATATGAGTGCGGAAGCACTTCGAAATCCATATGAAGGCCTGCTAGTAGCGCTTCCAACTACTGCCATTGCCAACTGGGAAGTTTTTCTAAATACTCAAAGATTTTGTTGTGCTAGTTGTTGTTGCTCTTCTTTTTCACAGTCGATCTTAGCTTCAGCAGTTAGTTTCTCTTTTTTGTTACATCTTTATAAACACATGTTGCATAAACATGTTACATAAACATAAATACGTAGCTTTTCGCTCAATAAAAATCATCGCATCGCCGCCTAAGAAGTTGCACTTCAAAAAGTAAAAACACTTCAGGTCTGAACAGGCGGACACTTGTATGAAAAAATCAGGCCTGTTTTCAAGAAAAGCTCAGGCCTTGGTCAATTCTTGACTGAACAGACATGATATTTTCTGCTGGGGTATAATTTTTTTTTTATATTTGAGTTTTTATAATTATCTGTAAGCCAATTCACTTCGACAATTTGTCATTTAGATAAAGGATATGTTGACTCTACCAAGTCACATCGTTATGCAGTTTGAATTCTTCTAAGAAATTTACTTCATTTTTTAATAATTTATTTAATTTTTAGAAAATTTTAAAAAACGCCCATTCCTTCTTGTTGACGATAATTTAACTTCCCGTGGACAATAATTCAACACGATTCAAGAGTATTAATTCAATTAGTGATAAAATTCTGTCAAGGATATTCTTTTTTCTTCTCTAAATATAAGCAAAATATGTAGAGATTTAAATGTTTGCTTATTATGCAGAGATTTGCAAAAAAAATTG
Source organism: Coremacera marginata (assembly GCA_914767935.1). Taxonomy (NCBI): domain Eukaryota; kingdom Metazoa; phylum Arthropoda; class Insecta; order Diptera; family Sciomyzidae; genus Coremacera; species Coremacera marginata. The sequence goes on from OU612045.1 coordinate 163,783,329, forward strand.
TGCCTACATTAGTGTAAAAATTTTCTGGATTAAATTTAAGCTGCTTCAACAACAGTAGCACAAAACCAGCCACAGCACAGCGCATCTAATCTGGGGTATTTAGGAAAATATGGGGAAAAATAGAAGGCTGAAATGATGGCACCTTTTAGCTGTTGTAAGGTATGGCAAAACAACGATGTGAAGTGAAAAGCGACGTAGAAAGGATAGCGTAATTTTTTTTTCATTGCATAACTTAATGAGATTTGTGTACAACTCAGCAAATGTGCTTCAGTCTGAGAGGTAGAAAAAAAACAGTTATCTACTTTTTTGCAGCTGCCATGCTAACGTAGTGAGTTTCATGTAACCAGCTGAGGTCATTATAATTTTCACTTTTAAAGCCAGCTGAGTTTCTCGAATTACTACATATCTGTGTATATTTAAGAAAATAAACTCTCTCGAGATATGAAAATTTACCAGGATTTTTATCATATCGCACACTAAATACAAAACAGTCACAACTCAAAATTTACAAATTTTTACTTTTTTATGTAAAACAATTCGTAGTTTTAAAAAGGAGCTGATTCCTTTAACTGTCAACATTTTGTACACATCTTTTTTCTCTATAATTTAAACAAAAAATGTTCTTTTTCATTGTTTTGTATGGAGTTCCTTCAAAAATTAAATAGCTTCTTGCTTCTTCTAGAAATTTAAAAATTTTTAGTTGTGACTGTTTTGTATTTAGTGTACGATTTTTTTTTTATTTATTTATTCTATTCAAAATAATATATCCCAAAAGAAATCTATCAGCCACTTTCTCTAATGCGAAACAAACTGATTTTACACGAATACTTCGTCAAACACACGAAAGAAACTAGTTTTTGCTTTTTATAAAACAATCATAAAAAGTTTTCATACGAATTTGACAGAAAATGGGAATATAACAGTTCGACCGACATAAAAATTTTGCTTTATGTTATGCGAACGTATGTTTTGAAACTTGAAAACGAATCGAATAAAAATTGTTCATCGTTTTATAGACAAGATTGCTAGCCTGGAAATAAAAACAATAGAAAGGTGGTAAAAATTTGAAATTTTTTGAAGAACAAATCTTTTAAATGTTTCTTATTGACCTTCCAAACATATCTTTAAAATATAGTTACCAATTTGTATGACCATTTCTTACTAGAGTGAGGGTTGTTTTTAATAATGTTGAATAATCTTTTTGTTTTTTTTTGTTAAATAAGAAGTCTCACTGCCCACGGTTATTGTATCATTTCTTCTGCATACACCTTCAAGTAACAAATAAGAAAACATATTCTTCATTACATTCACATATTATTATATATCAGGGTTTTCAACGACACTTTTCTTATGGAACGTCTATTCAATCCCCGTATACGCAATAGGGTGGTGTACAAGTGTGACCAACTATGGGGAAATCATACCTCCATTTGGTCAAAGTTTGCAGGACATTCTTGAAAAACCATATTATTTTTTACCTCCACACCCAACCCAGATCAATCTAACTTTTTATTGGACCGATTTGTGATTTCTGTGGTAAGGAGCTGGCACTATCTCGTTGAATACTTTCATGAATTAATTTTCAGTCCAAGAGTAAGAAAATGTTTTAAGGATATTCTGTGGGCCATTAGAAGAAGAATGGAAATTTAAAATATTTTGTTATGGCTACCTAAGTCATCAAGCAAAAAAAAAAAAAATTTAAATAAACTGTTAACACCAAATTCGTGGTGTGGATTTGAAATTTTTCAGCTTTTGCAAACGATTTTATTTCAAATCTAATTTTAATAGTTTTCAGCAGAGTTCTGTATCCGAATTTATAAATATTCTTATACCAGGAGTTGAGTAAAAAAGGGGTATAGGTACCAAAACCTCAAAAAAAATTTTTTAAGAAGGCAGTGCTTGCAACTGGATGAATCATTTATAAAAGATATTCCTGCAATAGATAATTGTAAAATAATTTTATTAAAAAAAAAAAAAAAATCCTGTGTAGGATATGATCCACACACCTTTAGTCGAAAACACCGAAAGTGTTGCCTCTGAGCTATTTAGTCGTATAAAATTTATTGATTCGAAAATGTATATATGAACAAAAAAAAAAAAAAATAAAAACGTAATAAATATTGACAACCCGTTCGTATAACACTTTGCTTTTTCGATGAATATACGCACATGTTCGAGTGAATAACAGAAAGTAAATTTTATTAGATATCTGATACAAACGAATCATTCGCTTGCCAATCGTTTCGCATTATAAAAAGTGTACTTAATCTTAAGGGGGGACATGACATTGGCAGTTTTTTTAAATCGACTTTTTTTTTAAATAATTTTGTACTTTAGTAAATATTCTTTAGTAATATTCTAAGAAAAAAAATTTCATAGAAAAATTTTTACGGGTTCAAAAGTTACAGCCGGATTAGTGAGAGAGCATTTTTAATTTTTGCGCTACCTACATACGGCAGCTGGTATATACTTGTTTTACTTGCTACCTGACTTTTGGTGGTTGTTATTTCGTACCTACTTGAAGGGTGGGTTTTAGTTATTTACAAATGTTTCAACTACTTGGTATCACCATAGGAGCTACAGCAATGAATTTTTCCAAAGGAAATGATGTTTGAAATGCGCCAGAGTGAAGGCATATGAAGCTTCAAAAGAAGCCCGAATTGCTAAACGATTGCAAAAAACTATAAGAAACAGCACAACACAAGATAACGAAGGCATACAGTACGAAGCAGGCATGGCAGTTTGAAGGTAACCTTTTTTTTCTTTGTTTACAAACTTTGAACGCGTTTATCTCGAAACCATGTTTTTCCTACTGGTTGCGGCACTAGCGGGTTAATTTTTTGACGAAATTTTTTTTTTTTTTTTTGTATATTTTCAAACTTGATACGCTATCGTATGACACGAGCTTTTTATTAAATTTTTTTTTCGATTTTTTATGAATTTTTAAAGTCAATTTTTTTTTCGAAAAAACACACTTTCAAATTTGGAACATCACCAAAAATTGAAAAAAAAATTTAAAAAAAAACCTCGTGTCATACGATAACCAATTTAGTTAAGATTTAAAAAAGTAACTTTTTTTCCAGATCGGACAATTTTTGCAACTCCCAGCGCTGCAACCACGAGGCCCCGTTTTTTTCTCTGCCGCCAGTTTGGAGCTCTATAAAACCATGTTGGAGTGAACATTTTTTTTTTTGATTTTTTTTTCTTATAATATGTTCAATTCTCTACAATAATAAAAAAAATTTGGAAAAATGTTTGTTTTTAACTGAGTTATGAATTTTTAAAACAAGGTCTGTTTTCTCTGCCGCGAATGTCGTGTCCCTCCTTAATGTATAAATTATTGTCGTATAAATATTATATTGTAGTTCAAAAGAGCTCAACTGGGTTCTAGTTTATTTGGGTACTTTTTGCTGTGTGTAAAAAGATTCTACATAAATATGCCTTTGATATAAATATTGTGCTTATAGGCCTATACTAAAATTTTATACAAAATATTTTTCTGAAATATTTTAACCCTTAAGCGGTATTTTTAGTAGGTTCTTATAACCTTTTTAGAAAAAAATTTTAAAAAGTAAGTAGCCCATATTTAAAAATTAAAGTTAAAAATTTACGTGCACTATTATAAGAGCTTTTTAATTGAAATTTTTAGATTGCCAATTTGCTTTGTTGTGTACGTAGTTAAAATATAAACATTTAGCGATCGCAGACCTAAATTATACAAAAATACATGTCTCATCGCAATAAACAATAATATTCTTGTAGATTAGAAGTTACAGTTTAATAAATAAAAAAAAGAAAACTGAAAGCTATACAAAAAGTAATAAAAAAGAAAAATGAGACTATAAATGCATATAGTAAGATACAATACGCAACATTGCCTTATTGGGAATAAGCCGTAAATCATCACGTTACACGTTTAAAAATTCTTCTTGACACTAAAAAGTATCTGTTTAAATAAATTTGCAAATTATATGGCGGAACTTCAAGAAAGTTTTGCGAATTTGTTCTTAAATTATAACGTATTAAAGGTCTGCTAGAAAAAGTTACTAAAAAATAGTTTGATAAATTTTTAATAATTCAAGTGTTTGAGCGGTAATAGTGATAACTCCTTTAAAAGAGATTTATTACATAATTATCGAATAGCACAACTTACTTACTTACTTAGATGACAGTGACAACCCGTGTCCGGACTTCGACCGACCTCATCAGCTCTCGCCAGGCGCCTCTGCTTTGCGCGCGCCTTCTCCAATCGGATACACCAAGTGCGGTTAGGGCTTCCTCAGCCTGGTCCATCCATCGGAGGCATGGTCTCTCTCGTCGTCGTTGACCAGCGACCCTCGCCTCGAGCACCTTTTTCGCTGGAGCTTCGTCGTCCATACGATGGACATGACCCAGCCAGCGTAGTCGCTGCACAGTTATACGCCGAACTACGTCAATGTCTCCGTAGAGCTCATACAGCTCGTGGTTCATTCGGATGCGATAGTCATCGCCGACTCGAACAGGACCGAAGATTTTGCGAAGAACTTTTCTCTCGAACACCCCCAGAGCGGCTGCGTCAGTTTGCGAAACTGCCCATGCCTCAGCGCCATAAAGCAGCACAGGTAGAACGAGCGTCTTGTAGAGTGTTAGTTTTGTCGATCGAGAGAGGGCTCTGGAACTTAGTTGCTTACTGAGCCCGTAGCACCTATTAGCAATTATTGTTCTTCGCTTTATCTCCAGGCTGATTTCGTTGTTAGTGTTAATGGCGGTGCCAAGGTAAACGAGATCCTTGACTACTTCAAAGTTATAGTTGCCGGATGAAAGTTGGGAGTCTAAACGCCGAGCTCCCTTGTTTGTAGACAGCATATACTTTGTTTTGCCCTCATTTATCGTCAAACCCACTTTGGCTGATTCCTTTTCGATAGCGGCGAAAGCAGCGGTAACATCTCTCCTGGTTCTGCCGACAATATCAATATCATCAGCGTACGCAAGGAGCTGGACGCCTTTGTAGAAAATGGTGCCATTACGATGCACACCGGCCTTTCGTACGATCCCCTCCATGATGATGTTAAAGAGATCGCAAGACAGTGGATCGCCTTGCCTGAAACCTCTTTCGGTATTGAAGGTTTCGGAGAGGTCATTTCCTACCTTGACGGAGCTGCGTGTGTTGCTCAACGTCATTCTGCAAAGTCTAATCAACTTTGCAGGTATACCGAACTCAGACATTGTTGCGTATAGGCAATCCCTTCTCGGGCTATCGAACGCAGCTTTAAAATCGACAAAGAGATGATGTGTGTCAATTTGATTTTCGTGGGTTTTCTCCAGGATTTGTCGTAGCGTGAAAATCTGGTCTATGGTGGACTTACCAGGTCGAAAGCCACACTGATAAGGTCCAATCAGTGTTTTTGTAATCGGCTTTAATCTTTCACACAATACGCTTGAGAGAACCTTATATGCGATGGAAATAAGACTTATACCTCTATAACTAGCGCAGATTGTAGGGTCTCCTTTCTTAAGTATAGGGCACAGTACGCTGAGGTTCCAATCGTCGGGCATGCTTTCTTCTAGCCATATTTTGCTGATGAGCTGATGCATGCGCCATATCAATTCATCGCCGCCGGTTTTAAACAATTCAGCTGACAGGCCGTCAGCACCCGCTGCATTGTTGTTTTTGAGTCGTTGGATAGCAACTCGAACCTCTTCATGGCTAGGTGGTGGTACTTCCACTCCGTCATTGTTGATTGGTAGCTCTGAACTGCGCTCTCCATGGGCGGCATTGGTGGAATCGTCGCCAGTAAGTAAATTGGAGAAGTGCCGTCTCCACAATCTCAGCACACACTGCGTATCCGTATTCAGATCTCCATTTTCGTCTCTACAAGTGGATGCTCCGGGCTTGAAACCTTGGGTTAGACGCTTAACCTGTTGATAGAATTTTCGTGCATCCTTCTTGCCCTGGTATACCTCTAGTTCCTCACGCTCACGCTTTTCCTGCTCTCTTTTCTTGCGTCTGAAAAAGCGCCTCTCTTCCTTCCTCTTTTCGCGGTAGTTTCTCGCACGGCTCGCGTTGCAGCTGACTGCAGCGTTTTTCTATAAGCGGCGTTTTTTACTGCAGTCGCAATGCGACACTCCTGATCATACCATTGGTTCCGAGGTTGCGGGCGCCGGAAACCAATGACTTCTTCAGCGGCAGCGCGCATGGAGTGGGATATATGCGCCCAAAGTCCGCCGGCGTCGTCGTGTCCAGAGGTTGGTTGGTTGAGCTTAACCGAGAGTTGAGCGGAGTAGGCTTCGGCAGTCCGTTGTAAGTGCAGCTTAGCGACATCTAGCTTTCGTTGCATTCCTGTGCGTATGTTCTTCGCATTGCATAATCGCATGCGGATCTTGGCTGCAACAAGATAATGGTCGGAGTCAATGTTGACCCCCCGAAATGTACGCACATCTAGAACACTAGAGGCATGCCTTCCGTCGATTATTTGCCACTTCTTTAAAAAACTTAAAATTTATACTTTAGTCTTAAGAACTCATACTCGAAAAAGGTTTAACTTGGTTTTATAATGTCAATTGCAATATGTTATCATTATCAATAAGACAAAAGAAGGTATTCATCAGCTCTTTAGAGCCATTTTATGAGTGGCAGGTACTGCTTAAATTTTGACAGCCTTATACAAAAACACTTTGATTCCATACTAAAGCGGTTCGAGTTTTTTATCTTAAAGGTTTCATGTATTTTTGAATAGTTCTTAACGACAAAATATTTTCTGCATCTTTCTGCGACATACCTTTTATGAGTGCCCGAGGTGTTTTATGTTTCAACTTCTTAGGCGGCGATTTTATGTGACGACTTTATTGAGAGAAAAATTTCAAAAAAACACGTAAACATCTTTATAAACATGTAACAAAAAAGTGAAACGTATTTGTTTATAAACAGGTAACAAAATAGTGGAAACGTTTTTTGTAAACATTGTACAGTAAGTAATCTTTATGACCGCATCGCTTATTGCGAACTATCAGTTATAACGAATAAAAAGTCCCGGCTAAAGTTCGTACAGAATAGTATAGCTTACACTGCTTATAACGACATCGCTTATAGCGAAATATCGGCAAACTAATTTCTACGAAAAAATTAAATTAATCATCGGTTATAACGAATCTGGCATTTTTCTGATAAATTTGTTTGAGTAAATTATTGGCTTCCAAAGAAAAATTGTATCATGCGTCAATGAACTGTTTTGCATAATTTTCATTTTGAAGTCGATAAAGCTTAATCAGATCATGCCGTTGATTGATTGTAAAAGCAATTGACCTTAGTAATAAAGAAATTCTAAGTAGATAAATGTATCTTAAACTCAACGTTTAGCCTATCATTGATTGAAAGCTGAAGTCGAGTTTAAGAAAGATTCGACTTACCAGGAAAGGTCTCCAGGTGTTACTCGCCGAATTGAATCATTTTTGTATATGTGATAGAGGACAAAAATCTATGGTTGACGTTTTTTTTGAAGCGAAGCTTTTTAATCATCGTTCTGTGATTTGCTTGGAGTGAAATCTAAAAAATTTTCCACAGATTTTTTCTTAGAAATTTGATGGTTTATTTGTTGCGCTACCACTTATTACAAGGAAATTTAATACTTTAATATTAAATACTAAAAATATTTTTCGGTCCGCCCATGGGGATCGAACCCGCGTCCTCTTGAATGAGAGTCGAATACAATATCCAGCAGGCAACAAAGACTTGTAATGAAATGATGTTAATTCAATCATAATTATAACAGAAGCTATGCTGCAGTAGATCGTCACCATCTATTAATAGATAGAGGATTGTGTATTTGCTATGCTACAACAAAAATTTGCTTTTATTTGCCACAAGGTGTCTCCAGCATCGGTGTGTTTGCATGGTGAATGCTTTTGTGGTGTTGTTGGTACGAGAAAAATTAGCAATGCCCACAAGTGCGTTTTTAAGTATCAAAAAAATAGATGATATCAATAAATATGGATTTAACACACGCATGCATGACATCGGTAAGGTATATAAAATGTTTGTTAAATTTTGTTTCGTGTGCGTTCTTTAAAATATATTTTTGAAGCGAAGCGAGAAATCACCTCGTTCTGTGATTTGCTTGGAGTGAAATCTGAAAAATTTTCGAGAGATTTTTTCGCTAGGTAGTACGCTGTTGAAGGAAAAAATTTGTTCAGTGCAGCCAAGTTCACAACCATGTGTGGAGAGTTAAAATGGAGAGTCGCTGGCATTATATGCCCGTATATGTAATTGGCGTGGAAATTTGACATTCAACAATAAAAAAATAAGCAGTAAATTATTTTTTTGTATAGGGTAAGTTGGGGTACATTTGACTTTGGGGCACATTTGACTTTGGCATTTTCGGTGATACCGCACCATTATGCTTTAAAATTTAATTTGAGGAATTTGGCAGCATTGTGTTTAAGTACACGCTACGAAGTTTCACAGTTTTTGCAAAACTATTATAAAAGCAACACGTGTTTTTGTGTTTGGGAGTGAGTAACTGCAATTTTTCGGCATTTATGTCTAAGAAGATTGCAATCGAGTTTTAATTGATATTTGAAAGTGTGTTTTAAAAAAGGTAAGCATGATTCTTTATTTATTTGAAAACCTAAAGGAGTTTGCTAAAAAGTAAATAAAATGCAAAACTATAAATAAAAAAAGCTGCCAAGAGCATATGGGGTACATTTGACACTTTTGAAAGGGGCACTTTTGACATATGTCAATTGTACCCCATATCACCAATTCATTAATAATTTAAATTTGTAAAATATTTTTACATGGTTTTTATACAGAAATGGTTCGAAATTACATAAAAAAAACCAATCGGTGTGGTATCAATGAGGAAAATATGAAAAAAGCGCTTATAGACATTAGTAATGGCACTGAAACTCAATCATCAGCTGCGGAAAAATATGGCATCAAGAGAACAACGTTGATTATGCGGATGAAAAAGAAAAATCCAATACAGATTATTGATTCTGGTAACGACAGTAGCTCTGAAGAAGATTTCCAATTTCAATCAAAGTGAACAGCGCGTCAGATTTTTACAAAGCAAGAAGAAAGCGATTTGGTTGAATATGTAAAGAAGTGTTCCTTTTATTCGTATGGTTTATCCTATCAGACTATTAAAAAGTTTGCTTATGATTATTCCAAAGCTAACGGAATTTCCATTCCTGCTGGTTGGGAAAATTATAAAGAAGCAGGGGATAATTGGCTTTATGGCTTTCGCAAAAGAAATCCTATTATTTCACTCCGGAAACCAGAAAAAGTAAGTTTGGCAAGACTTATCGGGTTTACAAAATCACGTGTAGAAGCCTTCTATGCAAACCTCGCTACTTTGTATGGAAGGTATTCATTTCAAGCAAAGGATATCTATAATTTAGATAAAACAGGCGTTACCACTGTCATGGACTCTCCTAAGGTAACACTGAAAGAAAATATTTTTCTGTATAGGTTTGTTTATTTCATAATATTTTTTTAATATCTGTATAGATTTTCGCTACAAAAGGCAAGCGAACAGTGTCACAAGCCTCGTCAGCTGAACGTGGCAGCTTGGTTACTATGGTTGGCATAGTAAATGCTTCTGGAAATCGTCTACCACCGGCTTATATATTTCCTCGGATTCGTTTCAACGAACGATTCGGTAATGGATGTTTTCCAGGCACGCTGATTTTAAATTCTAAGTCCGGATGGATGATGGCAGAGCTTTTTATCGATGTGCTTAAACATATAAAAAATCACACTCGTTGCTCAGTCGAAAACCCAATTCTCGTTGTACTGGACAATCATTCTTCGCACTGCAGTCTTGAAACCATTACTTATAGCCAAGACAATGGGATTGTGTTGCTGTCTTTCCCACCACACACCTCTCATCGACTTCAGCCATTAGATGTATCAGTATTTGGTCCATTTAAAAGGTTTTGTCGTAAAAGTTTCAATGACCTTATGACTGCAAATCCTGGAAGACACATCACCATATACGATTTGGGAGCCTTGACTAATTTGCCATTCCAAAGATCGTTTTCATCAGAAAATATAATGAGTGGTTTCAAAGCATCTGGAATTTATCCTTTCAACACGCAAATGTTTAATGACGACGATTTTACTGTAGAAAACTCCGTAGAAGATGAATTACTGCCCATTGCTCAGAACATCGAAAACAACATAAATTTGCCTCAAAATGTTGCACCGACTGCCAATAATGCCACAAAAAAATTGACACCACTAGCAATACGACCTATACCACGCCTCCATGCATCCAATAAAACTGCTAGACAAGGAGTTTCCCGCATCCTTACTAGTTCAGCCGAAAAACAACTAGCAGAGGAGTTGACTGCAAAAAAAAATTGCAAAGAAGTAAACCGAGCACTGAAATTTTCACAAAAAAAAGTGCCACTATCGAAAAAGAAGCGGCCAAAAGGATCTAACGATATTGAGCTTGAATCATCTGATGAAAGCGAATGTGAAGTCAGCTATGCTGAGTCAATTGATTCCATCGGGATGTTTAATGATGATGAATATTCCGATGTTGAAAATATACTTTTCTCAAAACTAACAGATGACGAGAAGTTAGTCGTTGGCGACTATGTGCTAGTCAAATTTTCTGCAAACACCAAAAAGCCGTTTTTTTATGTTGGCGAAGTTATGGAAGTATTCAGCGACTTCACCTTTAATGTTAATTATTTGCGTAGAGCATCGACATCAGGTTGGGTTTTTGTCAAGCCTGTTGTTGAGGATATCGCTCTAACGTTACGGAGCGAAATTGAATCAAAGCTGCCCTCTCCTGAAAATCCAGCTGCCACATCAAGATGCCGCACCAAATATATTTTTAATGTTGATTTTGGAAATTATTATGTAAAATAACTTAAAAATATGAAAGCCAAGTGTACCGAACAAGCTCAGTTGTATCTGATCTCAACATTATTTATTTCTTTTTTAGCACTATTGAATTTTTTCATTACAATTGACTGAATTTTATTATTTTTTTGCGCTATTGCACTCTTATCATACACAAATAAATTATATATTGAATTTAAGTATTAATAATGCTGGTATTTTGATTACTCAATGAGAATAAATATTTATGTCAAATGTGCCCCTTCAAAAGTCAAAAGTGCCCCATGGTAGGGGCACATTTGACAAAACGACTTTTTTTAGAAAATGTTTAAAAAATATATTTTAGGGTTCTTATAATACAATATCCTTTGAATGTTTTAAAGTCAAACAATCAGCCTTTATAGGGAAGTGAAATATTTTAAAATCGGTTAACAATTTTCGGAGTACCAACACTTTAAAAAAAAGGTGTCAAATGTACCCCAACTTACCCTATATGTAATTTATTTTATGTTATTTTAAATGTTTTGAATTTAAAAGTTAATTTATTTAAATTAATAATTTATTAAGCTATCAAATCTATGTAACTGCGAAAAAGCTTCGCTTCGCTCGTGTGTCCAACGACGCACATGTTTTTTTTTTTTATACGTGCTCAATCGATGGGTTAGGGTTTGAAAATTGCGTTTTCAAATCAGCGGAAATCTCATTTTTTTGCCATAATTTAACTTTTTTCCGCAGAAAGATACACATATTTGGTATTAAACGAAAGGTTGAGATTGAGAAGGCTCACATGATTACATTTAATTTTTAGAAAGAAGTTTCATTGTTATTTTGTTGTTGAAATTTTCAAGAGTATTTAGTGGATATCGTGAAGAGCCTGCACTCGAAATTTTTTCATTTTTATTTATGTTTAATTTCAGCTAATTCTAAAAGTTACCTTTTTTGGTTTTTTTTTTCACTCTTACCTTTTTATATTAAAATTTTCTTTATTATAAAATGCACTTATTTTTTTAAAAATAAAAATTTTGTTATAGATAACGACCACATTATGGGAATGAAAAATTTTGTTTTTTCTCGAACTTTCCGTTTGTGTACAAATTTTTGATCCGAAATGCTGATATTTTACAGTGCTTCCATACAAACTGTGTGAACAAATTTTTGATCCGAAATGTTGATATTTTACAGTGCTTCCATACAAACTGTGTTCTTCTTACTTGTTTGCCCGAAGAATGAGAAAAAAATCATTCGAAATTTAAAGATATGATTTTCGATGCAAACATCTCCGCTGAATTTAAATATATTTCATTCAATTTTCTTTTGCCAATCTATTACAAAAATACCATTTGCTGTGCATTTATATTTTAAATCGTTTTTTCAAAAATGATCCAAAATAATGCATGTTTCTCAAAAAGTTTCATAAATGTTGTTTTTGTAGTAAAAGAAATTTAAATCGATAACTGTAATTATTTTTCGACTGTATTACAGTGATTTTACAACAAAATGTTCTGGAAAATGTTTAGCCTGAAAGTATGCGCATACATAAAAGGCAAGCATGTCACTGATAAGTATCAAAAGAATTTTCTGTGCATACTTTCAGGCTGAACATTTTTCAGAATAGTTCACCGAAAAAAGTCGACATGTTTTAAAATAGAACACAATGTTATTATTTTCAAATTGTATTTTTATAACCCAACGTGTACTGCGTAAGGGGTATATTAACTTTGCCATTCCGTTTGTAACGCCAAGAAGGAGACGTGGCAGGTATAGAAAAATATATATATGTTTTTGATCAGCATCACCTTCTGAGTCGATTTTCGTCTGTCGACACGTTTACAGCCGTACTTTTAAAGCTATCACGATGAAATTAAAAATATAAGTTCATTTTTAAAAAAGGATGGTCATGTTCGAAAATGGGCCAAGTCGGATGAAACCCACGCGTACCTCCCATACAAAGTGACTTTATTTTAAAAGTAAAATCTCTTAAATATTATAGACCGTCACTATAGTATTTTGCAAGATCGGATAGAAACCACGCCTATCTCCCATACAAATTGGCTATATGGAAAATCGGATGAAAACCACGCCCACTTCCCAAACAAGAAACGTCTTGAAATTTTGGATATTAGCTTTACTTTTACTCTCCCAAACAAAGTGACGTCATTAAAATAGGAAAACTTTCGTTAATATATAAAACTGAATGTCATGGTGTATGTCGTGGCCGAAGCTTCATCCTTACTAGATTCATATAAAATTTTTGAATTCCTTAAATATTCACATATAAAATTATAAAATTTTTTAATAATGCATTGCTAAGTTTTTAGAAAGCTATAAAGGCATTCTATAATAATGCAAGCATATAATAAATGCAAATAAAATAAAAAAAAAGCAAATAAAATAAAGACAAAAAAGTATTTATATGGTTTCAAATTTCATGTGCCAACCTGATTGCTTCAACGAAATCTACATATTTTGAAATTTAGGTTGTTGGATATTTAGGCTCTAAGGCATGAAATTTAGATATATTAAAATCACAATGTTGAGAGTCAAACAAATTAAAAATAAATACAATATTTCAATATGTTGGCATTTGGGCCATTATATTGTATTTCTTTCAAGGCATACTTAATATACATGCTGGGAACAGTGTAGAAGATTTTTTTCAACAATTAAAAAAAGTTTATTTTTTCAATCTTTCAATGGGTAATGGGGAGGGATATATTCCTTTTATACCCCTCCCCCCCCCCCCCCCCCCCGTACTTTTGCCACTGTTCAGGCGAAAACTTTTAAAACGCCGATACACGCATAATATTTTTTTTTTCTTATACCAAAAACCGTTGATAGCACTCTGTAATTTTGTGTTATACTGTGCAACTTAGCGGTTATGTAAAAATGCACATTAACTCCAAATGTGTGTGACCCAAATTCACAAATAATGCTTTTAATGATGTCAGCTGTTTTGAGAAAAGCCGGAAACGGAAGTTCATTATAGCTATTTGTAAGGTGTTTGGCTTAGTTTTTATGTGAGTAAAAAAGCAAGATATTTTCAAATTAACGTTGAGCCCATATTAGTACAAATATATGCATATACAGCTTTTAATGCTTTTTAAGACTTGCTTGTCATGCAACAAATTTTTGTTTTTTTCTTGTTTTTTTTTTGCTTAAATATTGCCCAACAACTCTGGCATACAATAGTTTGAAGGCACTTTTACACTGTTGTTCGAGTGTGATTTAATTGCTTCACTTTCATTTTATTGACATTTATTATGACAAGCAGAAGTAAAGGGTTCAAGTTGTAGAAATGAAACAAAACTTAGGTACTCAAAGTACAGCACCTAAATATCACGTAATAGTGTTCATGATGATGGTGATGAGAATGTTGGCAGCTTGTTTAATATAATTAATTGGGCTATTAAAAGCCACACATTGAGCAAGCTTTAATATTGTTCAAGTTGATCGATTTGGCCATTAGGGGGACTTCAGTAAATTAATTGCATACTTTTCGGCACAAATTGAGCGCACAAATGGTTTTTATAAATTTTTCAATTCTATTTCATAGCTAAATTTGATAATCAAGTTTGTGGCATGTTATTTTAAGAGTTAAGCAGCTTTGCGTCTTAAATCTACTTTTTGCAATTTAAGCTTTTCCATAATATTATTCTTATATGTTGCCACAGCTGCAGCTGCTGCTGTCAAAACAACAGAACAGCAGTAAAAACAATATAATGGAAAATTTCCATAATTGTAATACGCCTTGTATATATATAAATTTTTTTTTCGCTCTTTTATTATTGCAAATTTTTTCATATGTCTGAGTTTTCATTTCTTTTTTTTTTATTTATTTTTTTGCCACAAAACATTTAAGCGCCTATTTTACGGTCTTTATTGGCTACGCTACTATATGACCGCCGCCAGGTGGTTGCTCCAGCGCCAGCTGCTAAATATGTACAAACATAAATTGCTGCAATCTCACGATTTCAATGCAAACAATAGAAATAATTTAATATGTGCGCCTAAAAGGCCGCACCAACACGCTCACGTTGCAACGTGTTAGCAGCTAAATTGTTGTGTGCTTTTAGGGGTGTGCGCTAAATGTTCGATGAGTGCATGTTAGTTTTGTTGTTGTGCTTGTATTGTTTTTGTTGTTGTTGTTTTTGCCACTGGCTTATGGTCAAAACATTTTAATATGCATTTTTTTAAGCGCACATTTGTTTTTCGCGCTCACTAACCGCTACCCCCGCCGATTGCCACTAGCCACCAGCCACGCTCTTCACAACAACGTACGTGTTAAATTGTTTGCAAGACTAATCGATTTATTTGGCGGCCAAATGGTTTAGGTATGTGTGTGTGCGTGTATTTGTGTATACAGTACCCTGTAGGAAAATCAACTAATTTAAAAGTTGTTGATAAAGTAGTTTTTTGTCAACCACAACTAGTTGAAATTCTAACTTTTTTCCATAGAACGAACTGACATATTTTGTATGGTGATGTCCGCTAAATAAGTCAATTGACTTTCGTCTGCATATATTTTCAACTACTTGTTAAATTAGTTAAATTTAAATTACTTTTTAACTACTTTAAAATAACCCATTGAAAACTATTACTGATGGCCTAAAGTTAATAATATTTGATGAAATAACATGGTTAAATAAACTTGTAATCTAATAAAAATTTGCAATTAATACATGTCAAAATCAGAGTAGTTGCCGCCTCAATATAATTTAAAGTAGTTTATCAATCACTTGTTTTTTGATTGCATATAAAACTATTTAGAATTGAAGTGTTTGCCGCTTTAGTATAATTCAAAGTAGTTCATATACTGGTTTATTTTAAACTTGTTTTTTAATTAGTTGTTTTTAAAAACAAGTTAGTTTGTTCCTATAGGGTAGTGTAAGGAAAGGCTAACGTTGTTGTACTGGCAACTTTTGTTGTTGCTGTTGTTTTGTGCGCCTAGATATCTTGACAAAAAATCGTTTACATTTTTTGTTGCCTGTTGTTTTGTTTTTGCCCCTCCCTTTCTCCCTATCCCCATCCGTTTTGTTAAGTTATTCGTTTAAGCTTAAAACTGATTGAATTTCAGTTCCGTGATTAGCAGCAGCGCCTATATTTATGCATAGTAAAAAGCAATTATTAAGCGTAACATATGGACTTGAGTCGTTTACAAAAGTATCATTAATTACCTAAATAATTTGCTGAGGTCTTCAAATTAAAATGTCTGATGCATTTTTTGATTCGAATTATGATTATATAAATGAATATAAACATTAAAAATTAACAAGTATCTGAATATAAAAAAATATTTTTTACACAAAATATTATAATTTTTTAATAAATAAAAAACTATATGTAGGATTTTTGTGTGCATTGCGCAGTATGAGATTGCATAATAATAGCAAAAAAATAATGCAGAAAGATAAACAATATTTTTTGTGTTACAAATTAAAAAAGAATTTTTCAATATTTTAATGTGAAATAGTAAACTTTACCTTTTCCAATTAAATGTAGTTAAATACAGAAAGTCTATAAAAAAAGAGATTATCAATATTTCATTAAAGGTTGAAAATTCCCCTTTTTGCATACAAAAAAAAAAAAAATTGTTTTTCCTATTTCATTTCATAATTAGCCGCTTTTTCCCATTTTCCAAATTCATAAATAAAAGTTAAAAAAAAAACAATCTACTATCTTCATTCAACTATATAAGATAACTGTGTAAGATAAGGATTTTTATGCATTGTATACAAAGAGCAAAGAGCAAGAGAATATTACTGAAACAACAGTAATATTCACTGAATTTTTCATCAACTTTCAGACAAAATACCTTAAATTAGCCTTAATTACAAAAACGTGTTAACGCTCTTTCTTAATAGGTGTCACCACTAGCAGTACAAGCAAGTGCAGCGCAAATTTATTGCTTTTTTCGCGAAAGTTGGTTAGCAAAAGCAAAATGAAATTTGCACTGCACTTGCTTGTGTTGCTGGAGGTGACACTCGGAGACCGTTGGCCAGCGAGAGAAGCAGGAAATTTGCGCTGCACGGACTTGTGCTGGTGGTAAGTTTGCCATTTAAAATTCGGAGCAATTCTCACGTAAATTATCCCTTCCCACAGTACAAATTAAATCCACCAAAATTACCATAGTAAAGGTAGACAAAAAGAAAAAAATCCCACTGCTATTAAGAAATATCAAAAAAAATCCCATGATCACTAAAAATTACCACAAAAATACTACGCTTTTTATACCCTCAAAAATCCCATATGCATTTAAAAATCCCAAAAAACTCCCATTCGCATTAAAAATTATCACAAAAATAACAAAAATTTTCTGGATTTTACATACATAACTTACGACATAAAAACGTGGTGTAAGCGCAGCGTTTTAATGCGTATAATGGCAATGATTTTATATGAATTTTTTGTTTAATAAATTAAAAAAAAAACATTTGAAAAAAATTCCCAAATTTCCACGACAATCAAAAAATACCCACTCTAATTAAAAAATACCACGATGAACTAAAAAATACCATGGGAATTCCCAAAAAAAAAATTCCCAAGGACATTTAAAAATTACCACGAATCGGATTTTTTCCCATATAGCTGGCAATCTTGGCTGGCGGCAATGGCACTCGGAGGACATTAGCAGCCAAAAAATTCAATGAAACTGTGCTGCACTTGCTGATGCAACGGGAGATCGTTAGCCAGCGAAAAAAAAATGAAATTTTGTGCGGAAAACTATACATTTGAATTTCACAATTTTCACACCGCGTTTCTGTTTTACATTTCTCAACATTTTTTCAGAGCAAACGTCAAAAATTGGCAGAATACGTGAAATCGTTGTCAGCTCAATTGTCTGCCTGACAACAAAAAAAAGCAAAAAGCTACAAATTTATAAAAGCAGCAGTTTAAATTCCTCATTGGCACATGCCGCGAGTAAATATTTTTCGAATGGCACAGAGCCTAATTAAAATATGATATATGACAGACTGTCAAAATCTCGGGATAACTTTGACGTTTGGCTGAAAAAAAACTGTAAAAATCACTTACCAGCTGATATCCAGATTTCCAAACCTATTAAGTTGCTATGCAGAGGTGAACAATACCAATTTTTAACCAGATTTTTTAACCTCTGGTTAAATTTAAGGCCCTGGATAAGTTATCGGCTGGATAACGTTAAATATCCAGAGATGAACAATACGGCTCGAAACTTTTTTATGAATCGACTTTTTACGCCAAAAAAAATTTCGTTAATTTGAATGAAAACTTAATTTAGCTGAGATAAAACCCAAAGTTTTGTTATTATTTCTCACTTTTTTTATTATTTTTTTATTATTGTCTATTTACTATTATTGTCAACTGTAGTCTATAGTTACTTTGGTGACAATTGCTAAAATATTAAAATATGACCGTTAGTGGTAAGACACAGAAAAAATCGATGCAAAAGTTGTATTTTTTTTCTGTTTTTTTTTTCAAACTAAGTGTTCGATTAAATGTTGAACATGAACTCTTAGTAAAATTTCTGAACTGTTGCTTACATTTGCTTCAAAAACTAAAAAATTTTGTAGTGTTCAGATACTATATAAGATCTTTTTATTTGGATTGAGAAATAACTTTTAACGAAATTGTGCCTAACGGAAACAATTAAAATTGTTTTTTTCAAACAGATAGAACTTATAACAAATAAATATAAAAATTTCCCTATCACTTTGGATGTGAAACCTATTTTAATGGATTTAAATAAAGTTATGGTGGCCGTGGCGTAGTGGGTAGAGTGTGTAGCCCATACGCCAGAGAACCCTGGTTCAATTCCCATCTGACACAGAAGTTGTTTCAATTGAATTCATTTTTCTGTGGCCGTCACCTCTCCGCAGACTTGTCTGAGGCAAACCTCAGAGAGTAAAAACTGCCGTGAAAAGCTTCTTGAGAACATAAACCGTTCGGAGTCAGCATAAAACTTCTAGGTCCAGTTTTCGATCATTTGTGTTCAACGATTTCACAACACGCACAACACAACTGATCATAAGAAGAAAGGTCAAAGTCCTTTCAAGGGCTGAAATGGCGATTTCGTTTTTTTTAATTTTTTTTATATAAAGTTATGATATATTTTGGTTCAACAAAGTGTTAAAAAAAAAATGTAAATGGCTTATTACCTTTATATTTTCCCCCAATTTAATCACGGTTTTCTCCGAAATCTCGTTTTAATCGAAGAATCCCGAAAAAAGGAAAAATTCCCCCCACGTGACAGCTCTGCTAAGATGAAATTAAGGTATCTCCTTTAGAGTTTTAAGGAACAGTTGATCATTGTCGTTGCATCGAAGCTTACTAGGTAAAATGAGACAAGCTTCAAATTAAAGCTCTGCAAAGATCCAGCCAAGTACACTAGTTATATGCTGATATTTTTTCTTATATCACCTTGTATCGGTTTCGCTCTCCAAGCATTGATTATGCATGGAATATTTTTCTTTTAGATAACGATAGAACCGATATGAGAGAGTAGAATTATCAAGCATCAAACAGATATACAAGTACAAGTTTGAGAACATATGCAACAAACAGATATATCAGTAATATTGTTATCTTTACTTGGAACGTCTGGAATATGTGACGTCACAATCTTAAAGAATAAATAACGAATTATTTTAAAAAAACAATAAAAGAAACTCCTTATATAAGTGCAATACATTTAACTTTTTCATTTTTTGTTTTTGTTGCTTTATGGGCTTTGGCGGAAGAATTTTTCAACGTTTATCTTGTATTTCATAAAAATAAATAAACATAACAAAGGAATTTTATTAGATAACTCAATGAAATTAAAAATTAATTAATAAAAAATTACCTAATATAACACAAAATGCATATTTATTTTTACCTTATTAAGTTTATTTTTTTAGTAGAATAGAAAAAGTAAAAGCAAGAGGTGAACACAAAGAAAATTACCTGGAATATCCATATGCATATATCCATTTGAAAAAAGAGTTAAGACAGTAACTTTACTTAGTGGAACAGGATTTAGGAACAAAGCTTGCCAGTAGGTAATATGGCAGTCAGTGAGTACCTTGGTATACTTGTATATGGGCATTTCTGCCGAAAAGTTCACCGTGACATGAAAATTAAAAGTTATTAAAAATTTATTATTTAATGATATTATCTAAGAGAAACATTTTTATTTTATTGATTTAAGCAATTTTAATATTAATTAATTTACCATGATGATCAAATCATCTGCATTGTTTCACAAATGTAATTTTTCTTTTTATTTAATGTTTTTTAAATGTTTCGTAAACGTTTTTGTTTTAGTAAAAATGGAAGGCATTGGCTAAAAATAATGAAAAATGGTTGAGGCATGGAGAGGCAGAATATATTAAATTTTGTTTTTTAATAACTAAATCACGTAATTACTTAATTACCTCATTACTTAATTACCAAAAATTAATTACAATGGAAAAAATGTCACGTAACGCCATGTCACGTAACGTTTCATACAAAGCCCAATAAAAAAGAAAATGAGAAAAGGTTTTTAAATTTGATTACTTTGAAAATAAACTTATACTATTTCAAATCCTTCTAAGAAAAGTTTTATACAAAAACTCTTGCCAATTTACAGAATTTTACTAATTTTGTAATCCAAGTCAAAAACCAGTTCTATTTTTTGTCACGTAACGTATCATTTCTTGGTGGCTTCTATCTAAGAGCAGAACTTTTGACAACTCGTAGGTTTTTCACCATGTATAGTGTGCTTAGTAAGTTATTGGAAAATCAAAATATGGAACTTGTAAGTAAATATTTTTCATTCTTTTTTCACTTATTAAAGTCGTACGATTGTCACGTGTGCCACCACGGAAATGCCCATATACATATATCAAAGTATAACTTCAGATATTTTTCTCCTGTCTTTTTTAAAAATGTTTTCAACAAATATGTAGCAAAGCTCGGATTAATTAAACAATTTTTCTGTTCGGGTACCATATTGATTAACAATTCAAATTTTTATTCATATATAAATATATTTTCAGTGGCGGCCGTGGCGTAGTGGGTAGAGTGTGTGACTCTTACGCCAGAGAACTCAGGTTCGAATCCTCCATCCGACACAGAAAGTTTTTTCATTGAACTAATTTTTCTGTTCGGCCGTCACATCTCTCTGCAGACAATGGCAAACCTCAGAGAGTAAAAACTGCCATGAAAAGCTTCTTGAGAACATAAGCCGTTCGGAGTCATTTCACATCACACAATTGATCATAAGAAGCTCGGTCAAGGGCTGAAATGGCCATTTCGTTTTTTTTTTTTTTTTTTTTTTTTTATAAATATATTTTCAATATTCTTAACTAAGCAACAACCACATTAAAAAAATTTTCATAGATAATGTTTTTATTTCCAATTTCATACTTTCTATTTGATAGCTGGTTTTTTGCTGGAGACAGTTACTTAATTTATAAACTTTCGATATTAAAAATATTTCCAAAATTATCAAAGATATTAGTTAAAATTAAAATGTTTATTAAAATTACAAAGGTTTTTCATTAGATAAAAAAAAAATTTAGATGTAGCAGAAGCTGAAGCAATGAAGGTTTTGAAATATTTGTACTCCACAAAATTATATTAAAAATTTTATAATTCTGAAAGTCGATATCTTCAAAACTACAAAAGATAAAAAAAAGGTTTCTGCAAAAATTAAATGATGAAATATTTTTAAAAAAAAATTTATACAAACCATGGACAAATGGTCAATTTGTTAAAAAAACTTAGCCAAGTTATCATAATAATAACAGTTTTTCAGACTTTTGGTTATAACATCTAAGCTCGAGCTGATGACGAAAAACGGACACCATTTCTGAAATTTGCATCTAATTTAAATTTTGTCGTATACTCTGAAACTTTTTCACTATTTCTCTGTGCATTATATAAGAAAAATTATAAGCAAATAATTTTTTTGTTTCATATTGAATTAAAATCTTTTTTGTGTTTTTACATGCTATTTTTTATACAACTTATTTTTATATCTTTTGTAAAATTCTTTTTTGTAAAATTTTTTGTAAATATCTTTTTGTAAAATTTTATTGATATATTTTTTTGTCCTAATGACATTTTTAATATGATAAAAAATATTTGAATATATATAAAAATTGTTTTATTGTAAAAAAAATGTTCTGTGCCCCAGTTGTACTGCCTCTCCACCCAGTTAAGATGAACTTCCGGCGCCTATGGAGCTATGCTGCTATCGAGGCAAATGAGCGATACATTCACAAATTACTTTTAGTAATTAATTCTTAAAATCAATTATGAGAGCCTTATTAAGTGTAATAATAGAGCAATTTCAAATATAATCAAAATGAAAACTAAAAGTGAAATTTGATATTTATATTTGGTAACGACTGCAACTTAAAACAAGAAAAAAAAATTGAATCTCGTTTAAGTTTTAAAATAACACGTTTTTATTCATAACCATATTTAAGGAATATATTTGAGTTGAATGTTCCTTTTTGGTTTAAGGGGTTACCCTACTGTTGAAAAATTTTTTCGATTTTTTATTTCGATTTTGCATATTTAGGTAGAAAATCGTCTCAAGAATACGTGTGTAAAATTTCAGATCGATATCTACATTCGATTTGATGTTATAGCCCTTAGAAGCGAGTGCGCTCCCACTCTCTTTTTTCGGTATTTTACGCTGCGCGAGAGGGGCCGGCGCGCTTGAACATCTGCTACGAAATAACAGTTTGTATACTTATAATACTCTCCAAAATATTTTTCTGGCATTATACAACGCTTTACTATGTTTGTATGCTTACTATGGTCTGGCGATCAGAAGGCACCCTGATTCTGTTCAAAACATGAAAAAAGAAGCACTCGCAGGACTTTACCATAGCTGCTCAACGGATGTCAATCCGCAACATATGTACTGTCCAGCCGGAGAGGATTCGTGGTGTAAGTGGCAAAAAGCCAAGGCTACTAACTCTACATATACTCATCCACCAGCATTCAATCAAGAGATTTTTGAAATGTTAAAACCGATCTATGACGACCTTACTGATGAAGATTTATTAAAAAGATGTTTGGGTTCCAATACACAAAATTCTAATGAATCTCTGAATCAAACGGTATGGCGTATCGCTCCCAAACACACCTTCAATGGACTTAAAATAACAGAGATTTCTGGAATGATCGCCGTTTGCATATTTAACGAAGGTTATCAACCACTTGTTGGCATTCTGGATGTTATGGGCGTTACTATAGGATCATTTGCACTTAATTTTGTCATGCAAAATGATCGGAAGAAATTGTTTACTGCAGAAAAAAGGAGCAGCGAAGCATCGAAAGAAGGTCGTGTAGCAAGGAAAAAAAGGAAACTGGCTAAGGAGCAAGCTTTAGAAGATGAGGAAGGCTCATATTATCAAGCAGGATTCGCGGATTGATGGTAAAAAAAAATAGTTTTTGACTTATCACAAAAATTTCGGTTAAAAAACTTTAAACGCGTTTTTCTCGAAATGCACTTTTTTTGTGCGCGTCGTAAAAATGCGAAAAAACTACTCAACCGAATCGCTTGAACATTTTTTTACATACTCATATAACATTAATCTATTGCATGAACCTCAATTTTCAGCAAAAAAATTTTTTTTAAAATTATGTGACCCTGTTTTTAACCTGAAAATGACCGAATTTCGATACCCCACTTTTCAGAAGAGTACCAAGTCGCGGGAAATCAATTTTTTTTCTGATTTGAGGTTCATGCAATAGCTGAACATATAAACTAAACGAAACTTTTTCGTTTTTTGGTACCAGATGGATATTTTTGGCTGATTTTTACGAGGCGGAATTTTGATTTTACGACGCAAGGTGCTGCGTCGCTCAAAGACCATGGCCGCCATTTTGTTTTTTAATATATTTTGATAATAATTTTTTTATATTTAAACCTTCATAAAGAAGCATGCAAAATTTCAAACTGATGTGTCTTGTCAATTTTTTTTTATAGCTGTTTAAAAAAAAACGCCGATTTTGCCATTTCAACAGTAGGTTAACCCCTTAATGATAACATAACATTTTGTTTGAAAGATACAAATTTTGTAGAATACTTCTTAAAAATCAATTTTATGGTACACCCAACTACCTCAATTTACTTAGGCTACCGTTAAATAATTATTTCCTCAAATGCTTATGTTAATCCAAAAATTTTAATTTAACTTTCGAACACATATGGTATTTTCCAAATTTTTCAAATTTTTTTTATTTTTTTATTATACTGACTGCATTTTTATATATTAGATATCAAAGTATTCCTTAAAATTTTTTATAAAATTACTGTACACACTTTATTATAACTAAGTTCTGAGTTAGAGTTACAAGCAAAAAAGTAGAATTAATAAATAAATTCCAACAACAACGACAACAAGATATCCGTTTAGATGTGGCTAGTTGTCACAGCATGACCACCAGCAGCGCGATTCACTAGTGTGTGTTCCGGCATTGAGTTGCATATTGTGTGATAACGTTCCGAGTCCATAAAATTATCCACAATTGTGAAAATAGTTTCGGGTACACCATGTTGTTTGGCTGGTGTCCAGCGTTGATGGTTGTTGCTGTTGCTGCTGCTGCTGCTGCTGCGTTGCGGTGGTGGTGGTGCGACTTTCTTTTTTGGCTTTGTTTGTTGTTGTTCTTGTTTGCTGACCGTTTGACACTGTTCAACAACTTCCTTGGCTTGCACTTCCGTTTCCGCTGCTAGCACTTCCTGCTGTTTTGGCGACAGTGGTGGCGATGTTATCACCATCGTATGCCAAGCAAATTCATCGAAATTTTGTTTCAACTGCAGCGTTGCTCTCGAAATATAAATCTGTGGTTCATCCTTAAAGTTGGCGGGTGATGGTGGTGGTGTCGCCGTAGCCATTAATGTTGACATTTTAATTGAATTTTAATTTTTTAAATTTGTAACAAATTTCTTAAGCGTTAAATTGTAGTTTATTTTATTGTATTACTTATTTGTAAAAGTTTATTATTTTTCGCTGCTTAACACCGACGCTTCAACGATTCATTTGCAACTAAACGTTGATTATAACTTCTGTTGGAATTTTTTCAAGTTCTTATTGTTGTTGTTATTGTTATGGTGTTGTTACTGTTGATATTGGTTGCGCAGGCGGTGATTTCAGCCGAAGTTCTGAAGTTATCTAGAAATGCATATAAAGAATGAGTAAACATGAAGGCGTGCCCAAGCCAAATTGAAGAGCACATTAAGGAGAGAATTAACAAGAAGAACATTTTATTAATAATTGCTGAATCGTGTAGCTAGATTGGGAATTTGTATTTTACTTATAGTAGTTTTCTTTAGGAATTTAGGTATTGCAGCTAATTTTATTTGTATTAGGGGTACAAATTGGTGCATAAATAATATTCAAACATAAAGTTTTTCTAAGAATTTAAAAAATTCAAAAGTAGTCAGAATAAAATTAATGAATTCAATGCCTATATAATGAATCTGCTGAACTTTTTTATAATTGGATACTTTAACTTAATAACTTTAAGACTTATAATTAAAAAAATTTCAATTAAATTACGCAAGTGGGCTTGTACAGTGGCCGATCAAAGTCTACATACTGCTTCAAATGTCTATTTCTGCATAGCTTAAGGGGCTACATGACATTCGCGGCAGAGAAACAGACCTTTTTTAAAAATTCATAACTCAGTCAAAAACAAACATTTTTCAAATTTTTTTTTTTTATTATTGTAGAGAATTGAACAAATTACAAGAAAAAAAAAAATTCAAAAAAATATATTTTTCACTCCAACATGATTTTATAGAGCTCTAAACTGGCGGAAAAAACGGGGCCTCGTGGTTGCAGCGCTGGGAGTTGCAAAAATTGTCCGATCTGGAAAAAAATTACTTTTTTAAACCTTAACAAAATTGTTTATCGTATGACACGAGCTTTTTTTAATTTTTTTTTTTTTGAATTTTTGGTGATGTTCCAAATTTGAAAATGTGTTTTTTCGAAAAAAATATTGACTTTAAAAATTCATAAAAAATCGAAAAAAAAACTTAAAAAAAAGCTCGTGTCATACGATAGTAATCAAGTTTAAAAAAATTCGTCAAAAAATGAACCCGCTAGTGCCGCAACCAGTACGAAAAACATGGTTTCGAGATAAACGCGTTCAAAGTTTGTGAACAAAGAAAAAAAGGTTACCTTCAATCTGCCATGAATGCTTCGTACTGTATGCCTTCGTTATCTTGTGTTGTGCTGTTTCTTATAGTTTTTTGCAATCGCTTAGCAATTCGGGCTTCACCCTTCACCTTTTACTCAAGTAGGTACGAAATAACAACCACCAAAAGTCAGGTAGCAAGTAAAACAAGTAAAACAAGTAAAACCAGCTGCCGTACGTAGGTAGCGCAAAAATTAAAAATGCGCTTTCACTAATCCGGCTGTTACTTTTGAACCCGTAAGAATTTTGCCATGAACATTTTTTCTTAGAATTTTAAGAATATTTACTAAAATACAAAATTATTAAAAAAAATTTCAAAAAACTGCCAATGTCATGTCCCCCCTTAAGGATCTTTTAAGAAACTTTAAGGTGTGCAGTTTAATTAGAGATGATTATTTAGTAGCAAAAAAAAAAATACAGGAACTTTGATTTTTAGCAACACAACAACAAAACACAGTGGTTAAAGTCTACATACAAAACAACGAACTAACTTTTTCAAAGCAAATTCGATAATAAGATGCAATATATTTAGAATTTGTTGGCCTCTCGTTCATTAAGTTTCATTAAGTTGTGTTTTAAATTTTATATTTACTCGAAAATGTAGTCATTTTATAAAAATCCTTAAACGAAATTGCGAAAAAAATAAAATTTAGTCAAGATGAAGATTATACGAGTAACTTTTATACTCGTATGTAGTAAATTATTTCATTTAAATTTTCGGAGTTGTATACCAGGTGCTACGAATCCATTCAATGAATGCACAATAATCATTAATGATATTTTTAATTCACATTAAATTTTAAAAAAATTGATTAATCATTTATTTATACTGTTCACTTGTTCAATTGTTGAATCAATTTCTTCATGCATATGAATGCTACTTACAAAGAATGCAAACCACAAAGAATTTCAGAATTTTCAATTATAGGTTTTTATCCATTATTTATTTTTGATCATTATTCATTGGTTATTCATTTGTTATTCATTGTTAATTTTTTATTCATAATTCATTTTTATTCATATATTTATTTATTTCATATTTATATTTATTTCATATTATTATTTCATATTATTATTATTATTATTATTATTATTTCATATTTATTTATATATTATTCATTTGTTATTCATTATTAGTTTTTGATTCATAATTTAGCTGGTATTGTATGTATATAATTATTATTCATTATTAATTTTTTATTTATTATTTTCTTATATTTATTATCCATTTGTTATTAATTTTTTATTTGTTAGGCATTATTAATTTTTTATTTTTTATTAAGTTTTTATTCATGGCTTGTGCTTGAATGA
Organism: Coremacera marginata; assembly: GCA_914767935.1. NCBI lineage: Eukaryota > Metazoa > Arthropoda > Insecta > Diptera > Sciomyzidae > Coremacera > Coremacera marginata. The sequence goes on from OU612045.1 coordinate 163,810,633, forward strand.
GTAAAAATGAATGAGTAATGAATAAAAAATGAATAATGATTAAAAGTTTAATAATGGATACAAAATCAATAAAGAACAATAAATGAATTGTAATTAAAAAAATAATGAATTAAAAAATTAATAGTGAATAACAAATGCATAATTTAAATTTAAGTTGATTTAAATTTAAATATTTAAATTTTAGTTCTCTGTTGAAATACTATTTTTTTAATTACTTACTTACTTAGGTGGTCGTGACAACCCGTGTCCGGATTTCGACCGACCTCATCAGCTCTCGCCAGGCGCCTCTGCTTTGCGCGCGCCTTCTCCAATCGGATACACCAAGTGCGGTTAGGGCTTCCTCAGCCTGGTCCATCCATCGGAGGCATGGTCTCCCTCGTCGTCGTTGACCAGCGACCCTCGCTTCGAGCACCTTTTTCGCTGGAGCTTCGTCGTCCATACGATGGACATGACCCAGCCAGCGTAGTCGCTGCACAGTTATACGCCGAACTACGTCAATGTCTCCGTAGAGCTCATACAGCTCGTGGTTCATTCGGATGCGATAGTCATCGCCGACTCGAACAGGACCGAAGATTTTGCGAAGGACTTTTCTCTCGAACACCCCCAGAGCGGCTGCGTCAGTTTGCGAAACTACCCATGCCTCAGCGCCATAAAGCAGCACAGGTAGAACGAGCGTCTTGTAGAGTGTTAGTTTTGTCGATCGAGAGAGGGCTCTGGAACTTAGTTGCTTACTGAGCCCGTAGTAGCACCTATTAGCAATTATTGTTCTTCGCTTTATCTCCAGGCTGATTTCGTTGTTAGTATTAATGGCGGTGCCAAGGTATACAAACTCCTTGACTACTTCAAAGTTATATCTGCCGGATGAAACGTGGGAGTCTAAACGCCGAGCTCCCTTGTTTGTAGACAGCATATACTTTGTTTTACCCTCATTTATCGTCAAACCCACTTTGGCTGATTCCTTTTCGATAGCGGCGAAAGCAGCGGTAACATCTCTCTTGGTTCTGCCAACAATATCAATATCATCAGCGTAAGCAAGGAGCTGGACACCTTTATAGAAAATGGTGCCATTACGATGCACACCGGCCTTTCGTACGATCCCCTCCATGATGATGTTGAAGAGATCGCAAGACAGTGGATCGCCTTGCCTGAAACCTCTTTCGGTATTGAAGGTTTCGGAGAGGTCATTTCCTACCTTGACGGAGCTGCGTGTGTTGCTCAACGTCATTCTGCAAAGTCTAATCAACTTTGCAGGTATACCGAACTCAGACATTGTTGCGTATAGGCAATCCCTTCTCGGGCTATCGAACGCAGCTTTAAAGTCGACAAAGAGATGGTGTGTGTCAATTTGATTTTCGTGGGTTTTCTCCAGGATTTGTCGTAGCGTGAAAATCTGGTCTATGGTAGACTTACCAGGTCGAAAGCCACACTGATAAGGTCCAATCAGTGTTTTTGTAATTGGCTTTAATCTTTCACACAGTACGCTTGAGAGAACCTTATATGCGATGGAAATAAGACTGATACCTCTATAACTTGCGCAGATTGTAGGGTCTCCTTTCTTAAGTATAGGGCACAGTACACTGAGGTTCCAATCGTCGGGCATGCTTTCTTCTAGCCATATTTTGCTGATGAGCTGATGCATGCGCCTTATCAATTCATCGCCGCCGGTTTTAAACAATTCAGCTGACAGGCCGTCAGCACCCGCTGCTTTATTGTTTTTGAGTCGTTGGATAGCAACTCGAACCTCTTCATGGCTAGGTGGTGATACTTCCACTCCGTCATCGTCGATTGGTGGCAGTGCACTGTGCTCTCGATGGGCGGCATTGGTGGAATCGTCGCCATTAAGTAAATTGGAGAAGTGCTGTCTCCACAATCTAAGCACACACTGTGTATCCGTATTCAGATCTCCATTTTCGTCTCTACAAGTGGATGCTCCGGGCTTGAAACCTTGGGTTAGACGCTTAACCTGTTGATAAAATTTTCGTGCATCCTTCTTGCCCTGGTATACCTCTAGTTCCTCACGCTCACGCTTTTCCTGCTCTCTTTTCTTGCGTCTGAAAAGGCGCCTCTCTTCCTTCCTCTTTTCGCGGTAGTTTTCTCGCACGGCTCGCGTTGCAGCTGACTGCAGCGTTTTTCTATAAGCGGCGTTTTTTACTGCAGTCGCAATGCGACACTCCTGATCATACCATTGGTTCCGAGGTTGCGGGCGCCGGAAACCAATGACTTCTTCAGCGGCAGCGCGCATGGAGTGGGATATATGCGCCCAAAGTCCGCCGGCGTCGTCGAGTCCAGAGGTTGGTCGGTTGAGCTTAACCGAGAGTTGAGCGGAGTAGGCTTCGGCAGTCCGTTGTAATTGCAGCTTAGCGACATCTAGCTTTCGTTGCATTCCTGTGCGTATGTTCTTGGCATTGCATAATCGCATGCGGATCTTGGCTGCAACAAGATAATGGTCGGAGTCAATGTTGACCCCCCGAAATGTACGCACATCTAGAACACTAGAGGCATGCCTTCCGTCGATTACAACATGATCAATTTGGTTTCGCGTTTTTTGATCCGGGGACAGCCAGGTGGCCTTGTGGATGTCGAGGTGCTTAAATCTGGTGCTACTAACTACCATGTTTCGTGCCGCGGCGAAGTCGATCAGTCTTAGACCGTTGTTTGTGGAGGTCTCGTGAAGACTGAACTGACCGACAGTGGGGCCAAAGATGCCTTCCCTTCCGACTTTCGCATTAAAATCGCCGAGGACTATTTTCACGTCATGGACCGGAAGGTGGTCATATACGTCCTCAAGACTAGCGTAGAAAGCGTCCTTGACGGCTTCGTCCTTTTCCTCCGTCGGGGCGTGCGCGCAAATAAGGCTTATGTAGAAAAATTTTGCCTTGATGCGGATCGTGGCCAATCTTTCGTTCACAGGTGTGAACCGGGAAACAAGGTGGCGTAGTTTCCGGCTAACGACGAATCCACATCCGAATTCGCGCTTCTCCGCATGGCAGCTGTAGTAGATATCGCAGTGTGCTTGTTTAGAGCAGCCTTGCCCTTTCCATCGCATTTCCTGGATGGCGGTGATGTCATATTGTATTGTTTTGAGGGCTTCCGCCAGTTGGATAATGGCACCTTCCCTATAAAGGGTCCGGACATTCCAGGTGCATATCCGTAAATCATTGTCCGTTTTTCGTTTGCGGTGGTCGTCAACGTAATTGGGGTTCTTATCCGAGGCTGGTTTAGTTTTCATTGGGCAGTAGTAATGTGGCGTGACCCAAACCCTGCGCACATTCCATGTTTAAGGTCTATGAATCGACCCGCCGCTCAAATTAGCCGTCAAACTGACGGATGCCAGTTTGCCGTTGCCCAGGGAACACCACTTGGAGGTTTGAGTCGACTTGAGACGATTTCGACATGGATAATGCTGGCCTCGCCAGGTTGAGGCGGTCAGACACGTTGCCATGTGAAGGTTCGCCCCCTGTTCCCCTATTACTATATTTAATGCTTAGACTATTTTTTTAATGCTTAGACATAATCAGCGAAGTTAATTTCTCTGAACCTGTCCCTTCTGTAATCCAAAATCCTGGAAGATAAGTGTACAAAAGACCAATTAAAATCAAGGAAAGGTATACATTTCCCAAAAAGTAGGTAAAATTGCAGCAAAGTTGTTCGAAAAGGCCTTGACTGTGGATGCACTAAGAAATGTAAGGAACTTGTTGATAAACGCACCAGAGAACTGTTTTTTTTCCTCATTTTGGACACTGGCAGACTATTCAAAACAAAATACTTTTCTATGAGGGCTGGTAAAAACATTGAACACTTAAGTTAACCGAAGTCGAGACGGTACTCGAGGGCCAAAAAACAAAACATTTGAATATTCAATTCTGGTCAATGGTGCAAATATAAAAATATGTAAGATTTTTTTTTTTTCTAAAAAGTCTACAAATTTCGAAATTTTTGATGGTTTTCGATTTCAAAGGAAAAAATCCTAAAAGCACAAAAGTCAATGACTTTACTGTCATATCGCATATCAAATCTTTTCCAACATGATAAAGCTATTATACTATGATAGAAAATCCTGAATGAAAATATTTAAACCCAGATTTAAATATTCGCATAATGTTTTACATGTATGTTAAAAAGTGCTCTGCTGAATATATGATTCATGTTGAAAAAAATTTTAGTACAATTTAGGCCACCCGCAGAGTTTGTGAAGAAATGAATTTAAAAATTATTATTTTGGGCGAACCTGAACGTTTTGAAATTACAATACAAGAAACTCTACACTTGAAAAAAGCTGAATAAGCCAGAGAGTCACTAAAAAATTAAAAAGTTTCAGATGAGCACTATGATTGCACTTTTGATTTCCAAAAAACGTTGCCATTCCCAAAACTGTCAACATCTGTAGCATATTACGAGTATAAGCGTAAAATGTATATGTATAATTTTACGTAATCAATATCAAAACTGCTTTTATGCACATGTGGGATCAAACCGCAGAGGTTCTCAAGAAGTTCTGCATGCATTATTAAGCATTTGACAGCAAATTTACCTCTTGATTGTAAGCATATTACAATGTACAGTGATGCTTGCTTGCGGTGCTCAAAATCGTAACATCAAACTTTCTCTTACAATGCTAAAATTTATTGGCTCTACTGCAAAAAACGCCGATATTTTAGACACACAATTAATAACATCTGGAAATTCGCTTTTACCCAACGATACTGATTTTGGTGTAGTTGAAAATTTGAGCAAGAAACAACAATTTAGCTGTAACCGAAATAGTAACCAAATCTAAAATTAAATTACCTACGAATAAAAATATTCAAATATTCGTATAAATAAATATACGTATAAATATTCGTCCATTCTCATGGCTTAGTATTAAGTGGCTGCTTAGTTATTAGCAGTTTTTTCTTAAAAAACATACATTTATAAGAATTACATTTGTGAGCTTTATGCCAAGTACTTTGCTGCGTTTTGAAAAAAAGTCCACATATGTTATATATTAAAATTTAAGGAAACGCTCGAAAAAGGTTTTCCATATTATGAAATCCATCCGGAAAAAGAAAAAGCCATCGAAATCGGCAAATTTAATTCAAAATTTGATACAAAACCAGCTGTATCCAAAGTATCGTGCTATTACAGAAGAAAATACAAGAGACATGGTGGATTTCCTAAAATAAATACCTTCACTATATCATAACTTTTACAACAAACTACCTGTCGAATGTTCTAGATCAAAGCGCCAGCAAGATACTCCAACAATTGATGATATTGATGAAGCTGAAGATGAAATCCATTATGATGCTGCTTAATTATTATAAAGTTTAATTTTAAATCATGAAAAATAAAGTTATCTCTTTCTTAAATTTAAAAATTATTTATTGTTTTTTAATTTGATGGCAAATTTGACAAAATATTTCGGAACGGAAATAAACTAACAAGGAAAGGTCCCCAGGTGTCACTCACCGATTTGAATAATTTTTGGATATGTGATAGAGTACAAAAATCTAAGGTCGACGTATATTTTTTTACGTGCTCAATCGATAGTTTACAGTTTCAAAATGACATTTTAAAATCAGCGAAAATTTCGTTTTTTTTGCCACAATTTCACTATTTTCCATAAAAATATATACAAATTTGGTATCAAACGAAAGGTATTTGAAAGCCACACATGATGTCATCCATTTTGGAGAAATAAATTTCATTGTAATTTTGTTGTTGTAATTTTTAACAGTATTTAGTCGATATCATAAGAAGCGCATTTTCGAAATTGTTTCATTTTCATTTGTATTTGATTTAAGAGAATTCTAAAAGTTATTTTTTTGTTGGTTTTTTTAAATTTTTAAGTTTTTATATTAAAATTTTCTTTATTAAAATATGCATTTATTTTCTTAACAACATTTTTTTTTTGAGATGAAGACCGCAATATGGGTATCAAAAATTTTGTTTTTTCTCCAAATTTGCGTATGTGTAAATATTTGATCGGAAAAGTTTATATTTAACAGGGCTTCTATACAACTTTGAGCCTTTAACTTGTTTGTCGGAAGGAATGAAAAAAAAACCATCGGAAATTTAAAAATATGATTTTCCATATAAATAACTCCATTAGTTTTTAACATATTTCACAATTTTTTTTTTTTTGTTATAAAGTTACTAAAACCCTATTTTCATACCACGTGGATCTGTATTAACAAAATTCTTTTTCTGTTAATTATTAAGTTTCTATATGCTTCCCATGCTCATTTTAAGAATAATCATGCTCATTTTGAAAATTTTAAAAGAAACAAATATACTTTTCAGTTATTAACCCTTGGCTGCCACACCTCGCTCCAGTAATATAGCTTCCACCCTATGGTATCTCATTACCCCAACTAACCAAGGGTTAATAACTGAAAACTATAAAAAATATTTGTTTCTTTTCAAATTTTCAAAATGAGCGGGCTTATTCTTAAATGAGCATGGGAAGGATATAGAAACTTAATAATTAACAGAAAACGAGGTTTGTTAATACAGATCCACATGGTATGAAAATAGGTTTTTAGTAATAACTTTTGATTGGAAAAGAATATTGGGATATTTTTTCCAAATAAATTATTTTTGAAGCTATACTCTTTTATAAAATTTATAAAAAGAACATTTTTAAAAAAATTAATTTCATCATAGAAATAGTTAATAAATTTTTGTTTAAAACTGAATCAATTTTTGCTAATAAATGTCATACCATGTGAAAGGGAATTTATTATAAATTATAAATTGCATTTTAAACAATTTTTAATTTAAATTATTTTTACAACAAAAACAAATTTTACGTAATTTTTTGAGGAAACATTGAATATTTTGGGCTTTTTTTGAAAAAAATATTAAAAATACAAATGTACAGTAATTGGTATTCTTAAAATATTTTTTGGCAAGTACTTTTATTAAACTTTATAACAAAAAAAAATTTTGTGAAATATGTTAAAAACCAATGGAGTTATTTATATAGAAAATCATATTTTTAAATTTCCGATGGTTTTTTTTCATTCCTTCCAACAAACAAGTTAAAGGCTCAAAGTTGTATAGAAGCCCTGTTAAATATAAACTTTTCCGATCAAATATTTACACATACGCAAATTTGGAGAAAAAACAAAATTTTTGATACCCATATTGCGGTCTTCATCTCAAAAAAAAAAATGTTGTTAAGAAAATAAATGCATATTTTAATAAAGAAAATTTTAATATAAAAACTTCAAAATTTAAAAAAACAAAAAATAGTAACTTTTAGAATTCTCTTAAATCAAATATAAATGAAAATTTAACAACAAAATTACAATGAATTTTGTAAATTTTTGTAAATTTTGAAAATGACAATGAAAATTATTTCTCCAAAATGGATGCCATCATGTGTGGCTTTAAAATACCTTTCGTTTGATACCAAAATTTGTATATATTTTTATGGAAAATAGTGAAATTGTGGCAAGAAAACGAAATTTTCGCTGATTTTAAAACGTCATTTTGAAACCGTAAACTATCGATTGAGCACGTATAAAAAAATACATCGACCTTAGATTTTTGTTCTCTATCACATATCCAAAAATTATTCAAATCGGTCAGTGACACCTGGGGACCTTTCCTTGTAAGTCATATCAATTTTTTTCAGCTTAAGTCTCGGAACAAACTGTAAGTATTTTTTTATATTTTTTTGTCCCCTAAGTTAATACCATTATTAAAGATAGAAATGGAATAATCAAAAATATAAAAAGGTAACTTCTAGGACTCAATTTATGCCATGCACTTTGAGTCGTTCTATTTCGAAATAAAGATTTTATGACTTGGTTCACTTCAATTCTGAACCGTCCATATATTTTTATCATGTATAACAGCTCATCACTTTGGCTTTTGCCGTTTGAGCTCACTTAACATTTGACTTCTTTAAGACGCGTTAATTCTTAATTTTGTGCACGACTCACTCACACTTATATAAGTGTAAAGAAATACCAAACATCAAAAAGCAATAATAAAGCAATAAAAAATAATATTATAGTACATATTTTTGCACAAATCGCTGCTACTTGAGACGTGATTCATTGTTGTCGATATTGTTGTTGTAGCTGTTTTAAATACTTGTTCACCCCAAGCACGGAGTCATGTTTAAAAAAAGAGCACAAGATAAAGAGAGAGTTTAAAGAGCTATAATGATGCTCAGAATATAACATAATAAAAACCAACTTTAATAAAAAACAAACGATCTACAACTAAGACGACAACAGAGACAACAACAACAATAACAGAAAATAAATAAAAACAACAAACAGCAGTAACGCACAGTGCCGATTCTCTAAAGCAAACATTTATAAAGCGCTATAGTATCACAACAAAACCAGAACAATAACAACTTTGCACACTCAAACTCAAAGTCAAACCGAACAACAACAATACTTAGCCGGTATTAAATTCCCAAAAATGACTCACCATCCGCTCACTATCGTTGAATGCAGGCATATTAAACAGCTATACGGAGCTATACAACTTTTTAAAAGAAATATATTGAAATGCAAAGAGTTGCCAAGGTTTTTCAAATATTTAAATACTAATACACATACTTTTGAGTAATATTAATAACAAAAATCATAATAATCAGCCTAAGCTGCTTATTCATACTCAAAAACTGTAAAAATATATAAAAAAAAAATTAAAGAATTGTTGACATTCTTACAAAATTTGCTTGAGATAAGAACGCGTTTTAACATATTTTATCTTTTATAGCTTAAATGTTTGACTTAGTTTGTGATAAATATTGTTTTATTTATTATAGTGCTATTGTAGCTTCTAACGAAGGCTTATTTTTTTCATATTCGAATGATTTAAAAGGCGCAGCCAGTGTTTTATCTTTATAATGAATGTTTTATAAAATAAATGATTTTATTTTAGAGCTTGTTGATAGCGTCATTTTCAGTTTCTTTGAATTAGAGTGAGTCTTTAATCTGAAGTAACTGCAAAAATGTAATGAATATAAATCGATAACCTTGGGAGTTCAGCTCAAGATGTTTTTTTTTTTTCTTTACTCAGCATTTAATTATTTTGAATGCTTTCAATAACTTCCGCGAATATCAAAAATGATTTGCGATTACTTACGCACTGCTTATTCTTTACGTTTTTAATAATAAGCATAAATTGTTTTTTTTTTATTACCGTGATTTAATGAGATCACCAACTTTTTTTTTTTGTTTCAGTATACGTAGTGTTGTGAAGTCTCGGACTTGATCTGGTATACTTTGTATTATAAACAAAATCAAGAAATGCCAATAGAATTTCATTTTTCGTTCTCTTTTACAGCTCTCTAGAGACATACAGTGAATCAAAAAAGTTTAGACACTCTCAAGTTTTCTGAGAAGAACTTTGCTTTAATATTTAAAAGCAACTAATTTCGCCAACTTTTTGAAGAAGTTAGTATCATAAGACGAATTTTAATTAAAATACATAAAAAAAAATTCCCATACTTTATACACTATTTGAAATATAAGCGGAAGAAGAAAAAATGCATACGAAAAAAGTTTAGGCATAGGCTGTATGTGTACCTAGATTTTGCAAATATGACGGTAATCTATAAGTTCTCTTTGATCTATTCCATTTTCTGCATATAATTATTGCGCAGCCATCTAATTTCCAATTGATAAAGTTAGTGTTGATCTTGATGTCGTGATTGAATAAGCAAAATAAGCAGCCGTACAGAAATTTCGATAGATGTTCGAAAAGTTATTATAAACCGTCATGTACAGCAAAAATCTTATCGCCAAATTTGTGATATAGTGCAGAGGCCCTATAAAAGTGTGCGAACCATTATAAAACATTACATAAATACGGGAAAATCAAAGCGTGAATAGTCTGTTAGCTTTGGTTAGCCAACGAATATAAACTATTTGCCCGGGTTTTATGCTGGCTAAAACTTCAGGACAAAAACCTTCAGACACGGCCTTCGCTAATTGATTCAGATACTTTACATCTGTAGAAAGACCTTGTTCGTCTTCAGTATTTAACGGTGGAGGCATTTTTCCAAACAAAATGGGTTCCAAATCAGATAATAATAATCCTATAATAAAATAAGTGCTATAATAAAAAGTGCGTTGACAAACAAGTCCATTTACTGTAAAATTCGTATCTAACTACCTGTAATTGTTCACAGGTTTCAATCAAATTTTGTCAAATCCCCACTAGCAGTGCTGGGTTCGCTTGTAGTTGACTTTTTATCACCAAGTTGCACCAAACAATTGGAGAAACGGTAGTTCATTAAAATGCAGTAAGGAAACAAGCCAATGTAATGGTTTTTTTAGAGAAATATTGAACCTTCGTAGAATCCCACTTAAGGTACCAGTATTGCTTACTTCCCCATCGCAACAAATTCCACCCAAATCGTCAAGAGATCAAATTTTTGTATGAAAGAATTCGTGTAGTTGTTTTTTTTTTTTTTGTACAAAATCAAGTCCTCTGCATCAAGATTTAAGTGCCCCAACAATTTTATATTTGGCTCTTGAACAACTTTTCATTTATTTCCACTCTCGACTAAGCCTCATTTCGACAATGCCGTCAAAAGAAAAAGGAATTACATTGGTATCGCCACGGTGTTTTCGACACACTGCATCTCTAAATTCCTTTTTTCCCGAGCCAGTGTGGCCTTATCCAATGACTTTGAAAAGAGCCATAGCCAAACAAGATGCGACCCTTTTCCGATACGCCAAATATATCGCACATCATGGCAAAATTTAAGGCGTCATACCTTTTGGTATAGGGTCCCCTCTTCAATGTGACATGGTGTGTGGCTGTTGGTATTTCAAATGTAAGTTCAGAGCCAACATCCATATTTGCTACGTTAATGCCATATATTGGATCAATCTATTGGTAAAATTTGATTTAAAAGACAAAATATTTTTAGAATGAAATCATATTCGGATAGCTAGCAAAAATTCCTTTTTAACAAACCGAAAGTCAATGATATACGCTGTCATTTTTGGACTATTCAACAGTATTTTTATATAAAACTATACAGTTTTTCCAGCATAGCATCCATATACAAATTTTAACCTAGCTATGCGCGATATTGAGATTGATCTTAGACCTATGGTTTCTTGGGGAAATTTTCTCAGAATTTATTAAAGATAACGTTTCTGTTATAACATACGCAATCTTCGTTTTTTTTTCATTAAAAAAATTTGATCCCACCATTTATATATATATACTAGCTGAATACCCGGCTTAGCTCGGGAGTTGATATGAATAATTTTTGAACTCATTCGTCGGTTTGAAAAAACTTCTTATAAACTTTAGAAGGAATTTTGTGTGCATCTTTCAAACCGGTTACTTCGGCAAAATGAACAAAATGTAGCTTCAACATCTGAAAATTATGAGAAAAAGTTAGGAAAATCGTGAATTGGTTGTGCGTGCCACCGATCGCTTACAAAAATATATTTTCAAGTCTTATATTGTATTCGATATATTGCACATTTTTGAAAAAAAATCAGAGCAACAACGAATTCTTGGCAGCTCGCGAGGAAATTGCCTCAAATACCACAGAGTTCGGCATCAGCTGTCCTGACTTGCGAAGAAAGGAAGTGGAATATAAATGCACATAAAGAAGAAAAGAAGATATTTATCACTCTTCGCGACTTACCTTACTGTATTTTGTAGTACAGCGCACTCTGGGGTTCAAGATATAGCAAAATATATAGCGCCAAAAGACTCACCGCACACGAAAACCACTTATAAAAAGCATACTTATCGGATGAGTTGTTTTGAGTTTTTTGTAAAACAGGGCCCTCCGGTTTTCGAGATAGAATAAAAAATAACGCCAAGGCCCTTTCCATACTCGATAATCAAATCGTATATATCCGATATACAAATTTTCATCTAAATCAGATGAGCGGTTTTTGAGTGTTTCACGATTTCTTAAGTGATTTGTACTACAGCACCATCTGGTGTTTAAGATAGCGCAGACAAAAAAGTCCACGATACCCACCGTATCCGAATCGGACATCCGGATCGGATGTACAGCTAGAAGTTTTTCAACATTTCTAAAACATTTGTACTGCAGTGCCCTCTGGTGTTCAATAGAGAACAAAATAGATAAGTCATAAAAACTACCGTACCCGAAAACCCCTAAATACAACTTTTCATGTAAATAGGATGAATGGTTTCGGAAACAAACTAAATATTTATAATAACAAAATTCGTGGAACCCTATCGCAGCGCCACCTACCGGGTTCAATTGCGAATCTGTACCACCCAGGGATCCACTTAAGCACACACAAAAAGTTTCATCAAAATCGGTGCAGCCGTTTAGGAACAGTTTAATAACACACACACACGTACAAATTGTACAGCGCCCACTACGACAGAGCAAAAGAGATAACGCCAAAACAGTTGCCGTGCACGAAAATCCTTTAATAAAATTTTTCATCCAAATCGGATGAGCGGCTTTCTACTTTTTCACGATTTCTTAAGAGAATTGTATTACAGCGCCCTCTGGTGTTCGATATAGTACAAAAAAAATAAGTCCCAAAAAGTCACCGTATTAGAAAACCCCTATGTACCAATTTTCGGGAAAATCGGATAAACAGCTTAGAAGTTTTTAAAGTATTTGTACACAACGCCCTCTGGTGTTCAAGATAGAACAGAGTATATAAGTCATAAAAACTCACCATATCCGAAATCCTCTATATACAAATTTTAATGCAAATCGGATGAACGGTTTCGGAGATAAGCTATAAAAACAAAATGCCTAAAACACGATCGCAGCGCCACCTACGGGGTCCAATAGTGAATCTGAACCATCTAGGGATCCACTCAAACACACACAAAAAATTTCATCAAAATCAGTGCAGCCGTTAAGGAACAGTTTAATAACATACACACGTACAAATTGGACAACAACGCCCTCTAGTTTCGAGAAAGAGCAAAAAAGATACCATCAGAACCCTTGCCGTACTCAAAAATCGCTATTTACAAATTTTCGTCCAAATCGGATGAGCAGTTTTGGAGTTTTTCACGATTTCCTAATATTTGTACTGAAGCGCCCTCTGGCTTTCAAGATAGCACAAAAAAGATAAGTCCAAATCACTCACCGTATAAGAAAACTCCTATTTTCCAATTTTCATGCAATTCGGATGCACGGCATAGGAGTTTTTCGAGGTTTTACAAAATATTTGTACTACAGCGCCCTCTGGTGTTCTAGAGAGAAAAGAGTAGATAAGCCCAAAAAACTCAGCGTGTCCGAGAACCTCTACATACAAAATTTCATGCAAATCGAATGAACGGTTTTGGGCTTTTTCGACTTTTTAAAAATATTTGTACTACAGCGCCCTCTGGTGTTCAAGATAGAACCCAGCTTATAAGTCATAAAAACTGAACGTTTTCGAAAACCTTTATATACCAACTTTCATGCAAATCGACTTAGGAGTTTTTTGACGTTTTTTAAGATATTTGTACTACAGCGCCCTCTAGTGTTCAAGATAGAGCAGTGTAAATAAGTCATGAAAGTTCACCGTGTCTGAAAACCTCTATATACCAATTTTCATGTTAATCGGATGCACGGTTTAGGAGTTTTTCGAAGTTTTTTAAAATATTTGTATTACAGCACCCTCTGGTGTCCAAGAGAGAATAATGTAGATAAGTCAAAAAAACTCAGCTTGTCCGAGAAACTCTACATACAAATTTTCATGCAAATCGAATGAACGGTTTCAGAGATAAGCTAAAAAAAGAATGCCAGGAACCCGATCGCAGCGCCCCCTACAGGGTCCGACCTTTTTATTGGATAAAAAGTAGCCTATATTATGACCGGGGATATAAGGAACCTAGATACCAAATTTCATTTAAATCCATCCAGTGGTTTTCGCGTGATGCTTTAACAGACAGACAGACAGAAAAAAATTTTAAAAATGCTATTTTCGGGCTCAGCGTTATTCAAAACGTCCATCGCAAAAGGAATTTCGAAAAAATGTTTCATGTACAGATTTTTTTTTTTACAATTTTATATATAAAAAATATATAAAATTGACTAAATTACAAAATTGATTAAAGAAAAAAATTTCATTTATTACGTGAAATTCTGATAAATTTGTACTCAAAGTTGAAATCTGGTATTTTCAACCGATTGATTTCTTCTTCACAAGATCACAGCTCAGTAACGGTTAAGTTGGTGGGGTTTGTTGATATACCGTTGGAAAGGTGATTTCATTGCTTTTGAAATGAAAATAAGTTGTATGTTATCAAAATAAGTTGTATATAGGTTAGTTTTTCAGCTAGAAACAATAATGTGAATCACAGTTATGAAATCTTAATTGACCCTGTAGCTCCTAAGAATGTGAAAATAGACCCTCCCTCTCCCATACGAATTTTTGCTCAGCTTGACATAACCTTTCAGCTCCGTAAATAGTTGCACTCAATTGCGGGACACCCTGTTTATAGATATAGATTAGTTAGTATAGATATAATAGTATAGATATATAGATGAAAATTATTAATACCATTAATATATAAATGAAAATATGCATACTTTAAGGCAGTGAATTCAATGTTTCTATGTTTTTATTGATTTTTTCAGTAATCCAGCTCTTACTTATCATAGCATCATAATAAAACTTTATCACATAGTTTCATGCACGACAAAAGAAACCTATCTTCTCATAGAAAACTCTTTTAGGCAAATAAACCATATTTAAGAAAAAATAAAATCTTATTGCACATCTTCAGAGCAAGAGTTTCTACTGCTGATATTTACCGATATTTGCTGTTTTACACCGGTTTTTAAGTATATTAAGGCTAAGACTAAAAAATACTACTTATTAGACTACTTTCAAAACTAGTTACAAATATACTAGTTAAAATACACTTATCTTAATATTTTTTAAGAAATTTATCTCTTTTTAATATTGCCTTTTATCACTTGTCTTAGTATCATTCCTGGCAAGTGTTTGTGGCAATAATTAACAATAACAGATACTATATTAATGACTTCATTTTGTGTATTTACACTTTGCTTTCAAATATTAATTACACTTCTTTTTTTTTTTTTTTTTTCCTTTGCAGCTACTCATTTCGCCAATACAACGGTTATTAAAACACCCCTCTTTCCCAAGGACCTCTTTACCAAGCAACAGCTAGAGGATGGCTGGGTTTTCTGTCACATACTCGGTGTTATCTATATGTTTGTCGCGCTGGCGATTGTGTGCGACGAGTTTTTCGTGCCTTCATTGGATGTAATCATCGAAAAACTGGACATCACTGACGACGTAGCGGGTGCAACATTTATGGCGGCCGGCGGTAGTGCTCCCGAATTGTTCACCAGCGTTATCGGTGTGTTCGTGTCGTTCGATGATGTTGGTATCGGTACAATTGTCGGTTCGGCGGTATTTAATATCCTGTTCGTGATCGGTATGTGCGCTCTCTTCTCGAAGACGGTGCTAACGCTCACGTGGTGGCCGCTCTTTCGCGATTGTACATTCTACAGTATAAGCCTGATAGTGTTAATAATTTTTTTTCGTGATAATAAAATTTATTGGTATGAAGCGTTGACCCTGTTTACCATTTACATCTGTTACGTGGCGTTCATGAAGTGGAACGTACAGGTGGAGCGGTTCGTGAAGAAGCTGATCACGAGAAATCAGGTGACTCGCGTCAGAAGTACTGATCAACTAATGCCAGCAGTAAGTAGTTGGGAAGTTTTTTTGCAAAAAAAAAAAAAATTAAAAAAAATAAATTAAATGAAAATTAAAAACAGATTGAAATTTTTCAATAGATTTTTGAGATAGATTCAAAGAATTGAAACAAATTCAAACTAAATATATCACTTAAATGTAAATTTTACTGCAACAACATATACAACACAAAATCCTTTGCCAGGATATGTTGAATGTTTAATTGGCACAAGAAAAAAAAATTTTAAATTTGATATTAAAACAAAAAATGTACCACTTTGAAGTACAAGTTTTTTTATTAGAAAAAAAAAAGAAAACTATTTTGTCTTTTTGTTTTTTTAGTTACGATTAGATTATTTTTTCTTGTTTAGTTTAAATTTTGAGTTAACCGTTAAAAGCTGCATGCCTTATTTCAGCCTAGACTAGTACTTTTGGCTTTGTTGTTAATTTAACATGTATCTCTTTATTGATAAGTATAAAAATTGATTTAATGACTTTCACATTTTTTTTTTTGCTCATTTAGTTTTAACTGTTTGCTAGTATTTTTTTTTTTTTTTATTAATCTTTACATAAGTGTTTTAAGTTCAAAACCTTTCGAAACTCGATATATAAAAAAATTTTTTTTATATGTTAAACTATTTTTATAGCTACTGCGATCAGTACAATCAGTACTCTACCCTTTACCGATAGTCTTTGTGTGAAACCCAATGTTTTCTGTAACAGCATTATGTTTGATCGAAAAAACACAAAATTATTGCAATGAGTCCAAAAAGGTATGGTAAGAAATGGTGTGTAAGTTATCAATTTATGCCAGTGCAATCTTTCTTTTAAAATTTTTTTCAAAAATTTATCGTTAGTATTATCATAAATATAGTACGAACTTCATAAATCCCGGCTACAAATTTGTCTATGTATTGCTTTTTCAGAGAAACTTTTATGTAGATATTTTTGTTAAACCAAAAGTCTTCGTCCACTTAATAGTTCGAATGTTACCTAACTTAAGAACTCATAATATTGAAAATATTTATTATTTGCACTGGATATTTGTTCAAATTTCAACCTTTTGATAGAAATTTACACATGTTATGTGTAAGTTTTATTTAAAGAATTCCTGTTAAGTTTTTTGATTTAATAATATTTATTATTAAAAAATTTTTGGGTTATATATTTCTAAAGATTTATTAGTTAAAAGAAACAAAAAATATTTTGCAACTCATCTGATCTGCATACATGAATTGTACGATTCATTCAAGCGAAACTGGGAGGTTATCAGTAAGTTAAATAAACTCTCTAGAGTTGAAAATCATTTAATAATTTTTTTTTGTGTCGATAACAACAACTCAATAGCAATTGCATTAATATAACTTTTACTGGTTGACATATTGATCTTATACTATCGTCGATCCTCTGTTAAAACATTTTATTTTTAATTGTAATTTTAAGCGTGGAAATTTCTTTAAGGGAACTACATCAATAACTTTATTTATATTGTAGAAGAAGTTCCAATACGAATGGTTGTTATACTTTAATATATAGATAAACGACGTGTCACCAATGCGCACTTTGGTAGAATGGAATAACTTCCAAATCCCTTTTTTTCAATCGTAATAAAGCGGTTAAGATGATTTTCAGCTTTCAGCCAAAAATTTTTTAGTACAACGCTCTTTGAGCTAATTTAACTGGCATATACACCAAATACAGCGTATTTCTATAAAGATAAACTATGCAATAACATTTCTTTCGATGGTATATAGTGAAAAACTTTGTGTGTAGGCCATGAGTGGGAGTTCGTCATGAATGGGACAGTGAAAAAAAGTATTTCTCGCACAGGCAATACTGAAATTTTGACTAGCTCAGTTTTGAGAACCATTCAGAAATAATAAAACTTGTTTATTATTACAGTGCAATAAACATACTAAAATAAAAAAGATATTCTAAAAATAATTGCAATTTTTTTCTGTGTATTATTATAGTTTTTTGTCATGAATGGGACACTTTGCAAAGCTGTTCTTTATGTGTACGTCATTGCCTTCATATAATAAGAAAAAGCTCAAGAAAAATTGCATTAATATAACTTACATTGATTATTTGTCATTCCAATATTACACTATCGTCGATTTTTTGTTGAAACATTTCGTTTTTTTTTTGTAATTTTAAGCTGGAAATTTCTTCAAAAGTGCAACAATCATAACTTTATTTAAATTGTAGAAAAAGGAGAACCTTCCAAACTTATGGTTGTTACAGTTATTTATAGATAAACGACTCAAAAGCAGAAAAGCCAAAAATTAATTCTTAAATGAGGGCGTGGCACCGAAACTAATTTAGTTAAAATGGGATAATTTTCAAAGCTCTATATTAAAGTCGTAATGCAGCGATTAAGACACTTTCCAGTTTTTACTAAATTAGTTATAAGCACGACTCTTTTTGAGCTTATTTTTCTGGGGTGTCCCAAATGATAGCATTTTTTTGACTTTTGGGAACTTTTTCTTAAAATTTCTTAATCCAAGTTAAGAAAATGAAAATGGGAAAAACTGTATGTTGGCAACTCTAGAACTCTAAACCTTTTCGAATGAAAACCAGAAATATTTTTCTAGAACTAATAAAGTTACAATTTTTTGTTAAAACTTCTTTTTTCGAAATTTTTTCAAAAAGTATTTCTTGTAAAAGTAAAAAATAACAACTCTGGTAGTTTTCGTCCAATTTTCATGCTTGTTTTTAAAGAAATATTAAACAATAAACAAGCAGTGAACCAGCGTTGTGAAAATTTACACCTATACAAAATTTATTTGGGTTTTTTGAAAAAATTACCACTTTCTTCCCATATCAGTTAGTACTGACAAGTATCGATGCAAGTCGGTACGGTTTCCCGTGGTCCTAGGTACACGAAATTTTGTTTACATTTATTTCAACAGCATACGAAAAATTTAAGAGGGTATTACAAAAAAAAAAAAAACAACTTCAACTTTTTTGGGACACCCTATTATATATAAAGGGTGGTTAAATTTTAAGGGCTGGTATTGAATGTGAACCACACCTAAACGTC
Source organism: Coremacera marginata (assembly GCA_914767935.1). Taxonomy (NCBI): domain Eukaryota; kingdom Metazoa; phylum Arthropoda; class Insecta; order Diptera; family Sciomyzidae; genus Coremacera; species Coremacera marginata. Next base: position 163,829,326 of record OU612045.1, read on the forward strand.
AAGTTTTTTCTGCATTTCATTTGCCATTTCTCAATTTCAGACTAACTTAATTTGAACCATGGAAAGATACACTATCGAGGATGGAGGTGTGCCGCCTATGTCGCGGCGGCCATTTGTCCAATATTTTGTTCCATACATAATTGAATCATACCAATGTTATCATAATAAAAAGAAATGACAATAATTTCCTAAGTAATTTGTGTTTTATTCAAAATCAATATCGGCCCTTAAAATTTAACCACCCTTTATATAGCGTATTTCTGTGGAGAAATCATAGTAAGCTAATTGAAAAACTCCCTAAAACAATACAATCAAATTTTTTTCGATGGTATATAGTGGAAAGCTTTACGTATAGGCCATAAGTCGGACTTCGCCATGAGTGGGACAGTGATAAAAATTGTTTTTCATAAAGACAACCATTCACTTGTTCACTTTTGAGTACCATTCAGAGAGATAAAATGTATTTATTACTGTGCCAAACGTTCTAAAACTACTTGCCTTCTTTTTTTATATTATTAAAGTTTTTTGTCGTGAGTGGGACACTTTTCAAAATTGTTTTTTAATTAGGACAGCATTTTTGTCGTATAATAGCGACAATCTTCTATAATAATAGCTATAATAGCATTTATGTCGTATAAAAGCGGTAATTTTTTTTTAAAAAATCCACTGATAAAAATGGCCATTCATTTCGCGATTCTCAAATCGGACTTTAACGCGATACTTTAGGAAATTGAGTTCTCCTGTTGATAACATTACGAAAACTTATCAAACGATATGAATAAACAAAGCTTTATGGTTTAAAATCTATTTATATATATTGATTCATTCATATATCTATTGAATGAAACAAATATTGATAAAATCTTAAAATTGATGTGATGTAGATGGCATTTGATCTACATTTTTTATATTTTTTGGAACTTTTTTTAAATGTGTTATATTACAAAAATCGAACATATATTCGGATGGCCACATTTTTTATTCTATTCATCCAACTAATATAACTTATTTTTAAGAGTTGTAGCTTTAGCCTACAGCTTTCCAACAGTATGCAGTTTGTTTCGATTTGGTAAGGCTTGCATGGCGACTCTCCCATTTACATTTATCATGTTTTTTAAAAATTGTTACTTCAAATTATATGAGCCAGCGTCATAAGAGAAAAGATATTAAAACAAAAACAAAATCCCGTTGTGCCTTGTAGCCTCGATTGAGAAAAGTAGTCATTGGTTGCTCTTTATACTGACGGCTACCCATAAAGTTGTGTAATTAAAATAGGATTTGGAGTTAGCATTGTTTCATCTTGAAATTGATGTGTGTGTGATAAGTGTGTCCCGTTTATGCATGAGACAATTTTTTTTTGAGCTACACTATCGCAAGAGGTGTCAAAATTTGCTAAATTTTATACAGATCTTGAAAAAGGTAATAATAATATGCTAACTTGTCATCTTGTGGGCTCTTCCGACTTTGTAGTTTTGTCTGTCTTACGTTTTTATAGTTCAAAAGCATTTATTTATTGAAATTAATGTAAAAAACACAAGCTAACAAAATAAAATAAAATATAGCAAATATTTATAAATAATAACAAAAACTTAGAATTTAAACTTATTTTTGTATCTAAAATTTGGCATTTCTGCTCGAGATTGTAGCCTGGTTCTAATAAAGCCATCTCTAGAAATAGCGTCAGTTACAGTTTGTGAGGCCTCAGCTTGTTTGTGACAAGGAAAGCCAACAATTTCCAACCTCTTATCTTTTGCCATGATTTGAAGATCCTGTTTAGAAATGTGTTGATGAACCCGCGTTGCTGTAACGTGACAATCATTCCACACAACAATTTTGATCTAATCTCTTGCAGAGAAGTAAATTTTTAGTGTTCTCTATCGTCAAACAACATACAAGAGTAGGTTTTCTGGGTTTAGAAAAAAATAATTTTTCTGATAACTGAACTCACAACAGATTTCAGATTTGCGGGTAAGAACTTAGAATATATAATCAGTAAAAAAAAACATGCTTGACTGCGTCTTTAAAAGAAGTATTTTGCTTGATTAGGAAACAAATAGAATCGTATACTTTAACCACAAAGCTGACAAGCAATTGCAAATTTTCTGATGGATTAAGAGATTAACCGTTTCTATCACATACCTTAGCCACTGTTGGCAATGGTAATGTATTCCGATTTGCCGTTGTAGTCGATGAAATCTCTGTCGAATGCGTGTTTGTCGGGGATGCCTCTGCTATCTGTAGATTCTGAGGGCATTTCTGAGAAAAATTCACTTACCGAATCTTCATCACAATTTGCTGAAACAGTATCCGTTTTTTGAGTAGAACCAAGGTTGATTTATAAGGTTGCCGCAAGGGAGAGAGCGAGTACCCATAATTGTCAAATCGAAGTTGACAGCTCATAGAAAATCTGCAAGTGCTCTCTATTATCATCCGTTCTTCTTTGGTAGTCATTCGCAAAATTGGCTGGTTTTGACAATTATGGGTACAGAGAAGAGAGTGCGATCAGCCCTGCGACAACCTTATAAATCAACCTTGAGTAGAACCTGATTTTTTTGCTGCTCTCATTGTCTCTTCAATTTGTCTCTGTTGTCGTTTCATTAGTCAATCCGTTTCTTTCTTATCAACACCGATTATAACCATTTTCCGGTCATTTCTTTGATCTAACAAAAAACTTCTCTCATTGATGGGCACCTTCCTAGGTATTGAGCGCGAACAAAATTCAAATGAAGTGCAAGATCAAAAACATTTCACAGATGACTCTAAAAAATATTTCAGTTTGTTTTGAAATCCATCATTTCGCCTGCTTTTGGGGTATATTTTCAAAGTGAAAAACTTTTTGAAATAGAATTTCAGTAATTGAATAAATCGTTCCTTAGCTACGATCGGAATTGAAGCTTTGGCCTAAATATTGTTGATCTCTTCAGTTACTGTCCATTATACTTCAATTTCAGGTAGTTCTTGACAAATAAAATAAATTTAATAACGCCCCTTAAAGTTGGAAGCTGTCGATTGCCCAATTCTTAGCATGGTCCCAATATAGCAAAGAGTAGTTTCACTACGCCTCGAACTCATTGAGGCCTATCGTGAGTATGTTTTTCGCCCGGAATCGGAAAAGGTTATAGCCGTTTTTAAGAAAACAGGTAAGGCTTTTACATTCATGAATTTTAGCAGTTGATGAACAAATTTGCATTAAAAATTTCCAAAAGTTCTTGAGCTTTATCTCAAAAGACGGATATTCCCTTTTCCGATTCCGGGCAAAAAAATTACTCATGATAGGCCTGATTATGTGTTGTTGCTTTCAAACCGAAAGGTCGGGTATGTATTACTCCTAAATAGAAAAGAAAGTTTTTATTTTAAAAAGATTTAAAAGCAAATCGCACATTTTTTTTTAATCTAGTGTGTTTGGTAGGACGGTCAATTGAAAAAGTCATATTCATGTCAAAAGGGATAGCTGCCATATTCACATGCAGGGATTCATGTGCATATGGGATTCACTCCAATGTATAAATTTACTTTAAAAAGTATATTTTTTTGTTATACTTAGTCCAGGAACCGAAATTAATGTTAGCGGAATGTGACTACACAAATTTAAATTTTACAAAAATTTTAAGATCGGTAGAACCCTGAGGATATAGTTTTATTTTATTTTTAAAATTATATTTGTAATCTACAATAAATTACGCAAATTTTAAGAGGTCTTGCGTTAAGCAGAACCAAAAAGAAATTTATCGGGACACTCTAATGCACATAACGTTACGTGTATAAAACGTGGATATCCATTTCAGAGAATATCTTAAGTGAAATAATGGTTTTGTATGCTATTGAGGCTTACTTACTACCCTGCAAGCATTTGGAAGACAATTGGAAGAAAAACTGGTTTTGGAATGCACTTGCAATTCGCCCAAGGGTTCTTTAGAAGATGAATCGCTTTTCGATCGTCCAAGCGATGAATGCGCGATTCAAGAAAAATTTGAAAAATCTTCGTTCGCTCATTTTGGCGATCGTTGGAAGATGGATCATATTTCGATCGTCAAAGCGATGAATGTGTAATTCTTGAAAAATTTTTAAAATCATCATTCTCCCATTCTGGTGATCGTTGTAAAATGGATCACATTTTGTTCATTAAAGCGATGAATGCGCGATTCTTGAAACATTTGGAAAATTTTCTTTCGCTCATTCTGGCGATCGATGGAAGATAGATCGCTTTTAAATCGCAATAGCGATGAATGCGCGATTCTTGAAACATTTGGAAAATTTTCTTTCGCTCATTCTGGCGATCGAGGCAAGATGGAATGTGGTTGGAATATGAGGCAGGCTTTGAAAAACAGTTGTCAAATATTTTTTTATCGTTGAGAAGCAACGAGGCGTTTTAGTTTCTTAATTTAATAAAACAATTTTTAAGGTTAAGGTTTTTAAGGCTAAACAACGATACTTCTTTGATACGTATCAACGATACTTGACCCATTTAATGACTTCTCTTGGCCATTCGCTTGCGGCTCTTCCCAACGAATCGCTTAAGAATTCTTTCGGCGATTCGTTCACGTCTCTTCTATTTTTGAAACACTAAAGACCCTTCTTGGCGATTTATTTGCGGCTCTTAACAGCGAATCGCTTAAGGCTCTTCTCGGCGATTTGTTCACGAATTTTCCCAGCGAATCGCTTACAAACCCTTCAGCTGATTTGTTTACGAATCTTCCCGGCAAATCGCTTTTATGGTCTCAGCTGCTTACAGTTGGCGATGCCTGGATGGCTCTCAAATAAACTCGGTGACGAATGTCTTATCTTCCAAGCGATTCTCAGGCGATTCTGAGGCGATAGGAAATGTTTGCAGGGTATGATATTTTGAACATAATTATGATATTTTAATGTAAAAAATGTAATTTTGAAAACTTAATTGTGTCTATAATCTGCCATAGACAGACTAAATACTCACTTAAGTATAATTCAACGCTGACGCTTAATAAGTTTTTGTCGATAATTCACCAAAACTGGAAGCGCGGGAAGGTTTGGGTACAAAATGATAGCTGTTCGTTAAAAACTAATTATAATTAAAAAATTGACTTTTTAAAATTTCGGCTCTTCCATGTTTATAAATTTGTTTTTTTTTTAAATATTTTTAAAATGAAAGCATTTCTTTACAAATTTGGCATTCAAAAAAATTTAAGATTTGTTAGTAGAACTTTAAAAAAAAATATAATAAAATGAAAAAAGCTAAATGCTGAAAAACAGCACCTAGCAAATAAAAAACTATTTATGACTTTTGGAATTTTGTCAATACAGATTCCTGAAAAATCCCAACCTCAAAGTGCTCAGAAATTCAAATCAATTTTATCCTTACAAAATACTTTTACAAAATTCAGTTTAAAAATAAAAAAAATTTCTCTATTGCAAAAAAATTAGTTAAAAATGAAAGATACATTAATAATTCGATTTTTTTTTTATTATTTATTTTATGATTATGTATAAGATATGTGATAAAAAGTGTTATATTTAGACTACGGATTTTTATGCAGTAAAACCTTTTGTGACTATAGGTGTTTTGACTGTTCTTACCTATAAATTCCTACATTATAAGAATTTCCTAAAGTTTCTTTCAATATGCAAGTTATATGCAATATATATGCAAGTGAAAAAATTTAAGATTTCAGTTTTATTTCAATCACGTTAATTTCAAGGTAATTTTTAAATATTTAACTACAGTTAAATATTAAATTATTTAAGTATAGTTTATGTTACAATAAATAACAATAGTTTTTTCATGTCTTCAGGTGAACTATTAACAATTACTCGGAAAATAATTTCATAGAACAGTTGAACACTCAAACCAAACCAAAACCCTTAGGGTCAAAATTGACTCCATAATTCCAAAAAATGCTGGTGTTTCATATATATTCTTTGGTTGAACAAAGCTTTTTAAGCAATATTATTCCACTTAAATAATAACTCTCAATAAAAGTACAAATTAACCCAAAGCCAACAATTTCATGTTTGGAGGCACATGACACCAAAAATATTGAAATAAATTTTTTTCATATATTATATGTTTACTTTTTTTCAAATGAATTCTTCCGTTTCCTTTGCTTCTTCTTTTAAGTTCTAACAAATATCTCCTAACAGAGCATCTAGGCTTTTACCACTACACAGGTGCTCGAGTCTCGACGTCACCTGCTGGAAGCGTTCGCCATGCTCATTGGTGATTCGATTGGTGATTGTTGACCGAACTTTTCTGCGTGGCAATTCAAGAAATTTATTTTCAGCTCAATATGCTCTGTTAGGAGACGTTTGTTGAAGTTTACTTGCAAGAGGAAACACATATGGAGATACTTGATTTTATTTCTTTGGGTCATTTTGGAGACCCACGAAATTGCTGATTTTGGGTTAATTTTTATTATTGTTAAAAAAAGCTTAATTTTTCTTGTTCAAACAATGCTTCTATACGAAACACATGCTTTTTTTATTTATGGGGTCAATTTGAACCCTAAGAGTTGGTTTTGAGGGTTGAATTGATCTGTGAAATTATTTCCCATGGAATTTTTAATGTTTCTCCTGAAAACATAAACCCACTAAAGCTAATAGAAAAAATGTTTTTCTAACAAAACTGCATTAGCATGTACTTGACTACTTGAAAACTCGAAATTCTCGAAAATGGGCCGAACGATTAAAAAACTGAAAACGCCATGAAACTTGGCGTCTCTGAACTATGCTGAAATGTTATGACTCAAGCTTGTTTGCAAAAAAAAGTAGTGCCTGATTCGTGCACAGTGTAGTTAGTAAATTGTTTAATAATTTTATGAGATTTTTTTCCTATGTTTAAATTTTTTGAATTCTACTTGTGAAGGAATAATATCACAAAATAGTATTGCAACAGTATTAAAAAAATTGACCAAGCTTCTTTTGTTGTGTGTGTTGTGAAATGTTTGAACACAAATGATCGAGAACTGGAACTACATGTTCTATGCCGACTCCGAACGGCATATGTTCTCAAGAAGCTTTTCATGGCAGTTTTTACTCTCTGAGGTCTGCCATTGTCTGCAGAGAGGTGACGGCCGAACAAAAAAATTAATTCAATTGAAAAAACTTTCTGTGCCAGGTGGGATTCGAACTAGGATTCTCTGGCGTAAGAGTCACACACTCTACCCACTTCGCCATGGCCGCCAACCATAATTTGCATACAATTAAAAACGGCATCATTGTGAATAAGTTAACTATAGCAAATTGCAATCAAAAATTAAAAATATGAAAATATGAAATTTGTATGATAAATAAATATGCAACATATGCAAGTTGTATGCAAGATGTATGCAAGTTTCATGCAATGTATGCAAGTAGCATGCAACGTATGCAAGATATATGCAACTTATTCAAGTTGTATGCAACGTATTCAAGATATATGCAATATGCAGAATGTATGCAATATGCAGAATATGCAACATATATGCAATTGCATAAAAATCTGCAGTCTAGTTATAATTAAGTTGAAAGACCTTACCACTTCTATTATCGTCTTCCAAAGTAGGGCTCGGTCTACTGGTGACCTTATGGCGTTCCTTACAGAAAAATGGAACCAATGCGTTCACCTGTTCGGTGAGAGCAGGGTTGTTGCTCTGGATATTTCAAAGGCGTTTGACCGAGTGTGGCATAAAGCACTCGTCTCCAAACTAATTGCATACGGTGTCGGTGGTAACTTTGCTCGGTGGATCACGTGCTTTCTGAAGGATAGAACTATACGTGTCGTAATCGACGGCATTTCGTCCAGTGAGCACGCCATCAACGCAGGAGTACCGCAGGGTTCAGTTCTATCGCCAACTTTGTTTCTGGTTTTTATCAACGACCTTCTGTCGTTGACTCATAACCCAATTCATTCGTTTGCGGACGACAGCAGCATTTGTCATTCATATTTTTTCAAAAAACGCCCGAGTTCTTTGGAGATTGAGAGTAAGAGGCAAAATATGAATGACACACTTCTTAATGACTTGAAAAAAATCTCCGAGTGGGGTCTTGCTAATAGAGTAGAGTTTAATGCAAACAAGACCCAGTGTTGCCTGTTAACCCACAAGCGGATGAACTGTCCCTTAGCTCCCTTGAATATGAATGGTGTGGATCTTTTGGAGTCAGATGCTCTTGACGTTCTGGGCATGTCGATACAATCAGACCTTCGTTGGAATGATCACATTTTCCATGTGTCGAAAGAAGCGGCCAAGTGCCTAGGTTTCTTAAAACGGTGCAAGCGATACGTCACCCCATCTGATCTTCGAATGATCTATACCTCTTATATAAGGCCTAAAATGGAGTACAATTCGCACATTTGGGCAGGAGCTTCGAGATCTTATTTGGAGCTTCTGGACCGAATTCAAAGACGTGCGATATATATGATAGGATACGAAAACATTTTATCTCCCCTGAGTTCTCTTGGGCATCGGCGTAATATTGGTTGCCTAAGCCTTTTGTATAGGTTCTACCATGGGAAATGTTCAAGAGAGGTACATGGCCTGACGCCACCAGTTCGTGTATTTCCTAGGTCTACTCGGGCAGCTTTCCAAGCCCATCCCTTTACCATTGCATCGGTGCCCATTAGAACCACGCATTACCGAGATAATTCGTTTTTTGGTCGCACGGTAAGATTGTGGAATAATCTCCCTGTGAGCGTGTTCCCCGGCAGTTTTGATCTGTGTCAGTTTAAAGCAAATCTTCACCGTCACTACTCCATCTTTCCACCCTCCAACTAACTATCACCCGTCTTCCGAATTAACGCAATGCTTTCGCATTTAAAGGGGGCATCCCCTGAGCGTTGGTTTATACAAAAAAAAAAAAAAAAAAAAAAAAAGTCTGCGAATTTCAAAAATTTTTTATTCTTTAATTTCACTGAACTCATCACCTAATTAAAGACCCAAAAACACATCAAATATTATTAGAATTCAAAAGAATTTTCATCAATAAATCAGAAATGCTTTTATTTTTGTCGTACAACTAAAATAAATAAATTGTTAAATACAGAATAAATTTTTAGTAGTATAACATATATTCAAAATATTTCTCAATAGACCAAACCGAAAATATTATAAAATATACTAGAAAACTTTAAAAAAATGCATATTTTTATAAATATTGCATCAACTTTAAAATATTTTTAACAAGACAAAACTTTTTGAAAAAATGAGTTGAGCATTTTTCTTTATATGTTGTCTTTTTAAGAAGTTTCAACAATGAAATTAAGCCATTTAATGAAATTTCGAAAAATATTTATTGATTTTAACTCAAGAAATGCAGAAAGCTTTTCTACGTACTGGAATTATTTTTAGAGAAATTCATATAAAAATCATACATTCCTTTCATACAATTTATTTCTTATGCTTTCCGTATTATTTCCCATTCTTATTTAACAAGCACAGAATCTAAGAGCAGTGCCTAAAAGTATGCAAGAAAGTTCACTCAAATGCATAACATGCACCCATTGAGAACAAGCAAAAAACTTTACAATTAAGCTGTAGCAATTGTAAACAAATTTTTTGTGTACAACAACAATGTGCTCTCTATACATGACAAATTTTAAATTGTTACAACAATAACAATACAAATGACACAAATATTAGCAGAAATTGCTGAGAAAAGTTTGATGATTGTACAAAAAAAAAAAAAAAGAAAGAAGAAACTTTCAGTCGAACACAAACACGCTCAAGTTTGCGTAGCAACAGAGACAGCTGAAATACAATTAAATGTACACAAATAAAGACATACATGCAGGTGCAGAGCAAGCAAACATTTATAAGAATGCTTGCAGATATAACTGCAGACACGTGTATCTTGGAGGTACAAACAGTCGTGATATAATTTCAAGTTTTATCCCTACTCTTGTTGCAATGTATTTTTCCTAAAAATCCACACCCTTCCCCGAACTCTCGCCTCCAACATTATTCTTGCACAATTTTCACTTAACCAGCACTTAAATCAGTTAAGACTCTCGTCACGAAACGCTGCTCGAACTTATTGCAGCGACAGTTGTATCAGCACACTCACACACACAAACACACTAACATACACACACACATAACGCTGCACATGTAAGCACTTCAAATAGCACAAAAGTCGAAGGATGCACCGGATGTGCATGCATTTGCAATTGTTTTTTTTTCTCTCTCTCTCTCTCTCTTTGTTTATTTGTAGTGCAAACTTTTCTATTGTTTCATTCCAAGCAGTTATTGCACAAAAAGTTCAACATTTCTTAAAACAGCCTTATTTGCTGCAATCATGCTCGGAGAAATGAATGAGTGTAGTAGTAGTTGTTGTAGCAGTCAAAGTAGTTACAAAGAAAAGCCTTTCATCACAAAAGACCTAACAATCGAAAGGAACTTGAGTTTATGTACGTGTTTGTGTCCTCATTGTTTGTTATTGCAAATGCACCTGAAGGTGTTCGACGAGTTGCAGGCACGTCGACGACTACAACGCTTCTTGCATTGATTAATTGTTTAATTAATGCAATTAAGTGTGTCAGTGTGTTGAATGATTGTGTGCGTCTATGTGTTATGCTTATGACTAATTGTCTGATTTTGTATTGAGATGGAGATGGAAAGAGTTTAATTAGTTTTAAGAGTAGTATGAGTATTTATTTTTTGATTTCATGACTTCAAGTTTTGAAATCAGCTATCTTTTGAAGTCATGACTATAAAATTATTTGGCGTAAATTTCTATTGAAGTCTTTTGATTCATTCATTATGGTTGAAGTTGTGCTCTTTGGAGTTTTTGATTGCATTCAATTGTAATCAATTTGATATCAATGAAATACTTAAAAACTGTCTTCGAAATCAGTGAAATTGTGATATAATCTGAAGTCTATTGCACTCGTTAAAGTGCATTCAAAAATTTTTGAAATCATTTTGTATGCAGAATAAATTTTTGCTTAATCAAGGAAGTAAAGGTAATTCAAGATTTCTAGGTTTTGGGGGAACATAAACCCAAAGACTAGGAAAAAAGTTAGAAATTCTAAACTGTTTTTGCAGAACGATAAAAGAATATGAAATGGCTTATATTTTTACTCAAATCAAAATTAAAGTTTATTTTTTTAAACAAATAAAACTATTAAAAAGTTAATTATATAATTAAAAAAAAGGTCTTAGAGTCTCTTAACTCTTCCTATCACTGTATTTATTTGTACGAGTCTTACCAACTGAGATCCCGGCAGTACAAACGACACACCGAGTGCCTCAACAATGCCCATAGGTGCCTCATACCAACTGGTGCATTCCATGGTAGGCAGAAGGAAGATTACATGGGCAGTGACCACATTCTAGCCCTATAAATCTCCAGGTCCTGATGGAATTGTGCCGGCGCAGCTTCAACATACCCTACAGCACATAATGCCATGGCTTCAGACCATTTTCTCCAGTTGCTTACTACTAAACCACACTCCCATCGGTTGGAGAGAGGCATGCCAGTCCAAAAGACTTCAGGCCAATCAGCCTATCTTCTTTCATGTTAAAAACTCTGGAACAACTTATTGAAGTTTATCTGCGACAAACCATCCGCCCCTCGAAACTTTCAAGTGCTCAACATGCGTACAGCAAGGGTAAATCCACAGAAACTGCCTTCGACTCCCTAGTCTGGACTATCGAAAGGTCACTCTCGCTAGAAAGGAATATACGCTAGTGGCATTCCTGGACATTGAGGGTGCATACAATAACGTCCTTCCGAGCGCCATCACCCTGGCATTGACGGATTTGGGAGTCGGGGCATCCCTAGTTTAGTTCCTAGCTCGGAACTAGGAGGCTCCTCGGCTCGCAGGTACGTCAACAGAGGTACCCCTAAGGGAGGGGTCCTCTCTCCACTCTTATGGGTCGTAACGATCAACCAGATGCTACGACGCATGGAAGAGGATGGCCACGACGTCTCTATCATCATACGTGGTAAATTCCCGCAAACACTCTGTAACATGATGGAGTTAGTGCTTTGGTCGCTATCCAGCTGGGCTGGAACCTGCGGACTCAGATTAAGCCCGGCAAAGACGGAACTGGTTCTCTTTACCTGGAGATACAAAACCTCTATACTAACACCCCCGAAACTAAACAAAGTTAGGCTTAGCTTCAGCAACAGCGCAAAGGTTCTGGGAGTGATCCTAGACAGGAAACTTCCATGGAGTGAGAATGCTGAGGAACTCATCAAGAAGGCAAACACAGCGCTCTTCCCTTGCAAGAAATCAATAGGCATGAAATGGGAATTGTCTCCCATCATAGTCTGCTGGACTTACACTGCTATCGTCCGACCAATTATACTCCACGGAGTGATTGTCTGGTGGCAGGCCACTCGTTAGTCTTCCGTACTAAATAAGCTTCTCAAAGTACAGAGAAGTGCAGAACTATGTATAACAGGAGCCTTACGGTCTACTCCTACGGATGCGTTAAATGCCATCCTACACTTACCTCCCTTAGACCTAATTGCCATCGAAGGTGCTACTATCACAGCTCTGAGGCTAAGGGAGTCTGGATCCTGGTTCGGAGATGGTAACGGACACTCAGAGATACTGGCCTCGGCCACTATTCCTTCCAACTCAGACTACCGCACACCACAGGAAACAGGAAAGGAATAAAAAATATACTGTCCGCATTCTTACACGATAGGAATGGGAAAACAGGCCCCACTATATGGAGGAGGCCATAAACACATTTACTGACGGCTCTAAACTCGAAGGGGAGTGGGTGGGGGAGTCTTTTCCCTGGACCTGGGGATTGAGACCTCCTTACTGCTACCCGATCACAGCAGCATCTACCAAGCGGAGGCCTTAGCCATCAAGGAAGCAGCACAGCACCTCAACTAGCTGAGCACCTCAGAGAAGGCTATATATATCTTCTCGAATAGTCAAGCGACGCTAAAAGCATTATGCTCCTATACCCAAAACTCTAAATCTCTTGCTGCATGCCGCAAATCTCTCAACGAGATGTCTGAGCAATTCAGGATCCACCTTGTATGGGTGCCTGGGCACCGAGATATAGAAGGCAATTGTAAAGCTGACGAACTTCTGACGAAGGATGGGGTAGGTATACACTTGGCCACCTTTAAACTCCAGTGCAGGCGAAACATGCTGCGCCAGTTCAATGAGCGGTGGTATAACCTTGTCACCTGTGCCACGGCCAGACTTACCTGGCCTTCCTACGACAGCAATCGCACCTCCTCCCTACTGGGACTCGGAAGACCGAATCTCTCTGTTCTGGTAGGGGTACTCACCGAACACTGCTTGATAGGAGCTCATGCTCTTCGTCTAGGCTGTGAAGCCAACGACTTCTGCAGAAGCTGCAGAGATGATGAGGAGGAGGAAACCGTACAACACTTTTTCTGCCACTGCCCCGCTCTAAGTAGAAGGAGACTAATTACGCTCAGTCGACCCCTCTTTCACTATCTTGCTTCAATCTCAAAGATAGATCCAAAGAAAATCGACAGATTCATTAAGTCCACGGGATGGTTCAACGGAGACAGGACTCTTATAACACCAAGTTAAAGGAGATTATATGGTATCACAAGGGGCCTATATTGGCCTAAGTGCACGAAACGGGCAGCCGTCTCAACCATACTAACCTAACGTTACCTACCAACTGAGGAGTACAGTTAATTTAAAACTAGTAAGGAATGGAGCTTCGGTGGGCTACCAAAGCTAAAATACCCCACCGCGGCCGTATTGAAGTATATGCGAAGTATTTAGCGGTCTATGAAATGTTTATGCATAATCTGAAAAAATATTTGTGTTATTGGCTTAAGTTAACTTTACTCTTAGCTGCCACATAGAGTAATTTGTAGGCTGCTCACCTTGCTAAGGAATATGTGCAAAATTTGGTTGATATGTGCAAATTCATACCAACAATGTTAAATAATTTCCTTTAAAATTAAAGTGCCACTCCCCCCGTCTAATTCCGCTCATTTTTCTAGACTACTGACTGCTCATTATTCCAAAGAATATGGACAATTTGGAGAAGTCGGATAAATGCTATAGAAGGAGCCCAAGTAAAATTAAAGTGGCACGCCTCTGTCTAATTCCACCCAATTTTTTAAGACTAATCACTGATCATTATTCCAAAGAATATATTTGCAAAATTTGTTTGAAATCAGAAAAACGATGTAGAAGGAATTCCATTAAAATTAAAGTATCACGCTCCCGTCTAACCCCGCCCACTTTTATAAACAACGGACTGCTCCCAATTGTAAAGAATATATTTGGCAAATTTGATTAAAATCGGAAAAATGATAAAGATGAAGTTCGATTAGAATTAAATTGACACGCCCCTTGTCCAATCCCACCCACTTGTGTATGCTTAAAAGTTCTCATTATGCTAAAGAATATGTGTACGAAATTTGATTGAAATAGGTGTACATAGATGGAAATAGAATAAAAATAAAGTGCAACGCCCCTTGTCTAGTATCGCCCACATTTATAAAATAACGATTGATCCTTATGCCAAAACTTGGCTTAAGTTGGAAAAACAGTGTAGAGGAATTGCGATTAGAATTAAATTGACGCGCCCCTTATCTAATCCCACCCAATTTTGTAGCTTTAAAAATTCTCATTATATACGTACTAAAGAATATATGTACAAAATTTGGTTGAAATCGGACAAACAGTGTAGATGTAGCTAGTTTAAAAAAAATGTGACACGCTCCCTGTATAGTACCGCCCAGTTTTATAAACTTTAAATAGCTCAATTTACCAAGGATTATGTGTGCAAAAATTGGTTGAAAATTTTGGTACACACGGTGTAACAAAAGTTCGGTTAAAAGAAAAATGCCACACCCACTTTTCAACTCAACATTTTCAACCCAAGAATATATGCATGGGTTAGATAAACAATGTGGGCAGAAATTGAGTTGATACAAATGCGATATCATTCAGTTTTTTATTTACGAAAGTTTTTCTATTTTGATGACGTCACTTTGTATGGGAGGTAGGCGTGGTTTTCATCCGTTTTTGTCAAATATCATCGAAATTTTTCATGTTATATATCAAAGCTTATGTGCAACATTTCAAAATATTTCTTTAATTATTGTGAGAGATTTTACCGTGAAAATGAAGTCACTTTGTATGGGAGGTAGGCGTGGTTTTTCTCCGATTTGGCTCATTCTTGAATTTGATCTACATTTTTTTAGAAAGAAGCTTATCTTTTGAATTTCATCCCGATAACTTAAAAAGTACGTTTGTAATCGTGATTACAGATAGACAGACGGACAGACAGACGGACAAAAGGAAATCGACTCAGATGGTGATGCTGATCAAAAATCATGCCATTACAAAAGGAATGACAAAGTGAATATACCTCTTACGCAGTACGCGTTGGGGCCATGATCATGACTAGTACGAGTATAGTGCTCGTAGCGGTCAGCTGGAGGCTTAAAAAATCTTTTTGTTTGTATTTTCTAGCAAATTTTATTTTTTCCCAATGTTTGGCATGAGCTTGGGGGGGGGGGGGAGATGAAGGGTGGGGCATCCAAGCCCATGGATGTGCCATAAGAATCATATTGTATGTCAATTTTTTTACGGTAACCAAGATTCAAACTGGTTTAAGTGAACTGTTTTCCCGCCTATCCTTGCATTGGTGTAACTCCAACAAGAAAGATATTGTAGTTATAAATAGGTTTATCTTAGCATGTGCTTAATTTATTTTGCTGTTGTTATTCTATTGTTGTATCTTTTTAAATTTAAAATATTTTCCACAGCCTTATGTTACACTAAACTTACTCTAAAAGTTTTTCTATTCATTTTTATAAATATAATTTTCCCCATTAGGGTATGGCAGTAATTTCAGAAACCTACTCAAGCACTAGACAGCTGTCATTAAGTTAGTACTTGATATTTCCACACAAATTGCTGCACAAAATGTTTACTACAAACTTTGTCTATTTTGTGGTAGAAAAATTTTTAATTTGTCAAAGGTATGAGAAATACTTGCAAAAAAAAATGCCCACAAAAATTTGCCAACAATTTGTTAAAATTGCAAACTTTTTAATTTACTGCAAGAAATGAGAAGAACTGTACAAAAAAAAAAAATTCACATAACTTGCACATTTTAGCCATTAATGAGTTTTGGCGTGGTACAAATGTTGTTTCTAGTTTGTGCTACTGTAGTTTTTGATGTTGTTGTTATTCACAGATTATTACATTTTTGTTGTGGATTTGTTAGAATTTGTGTGTTTTTTCCTTATTATTTTTGCTCTAAAGTTGTGCTCTATGTGCAGTTGTTTGGCATAATTATTGTGCTCTAATTTTTACGCTGGCATTTTGTAGCTTTTCTTTTTTTTTAACATTTTTGTAAATTTTTTGTGAGTCTAAGTTTTGTTGCTACTTGCATGCAACTAAGTGAAAATGCAAATGAACACGCAAGTTGGCAGATTTGCATTTGTTGACGTTGTTGTTGCTATTTTGTTTTTGAAACAAGTCGTAAATACATTGTTAGCAAAGCGAGTCGTTCGAATGATTTAAGTCTGTAAATTGCATTTAAACGGAATTTAGGGTAAAATTTTGTGTAGCTCGTAAGAGCTGTATTTAACAGTTTAAGCTGATTTTTTGGTAGAGTCAAATTGTTGTGATTGTGGCTGGGAATTTTTGAAAGTGTCTTTTTTTATTTGACAAAAACATATTACTTACGTAAAAAACATGCTTAAAATTTCAAATAAAAATAAAGAAATAAATAGAAAAAAGATTTGTCTTAAGTTTAGTGTATTAAGTACAAAATAAAATCCAGTTTTTAAAACAAAATTTTTATGAAATCAAAGATTATACAAAATCTGTTCAAAAAATATAAGTCTGGGTATATATTTGTTTTTATTTTTTTTTTTGTTTCCTAATTTCAAAATAATATAAAAATAATTTAAAATAAATTTATAGTCCAAGTCACTATGTCATACGTTACATTCGTTCACATATTTTCATTCATATCTTTGTTATACTAACAAGGAAAGGTCCCCAGGTGCCACTCGCCGATTTGAATGATTTTCGGATATGTGATAGAGGACAAAACTCTAAGGCTGTCGTATTTTTTTATACGTGCTCAATCGATAGTTTAGGGTTTAAAAATGGCGTTTTAAAATCAGCTTAAATTTCGTTTTTTCGCCATAATTTAACTATTTTCCATAGAAACATACACATATTTGGTATCAACCGAAAGGTATTGAAAAGGCGCACATGATGACATTTAATTTTTAGAAAGAAGTTTTATTGTTAATTTGTTGTTGAAATTTTTAACAGTATTTTGTCTATATCATGAAGAGCCCGTACTCGAAATTCTTTTATTTTCACTTATTTTCAATTTCAGCTAATTTTAAAAGCTACCTTTTTTGTTTTTTTTTTTTTAACTTTTACCTTTTTATATTAAAATTTTCTTCCTCATACACGCAAAGAAAAAAAACGTTTATCGCCAGTTTGCCGCAAACGAACTTCGTTTATCATGCTTGAAAACGTTTTTTGCAATAGTTGCAACAGTTACGGGAAACGGAAACAGTTGCGGGAAACGGGTTATTTAGTTGCAGAAAATGAATTCTGTTTGTCATAAGCGCGTGCGATTTTTCAATTGTGGCAAATAAGGAATTTATTTGTTGTAACTTAAAACTTCGTTTGTAGGAAACGAACTTCTTTTCTCATACACGAACATTTTAAATAAGCAGTGCTAGCAGTACTAGCCGACTGAAAATACAATAGACTGTGGTGCAACAGGTTAAACAGAGCGCGTTCGATTCCCAACGATAGAATAAGAAAGCAGGTGTATTTTTTTTTAAATCATATTATATTTATGAGTTAAAAAATTGTTTCTTTTTCGTAGTTTTTTTCGATATTTTTAGTATATTTTTTTCGTAAGAGACAACTGAATATTCGTTTGCGGTAACTACAGGTGGCAAACGAAGTATAGTTGGTGAATTTTTCAGTTGCGGTGAACGAAAAATTTCTTTGCGTGTACAAATAGTTATATGTGCACCATTAGCAAATTTTTTTTTGCGCTTAAATAAAAATGTTTCAAAATTCTGCTTTTGCAGTTATATTATTTATGACAACAGCAACATAACATAACACAGACTTTATTCAATTGTCTTTTAAATTAAATAAAAAAAAAAAATAACATACAAAATTTTATCATAGTAAGCAATTATATGTGCACAACTTAATTATATGTGTTTTTTGCTTAATTTTCGAGCTTAATAATAAAAAAAATTAAATAAAATTTCATATTAGTAATTTATATGTTTTTCCCTTTTTTAAATAACTTGGCTCAGCCGGAATGGCATAGAATTAATCAAGGATTTTTTGGATTGGATAGGCTGATACTTTGCCATTCTTGCTATTTTGCTATTTAAACTCCCTAGCTGCCTTAAATTGACTTCCATCCTTATATACTTTTCCATAGAGGATTCCCCAGATATTCTCAATTGGGTCTAAGTCTGAACTTATTGCTGGCCGTTGCAGTAATGGTATATTTCTGACTGTAAAAAACTCTTTTGTACGCTTTGCACAGTGTATTGACGCATTACCCTGCTAATTAGTCCAATTATCGCCACAAAGTTGGCCGGAAAATTATATTAGTTCGTTGCCTAATAAATAAACGTACATTTCAGCATTCATTTTTGTTGATATAAAACACATTGGAGTTTTTCATTCATAACAAAATTTAGTCCAGACCATCACCAATCCTCCCCTATGGACACGCAAGTGGCAAGTGTGCCGCAACTGATCCCTATGCCGCCAATACTTCTTGGAACCATCAGGCCCATCTAATTTGGACTTTTTTTTCACTAAAGATCATGTTACGCTATTCCTCATCCAAAAATTGAAACATGGTAGCGAAGGCTAAACGTGCATTAATATGTCGAGGCAAAAGGTTAGGTTGTCGCGTCTTGAAAGTATGTGTTACTTTAGGATTTTCATGTAATATTTAAACTATTCTACTTTTTGATATGTAAAGACCCATTTGACTTTGTATTTGTCCGGTACTCATTCCTTCGACTACTGCAATATGTTGACTTCTCCGTTTACACCGAGCGTTGATGTGAGTTTTCCTTCCACTCCGTCTAACTGTGCCATAACTCCTAGGACATTTTAAAAAATTTGTTATTGTGTTACTGTGGCGATTAAGCCTTTTGGCTACTTCTTTCATTTTAGCTCCATTTTCGGTTATTTCCAGTATTATTTCCTGGTCATGTTCAGAAAGGCTCGTTTCGCTGGGCATTTTCAATATCTAACACGTAATAATTGAATGAACTTTATTGATTATAAATGAAAAAATCTTACCTTATATTTCGCAACAATTATTTCCAATGCGAGCACTTAAAACTATCAATTAAGCAACCAAACACCAACTAAATGCGTTATGCACATATAATTCTTTACTACTGATCATGCAATGCACCGTCACATTTTTCATATAACGGTACTTTAAATGTATTACAAACTGCATACTAAAACTTGTTAAACAATAACAACGAATAACAAAAACAAACTGCATACATAAAAATTCTGTACTATTCTAGGTGTAGAAAAAATGCATGCAAATATTTATTTATGCACATATAATTATTTGTATGAGGTAGCTAACGACAACATTATGGGTATCAAAAATTTTATTTATTTTCTGTATGTGTAGATATTTGATCCGAAATGTTGATATTTTACAGTGCTTACATACAAACTGTGTGCTTCTAACTTGTTTGTCCGAAGAATGAGAAAAAATCATCCAAAATTTAAAGATATGACTTTCGATGCAAATACCTCCGCTGGTTTTAAATATATTTTACTTAACTCTTTTTTCTCAAAAATTTCCATAAAATTACTTTATAAAAAATATTACAAGAATACCATTTGCTGTGCATTTGTATTTTTAATCTTTTTTTTTCAAAAATGATCCAAAATAATTAATGTTCTCAAAAAGTTATATGAAAGTTGTTTTTGTTGTAAAATAAATTCAAATCAACAATTGCATTTTAAATTCTCTTTTACGTGACATAATATTTATGAGCAAAAAATTGTTTCAGTTTTACACAAAAATTAATTAGCTGTTTCTGTCATTAAAAAACAAGGGTACCACCCCCTTTGATTTTTTTGATCAAATTAATTTTTTTAAAAAATGTTCCTTTTATATTTTTTTCAAATGGTCTAGCTTAAGAAATATTTTTTTTTTCCAAATCCCCCAATATTTCTTTCCAATCAAAAGTTATTACAAAAAATATGTGTTCATATCATGTGGATCTTTATTCACATTTATTAGGTACGTATATGTATATTAGATACGTTGCGCAGCAGGAGGTTGGTGTTTTGCTTCACTACCATCCAGTGAGATTAATAAATGTAAGTATGTTGCAAATTTTCGCTGCCGAGAATCCTTCTAAGTTGCTGAAGAACGGCTTACCTAGCACGCTCAATCTAGATCTGGCTAGTGCAGGGTAGGTGTGTTAGTGTTTCTTTTTTCATTTGGGTCGTCGCAGCTGCGACAATGGTCGTTCCGATTTTTTCTGCGTGCACTCCAATGCACCATCCTAGCTAAGTCGGTCCGGGATCTGGATAGCATATCTCGGGTTCTGCCTAAGTTGTATGTTGGCCACATTTGCCTTGAGGTGGTATATGTTGGTAGCCCTCGCCATCTATTACTAGCTATGGCAAGGTAGTAACAGGTCATTCAATAAGTTCGTAGGATAAGTAAGAAAAAAACAAAATTTTGATAAAACTCGATTTTATTATTCAACAAAGTTGCCTTCGAGAGTGATACAATGAGTATAGCGATTTTCCAACTTTTCGATACCACTTTTATAGTACGATTTCTCTTGCTCGTCAAAATAGGCCTCAGTTTCAGCGATTACTTCATCATTGGACTTGAATTTTTTTACAGCAAGCATTCTCTTGAGATCTGAAAACAGGAAAAAGTCGCTGGGAGCTAAATCTGTAGAATACGGTGGGTGGGTAAGCAATTCGAAGCTCAATTCATTAAATTTTGCCATCGTTTTCATCGATTTGTGACACGGTGCATTGTCTTGGTGAAACAACACTTTTTTCTTTTGCAAATGTGGCCGTTTCTTGGCGATTTCAGCCTTCAATCGATACAGAAGTGCACAGTAATAATCGCTGTTGATGGTGGTTCCTTTTTTGAGATAGTCGATGAATATTATCTCTTTCACATCCCAAAATACAAACGCCATCACCTTACAAGCCGACTGTTGGGTCTTTGCGCTAGCTTTGGATTCGTTTCGTCGACTGCTGTCCACTCAGTTGACTGTCTTTTGGATTCTGGTGTGTTATAGTGAAGCCATGTTTCATCCATTATCACATATTGATGGTAGAATTCGATTTGATTGTGGTTTAACAGCGCCAAACACTCCTTTGAAGCATCAATACGTTGTTGTTTTTGGTCGACTGTGAGCTCACGCGGCACCCACATTGCACAGAGCTTTCACATACCCAAATGTTCGTGTAAAATGTACAATCTTTAAAATGTCAGCTAGCTCGTGCACCTTCAATGTGCAATCGTTCATAACCCATTTGTGGATTTTTTTATTGTTTTGTGGAATAACAGTCTGATTTGGGCGTCCACTGGGCTCTGCATCATTTGTGCTGGTACCATTTTTCTACCATTTGTCTCGATGGAGCAGAGTCCGGATAATGTTTATCAAGCCATTGTTCGGTTTCCACTTTATTTTTTTTCATCAGATACCGAACTCGAAATTCACTTTTTTCCATTTTTTTTTTTTTTTCTATAGCAATAGTTTTGCACACAAAATGCTATGACTCACGAATCAATTGTCAAATTGTTGTCAAATTTTTATACGTATCGTTTGAAGGTTGGTACTAAATAAAAATCATATGGAAAAAATGTAGTAACGCCATCTATGTGTCATCCTATGGACTTTTTGAACGTACTGTTAAGAGTGAATCCTTCCCTTCACTGTACTTAGTGGGACTGCTACTGGTTCCGCACTGGAAACGTCAAGGGAAGAACCCCGCCTGGCTAGTTCATCCACCTTTTCATTACCATAAATGTTCGTGTGGCCGGGAATCAATATTAAGGTGATGTCAAATTGTTGACTCAGTCGGGCGAGTTCCTCTTTACACTGCCAAACCAGTTTGGAGTTTGTTTTGACCGCAGCTAAAGCTTTTATGGCGGCTTGGCTGTTTGACAAAATTGCTGCCTTAAGATTGTTTGTGTTGGCTCGACTAATAGCTCGACAAGCTTCTCTTATTGCTAGAAGTTCGGCTTGAAAGAGTCTGACTGAACAGTTTGTTGCGCTTATTTTAATAAAGAGACTTAAAGGAAGTAGGTGTGTCAGGACGTTAAGTGCATCGGTGGGACAAGAGCTGATGCCCCCCGTAATACCTATGCACCAGAGACTTGCAGCGAATCGTTTTTTTACGATTCTAAATCACTCGTCAAAAACCGAGTGCAAGTGCGTGCGCTTGCGCACAACAACAACCACTTCCACGCGCAGTATTCTCATAATAGCGATGAGCGACGATTGCCGCTGTTTTCACTCATCGCTCATTAGAAAGACTGCTGAATTCCAAGCATATGATTCTAAGCACCCTCAATGACTCTAGAGTCATTGAATGATTTGCGTGCACTTCAGTATTGGCATACGTTTTCTTTGTTTTACTTCATCTAGTAAAAATATTGTTAAAAACTTACTTTATACTTGTATGTTGTCTATTATTTGTTCCTTGTTGTTATTGTATTGCTTTTAATAAATTTTTTAAATCACCTCTAAGAACCTAAGAGAACCTTTTTGGGATGCCACAAGGAAAGCGGTAATCCAAAATATACAGGACTGCCACTGTTAATGATTTATATATTATAAAATGATTTTATTTAATATTTTTTTATTATAATAATTCTTAATTGTTTCATTATAATAATTTTAAGAATTCTTAAAAAATGTTTCCAAAAATTTTTAATATATTTTTTTAATAAATTTTCACAATTTTTCACTAATTTCTATCAATAATATTTAAAAATGTTTTTTTATTAAGTATATGCATTAATACATACATACATACATACATACATACATACATACATACATACATTTGCCGAGTCCGCTAATATAGTATGTATAATAAAATATGTCAGCGGTAACACTGCACGCGAATTCCCTTAATGACTCTAGAATCATAAGGAATGACTCTAGAATCATTAGAATCATTGAGCGGCATTCGTATGAGCGATGAGTGAAAGCGGCGGCACTCGTCGCTCATCGCTGTTATGAGGATGCTTCGCGTGGAAGTTATGGTTGCTGTACGCAACTGCACGCACTCGCATTTGGTTTTTGATGGATGATTTACAGTCATTTGTTCGAATCATAGACTCGTTACAGTTCTCTGCTATGCACCCTGATTGCTGAATCCTTGCCAGTTTTGATATGTTGTACGCCTTATTCAGTGCCGGCCACTAAGCTAGTGAACCGTATGTCAGGATAGGCCGTACTACTGCGGTAAGATAACTGGTTACATAACTGTAACAAAACTAAATTTTTTGGCGTTGCTGTGCGATTTTCTTGGAAAATGTAAGTTAAATATGACATGACTGCCATATGACACCTGATAATATTTTCTGTAAAATTTTCTTTCTTTTTTTTTGTGCTATATTTTACTTCGACGTCTAGTTTGTAATAGATGTTTTTTTTTTTAAATTCACTCTATTGAATGTTTTCAAAGTTACAACTTTTTCATAATATTTTGGAGTGCTCTCAAATATGAAACTGCGCTGAGCTTAAATAATCTAAATTTAAAAGCAAATTTTATCGTTTATTTTCTTGGCATTGACATTTCTTTGCTTTACGCTGTTATGCTTAAAAACAAAAAAAAAGGCTGTCATAAGAAAATAAAGCACATAAATATGCTGAAAGAATACTCTTAGTTTGAAGTTATAATTTCTGATGATATCAACAGTGTTTTAATTAAAACTTCAGAAAAGGTTAAATAAAGAAATTTCTGGTGGTTGAAAATTCCTAAAAATATCATAGAAAAGTTATTTTATTGTTTAAATCAAACCTCTAAACATAAATTATATATGTGGCAAAAACTTGATGTTATATCATCTGTAGCAAATTTATATTTACCAATACATGTGCACATAAGGCAAAACATTAATATTATAGCGACTATACGTGTACACGTATATAGAGACAATTATAGCAAAAATTGTTTTGTCAAATGCTATATTGCAACAGCAATATGACTGACAGTCAACGTGCTACAAATACATTCGTAAAAATATTATTCACTTGATACACATGTATGTGTTATACATGTTTATATTTGTTAGCAGTGACATGTATATCACACTTCTGAACACACGCTCACATATAACGCAAGAAAATAAATAAGTATTTGTGCTTCGCTGCGCACACAAGCGTCAAATTCCTTAACTTAAAAATTTATGAGCACACAACAAAGACGTGTCTTATTAAAACATGTCCTTAATATGTCCGTATGGAGCACAAAATATTTAAGCAGCTATGAAGAATGCTCAGAAAAATAAGACGTAGAAGAAAAGTTGAAGAAGTCGCAGTGAGCACGAATTTCTTGCAGCCCAACATAACTCAATAATGCATGCTACATATTAATGTTGACAAAAAGAACAACAATAAGAAAAACAAAAACAATAAGCAGAAAAAAACAAAATATTAAAAAAATTAAAACAAAATCGGCCACCACTTAAATGCGTGCATAAATTGTGCGCTTCTTTTAGCTATGTTGTTGTTGCTATATGATAGTTGTTTTTTATTTTTATTCTACTATTTTTATTGTTGCCATCACTATTAATATGAATTTATTGCATTTCGTTGATTCTTATCATAATAAATATGTCAATTTTTTTTGAGTGCGAAACGAATTCAAGTGCGAAACGAAAAAAAAAAGTAATTTTGTTAATGTGCACATCGTGTCGTATGCGTGATTTTTAATTTAAATAAATTTAATTTATTTTGTTATAATTATACTGGAGCGTTAGTTTTAACGGCTGTTAAATTTAAATGCTGACAGTTAGTAATGAGTTGTTTAAATTAAATGTCATAACGGTATTTTAATTAACGGCTTATTACCTAAATGTGTACAGTGTGTGTGTGCATGATATGCAAAAGGAATATTTAAGCTTTCTGTCCAGCTGCTAGGTTAGGCAAGGATAAGTTGATATCTTTGAGACGGCTACCTAACTCTCGCATTTATACCATTATATTGGCTCATTGTGATACTTCATTAACACATATAATCTGGTGTTAAAAAAAAAGAGTCTTGTCTTCGTTGAAACAATTTGTGGATTTTAGGAATCTGTCGTATTTATGTGGATCTGATTTTGATATCGTGGCAAGGGAGCTAAGGAAGGGTTGACTAAGGGTGGCTAGTAGGATGATTCAAAAAAGTCGACTACGGTTTTCAATATTTAACCTGAAATAGATTCAGGGAGGTAAGATGAAATGCGTGTAAGAACCGGAACACTTAATATTATTATTTAGCGGTTGCGCATAGCGATTTTAAATGTTCCATATAAAAATCATGGGAAAAATTATTTTTTTCAACTTCTGATTTTTTTTTAACCGACTTCAAAAAGGAGGAGGTTCTCAAGTTCGTCGGTTTCTCTGTTTTTTTTTTTTTTTTGTTTTTTAAATGTATGTACATCGATAACTTCTTAACCATATGCCTGATTGTCATAATTTTTGGGGAACAGATAGATATCATAAGCATGGAGGTGCCCGTCAAAAAGTGGGCGGTATTCGAGAACTGGGCGTGGCAATACAAGATCTCGCAATACTAGATACTACTGTATCTCGAATAATATTGACACTAGAGTACTGAAATTTAGTATAGGAGTAGGAAAAATTATTACAAATCATCGGCAAGAAAATGGGCGCTATGCGACGAATGGGCGTGGCAGTATTAGAAAAACAGTGTATCTTGAATAATTTTGAGACTAGAGTACTGCCATTTAGTATAAGGGTGGGCATTGTTATGAGAAATTATGGGCAATGAAGTGGGCGTTATTCCACAAATGGGCGTGGCAATATTATAAAAACACTGTATCTCGAATAATATTGACACTAGTGTACTGCAATTTATTATAGGGGTAGACACAGTTAATAGAAATAACGGTCAAGAAAATGGGCGTTATTTGACAAATAACAAAATATAAGAAAAAGAGTAGATCTCGCACTATATTGATACTATGGTACTGCAATTTGGTAAAGGGGTAGGCATTATTAGTAAAAACTACGATCAATAAAGTGGGCGGTATTCAACTACTGGGCGTGGCAATTAAAGAAAAACAGTGTATCTCGAATACAATTGAAACTAGGGCACTGAAATTTATTGTAGTACAGGGGTAGGCAGAATTATTAAAAAGTACGGTCAATAAAGTAAGCGTTATTTGACAAATGTGCGTGGCAATACTAGATCTCGCAATACTAGATACTACTGTATCTCGAATAATATGGAATAATAAAGTAGGCGGTATTCGACTACTTGACGTGGCAATATAAGAAAAACAGTGTATCTCGAATAAAATTCAAACTAGGGCACTGAAATTTATTGTAGTACAGGGGTAGGCAGAATTATTAAAAAGTACGGTCAATAAAGTAAGCGTTATTTGACAAATGGGCGTGGCAATACTAGATCTCGCAATACTAGATACTACTGTATCTCGAATAATATGGAATAATAAAGTAGGCGGTATTCGACTACTTGACGTGGCAATATAAGAAAAACAGTGTATCTCGAATAAAATTGAAACTAGGGCACTGAAATTTATTGTAGTACAGGGGTAGGCAGCATTATTAAAAATTATGGTCAATAAAGTAAGCGTTATTTGACAAATGGGCGTTGCAATACTAGATCTCGCAATACTAGATACCGTCAAGAAAATGGGCGTTATTCGACAAATGGACGTGGCAATTTAAGAAAAAAAGAGTATATCTCGAATAATATTGATGCTGTAGAACTGCAATTTGGTATAGAGGCAGGCATCATTAGTAAAATAACGGTCAAGAAAGTGGGCGGCATTCGACTACTGGGCGTGGCAATATTTGAAAAACACTATCTCAGTTAATATTGACACTAGGGCACTGAAATTTATTGTTGTACAGGGGTAGGCAGAATTATTAAAAATTACGGTCAATAAACTAGGCGTCATTCGATAAATGGGCATGGCAATACTAGACAAACACTATCTCAGTTAATATTGAGGCTGGGGTACTGAAATAAAGTACAGGGGTAGGCACAATTATTAGAAATAATGCGCAAGAAAGTGGGCGCTTATTTAAAAAAGGGGCGTGGCAATATTTGAAAAACACTATATCTCGAATTATATTGACACCAGGATAAAAAACACTCGTTACAAGAATGGGTACAATCATTTCAAAACACGTGACATCTAATTTAAATTTAAGAGACAGATATTTGAAATAACTAACAAACTTTCAGAATTTAATATAACAAATTTTTTCAGAACTATTGTATTTATGTTGTTTATGCGCTTTTTTCGAAAATTTATCATATTCTCTAAAAAGGAAGATATAAAAATTTTTTTAACAAAAAAGAAAAAACAACCGACTACAAAATCACTACAAAGCAAAAAATAATTTTAAAAATACTTTTCCTTTTAATATCTTGGTCATATTTGATAATTTATTTAAACATATTATTATATATGAAATCTTATTATTTGAATTTTTTTTTCTTATTTGTTTTATTATCCTAAACATTTTAATTTCTTGATGAATACAAATGCTTTGAAGTTGGCGCTTCTGATTAAAAGTCTGATTATATTAGCATCGACATTAAAAGCTTTTTAATGCAATTTTTTGTAAAACAATGCAAAAAATAAGATTTCATATATAATATTATGTTTAGATAAATTATCAAATATGACCAAGAAATTAAGAGGAAAAGTACTTTTAAAATTATTTTTTACTTTGTAGTGATTTTGTAGTCGGTTGTTTTTTTTAAAATTTTTTTTGATAAGTCTACTCGTTCAAAAGTTACTCAAATTTTAAATTTAATGTATGTTATAATTACACTTTTTTCTAGTTTTCGGTAAAGTCACTTAAGTAATCATCACTATTATAAAAAAAAGGCATTCCAAAATCAAAATCGATAAGTTTATCAAGTCTTAAAAAATACATTGACTGGAAAATCCACCATTTCTAGGAAGAATTAACGAAAAAACTTTTATGCCTACGAAAATGGGTGGGATTGGACAAGGGGCGTGTCAATTTAATTGTAATCGCAATTCCTCTACACCGTTTGTCTGACTTAAACCAAATTGTACACACATTTTATTTGGCATATAGAGCAGTCGTTCGTTTATAAACGTGGGCGGTACTAGACAGAGGGCGTGACACTATATTTTTAATCTATTTCCATCTATGTACACCAATTTCAATCAAATTTCGCACACATATTCTTTAGTATAATGAGAAATTTTAAGCATACAAAAATGGAAGGGATTGGACAAGGGGCGTGTCAATATAATTCTACTCGAACTCCATTTGTACGTTTTTAATCAAATTTTTCAAATATATTCTCTCCCATAAGGAGCAGTACGTAGTTTATAAAAGTGGACGGAAATAGACAGGGAGTCTGATACTTCAACTAAAATGGAACTCCTAAACCGTTTTTCTGGCTTTAAACAAATTTGTAAATATATTCTTTGGAATAATGAGCAGTGATAAGTTTAAAAAATTGGACGGAACTAGACAGGAACGTGCCACTTTAATTTTAATCGAACACCTTCTATAGCCTTTGACCGATTCTCCAAATTGTCCATATTCTTTGGAATAATAAGCAGTCAGTAGTCTAGAAAAATGGGCAGAATTGAAAGGGGACGTGGCACTTTAATTTTAAACGAAACTAATTAACACCGGTTTTATGAATTTGAACTAGACATGGGTAACTCAGCGCTACGTTGCGTTAATGTGTTGAAGCACTTCAATGCGCTACAGCGTTGATACACTTGATTTAATAAAACTAACGCAATAGCGCAGTAATGCAAATGACGCGCTCAAAGTAAAAGTCAAAAATATTTATACAGCGAGGAAAAATTGCACATGTTGTACGGCGCATCAAGGATAGAAACAGAAAGTTGAAAGCGAATATTATTAATCTGTATAAATAAAGACAAGGGGTTGCAGGGAATATGCCTGGAGTGCGTTTGACTGTTATTAATGTTTTGCCATTTACAGAATGGTTTTGTCAATTTAATAAACTGCTTGGTGTGCTCGTGTTCGAAGCAGAAGTAAATTTGGATCCAACTTTGAACTTGTTTTGCATACCAGGTACGCGCATGTA
Source organism: Coremacera marginata (assembly GCA_914767935.1). NCBI lineage: Eukaryota > Metazoa > Arthropoda > Insecta > Diptera > Sciomyzidae > Coremacera > Coremacera marginata. The sequence goes on from OU612045.1 coordinate 163,858,601, forward strand.
TATGTTTGATGGCTCGATGGCTCGATGGCTTAAATTTTAAACGAAATACAGTTTGGCTGCATGCTTGAAGTTTAATATATCTTCAGTTTTGGTGGGTGCTTTAATCTGCTCTTCCTTTAGTTGTATTTCATATTTTTTACTTATGGATTTAATAATCTTTAATGAATCTATTAGCAATAAGATTTCTTTAGATCAGATATATTGATTAAAGATTTTTATTTGATTTCATTTAATTTTTCTAAGTGTACCCAATTGGTGCTAAGCATTCCACCACAAAATTCACCACATTCGAAAAATTAACCACATATAGCAACGCGTTGGTCCTCACTGCGTGGATTAAATTCTTGTTGATACAAGAATCTTAGCATTTCAAACTACGCTATGGCGCAATTGCGTTAACGCATTTCGCTGATAATAATCTAATTTAAGCATGCCAACCAAATTTTGCACATCTATTTCTTAGCATAATAAGTAGTCTTTAAATTACTCTACGTGGCAGCTAAGTGTAAAATTAAATAAAGCGTGTGAAACAAATATTTTGCAGATTATACATAAGATTTTTATAAACGGCTAAAGACTTCAAATATATTTCAAAACCGCTACGGGGGGTATTTTAGCTGCGGTACCCTACCGAATACCTTCCTTACTAGTTATGTTTTTTAGTTTTACTTTTTGTCATTTTCATGGAGCATATTTTGCGGTTTCTTGAGTTATTTTTGTATATTTTTTAGACGTTTTAAGGTGCCTACCTTAATCGATTTTTTTCGTGCATACTTTTATCTGATTCAAGTCATCAGCATATCTAACAACGTCGAAACCACTATCTTTAAGTGTGACAAGGAAGCTAGTAGCATTCAATGTAGTGATTATATTTTCCTATTTAATAAATCGTTCAAGATATAAGCAAGGGCAGCAATGTGAATTGAATATTCACATTAATGACTACTTTGACTCTTTTTAGGCCGCGTTTTTAGTGAACGCTTCTTTGAGCTTACTGAATGAATTATTGATGCATCAAGCGAGAATGTAAACAAGCGAGAAAGAGATACAAAATAAGCTCAAATAAGCTCAATAAGCGTTTACTTTAAACGCGGCCTTAGAGAGAAAAAGCGTATAATTGTAAAATTTTCTATAATTTTTTTGAACTTAGTTAAATTTATTTAATGTAAAAACAATAAAAATACAATAAATGTTGAATTTAATTTAAGAAATCTTTACCATCTCTTTTGCCTTTGCGCTCATTTTTACAAATTGTGCCTTGCATATCTTTGGGAAATCTTTACACTCAATTAAACAGTCAATTTATGTTCCACACAATTTGTTAAATTGATGCGCATTTTTGTTTTCTTTTTGTTTTATTTATTTTGCTTTTTTGCAACTTCAGCATTAAAGTTTTTTTTTTTTTTTTTTCTTCAAAAACTCATACAATCAAAATTGCGGGCAGTTTCTTGCATTGTCCTGTTATGGGAAGCAACTGGGTTGGGTAGCAAAGTGTTAGATAAGTATAGCCTCAACTTCTAACTCGACACATAAAAAAAACGTATTTGTCTGTTTAAGCTTTCCAAGGCAGCATTGTTATTGCTGTGATTTGCAGTGTTCATGCTATGGTTCGTAATTGGGGTTTTTTTTTATTTTTTTTTTTTTTATTCGGCATGTCTTTAAATGTTAACAAGAAAGTAATTTATGTTTTGCACTCACACATAAGTTCTGATAAAAAGACACTCATGCTTTTTATCAGAACACTGTTACAGTGTAAATCATAGCACAAATGGAAGCTATTACCTCGGGCACAGCCTACTTCCGTTTCCGGCATGTTTAAATATCCATAGGCATGTGTGTGTGTGTGTGTGTGTATTTTGTATATTTTTTTTTTCTCTACGTACGCTTGCGGCACTCGTCTTGTTGTGACTTTTATGCAATTCCTTCAGTGCTCACACACACATACACATATTGACACTTCCTCTTTTAGTCAAAAATCGCCTCGAGTCCAAGCCACGCTTCTGTTATGAGTCCCTTGTGCCTCGGAAATTGTTCTTTCTTCATCTTCTTCACAATTTTTTTTTTACATTTTGTGTTATTGGATTTTGACTTTTCTCTTCGGTCTCTTTATTATTTATCTTTGCTTGTTGTTGTTTGTCTTTTCTTTTTTTGCAGTTGATATTTTTTAAAAATTTTTTTTTTTTTGAGTGTCCTTTTCATTACTTCGAATGGCTGCTGCGCAAGATGATTGCTATGTTTGGTTATTGAGTGTACGTGTGTGTGTATGATAGTGTTAGTATGTGTGTATATACATATGCGGGGTAGGCGTGTTGGCTACTTTATTTTTATAGGCTGCAAAAATTTTTTTATTTTTTTGCCATTTTGTTTGACTAGCATTTTCTTTGTTGTTTTGGTCTTTATTTTTTGTTTTTAGAACTTTTTGGTTTGCTTTCTGAAGTGCTGTGCTGCCTTTGCTTCTTTAAGCTTAGTTCCCGCAGGAATTTTCTCTTGCCCAAATTATAATTTCTATTGCATAAAGTGCAGCTCGACGCATATCAAGTAAATATTTGTTTTTATTAACAAATTTCTAGGTTGAGTTAATACATTTTGTTTTTTTTTTTTGCCAATAAAGGGTCAACAAAAGTGTTTGTCAATTTTATTTAAGATATAAAGTTATAATCAACAAAATTTTGTTTTGTTTATTTGAGAAATAGATTTTTTTGATATGATAAAAGCCTTGGATCGTGATGAACGTGACATGAACCACCAACAATGGAGAATCTCTCAAAATTTTAATTTTGAATCATGCACCTACACGCTATGTACAACTCTCTAGAGCTACTTTCACAATCAAATCGGAAATTGAAAGTTTCAAACCGTTTATTTCACCAGGATCAGACAGCATAGCCCCTATAGAAATCCAAAAAGCTAACGACTGCTCCAGGCAATCTATCAGGGTTGGCTGGACCTTAATGACATCCTCACATTTTGGCGACATGTGAGGGTGATTTTTATACCTTAGACAGGTAAAAGCTTACACGTAAGCCCAAAAGCCCTCCATCCAATTAGTCTCTATCTTTTCAACTAAAAACTCTCAAGAGATTAATAGAAATTCACTTGAGCTAATCTACTTATGCTGTGCATTAGTAAAGCACTCCTAAGAACAACTACTACAGACGCATTAGGCTTTATACTACACCTTATACCACTTGATATCGTAGCAAAATAGTTGCGTACTAAAACAGCCTTAGAAAACTATAGCATTAGGAAGTTCCTTCCTTCTATACCTAAGCCCGTACTCTACATCACACAAAAACTTTTCTTTGACAGGAAATTTGATGTAGCCATTCCCTCCCGCGAAGAGTTGGAGAATGAAAATGTTCTATCAAACAGTATCATCAGAATCTACAATGATGCATCTAAATTAGATGACAAAGTTGTAGGAAGTGTCTGCTCTGACACACTAAATGTTAATTTAGCCTTCATGCTCCTTAACTATTGTAGCGCCTTCCAAGCGGAAGTTGTTGCAATACATGAAGCAGTAAATTGGCTTCAGGTGAATGAAGAATAATAGAATAGAATAAAAAATTCTAATGCTGGATTCCCAGACATATAGACCTTATAGGAAACTGCAAAGCATATGAATTCGCTCGCATCGGTACAACCAAACAACTCTCAATAGAAAAGGTTCCAACAATTTGTTCTTTAATTCACTGATTATAGCAATGGTTTTAAGACTTTTGTGCGTTGTCTTGATGACAAAGTACTTTTTTCTTCTGCAAACCGAGTCTTTTTTCAAGAATCTTTGCATGGAGCTGATCCGGAAGGCTGCAATAATATTCAGAATAAATTGTTTTTCCAGTTTGGAGATAATCCACCTACAAAATACCTTTTGTTAGTGGATTGTATCCAATTAAAATACAATTCTCGCTTCTAGATGGCGAAATAGGCAACGTCCCAGTAATTTTGTACGGAAGCATAATACATGGCCAAACTTCTTCAAGCCATATACATAACGGGTAGCATTATTCAGAACAACTAGCAACTTATAAGATGACCGTGAATTCAGATTCCGGAAAATAACTTCCGAGTATGTGATAATTGGCAACAGCTGTTGCAACATTAGTTTTCGTTGCGTTTCGACAGAAACAAATGCTGCAGCCATTTTCAGATTTCTTTCTAAAGTTAATAGACTTTACTCACGCAAGAGTTTATGTGATCCTCACAAGACAGGGAACTATTTATCTGAAATCCAAGATTAGAAGCCTTAGTAACAGCTTTCAATTCAACATCGTTAAGGAGAATTGGAGGAAGATCAAGATTTGAGAAGGGTGTCTTAGAGGCAGGTAAAACAAACGATTTTAGTGAACTTAGTTTAAGCTTATTAGCATTGGCCTATTCTGCAACTAAATTCAAATCTACATTGATTCTTATGCAAAGATCTTCGATGAGTCCTACAGGTTTGTACAAGTTTAAATGAAGATCATCAGCATAGGCATGCATAATGACTTACTTACTTACTTAGGTGGTCGTAACAACCCGTGTCCGGGTTTCAACCGACCTCATCAGCTCTCGCCAGGCGCCTCTGCTTTGCGCGTGCCTTCTCCAATCGGATACACCAAGTGCGGTTAGGGCTTCCTCAGCCTGGTCCATCTAACGGAGGCATGGTCTCCCTCGTAGTCGTTGACCAGTGACCCTCGCCTCGAGCACCTTTTTCGCTGGAGCTTCGTCGTTCATACGATGGACATGACCCAGCCAGCGCTGTCGCTGCACAGTTATACGCCGAACTACGTCAATGTCATCGTAGAGCTCATACAGCTCGTGGTTCATTCGGATGCGATAGTCATCGCCGACTCGAACAGGTCCGAAGATTTTGCGAAGAACTTTTCTCTCAAACACCCCCAGAGCGGCTGCGTCAGTTTGCGAAACTACCCATGCCTCAGCGTCATAAAGCAGCACAGGTAGAACGAGCGTCTTGTAGAGTGTTAGTTTTGTCGATCGAGAGAGGGCTCTGGAACTTAGTTGCTTACTGAGCCCGTAGTAGCACCTATTAGCAATTATTGTTCTTCGCTTTATCTCCAGGCTGATTTCGTTTTTGGTATTAATGGCGGTGCCAAGGTAATCGAACTCCTTGACTACTTCAAAGTTATAGCTGCCGGATGAAACGTGGGAGTCTAAACGCCGAGCTCCCTTGTTTGTAGACAGCATATATTTTGTTTTGTCCTCATTTATCGTCAAACCCACTTTTGCTGATTCCTTTTCGATAGCGGCGAAAGCAGCGGTAACATCTCTCTTGGTTCTGCCGACAATATCAATATCATCAGCGTACGCAAGGAGCTGGAAGCCTTTGTAGAAAATGGTGCCATTACGATGCACACCGGCCTTTCGTACGATCCCCTCCATGATGATGTTAAAGAAATACAGTGGATCGCCTTGCCTGAAACCTCTTTCGGTATTGAAGGTTTCGGAGAGGTCATTTCCTACCTTGACGGAGCTGCGTGTGTTGCTCAACGTCATTCTGCAAAGTCTAATCAACTTTGCAGGTATACCGAACTCAGACATTGTTGCGTATAGGCAATCCCTTCTCGGGCTATTGAACGCAGCTTTTAAATCGACAAAGAGATGGTGTGTGTCAATTTGATTTTCGTGGGTTTTCTCCAGGATTTGTCGTAGCGTGAAAATCTGGTCTATGGTGGACTTACCAGGTCGAAAGCCACACTGATAAGTTAATGCATAATGACATTATTGCAAATATTGAAAATGTCATTGATAAACATGAAAAAAGAAGTGGGCTAAGAACCGAGCCTTGTGGGACTCCAATAGAAGTATTTTTATATGTTGAATAGTTTTCACCTACTTAAACTCTTTGTGTCCTACCGCCTAAGTAACTGTTTAAAAAATGAACTGAAGCTTCAGAGAACCCAAAGTTCATGTAGTGGTTCACGGTATTAAATGCTTTTGAAAAGTGTAGTAAGCATAGCAGAGTCACTTTTCCCTTATCAAAAAGCATTCTGACATCATCCATTATCTTAACAATAGCTGTAGAATAGTTATGTCCAGGTCGCAAGCCCGACTGGAGTTGTGACATTAGGCCGAATGTATTTATATGGCTGGAGATCTGCTCTGCCATTAGAGACTCGCAAGCTTTTGAAATTGAAGAAAGTAAGCTAATTGGTCTAAAGGCAGCTGGTTCGCGAGCATTAGATTTTTTTTGAATTGGAAGAATAGTTGCTACTTTCCAGGTTGCAGGGTAGTCCGAGGTTGTGAAGCACAATATGGCACTTTTTTTTTGTCAGTAAAGAACTCATAAATGCTTTCAATTATTTTCGGGCTCCTTATCTCGAATCTCCATCCTCCATCACTTCAGAATTTTGAGAAAACTGTGATTCGAGGTCAAAAAATGCTCCTAAAAGAGATCAATTTAAACCGTCGGAATTATTTAGGAACGCGATTTTTTTTCTGTGGCAAAGATGTTTGCTATAAATTGATGAAAAATTTTCTTTCACACTTTCATAGCCCCCCCCCCCCCACCCCCGTTTTGCTCTCTTTTTTACGCTTTTCAAAAATTGTTTATGTTAGCATAAAAAAAATAACCGTAGATCCGCAATATTCAAACAAAAGACCCCTTAATACGAAATGAATTTTTTTTCACTGATATGATGCCACCAGTTGAGATATGGACGAATAAAACTTCAATGCCAGATTTGTGATAAGGAGCCCGGACATAATTGAAAAAGCTTTCGATTTCTTAACCACATTTTGCCTGTCGCACTGTGTAATTGTTCATAAATTTCTTTTGATTGTACACATTGCAAAAATAAAAATTCAATTACTACACGATGCTTGATTTTTTTCCACATTAAAAAAAAACCCTGTGACACGTCTTGTTTGAACAGCTGTAAGTATAGAAGTGAGTTGTCAGATGTACATGGCACTTAACGCGTGTTTATAAGAAAATAGTAACATTTTTAGAAAAATAAATAGCGGACGTACTACAGCCATCTATGTGTGATTCCAGAAACTAATTTTTTTAATATATTTAATAAATTTTTAATAAAAGTCAATATTTTTAATAAATCACACAAAAATGCTTTCTCGTTCTGATTACACGGTGCAACACGAAAAATTCAAACAACTTTAAAGGGTAAATAGCAAAACTCCATTTGGGGTTTTGTTTTATCTTTTGTCTTTTGGCTCAAACTTAATTTTTTAAAGAAAATTCATTTTTTCTACAGAAAGAAAACAATTTAAGCTACAGACTAGGAGAAAAATAGTGCAGAAGAAACTGACCTGAAAAAAACTACATAGAAGCCTCAAAATCGCAAAAATTCCCAAAAGCGCCCACCTTTTTGAATCATTTTTGGTCCATATCTTTCAAACCGTTCCGAATATTGTCAAACAGTGCAAAACAAAGTTGTGGACAAGAAACAAATTAACAACATCCGAGCACTCCTTGATACCATTTTGGCCTTACAAATGTGGCATATTTTCTCCAAAAACCATACAGCCCAGTTCTGAATGAAATCAATGAAACAATGTTTACAGAATTTTTAAAAAGTTTTAATGCAAATATTTGCATTCATAATCAATTTTTAAGATTACAAAAATAAAATCTTTAAAAGCATTATCCCCTTTCTAAGAAATGAAAAGTTCCCTTTTCAATTCCTGGAGAGATTTCATTCAGAATTTAGCTGATAATAACATCCATTCTTGAGACTTTTTTTAACTAGACGGGTGATAGCTAGTTGGAAGGTCGAAAGATGAAGAAAGATAGAGTATGAAGGGAACACGCTCACTTAGAGATTATTTTACAATCTTACTGTGCAACTAAAAAACTAATTATCTCGGTAATGCGAGGTTTAGTTGGGCACCGACGCAATGGTAAAGCGATGGGCTTGAAAAGTTACCCGAGTGGACCTAGGAAATACACGGACTGTAGGCGTCAGGCCATGCAACTCCTTTGAACCATGGTAGAACCTATACAAAATGCTTTCGCGTCGATGCCCAAGAGAACTGTGAGTAGTGAAGAAATTTTTTCGTATGCTATCAAATATATCACACGACGTTGAATTCGGTCCAGAAGCTCCAAATAAGATCTCGAAGCTACTGTCTTGAGACTTGAGACTTTTAGGCTGCACATACTCAAACTTTAACATTTTTTAGCATAAAGCAAATATTTTTTAACTTTTTGCTATTTAGCATTGTTTTTTTGTTAATGAATTTTCGATGTAAAATATCTGTAAAAAGAGTTCAAAAATATTTTCGTATTTCATTTAAAAAAGCAGTCTACGGTATGCTGCAAAAAGAACTAAAAACATATTGGCTTTATGTGAAATACCATATATTTTAAAACAAAAAAAAAAAACAATGAGTTTGGGTATGCTTTTCAGTGAATATATGTCACATTCGTTGGTCCAAAACGGTATCAAGGAGTGCTCGGATGCTGTTGTTAACTTCTTGAAAATTCTTTATTTTTTCTTGCCCCCAATTTTGTTCTGCTCTGTTTTTCGAAACTCAGAACAGTTTAAAAGATATGGACCAAAAAAGGTACAAAAAGGTGGACACTTTTGGGCATTTTTGCAATTCTAAGGCTTCGATGTAGTTTTTTCAGGTCAGTTTGTTCTGCACTATTTTTTTCCTAGTTTGTAGCTAAAACTTTGCTAAAAAGAGGAGAACAAAATTCCAAACCGCTTACGAAAAATAGAAAAAAATTAATTTTAACAATTTTTAAGAAGATCAAAAATGAGAAAAAATTGATTTTATTCGAAAAGATAAAAAAGAAAAAAATCCGATCGGTAGCCAAACTAGCACGTCCAGCACTTTAAAGAACAGCAGTCCAAAAATTGATGGTGACCTCGAAAATGCTTTGCAGTGTAATTAGTTTTATTATTTCAAGGAACATATTTTATTGGTCTTACAAAAAACTTTATGTGTCTTTAAATCAAAATATAATTTTTTTTTTTTGAAGCGAAGCTTTTTACTCCTCGTTCTGTGATTTGCTTAGAGTGAAATCTGAAAAATTTTCGACAGATTTTTTCTCAGAATATTATAAGGTTTCTTTGTTTCTGTGTTTTTTACAACAAGACAATTTAATATATCAAATATAAAAAAACTTTCCCCGCCTGCCGTGGTGATTTGAACCCATCCACCTATGACTGCAGTTCTGTACTCTCTCCATTGAGCCAATCACCTTCTTGATACAGAAGCATTAATTTAGTATTAAGTGCAATTGAAGTTATGTTGCAGCACATTCATTAACATATTAATGCATTTGTGTGGTTTGGGTAGCTGCTAAACCACTTGCTACAAGAATCATCAGTATTGCCACTTTTCCACAATTGTGGTAAATCAAGCACTGTTTTGGTTTCTACCACTATTTGAATTTTTTTTTTAAATCTATCACTTTTTAATATATTTATATAAAAATGGCTGCATTATAATTGTAACTTTAGAAATTTTATTACTATAATATTTTATTTATTATTTAAATATATTTATTTATTATTTATTATAACATTATACGAGAATTATTTGCAATAAAACTAATTCAGCGTGAAAAAATTTGCTTTATGGTATACTTCTCTTATGATTTGTTTTGCTATTGGAAATCAGTCGAATTTTTCCTTTAGAAGAAAAATATATTCCAACGTTTTTAAAAATTCACCACTCATTTTAGACTCAACCTAAAATTACCTAAAATTTGCAAGTGAAAACACTGGTCATCATCCTCAATTTGGTAACGCCATCTGTTAACCCTTCGTTACATGATTTAATATCCTTCTAAATAAAAATGTTTTTGCATTTTATTCTTGTTGCTAGTTAAGATATGACTGCAAAAATAAAATTTGTTTGACTTCCGGTATCTATGTGAGGAGTTATGCAATGTTGCATATATGCAATACCATGCAGCAAATCCATGGGAATTTAAGTAAAATTGCTTTGGATTTTTTTTCGTAATTTTGCGTTTTTATTGGATATTAATGAACTAAAATTGAAAATTAAGACATTTTTTCACATTTCGTTTTTTTAAAGTAAGTATAAAAATCGAAAACAAATTAAAGTATCAATATAAAGTTATCATGTATGAAATTTTTTAAAACAATTTCTTGATTTGTTGAAACATAAAGCTTTGTCACATTTTTCACATTTTACAGAAGTGTATCCATTACAGCCCGGCAATTTACATGTAATACGATTGTCTACCCATATCGGCCAGTGATCCATGTGATCTAGTCGAATTTCATTTTGGGGGATAGGTAAACTTCTTGGATGCTTCCTCTAAAATATAGAAAAATTTGAATTAAAAAACGTTCAAATAAATTCAACTATTTATATCAATATCAAAAATACCTTACGGGCAAGATTTTTGGTTAATTCTGATGAAGGTCTTCACCGTGATAATGTTTTTCCCATTTTGCAAAGAGTTTCGCCGACTGTCAAACGAAAATCTGCCAACGTTTCTTTGTTCTGCATTTGTCTCCCCTTTTTTGCTTATATCCTCTCCTGGATTTGCTTCCTCCTCCATATATTCTCGTCGACGTATGCTAACTTCAATATCATTATCATCTTCCTCATTATAAAACTCATCTTCACTCTCAACCCAACTGTCAATTATTTTTTCAATTTCGTTATCATGAAGTGCCCTAACAAAAAAAAAATAAATTAAACGCATGTAATTGCATATATGTAATATAATAGCATATACGCAATTTCGCTTTATATCAGCGCAAACGCATGAGTTTGCATATATGCAATGTTGCGTTATAACGGTTAAATAAATATTTTGTTTTTGACATATATTTGTAAATTACAAAGAAAATACAATAAACTTTTTAAAAAATACTTACATTTTGGTAAACTTTTTCAGGATTCTACAATATTTAAAGATATTAACCCAATTTTTTAACTTACTCAAAACACTTGTTCGTTTTTAAGCTTTTGTGCACACGTTATAAACAAACTACATGAAACCGCGCCAAATATCAAAAGAGTACAAATAAAAGAGTGAACTAAAGAAATAATAACTGTAAAATTTCGAATAATAGAGTGACCAGATGCCCGCAAAGTCAACATTGCATATGTGCAATGCTATGCAACGAAGGGTTAACAACTTTTAAAACATAGCTGCAGTTTTATATTTAATATTAAATCAACATCAATCTTAACAGAGCTGTTAGGTTTATTAATCAATGGGTGATGGGATCGATCCTCACGGTGGGCGAATTTTATTTTTTTTTTTATGTGAATGCGCTTGTGCTGTTGTTGGTACATGCTTTTGTTTTAACAATGACTGTAACATGTATTAAAATAATAATGAAATGTAATAAAATTTACTGGTGTGAATATTAACGCGTATTATTTTAATTTATTTAATGTTGCTTTAAATTTTTGAATTTAAGTTATTTAAAAAAAAAAAACCATTAAATTATCAAATCTACACACAGAAAAATACCTACGGCGTTTTGCATAAAATGACTTGGGTAATTATTTTTGTATGAAGCCTAAGAAATTTGTGCAAATTTCGTAAGTTTTTTATCAACTTGGTCATGCCAACATTGTATAAAATGCCAAAGATACTTGGGCAAAAGCAAATTGGTGTTCTTACAATCTTTTCTCTCACTGCTACTTTTTCTGTCATACGCGGTCATTATTTGCTTTTCTTTTCTTATCATTTGTACGAACGTGCATGTATTTTGTAGCAATTTATTCGTTACACTGACGAAACTAGTAGAACATAAAACTGCTAAGTGTACCACAGCGGAAACCACGCAAGACTACTGATGAGTTAGGAAATCTTCACTAGTATAAATATAACTTACCTAAGGTTATGATACCCAAGTTTCTTTTTTAATATTGCCTTAAATCTACAGCAACCCATTTTAGGAGAAGGCCTTCAACAGAACACACAAGTTCTAGCATAAATTGCCTAATGGCAAAATAATGCGATTGCCTGAATTCCCTTTGTTGTATTAAAAAAATACTTAGATAACCTATTGTGGCCGAAGGTCTTAGGCAAATTATACCCGAAAATTTTATAATTTTAAATGTTTCCTCTGTGTGTATGAAACTGTGAAAAAGCTTCGCTTCTCTCGTGTGTCCAACGACGCACCTGTGTTTTTTTTTTTTCTACATTTCACATTTTTTCTTTAATACTTCACTTCATTATATATGAGTTTGTGTTGATTTCATTATTTTAATTAATTTAAATTGATTTTAGAATTAAGCTTAAGTAATTTTTAAATATAAATGTAATAACTTTGTTTCTTTCTCATTGTGATTGTATGCTTGTTCGAGATATACAGTATACTTTTTTATTGTACGCAAAAGAATAACTCTTTCTTATGTACTAATTATATAATAAACTGCCACAAAAGTAAAAGTAAAAAAGTCTTAAAGCTTTAAATAAATTTTTTAAATGATTAATCATGCAAAACAAAGAGAGATGCAATTGTATGCTCACAACAATAGCAACATTATCATTACAACGTGCCGTAGTAGCACGTAAAGACAAAAAATGGTCCAGCGAGACCAATCAGTGACAAACAATCATAATTACTGTGGATTAATATTTAATGAAGCATGAACATAAAAACAGGCGAATTCGTTAATGCAACGGTTGATGTTGCAGCAATTACAGCTGTGTATATGTGTGTGTGTGTGTGTGTGTGTATATCTGTATATGGGTCGACTTCAATTTCAACAGTGGAGTGAAGAAAGCTTTTGTGAATTTTTTTCGCTTATTAGCCGAACGTTTTCATGCTTCAAAATAAATACAGTTTTTTGATAAATTATAAAATTTTAAACTATCATTTAATATGTTAAACATTTATAAACATATGGTTTTTGTTTTTATATGAATACTAAAACTAAAGTGAAAAATAACATATATAAACTTAATTAGCACCAAACAGTGTTCCAAATGACCTTGAAATAGAATAAGTAAACACTTGTACAAAGCACACATAAGTACATACACATAATTTTGTATATATTTATTATGTATACAAACAAGAGAGCATGTGTATGTGTGTGTGTGTATTTCTATATTCATGCTTATTTGTGCCATACACGTGACTCACACTCTCACACCAACACGTTTCCGCTTTTGCTGGCACTACGTGTTCTGACAGCAAGCTTATCTTGTACTTCTATTGTTTGTGTTGTAATTTTAATATCTTCTTCTTTAATTTTTTTTCTTGCTCTGATATACAGGGTGTCCCAGACTAAGAGTACTATAATGTGGGGGCTGATTCCTCGTGATGAGACGAGCATAAAATTGTATGGGTGGGGTGGTCGCAAATGCCCCCCTAGGGGGCTATGAGGGAAAAACAAAAAATTAGGTGTCGATACGTTTTAATCCATAACTAACATATCTCTGCAACGATTAAAAAAAACCATACTTTTTTGAAAAGAAAATTAAATTTGCTTTAAATTACTTTTGCAAAATTTTTCCATAAAGTCATAAACAAAAAATGTAGAGTTATAATGTTTTCCAACTCAGAGTACACAGACATTATTTTTTGTTACGGTTTTAGAAAATTTTTAGAGAATTGACCAAGGAAAAAAACTGCGTCATAAAAAATAATAAAACATTTGGTTTTTTTCTGAGAAAATTGCCTTGAAAGTTGAATTTTTAAAGAAAAAAACCAATTTTTTGACTTCAGGTGCTTATACATTTTTTGTTTATGACTTTATGGAAAAATTTTGCAAAAATAATTTAAAGCAAATTTAATTTTCTTTTCAAAAAGTTATGTTTTTTTTTAATCGTTGCAGAGATATGTTAGCTATGGATTAAAACGTTACGACACCTATTTTTTTGTTTTTCCCTCCTAGCCCCCTAGGGGGGCATTTGCGATCACCCCCACCTATACGATTTTTTGCTCGTCTCATCACGAGGAATCAGCCCCCACATTATAGTACTCTAAGTCTGGGACACCCTGTATATATATTTTTTTTTTATATACTGCTTTCATTTTAGTTATTTTATGTAATTTTTTTTTTTTTTATACAACTTTTGTTGTTATTTTTGTTTTTCTATTTGCTTATACATTATTTGCTATGTTAATATATCATTGAACTTGGGCGGCCTTTATTTTTTTTTTCTGTTTTTCGTGCATACTTGTAATTATCTATAAAAAGCTGCTTTATATTAGCAGTCAACATAAATAATTTACATGCAATTGAATATATTTTTGAATTTTATATCGATAATTATCTAAGCTAAGGCTATTATTATTATATTCGAATAACAATAGTAGCATTATTGGTATATCTACGCATTTACATTCATTGTTTGTGAAACTTTTTATTCTAATTTTATATTTAGAAACCTTTCTTCACAATAGAATTTTATTGTGAAAAAAAAAGTTTTTGCTGGCAGTCAAAATTTTGCATAACACAGTAAAACTCATAATTTTAGCACACAATTCTAACAATTGTACGTGAAAGTAGTCCCAAAATGAAGAACTTGTGCATCATTCGTTTTGTCTTCTTGCCTGCCAAAATATATTTAATATCGATTTGAAGTTAGTAACTATCGTATAGGGGAATTTTTCACGTTTAGGCTCTTTTGTTTGACATAACTCGAGAACCACAGGTCCGATTTAGCTGAAACAAATTTAGAAAAATTTAAAATTATAATTCTTCTAATCTGTTCTTATGCCGTTTTCCTATGTGTGCAACACTTTCGAAGTTAAAAATTAATGTATGTAGGGAAAAATGTATATTTTGCATAAAAATTGAAATTTTTTTTAAAAAATTCATAAAAAATCCAAAATGGAGAAAAGTGTTAAATCTTATTTCTTTCACGTAAAGTCACATAACCTTTGAGCAAAATAAGGCATAGATCACGAAAATCGATTCACGCGTTTCTTATTTATTCACAATTGTAATTTATTGTACAGTTTTTTTAGTCACTCCCGTTAATAACTTCGCTAAATAAGCTAACACTTCAACAATAACAGTTATTCATAGCTGGAATGCATTTAATCGATTTTAATCAATAATTTTAATCAAGTTCAAAAAAGTCTCAGAACTCAAAATTAATATTAAAATCAAAATAAAATATTAAATCTTACAAAAAATTTTGGCAGATTTAAGAGAAGTTCATAGAGGTATTTTTTCAACATCAGGTAAAAAATCTTTATGTTACTTCAAATGAGCAGTCAAAAAAAAAAAAAAAAAAATCATAATGTATTGCATGCAATAGCAATACTGTGACCATGCGCAAGCTCTGCTCAACCACAAAACACATTTTATACATCGAAGTGAAATAATTTATTTTTTTTTCCATTCTCACATTTTTCTTGGCTTTGATATTGTTTGCGGTACGTTGATTTATTGTGACATTTCAAAACCACAAAAACAAGCAATTAATCAAGGTCGAATCAAACAGCTAAGACCGCAACACATACACATTGTGGCAAAATTATATTATACAGAAAAATGGCAATAAAAATATAAGCTTAGAATCAGAACATTAACCGAAAAGCAGCGCAAAATTGCGACTAAGTATAGCATAGACCGCAGCGCACAGCATGGAGCAAAAACAAAAAACAGCAACAAAAAGAACAACAATAACAATAAGTAAAACTACAACAGCTGCTTTTGACTTGAAACACTTGATTGAGTTTCTGTTTCACTCCTCTGTTACATAACTACACATACACATATAAATTTGAACAAATTCTCAACAATGCCTAAAAGTATGCTACAGAAAAATAAATAGAAACAAAAATTGTCACATGCCAAAAAATTTAAGAGCGCAGAATAACTGTATAACTGTGCGTTCGTGCGACTACGAAGCTGCTGCCACATACATTTTTCTAGTCTTGCTTGTGTGTGCGTACCTTATATATATATATATATTGCTGTACTTGTGTTGGTGTATAAATTTGGCATTTATTCAGGCATGACAATAAAATACCGCAAAAAAAAAAACGTTGCAACCAAATGAAATTCGTACCAAATAAAAAAAAATCCCAAAAATAAATATATATAAAAAAAAACAACAAACTTAATGCTTTGTATTGCCTGCTTGCCTACTTTTAGGCAAGCACAAATATTTTTGCCAGACATTTGTTGTATTGTGCACAGCAGTTTCTTTTGTTCTATCCAACGATTTACTTTTTGGTATTTTGTATTTTTTTTTTTTTTTTTTTTTTGCCTCTTTTCTTATATTGCAAAATTTCGTTTTGTCTATCTTGTTTTTGCTTTCTATTGTAATAGCTTTGCTGGTATTATTATTAAATTGCTTTCTATATCCTTTTTGCGACTTATTTCTATTTCTTCTGTTCTGTTCTGCTTCTATTGTTTTCATAGTCGACCACACATTTTATCATTCCAGCTAACAGCAATTGACATACTTTAAGACTGAACTTTTTTTTTGTTTTATTTTTTTTTTATGCTTAAATTTACGTGCTTAAATTTTCTAGTGTCTAAATTTCGTTTATTTTACGTTTTGGAATTTTTGGCCATCTGCAACATTTCTTCTAAATATTAATTTGACTGTGCCTGATTTCCATGCCCGTTTGTTTCAGTTGGTTAGATAAAGTTGAAATAATTGCCCGTAAAGTGTTAAAGTGTGCAAGCTTAACTTTAGTCTTATGCTAACTGCGCATATAAAAATATATTACAAGCACAAATTTTTTCCACAAAACCTTTTTTCTATTTTAAATATGCACCTACATTAGGGTGTACCAAAAAAGTAGAAGTTATTTTTTTTATGACAAACGCTCTTAATTTCGTATGATGTTGCTGTTGAAATAAATGTAAATAAAATTTAGAGTATTACCAGATTCGTAATCAGCGACTCGAAAAAGTTTTGACCAAAGATATAGGTTCAGCGACCCATACAACCCCTATATATGAATTTTCACAAAATTCATAAATTTTTCATAATTTTGGCCGCCATCTTGAATGGGTTATTTTGAATTTCGAAATTTTTAACAAAGATTCGGAATCAGCGACGAATCTGGAAAAGTCACTATTTACTTTATTGTTTCTGAAACAATTTTTTTTAAAAACATTTGCTTTGCGCTCTTTGACATTCATAAAGCCCGTTGTTTGGATTTTTCGTATAAGAAACAACCTGAGATCGTTTACAATTGTAATATATGGGCATTTCTTTGAAATAATCAACAGCAGCTGAAAATAAAATGTCACTAAAAATTTGTTCTCATCACCAATAATAAGCCAAAAATATTTAAATTTTATCATATGAGATTATTGAGAGTGATCTTGATTTGCATATAAAAAAAAGTGGTAACAAAAACGAGTTTTTACCAAATTTAATAAGTTCTTCTCTTTATGTAATTAACTAAAAATTAAAAACAATTAATATTGTATTGTAGCTTGCAATATACTTACCAACAACGACTAAATATATAAAAATAAAAAGCGAGATCAAAAAAACGGTAAAATTATATATGTTTTTGACTCTGTTCCAATGTCGCATACATGTACCGAAAACACAATTTATTAATGCCATTAGTCTAAATGTAAGCGAAAGTGAATGAAAGCTCGTACCTTAAGCAAGATTATTATCCTGCATATTATTATAAATTTATTAATTTTTAAGAACATATATAAAAAAATTTAAAGGCGCTAAAACTTTGTCGCATACGTAATCATAAGTAAGAAGGAACATCTAATTGAAACTTAAGGGGCTGCTCACAAATTATGTTACGTAACATGTTTTTGGCCAATTTTTGATCCCTCCCCTCTATGTTACACCCCACGTGTTACCCCCACGACGCACAGTAGAAAAGTTTGTATAGAGAGTCGGAAAAAAATCAATAACTTTGAGCCCCGTAAAGGTATTTCAACGAAATTTGGTATACATGCTAAGGTACTATGTACCCATTGTTGTGCCGCTTGCTTTACTATGGTACCATGTACGCGCAAGAAGATAAAAGGATTCAAAGATCACCAAATTAATTTTGATGCAAACTTGTTAAATGAGGTATAACTAAGAACCTATCAAGAGTTTACTATGGTGCCATGTACGTGCAACAAGATATCATAAAAGGTTTTCTGAAACTGGAGATAAAATAGAAGACATTATAGGGAAAGTTCTATGCCACAATCAAGCTAGGGAACGACTGATTAAAGTTGTGTCGGAGGCGCCTAAGACCACAGCAAGTTAAAAGAGTCGAGAGGGCCAAATTGCTGTTACTTTGTCCGCAAGGAAAAATCGACCGAAATTTGATACAAAACGCGAATTCCAATAAATATTAATTAAACTTTATCATTGGATAGAGAAAAAATAACACCTCAAAAAAAAAATTTGTGTTTCTGTTAAGTATGTAAATATAATGTTAAAACATCTATTTACAGTATAATATTTCTACTTTGCGCAGTTTACACATATATAGTCTTATAGCGTGGACATAATTGCTATAGCATTTTTGGACAATAATTATATGATCTAAAATTTTGTTCTAAGCATATTTTTTGTCTGACAAAGATGAGTGGAGATATTGGCGAAATACCATTTTTGATGATCTTTGATCCCTTTTATCTTGTTGCGCGTACATGGAACCATAGTAAACTTTTGATAGGTTCTTAGTTAACAGGTTTGCATCAAAAAAATTTTGACATCATTTTTTGAATTTTTGATTAAAAAAAAAAAAAAAATACTAAAGTTTTACCAATTATTCTTCTTCTATGTACGAGTATAAGCACCTTATGAACGGTATTAGGCATATTATACCAGCAGTATAAATTTAAAAATAATTACTCTGTACCTTTGCAGTAGTTGCCGAACTTTATTAATAATGTGTCTACGCCTGTGATATTAGCCGCCAATTCGGGATCTTTGAAAAAGTGTCTAGAGGTATTTCCGTCATTGCTTGTTCCAAGTCCCTCCCAACTTTTTTATTTTCTTTTTTTCGACTTCCATCATTTTTTTAGGTTTGGAATCCACTCTCCACTTTTGAAATGATTTTTTTTATAAGCAATTTAATATCATTCCATACCCATAGGTTGGGACATATCTTATTTTAATACTTCTACAGACTCCGATTTTGCGGCAACAAACTCCAAGTTGTTCATTTCTGTAGGCTTTGCTTTGCAAACAGGACATACTGCAGATGCTCATGTGTTAGTTATGTGTTAGCAACTTTGCCATCAATCATAGTAAGAATAAAGTTCCTGTTTTATTTCAAACGTTTTGTTTTTTTAGGTCGTCTACGTTTTTGAGGAACCAATTCAACATTATTTTTTGGATATGAGTGCGCGAAAAAGTCTGATTGTAACCACTATTTATTCTTAAGGATAAACTTTTCTCTGCACCAACTATCTTTTTGCCACTAACGAACAAATCGATCGGTTAAAACGTTTTATTGAGGGTACTGCGATTTTTTTCAATTAATTTTGCCGATAATTTTGGATATTTTACAAGTTCGAACACATCACAATTTTTAATCACAATGCGTACAACTGTATTTCTAATAATACAATGTTCGTTGACAGTTAAATAATAAAATGAAAATAAAAAGTAGATGTTCCATTTAGTGTAAAAAATTCAAGTTATTTGTTGATCCACATATATTTTTTTATCTAAGAGCTCAATTGAATATTTCTATATTTTCATAGATTCATAGTTTTTTTCATAGTTTTCATAGATTATTTCTATGTTAAAACCACAGAATGCAGCAAACATAGGCTTTATATTTTGGATAATGCAACTTTAAGAAATATTTTTTTATGAAAAACCAATGGCAGTTTTATTTTAAAATGCTTGGTTTGGCGAAAAAAAAAATACATTTTCAGCACTTAAAAATTTTTTTACATTTTTCAAGCTTAATGTCATTGTTTGATAACAAAATGATCGAATCCTAGAAAAAAAATGATGGTGCTCTATTCAGTAATATTCCTTATTTGCATATGTAAAAGAAAAATTACCACTTTCTTAAGTTGAAAAACTATATTTATTGCCACAAATTTCCCACTTTTGCGACGTAAGGTCACACTTTTACTTTTTTAAATTTTTTGGGTTTTTTTTTTTTTAATTATTTCGCAATTTTTTATGAAAAAGGCAGATAGAACACGTTATTTTTATTGTAAGTTTTATTATTATGTAAGTTCCATGGAAATTTCACGTTGTTCTATTGTGTTAACAATTTCATGAAAATTTTGATCATGTGAACACAGCTAAGCCAAAATGAAAGCTTTTCTGACGTTAACAAGAACACCAACAATGGCAATACGTTATAACATGGATGTTCGACAATTGTTAAAATTTTTGTTTGTTTTAACAATAAAATTAAATTTTAATAAAATTACAAATTTTGAAAACTAAATTCAAACATCTTTTGCGACGCAAGCAGGACCTTCACCCCCCCCCCCCCCCCCCCCGCCACCATTGTCTCACTTCATCATAAATGCTTATAGGTTCAATGTATGCAATCAAATACTTGAATGGGTTAATGGGTTGAATGGGCAAACTTGAATGGGTTAACTTGGTTTAAAGGCGTCGTCGCTGATTTAAGCTTTAATATGGACTCAAAATACCGTGCGCTACTTTGAAGTCGTACAATGTACAATTTTTAAATTTTGACATCAAATTCAAAATCAGCGACCCCAAAAATCCCTTACACAACGTTTCATGCGAATACAATGATAGTTTTATATTTCTACCGCCATATTGGATCCGCCATTTTGAATTTTTCATTTTTGACATCAAATCCAAATTTGGTGACACCGAAAAAAATTTCAGAATTGAAATTTCAAGGTCACCATTGTGACATGTCAGGCCCGTAGCCAAGGGGAAAGTTTGGGTGTTCAAACCCCTCTCTTAGGGTGGACAAAGTATGAAAAACTAACACATATGAAACTATTAAATCCAAAATGTGATCTTTTCTTTAAGTTAAGCTGAGATAATGTTGTAAATTTTCTTTAAGATGCAAAAGTTTCAACATTTTTAACGCAAATCAAAGAAACTTCACTTAATCAATGAACAATTTTTTGGCCAAATGAAACTTTAACTTTGCGTATAAAAGTCATAATCATCATATTTAAATTCAACTGCAAGAAGTTTGTATATTCAAGAACCATTTTCAATTATGGATTTTGATGCTCAAAAATATTTACATTTACATATTTACAAATATTTTTACATGCGCCTCAAAATCACTTACTTTTTTGGTCGCGTACGAATCGCCATTATAAAGGCGGATGTCATGAAACTCAAAGCTCGACTGCGCTAGATTTTACTAATACTAATACTAATACTAATACTAATACTAACACTAATACTAATACTTATACTAATACTAATACTAATACTAATACTAATACTAATACTAATACTAATATTAATACTAATACTAATACTAATACTAATACATATACTAATACTAATACTAATACTAATACTAATACTAATACTAATACTAATACTAATACTAATAGTAATACTAATACTAATACTAATACTAATACTAATACTAATACTAATACTAATACTAATACTAATACTAATACTAATACTAATACTAATACTAATATTAATACTAATACTAATACTAATACTAATTGTAATACTAATACTAATTGTAATACTAATACTAATACTAATACTAATACTAATACTAATACTAATACTAATACTAATACTAATACTAATACTAATACTAATACTAATACTAATACTAATACTAATACTAATACTAATACTAATACTAATACTAATACTAATACTAATACTAATACTAATACTAATACTAATACTAATACTAATACTAATACTAATACTAATACTAATACTAATACTAATACTAATACTAATACTAATACTAATACTAATACTAATACTAATACTAATACTAATACTAATACTAATACTAATACTAATACTAATACTAATACTAATACTAATACTAATACTAATACTAATACTAATACTAATACTAATACTAATACTAATACTAATACTAATACTAATACTAATACTAATACTAATACTAATACTAATACTAATACTAATACTAATACTAATACTAATACTAATACTTATACTAATACTAATACTAATTCTAATACTAATACTAATACTAATACTAATACTAATACTGATACTAATACTAATACTAATACTAATACTAATATTAATACTAATACTAATACTAATACTAATACTAATACTAATACTAATACTAATTGTAATACTAATACTAATACTAATACTAATACTAATACTAATACTAATACTAATACTAATACTAATACTAATACTAATACTAATACTAATACTAATACTAATACTAATACTAATACTTATACTAATACTAATACTAATACTAATACTAATACTAATACTAATACTAATACTAATACTAATACTAATACTGATACTAATACTAATACTAATACTAATACTAATATTAATACTAATACTAATACTAATACTAATACTAATACTAATACTAATACTAATACTAATACTAATACTAATACTAATACTAATACTAATACTAATACTAATACTAATACTAATACTAATACTAATACTAATACTAATACTAATACTAATACTAATACTAATACTAATACTAATACTAATACTAATACTAATACTAATACTAATACTAATACTAATACTAATACTAATACTAATACTAATACTAATACTAATACTAATACTAATACTAATACTAATACTAATACTAATACTAATACTAATACTAATACTAATACTAATACTAATACTAATACTAATACTAATACTAATACTAATACTAATACTAATACTAATACTTATACTAATACTAATACTAATACTAATACTAATACTAATACTAATACTAATACTAATACTAATACTAATACTGATACTAATACTAATACTAATACTAATACTAATACTAATTGTAATACTAATACTAATACTAAATACTAGTACACTTTAATTTTTTTCTTGTTACATGCGTACGGATGTCGCGTACGTAAGCAAAGAAATGCTCATATGCACTTACTTTTTAAACTGGTCTGGCCTGACGCCACCAGCTCGTGTGTTTCCTAGGTCCACTCGGGCTGCTCTCCAAGCTCATCCCTTTACCATTACAACTTTGCCCAATAGAACATCGCATTACCGAGATAATTCGTTCTTCGGTCGCTCAGTAAAATTGTGGAACAATCTCCCTGCGATCGTGTTTCCCGGCAGTTTCAATCTGTGTAAATTTAAATCAAATCTTCACCGACACTACTCCATCTTTCCACCCTCCAACTAACTATCACCCTTCTTCCGAATTAACACAATGCTTTCGCATTTATAGGGGGCATCCCCTGAGTGCTGGTTAAGTCTAAAAAAAAAAAAAAAAAAAAAAAAATTAATAAATACGCACAATTTTGTAAATGAAAAATTAATGATAATATACTGCTTTTTCTTCTAAAAAATTGGGTGGGTCAAACGTTATTTTTGAGATATGGTTTTTCAGCATTTTTGCTTAGAATTTAGCGTAGAATTCAAATATACCATAAACTTTCTTCGAAAATTTGGCTCCGAACAAATTACTTCGTCGTTATATACATTTATTAAATAATATATCATAAAAAAGCACTGAATAAAAATGGTAAAAATAAAATTATGAAAGCCATTTAAAATATCTCCTATCACTGGACTTAAATAAATATTGGAAACAAGCACAAAGATATTTAAGACAATATAAAGACAAATACTGAAGTTAGCTCTGTGAAATCCTAAAGGATTAAGCATAATTTTGTACCAAATCCTATCAAACATGCTCTACAAGTGCTGCAGGTGAAAAATAATTTTTAAAATAACTTACAAATAATATTCACAAATCCAAGCAAATTGCCTTAAATGTTTGTTTATTTATTGTTTTTTTTTTTTTGTTTTTTGTGTTTTCAAAAAAAATTTAATATAAGTTATTTATGCAAAACAAATAGAATATTAAATTATGTACAAAAAACAGCTTAAATCCACTAACTAAGCATAATAAAATGAAAATAATTAATGTTGCGTATACGCACTGGAGCACTTAATATATTATAAGTGTATTTTAATTAAAAACAAACAATAAATAACAGTAGAAAGTCATAAAAAAGTTAAACAGGTAATTATTTAAAAGTTTAATTAGTTCGTTTTTTTGTTTTTTGTTTTTTTTTTAAGCCATTCAAAGTAGCATGCTTTGCGGCAAATGAGATAAAACTAGGTATATACGTTATAATAAATAGAGCATTAATTAGCAGAAATAGCAGCAAAAATTTGTTAGCATTTGAGCTACACTTTCACAATACAAACACATTTACACACACACACACATTGCCCTTAAATGGCCATAAAGCGAAAGGCAACAACAACTGACAGTGGCTTGTTAAAATATTTAAACAAAAGAAAAGTATAACAAAACAATTTCAGAAAATAGTTCATTGCACAGCAAAATAAGCAAAACCGCCCGAAAGTAGGCTGCAATAAAACACATTACTTCCGGTCATGTTAATCACAAAGCAAAACACCACCACAACAACAACAGCAACTTTAAGCGAAACAATAACAACAACCACTACTATTTACTAAAACAGCAATAAAAAATTGTAGCAGCGTTGGAAAAAAAAACATGACACACAAACACACACACACTTAGTCTACACCGTGTGCTGCCTTCCCTAGCTTGGCATGTGCAACAGTATCAAGTCCTGTGCATGCACCAAATTATAACAATCAGCACATAGCTAGCTGACTCGGTCATAATAAAGCCAAGCCAGATAATTATCAGTGAGCTGGAGGGCCGGACAACCGTAGCTTCAGAGCTGCTTTTAAAACAATAGTTGCAAAACAACAGGCAGGCAGCATGTACAAACTTTCAAGCATTTTATAGCAGTAACAACAAGAACAACAACAGCTACAAGCACACACACACACACATTCACTCATATTTATATATGTATCTACAACTGAAGTATGACTCTTTCATGTGGCTGTGTTTAAAAAGTGGGCGTTGCAATTAAAACGTTAAACTTAACAGCCGTACCTACGCCCTCTATATCGCCTACCGAGCTCAAGTAAATATGACCGTGGGTGCACTTACTTGGATGTATGTGTGTGTAGTTATAGAGTAAAAAGTAATGTAACGGCATAGACTAAAAAAAAAAAACATAAAATAAAAAAATAAATGGGGTGCAAATAAAAAATTTTTTTTCCAGACGTGTCGTTTGCATGATATGCAGCTTCACTGTTGGGCTAACTTCAAATTGTTTGCTTGTCTTGTTTTTGTAGTTGTTGTTCATTTTTGTATGTAAAGAAATTCCCGCCGCATGTGTGCTGCATGCATATGGTACAAATTTAAAATTGCTGCCATGAAGTCAGCATAGGTTATAATGAAAAATTTAGCTTCACTCGTGGTGTATGAGTGATGAGCAATTATTTTGAAGCGTTTAAATGCAGGCCAGATATATGAGGCATGTCAAAATTTTTGACAAGCAAATATTTTTGCTACACCAAGCATGTGGTTATCTGCAATGTTTCAGGGCAGAACTTTAAAGATTATTTCGGTCCAAACAGTGCCCGGTTTGATGTTCTTAATAACTGAATTGAACTAAACGAAATTCATTGAAAGCTTTCAGTATGTCGCTTGAGCGATGCCCTGCTATGCTAGTAAAAAAATTCTAGTAAAGAAATTTTTTGATTTCACAATTGATAATAAATAAGAAAGTGTCTAGTTACTACTACCTAGAAGAATAAATGATGCCCTATTTTAAAAAAGGAATACCTTTTGTCACAAATCATATATTTTTATATTAATGTAAGCCTTTACTAGCCCTGATTTGTCAAATTATTGATTATGACTATGAGTCCAAGATATGAGGCAAGTTTTTTTCAAATGTTTTTTAAAACTACAGTGAACATTGGAAAACGTGAACCCCCCAAAACGTGAACTACCCCAAAACGTGAACACTGGTTTTTTTACATTGACTACTCTAAAACGTGAACAAAGCTTAAAGCTCTAAAACGTGAACAGATTTTTTTTCAATATTTCTGCATAAAAATGCACAGAGTTAATACTCGAGAAATCGGGAAATCCCCAGATTTGACAATGTTTTGTATTTGGTACCCCACGTGCTTTTATGTATTGCTATCATCCATCAGTCAGTTGCTGTTTTTCTCTTGCATCACTTGGGTTGATCAACGACTTATTTTCAATATGTGTTCAAAAAAAGTGAAGGTTTTAACATTAAAAGAAAAAGCAGAAATTTTGGAAAACTTTAAAAAAGGAGTAAGCGTGACAAACTTATCAAAGAAATACGGTGTCGCTAAGTCAACAATATGCAGCATTAAAAAGAAAAAAGATTTAATTCTGAAGTGTGTGAGTAATACATACTCTGGACCGGGAAAAAGAAAGACATTAAGATCATCAGAGCTGCCAAAAATGGAAAAACGTCTTTACCGGTGGTTTATTCAAATGCGAAATAAAAATTGGCCTGTAAGCGGACTAATGCTGAAGGAAAAAGCTAAAGAGTTACACTCAAAACATAAGGAAAATGAAAGTGGTTTTTTGGCAAGTGATGGATGGTTAAGTGGTTTTAAAAAACGATATGGCATTCGTCTTCTTAAAATAACTGGAGAGAAGCTATCATCGCAGCCTGACTTAGTAGATCCGTTTAAATTAAAACTAAAAGAAAGAATTGAAGAAATGGGACTATGTAAAGATCAATTGTACAATGCAGATGAGTCTGGCTTATACTGGAAACTTTTGCCAGATAAAACATACGTTTCAGCAGAAGCAAAATCTGCTCCAGGCGCAAAGACAGAGAAGCAGCAATTTACTTTCCTGTGTTGCGCAAATGCTTCAGGCACGCACAGGCTTAAGTTGTTAGTTATAGGAAAGGCAAAAAACCCACGCAGCTTCAAAAACTTCACTTGCCCAACCGATTACAAAAGCTCCAAATCGTCTTGGATGACTACTACAATTTTCATGGAGTGGTTTCACCAGGCCTTTGTACCACAGGTAAACATTCTATTTATTCAATTGAAACACACATTTTTTTAATACTTAGACTTATTTTTAGGTTAAAGCTTTTCTGATTCAAAAAAACTTGCCACTTAAGGCTCTTTTGTTATTAGATAACGCACCATCTCATCCTAGTGAAAGTGAGCTAAAATCAGAAGATGGAAATATATTAGCCATTTTCATGCCGCCTAATGTAACTCCACTGATCCAACCTATGGATCAGAATGCCATAAAAATAACGAAATTATACTACAGAAACAGTCTGCTAGCATCGATTGCAGCAAAGGACTCTAATCTAATTGAGTGCATGAAACGCTTGACATTGAAAGAAGCTGTTATTCTCTTAGAAGACTCATGGAATAGAGTCAGTGCAGAGACTTTAGCTAAATGCTGGGCCAATATTTTAAGTTTCTTAGGAAATGAGGATGATGAGGACAACATTCCTTTGAGTGTTTTGAAGGAAAAGTGGGACTCAGAGCTGAAGCCATTGATAACATCTACAACACTTCTTCTTCAAAGTTTGAATCCTCAGGTTTGTTATAGATTCAATCGAATTTTAATCAAATAACCAGCTTCAATTCTAACTACAGGTTGACTATCCTTTATCAATTGTTGAGGAATGGAATGAAGACGATTTGTTATTTAATCCATCCCAGAACAATGAAGACGACCAGGAAGAAGACGATGATGCCTGTGTTGAGGAAGAAAATGTTCAAAAAGTTAGCGCGACTGAAGCAGTTGAAATCTTCAATAGGGCTTTGGAATGGTGTGCAAATGAAGGCGTCGACCAAAGCGATATAAACGTACTTAGACGCCTAAGAGAAAATGCAGTTTTTCAAATGTTGGGAAAAATACAACAGAAAAAGATTACAGATTTTTTTGTAAAATAAACCTTTGATTTTTAAACGATCTAATCTGTTTTTTTTATAAGAGAAATAGTAAGGCAATACGGTAGAAATACAATTTTAGTCATAAAATTTTACGTTCTAAAACATGAACAATCTCAAAAACATGAACACCCTCGGTTTTAATTAGTTCACGTTTTCCAATGTTCACTGTATTTTTAAACAATATTTCGAAAAAAGATCAACCCATCAAACCAAAAGCTATATTTTCGATATCAAGATAAACGTAATAACTTTTAGCAGCAACTCGTAACTGTAACGCTAACAATCAAAGGGAGCTATATTGAAAAAGTATCTACAAATAGCTGTTATGGATAAAAAAAAGCCAATTGTAAATTGAAAAATAATTTCCATATCGCAATTATATCAATAAAAAATTATAAGCTGCACCAGAGATCGTTATTTGTATGGTAAAAAAAAGCATGTATTATAGTAGCCATGTATTATAGTAGCCAAAAACAAAGAATTATTGAGTTTAACAGTTACAGACGAAATTACACAAACATTATAAAAGATATTGACAACTCTTTCTTTTAAGAAAAAAAATCAAAATTAATTAAAAATTTTTATGTGTTTATATTGAACAACAACAAAAAAAAAAAAAAAATATGCCGCTGATTGTTATTAAAAAATTTTTCTGTATCATCTGAAAATCAAAGGCAAAATGGAAACATGTACAGAATTAATGCCATTATCACGGGTACTACTAAAAACGACGAAAAACGAATATGGCCCTTTTAGTCATTGAAGGGACTTTGGCCGAGCTTCTTATGATCAATTGTGTTGTGTGTGCTGTGAAATGTTTGAACACAAATGATCAAGAACTGAACTTACATCTCTTATGCCGACTCCGAACGGCTTATGTTCTCAAGAAGCTTTTCATGGCAGCTTTTACTCTCTGAGGATTACCATTGTCTGCAGAGAGGTCGAACAGAACACAGAACAGGCCGAACAGAAAAATTAATTCAATTGAAAAAACTTTCTGTGTCAGGTGGGACTAGAACCAGGGTTCTCTAGCGTATGAGCCACACACTCTACTCACTGCGCAACGACCGCCACTACTATCCGGTACTACTACTGTGTGCAAAAAATTCTTCTATGTTAAATTCATTTCATTCCTCTCAAATTAATTCCCTCCGGCTGCAATACACTTGTGCCAACGTTTCTACCAATTTTCAAAACATGATGCAAAGTCCTCTTCCGGTGTAGCCTTCAATTCCTTCTTCGTTTCGATTTCTTTCTCTTCTATCGATTCAAAACGGTATCCACGGAGCGATCTCTTGAGTTTAGCGTATAGCTAGAAGTCACATCGCGAATACCGTGGTTAAAATTATCACGAATTACGAGTGCGTGAAATTTAGCGTTTTTGGCACCAATTGAATTCTGAGGCCCAAATGGTCACTCAAAATGGTTTCCCTGATCATGCCGATATTCCAACAAGGTCAATACGATCTCGGAGTGTCAATCGACGATTTTGGAGCACCAATTCTTTGATTTAGTTAACGTATAGCTCATCAGTTGATGTTGATGGTCGTGTGCTGGCCGTGCCTCGTCTTCAACGCTTTCTCGACCCTCTTTGAACATTTTGTACCACTCATAAACTCTTGTTTTCGATAGACCTTGCTCACCGAAGGCCTACAGCAACATTTTCAACATTTCGGCAGCATAAATTTCATTTCGCATACAAAATTTAATGGAACTGCGTTATTGAATACTTTCAGACATTATAAAAAAAGAAAAATTCACTTTTAGCTATTTACAAGAGGACGCATTTCTCAAATACTAATTTTGATGGGTAATTTATCATAGAACATATGTCAGTGACAGTAGTGCTTAAAAACTTAAAAACAAAAACATTTATTCCTGTCGCAATCCCCAAAAAATTGAAATTCAAATTTCCAGGTATTTTTTGCCCACAGTAGTACAATTAAGAGGATGTGGTCAAAAAAGAACGAAGCTGTAGCTTCTAAACATCAAAATTTTAAAAAAGGTATTTTTTAGAATTAAAAATGGGTCCAACTCCTTTGTTTTTTGAAGCTTATAATTCTAGTACTGATAAGAATGGCTTCTGTTAAAAGATTGTGGCACAAAAATTATTCAATTGAACAATTTTTCATACAAGTTTTTTTCACAACTATTAGTGTAAAAGTGGTTTCGAGGTTTAAAAGGTTTTTCCGATGCCGTTGGGTGTTGACTATCACGAATAATTTAATCTAAATCAAATTATAGAATAACGACGAATAAGGGAAAGTGTCCAAGGACGTAATTTTCAAACAAAAAAAAAATCATAAAAAAAATACTTATTTAAGATTTTTTAAAACATGCATTTTTCTGGAGAAATAACAAATATTTTGCAGTGAAACTTCTAAGGCGGCGATTCGATATTTGAACTTTAATTAAGAGTGAAATTTCAAGGACGCGTTACGTGTAGACACATTTCTTTATACTAGTATCGGCTGTGGTCGAAATTCGACCACATTAGAATCGATTTTTTTTTCGTTTTTTACTGAATGCATTAAATCATATCCTGAACAGAAAGATCAGTATCATTGGCCAGTATCAGTAATCATTGGCCAGCGGAGTTTTTTGAGAAGTATTTGAGTTACTCTTGCATTCTACTTTTCCTCAAGTATGCTACAACAACGATGTTTAACAGAGCTGTGTCGCTATGTATTTTTTTGTTGTTTCTCATTGTTCCATTGGGAAAATATACATATTTAACTTTCTTAATGATGTCCCAATGAGAGTGTACGATCTAAATTTCAACAGAGCTGTGTATTTTGTTGCTTTGTATTTTGTTGTTGTTTCTCTTATATGGGAAAAAAGATGTTTTGAATTTATAATTTTTGCCTATCTTTACGACAAAAAATTTTAATTAAAATTATATTGAGCCATACCAAGTGCTCAACCAGAGCTTTTAAATAATATAAGTTTCATTAAAAAAGTTTGTCCTTATAGCAGTGCAGACCAAACGCACAAAACTTAAACTGCTTGCGTGTATGTGTAACCTTTAAACCTTATCACTGAAAGAAATAGAAATTTAAAGCATTTTAAAA
The DNA here is from genome assembly GCA_914767935.1 of Coremacera marginata. Taxonomy (NCBI): domain Eukaryota; kingdom Metazoa; phylum Arthropoda; class Insecta; order Diptera; family Sciomyzidae; genus Coremacera; species Coremacera marginata. Next base: position 163,889,513 of record OU612045.1, read on the forward strand.
GTTTCCTGAAAGCTTTATGTAAAAAAAACACAGGTGCGTCTTTGGACACACGAGAGAAGCGAAGCTTTTTATGCTACTGTCATTGTTATTTGTCCCACTTGTGGGCAATTGTTAATTTTCTTCGCACTATGCAAAAACAAAACAAAAGCATGTACCAACAACAGCATAAACGCATTCACATCAAAAAATAAAAGTATTACTTTGCCCACCCTGAGGATCGATCCCATGACCCACTAATTAATAAGTCGACATTGTTTCCACCGATCCAAGCAGCTCTGTTAAATTTTGATGTTGATTTAGTATTAAATATATAACTGCAGCTATGTTAAAAGTTGATGGCGCTAACAGATGGCACTAGCAAACTGAGGATGATGACCAGTGTTGTCACTTGCAAATTTTAAATAGTGGTAGGTTGAGTCTAAAATGAGTGGTGAATTTTAAAAAGCTTTGGAATGTATATTTCTTCTTAAGGAAAAATTCGACTGAAGTCCTACAGCAAAACAAATCATAAGAAGTATACCATAAAGTAAGTTTTTTCACGCTGAATTAGTTTTATTGCAAATAATTCTCATATAATGATCTTAAAACAGTTCTAAAATAATATATTAAATGTAATAATAAATAAAATATATGCAATAAAATTTCTATAAAAATAAAATACATGCAATAAAATGTCTAAAATTTTAATTATAATGCAATAATTTTTATATAAATATATAGATTTTGGAAAAATGCAAATAGTGGGTGATAAAAGTGGTAGAAACTAAAAAAGTGCTAGATTTACCACAATTGTGGAAAAGTGGCAATACTGATGATTCTTGTAGCAAGTGGCTTAGCAGCTACCCAAACCATAAAAATCTATTAATCAACTCTTGTAGCAAGTGGCTAAGCAGCTACCCAAACCACACAAATGCCTTAATATATTATTGGATGAGCTGCAACATAACTTCAATTGCACTTAATACTAAATCAATGATGTAACGTAGGGAAAGTGATTGGCTTAGTGGATAGAGTGTAGAACTTCCAACTAAAAGCTTACGGGTTCGAATCCCCACGGCAGGAGAAGAAGTGTTTTTTTATATTTGTTATATTAAATTGTCTTGTTGTAAAAAACACAGAAACAAAGAAACCATATAAAATTCTAAGAAAAAATCTGTCGAAAATTTTTCAGATTTCACTCCAAGCAAATGACAGAAAGCTTCGCTTCAAAAAAAAAAAAAAATAACAAATAGACACGAATAGTGAAATTTATGGAAATTATGAAATCACAATCCAATTTTTTTATTATTTTTTTTATATTTTATTATTATATGTTTATTATATTATTATTGCAAATATAACAGAACTACGCATCGGTTCCTTATTGCATTCCTTTCGGTGTACAAACACAACGTAATTATTTTGAAATTCCGCGAACTAAGCAACGTGACCTTATTTGCTTAAAGTCTGTCTGCAGACTGAAAGCTTTCTTGGAGCAGAAGAATTTATATACGCGAGGTAATTATATTCGTAGCTGCTTTAAAGTGAATAAAAAACGTGTCTAATTTTTGTGTTGAAGTCTTAAAATATAGATAATGTTCCTAAATATTAAACACAACAAAATTTTCCAAATAAAAGCACTGCAATTGCATGTTAACTGAAATCACTATTGATTACAACAATTTTTGTTTGGCAAAATATTATGGAATGCGATTAACAAAGAGATAAAAAGAGAGAAAGCGAGAGAGCAGCAACAGCAGGCATGATATTTGGGGGCTTTTAGGGCTTTTTTGGGCCCTATTTTGATTTCATAGGCCCCGAAGCCCTTTCGATTCATTTTTGGCCCTTTTAAGAATTGTATTAAATAAATATTATTTTAATAGAATGCCATTGATGTAAAAATTTAAAATTTTTTTAAATGATTTTAAATCAATCTCAGTAAAACAAGTTCTTTTGAATTTTTTAATATCATATACTCATTTTGGAATTATATCTTTGGAAAACAAAAACCCTCAATTTTCCTCAATTTTGTTTTATTCAAAGTATTAAAAAACTTTGCCTCCGGAAGTTTTTCGAAAAAAAAAACTCATTATTAAATAATTTGTTTTTTAAGATTTTATTTTATTTTAGACCAACATTTTCTTACATTATTAAATCATAACTATTGAAGATTTATCCCTGAAATTTTGGTCCAAAAATATTCGTCGATAAGGTAGAATAGAGCAAGACCGCGAAAGACCTTAAAATTTGCGGTGAGCAAAATATCTGGAGACGGGATCTTAAAAAAAAAAGGTTTCGGTTTATTTAAGAGTTCTTGTGCGTTTAATCGTTGCTTTTTGAAAAATATTAATTTTCAAATAAAATAAAGCTAAAATAAAATAAAATAAAATAAATTAAAATAAAATAAAATAAAATAAAATAAAATAGAGCTTAAAAAAAAATAGTTTTTGAAATGATGTCTTTTTCCGGAGGCTCTTAAGCTACATAAGCCTATGCAGGTACGTTTTTGGTTGGATATAGAAATATACACTTGTATAAATCTATTAAGACTGAGGGAAATTTTAAAAAACTAATTTTCTTGTATTTTGTATTTATTAGTGTTATGTATCTTAACCAATCCTTAATCCTGTATCTTAACACATCCTTTTTCGTGACATGTATGGTCTGGAAAAAAATCAATATGGCCCAAATTTCAACTGAAAGTTTTTCAATTTTCAGAATGCTCTAACTTAAAAACTATGAGCTTTTTCAAAAAAATTTGGACTGCGGAAACTGCGACTGAAAACTGTTTGTCAATTTATTCGATGTGATTTAAGGGAGGGGTTAGGCAAGCAATCGATCGAGTATCAATCGATCAAACGGAAGAAGCTGTTAAAACGCGTTATATTCGCTGTCTGTGTGTATGTAAAAGTGAATGTGTGCATAGAATGTTTCTTTATAAATATACTATATATATATATATATATACTATATAAATATAAGCTTTTAATGCGTTTTTCTCGAAACATACTTTTTCAAAACGGACCACACCAATGCAAGCAAATTAATCGACCTATTTTAATTTTATTTTTTCTTGATCTATTTGTAATGTTATTCTACACATCCTTCACCAAAATGAGCGGTTTTGGAAAATTTGTCTAGTTTTTACTCAACAGTATGGTCAATGTAAATGTAAATGTATTATGTAAATTTTCCGACTTTTTTTTCTATTCTATACTATTCATAATATTCTTAATTTTCCATATTTTCACTACATTTTGGTAAAAGATCTGCATTCAGGGGTATATTTTCGAAAGCAATTTTTTTGTCAGACAATCTGTAGTCGCACTAGGATATGGGTCGATTTTCACCTTTTTTTTAAGGACACCAACTTTAGCGCCATCTTTATATATAAAAAATATATGTAAACAAACAAAAACATTTTTTTTTACTTAGACTAATGATGTTAAATTAACATGCAAATGGAATTTTTTGTATATATAATACACTTTTTAGAAATCATCTTCTAAAATTTGCCTTAATTTTAAATGCTTTTGCCTAAAACCTCCCTTAACTTAACTTTGTTGTTAGAAGGCTCTATATTCCAAATTGTTGAATAATTATGGATTTATTCTTTGTTAAATTCATTGGTAGGAGCGGATTTTCTTCCGCTATCATGTGTATTTCACCATACATCATTGATTGAAAAATTTTTGCTATTTTTGTGATAATCCAAAATTTTCCCTGCCTCGGCTTAAACAGCGAAAGCGAAAGAAAACACAGGAGAGGTAAGAATTTTTTGAAATCCTAAAACTGTTAATTTGAATATTAATTTTTAACATTGCAAAAACATTTTTAATCAAAATGTGAATAACATTGTTGAGATTATTAAAACGTGTGCTATTTTTTTTGTCATTATGGTTAAATATCTAAATAAAAAACCTTAAATTTTTTTTGAAAATTTTCTTAAAAAGTAAAAGTGTTAATCATTAATTTTTTACCACTAAAGGCCCCATTCATGTCAAAAAGGCCCTATTTTTGTATGAATTTTGGCCCTTTTACTACTTAGCCAATATCATCCCTGAGCAACAGCACTTGCTTGCCAGATCCTAAGTGTATACTTGTATGTGAAACTTTTGAAGCTTCGTCATCTTTTTCCTCTCTCTCATTGGTTTGTCCACGTTATGCTACACATACTTTCTGTTTGGCAAGACTAAAGGCAACATTCTTTCTACAGTTAAACATGTTCAAAACATGTTTTCAGCCAATTGTCCAAATTGTTTTGTTCTCTCTCAAATTTCAGTTTTTCCTTTTACCCGCGAAACAACAACAAATTTTGTCGGTGTCCGAAAATGGAGCACGCACCCTTGCAAAGTTTGTTTCATAACTTTTTTTTTTTATTGCTCTCGAGTAAGACAGGCAGAGAGATTCAAACTACAGCCACGAGTATGAAAATGCATACGTTTATTTTCAAATGCAATAATCACATAAAATATTTAATTTTTTATTTTTCGGCTTATCTGTGGCACAGTACCTTTCAAATAATATAGGTTTCATGCCCTTATTTTTATTATTATAATTATTAAGAAAGTGTAAAATATTTGATGTGTGTGTATTATATCGGATGTAGATAAGGAAATAGCTTAAAACATAGATTTGTGTATATAACTTAGAAGTGGTTTGAAGTTTTTGAAAATTTTTTTTATATATATTTTTTTTCAGATACTGTATATTAAAAAATTTCATTTTCATCAGAAGAGTTATAGGGATAAGCTCATGATTTTCGACAATAGAAAAATTCAATTGAATTATGTGTCAAAATTAAGCAATTTTTGCATACAAATCATATATCATATGAAAGAGTGTGAAAAAAGAAATTAAAAAAAAATGTACAACTAAAGAATGTTTGGCCTATTTTTTGAGCAAAAATTCAATATTTTAGAATTTTTTTAGAAACAACAAAAAAAAAAAAATTTAATTTGTAAATCTTTTCTAATTTCTCCAAAGTTTAATATGACAAAGAAAATATGACGAAAATCAATTGAAAAATGGGTGAGATACTTGCTTACAAAATTAAAACTTGAAATTTCAATTGTTTTTTCTTATGCTGAGGTAATGACATGCTTTAAGAAAATGCGTTGCACGGAAAAATGTTAAGCTTTCGAGATATTGCAATAATCTTGATGTCATAATAAGGGGAATTTTTTTTTTAACCGTGGAAAATTTTAGCCAAAAAATTTTCGTGTACTGTTATTTTTCTCTACGAACGCCTTCCATACAAAAATCGTTGTACTGAGAACATCTATAGTTTTCGAGATATCACAATAATTTTGATGTCAATATAACGGGTATTTTTCAAAACTTTCTATTTGGAAGCAATTTTACCATCACAATATATATTCACACTTGTTACATAAGAAAAATGCTTATTGCAGAGATACTGTCAGAGAGGGTGAAAAATGTCTCGAGTATTTTTTGAACATCTTATCAATGGCTAAGATTGTCTCTTACATCATGTTCTTCCATCTCTTACAGTTAAGCTCTCATTTTAAAAATGCTCTTTTTACTTTCATATTTCAGGTCGAAATGTGGCGTAGTGGGTAGAGTGTGTGGCTCATACGCCATAGAGCCCAGGTTCGAATCCTCCACCTGACACAGAAAATTTTTTCAATTGAATTAATTTTTCTGTTCAGACGTCACCTCTCTGCAGAAAATGACAAACCTCAGGGAGTAAAAACTGCCATAAAAAGCTTCTTGAGAACATAAGACGTTCGGAGTCGGCGTAAAACTTGTAGGTTCAGTTTTCAATCATTTGTGTTCAAACATGTCACAACACACATAACACAATTGATCTGAAGAAGCTCGGTCAAAGTTCAGAATTGATCATAGGAAGCTCGGTCTTAACACATGAAAACTAAATTCCTGCTCTTTTTGGCACATATCTTCAACGTTACTTGTAAGAACATGTTTCGATGAATGTCGGCACGGGTTGTCGTGCTCCAAATGCAGAGAAATTTAGTTTTTGTGTGACTTAGAGATAAATGAATGAAATTAGGGCATAAGTATTAAAAAAGAAGAACATTTTTCGACTTTTGAGGACTTTTTCGTTAAAATACCTAAAGTCAATGGAGTTCAAAATATTGTTGAAAGAAAATCATAAATATATTTTTAAAATTATCAAAGTTACTTCGACTGAGAATTATTCACTTGCAATTCTTATTAAGATGAGCTCGCAACGACAATTACGATTTTTATATAAGAGTCTAACAGTCAGAGAATTATTTAAAAATTCAATGGATTCACTACTACAAATTTTGTCTATAAAAATATGTGCTAAAAATGTACTTAAAAATCTTGAATAAGTAAAATGCATATATATTTGAAACAAATAAAAACAAAACAACATTAAATAAAAATTAAATAAAAAAACGAAATTTTTAGTTAGTAAAATTTTTGTCATACATATATACGATTTTGTCCCGTGAGTGCTTCTAGTAAAATAATATTTTAAAAAATTCTTAAAATGGTGCTATTCGGTAACAACTCATTTGTCAGGTAAAAAAATGTTGACTGAGAACTTAACTATACAGGTTTTTAACTTCAAACTTTGTGCAGTTAAAAAAACTTTTTACAAATCAAATATCAAGCTTTTAAAAAATTCTCTCCGAGCCCCCCCCCCCCCGCCCCTCATCATCACTGATATACGTGAATGAATATTTAAGGAAGTTTAATGTTTTAAGCTAAATGAGTATATTATGTTATCTGTATATTTCAAATCGATGCTGTTACAAAAAAATATATAGGCAAACCTTTGTTTAACATACGTGCCTTGGTTTTAAGCCCCTTCATTGTATTTCTAAACATAAAAAAAAATGTTTGTGGAATAAAAATCTATTCTACTGAAGTTCATCTAATTGACAAACAGTTTTTGAACTTCATATAAAGATATTTTTAACAAAAAATGCTCTCTAGTTGAGTTGTTTCTGAATAGAAAATTTATAAAAAATCTAATCATATTGCTTCTCATATTATTAAGCCCTACATTTTTTGCCTTTTTCTGCTACATATACACAAAATTTCACCTTTTCCCTGAATTCTAAATTGAAACATTCCGACTCTGACTTTTTTCTCTCGGCTCTGCTTTTCAATAAAAACACGCAATCTACTTTGTTTGCGGTATTTTTAACCTTTTGAAAAGTGTTTGAACAATCTATTCGAAATAAAGAAATAGATGAATATTTGTTTTTAATATTTTCACTGAGCCCCACAGAATTGCGGGAAATTGACTAAAATAAAAAAATATTCATATTATTTAAAGTCTACAAAGAGCTTACAAGGGAACTTAAATATTTTTTAAATTTAAATTCAATTGTGAGCCAAGAACAGAACGCTCAACAAACACTTCATCACTCTCATTATATTCTATAATATATATGCTATATTTTCTTTTTGCTTACCTCGGCACAAAGACAAGCGTCATACTTTGGGTATCTCTTTATGTTGCGGCACCCTGAAGCGCCAGCAGATATTTTTTTTTTTTTTGTTACAAAATTAAATTCACAGAAAAAAAAATAACAATGAAAAGAAAAAATAGAATCAAAGAAGAAAATCAATTTGCCTTCATGCTAAATACGCTCAACCCAGCCAGCCTGCTTTTACACGCTGCTCACCCACTTGCCTACAAGCACAGCTACAGTAGACGTCATCGTTTGATTGTAAAACGAAATTGATGTTTGCCATTGAAATGAAATGGAAAAACGTCAAGGAAAATGATACAAAATGAAAACGAAAAAAAAAGCCATAATAGGCAATAAAAGCAAAGGCACTGAAAATCCGGCATAAACTGTGGAAGGTGGACAATATCGGGTGGTTGGTTCAGTTTTTAAGCTGAAAAGGGTATAAGTGGGCAAAAAATATCGAGATAAATAGACAACGAATGAATGCCGTAAGGCTTAAGTTGGCTGTCAATCTTTGGTACGAGCAAAATCATGAAAAAATTTCAAGGAAAAAACATGCGAGAGAAAAAAGGCAAAACCTCGATTCTGTTTAACATGAAATGGGTTTTCAAATTATAAATACATGCAAGCTAGCACACACACACACACACACAGGTGAATTCAAGCTCATATAAAAAAAAGTCCTTTCTTATGAGAGTTTTTTCAACGCTTATATCCTTTAAATACTTTCTTTTGATAAAAACGCACAGAAAATGAAAGAAAAGTATAAACGTACACTATGTGTTCAAATGATCGAATTGAACGCAACTTTTGGGTATTTAATGAATGCTAAAAATGCCTATGTGTGATGCGTGTGCAAAGCTTGCGGCAAAGCTTGGACTGAGAAAGAATATTTTTTGCAGTTTAAAAAGTTTTTTGTAACTTTTAGAAAAAGTTAAAGGAAAAACGTTTATTTATGAGCTTCTTTTGTATCCAAAATTGTTGAAAATGTTGAGATAAAAAAGTGTTGTCTAAGAATTTTTGCAATTTTTTACCGTAGCCCACTGCAATAAACGACAATTTTAATTACATTTTTTTTATTGTATCACGCTTAGAAATTTTCCTTTGAACTGTAGAGAAAAAGCTTTTTGAAATACTGAACTCTGAAAAAATGATTAAGAATACAAAAATGCATACATTAATTGCCGACTAAACAAATGAAAGGTTTCAATTTCAACAAAAAATTATAAAACGTAGCACTCCACAGGCTTTTTTAGATACTTTCATTATGGATTTATTTAAAAAATTCAAAACAAGTCAATTTTTGCCATAAAAATTCTTGTCGACTTTGTTGTTTATTTTAAAAGGAATAAAACTCGTTGCAAATAATACAAAAAAGCATATGCTGAAGAAATTTTAGATGCTTATCGGACAAAGCTTGCATTTTGAAAACTTGAATTTAGGTACTTCAAATTCAAAAATTTATCTCGATGCTTACTTTTCAATATCTTAATATCTACACCATATGGCAGTACAATTCCAGCACATTTTAAAAGTTTTAGAAACTATGGATGGCGTTTCACACAAAATTCGCAATTTTCTTCATTTTTCTTCATTTTCACTAAATTCGCAATCATAGTACATTACAGTACAGTGTCAAAATTTCAGAAAATATCAAGGTCGCAATCTTCTTGACAATCTCTCTACGGCACATAATAGCACAACTCGAGCACATTACAGCGCAATGCCAAAATTTATAAAAAAAGTTTTGACTGACCTTACTTCACAATTTAACTACGGCACATGACAGCAGTACTCTAGCACAACACAGCACAACATCAAAATTTCTAAAATAAATGTTTGGCAGTGCTAAATTTTTAACAATTTGTGTAGATCTACGGTACAAGCACCACAAATCGAGCTGTCGTTCTAAAAAAAAGAAAAATTTGCCAAATTCATAATATTTCGAGCCTCTCTCCACGGCACACATTAGCACAATTTGAGCGCATTACAGCACTATATCAAAATTTTGAAAAATATGAATCGTGGATCTTGCATAATAATCTCTCTACGGCACGTAGTAGCATTTTCAAAAAAAGTTAACGGCGAATCTTACTTCATTATTTTTCTACGGCATGTAGTAGCCCAATTCCAGCACATTACAGCACAATATCAAAATTTCAGGAAAAAGTTTCTAGTGAATTTTACATCACAATCTCTCTACAGTGTGTAGTAGCACTATTGAAGCACATTACAGAACAGCTTAAAATATTCAGAAAAAAGCTTATGGCTGATCTTACTTCATAATCTCTCTACGGCGTGTAGTAGCACAATTCCAGCACATTACAGCACAATATCAAAATTTCAGAAAAACGTTAATGGTGGATCTCACTTCACAATCTCACATAACAGCACAATTCAAGCACATCACAACATAATATCAAAATTTCTGAAAAGCTAAAGGTATTATTTACATAGTTTACAATATCTTTTAATCTCTCAACGATACATTATAGCACAAATCAAGAAGATCACAGCACAATATAAAAATATCAAGAAAAAATTTCCTAAATTTGCAATATCTCAAATCTCACTCTGTGGCACATGGCGCATGACACATGGTACAAATATAAATGGCAGATCTTACTTCCTAATCTCTTTATGGCACGTAGTAGCACATTTCGAGCACATTACAGAACAATATCACAATTTCAGAAAAAATTTTATGGCGGATCTTAAGTCATAATCTCTCTACGGCATGTAGTAGCACAATTTCAGCACATAGCAGCACACTATAAAAATTTCAGGAAAAGTTAATGGCAGATCTTACTTCACAATATCACTATGATACATAACAGCACAATGCAAGCACATCACAGCTCATTATCAAAATTTTTGAAAAACCTGTAATCTGTATCTGTAATCTCATCCAAAAGCAAATCGCAAAAAAAAAATGAAAAATCACGTTACATTTTCCATACATATTTATTTTGGGCAAACTTGCACTTTTTGTTTTTGTGTGATTTTTCATTTCTTTGTGTGATTTTTCATTCCTTGTAGGAAATGTTTATATAGATTTTTAAGTCTGATTCATTGACTTTAAACGGGCCTAAAAATTATGGGAAACTATACCCTGAAAAATATGCTCATTTCGTAGAAGGCAAGCTTATCTCCTGGGAGCAATGCAAAAAAATCTTGGATATTTTCGTTTTGGGTTATTTTTCATTTGGATGATTTTTCATTTGATTATTCTTGCGATTTTTGTTTTAAGCGATATTTTATAGCGCCTCTCAACGGTACATGGTAGCACAGTTCGAGTGAAGCATAGCACAATATCAAAATTTCAAAAAAATTTTTGGCTGTGCTGAAATCGCAATATTTATAATCTCTCTACGGTACATAGCAGCACAATTTGAGCACATCACAGCACAAGATTCAAATTTTTTAAAAGTGAAAAACTAAAGGCTGTGCAGGCTTTATATTAGGATACACATACATATTATATTTTTATTGCAGCACATGATAGCACACAGCGGGCACATAACAGAACAAATGTTAATATATATTTTATTAAAATAAATTAAAAATGGCAAAATGTAATGTATACAAATGTGAATACTCAGCAATTTCACTTGAAAAACAAACACCATAAATTAATCTTGGAAACTTAACTTTATTTCTTAAACTTAAATTAAGCACATTTTTTTCAGCAATAAAAGCCGCTAAATTAAAAAATATTTCACATTACTGTAGAATCGCGAAACTTGTTGCCATCGTAAAACAGCTCAAAGCTCGACACAAAGCGTAGCTCTGAATCTTTTGTATCACGATCTCCATGACCAGCACATGGTTTCACAGCATCATATATCACAGCATCTGGTGGTGACGGCAACTGCTGTCCACCATTCGAAATTAGCGTGGCACGCCTCTTTGGCTGTTCACATAGGTCAAAGATGATGAGCACCAAGATATGCAGCACACAGTAGATGGCAAACAAAAAGATGGCAAAGAGCAGCGCCTGCCAGATATCGCTAACAAAGATTTGTGGCCGCACCACAAACCAAATAATCGGAAAAAATATGAACCAGTAAAGGCAAAACAGGCAGAGCAACGTCAATTGTAGAGGCGTAAAGCGAGACATGATTCGCAGCGCAGCGAGCTCCTTCGTTTAACACAAACGCTTGAAAACTAAAATTAGTATTTTAAGTTACTTCGAAATTTTTTTTTAAAAACCTTTAAGAATTTTTTCAAACGATAAAATTCAACAAAAAAAATATGTATATAAGTAGTGTTTCGAGAACTACACACTTAAGCAGCACTTTCGCAAGCTGTGCTGCATAAAGTTTTAAGATAAGCCTCTACTAGCAGCTTTATTTCAAAGCTGTTCTTAAGTCTTATCAGTTATTTTGGTTATATTTTTGTATTATTATTGCAGCCACAAGATTTGTGTGAACTTGATAATTGATAAAAGCACATATTTGGCAATTTTTTGTATAAAATGTTATTGTTTTTTTTTTTTTTTTTTTTTTCTAAAATTAGTCAGAGTTGTATGTTGTTTGTTATCTGAATTTGCCTAATATTAAGGGGAATGCAGTCTATTAAAGCCAGCAATTAAGGCCGGTAATACATTTAGAGGGGAGTAAAATAGAGTGATATTAAGGTGATGGTTTTTATTAGAACAAATTGACTTAGAGTTTTAAAATTTTAAAATTTTTTAAAATAAACAATAATATTTAAAAAAAATATTATATTTTTTCAAAAACAATGATGGCGCTGCCTACAACAATTGCTCTATAAGACCTCTTTTTGCACTGCCGGCACTCTGCTGGATCCTAGCTTGCAATGAAAAAAAAAATTTTAAATTTATCTGAATGAAACGGAATTTTATAAAAAGCCCTTTTTAAAAATTTGTACGTATTTAAAAAAAAATTTTATATTTTACTTAATTTTTGTTTTAAATTTAGAATAAAACGATTTTAAAAGACTATTTTAAAAATCAGTTTCATACAGATTGGTTAAAATGTTATTAAATAAATGGTCTTCCAAATATTGTGGGGATCGGAAAAATAGTTCTTAAACTAGGTTTCCCGCAGTTTTGAAAAACGTAGTTTTGAGAAAAACGACTTTAAAGTTATACGAAACAAATAATACGAAGAAGTTAGCGTTCAAAACTTAATTAAATCACTATATATTAAAGCGGTTCGATTTGTATGGAAAAAAATGTTGCTACCAAACGACACTTATTTTTTGATTCTACGTTCAATCCTAAGCAAAAAAGTCCATTACATCATAGGTGTACGAAAAACTTCGAGGCTCCCCATTTTTGATTATAGATTGTATGAAAATATAATTTTAACAATATAGTTCCAAGTACAACAAAATTTAAGTTTTTCTAAAAACGATTTCTAAAGGTTTTGGGTCCGCTTAATCCGAATCTGAAGTGAAAATTTTCGGAGCATCCTAGGTTTTCGTGCTACATGGAGAGACAACCCCTATCACCCTTCTGTTAAGTAAATCAATATTTCCTCCCTAAGGGAGGGCCGGAAAGGGTCAATATGTATGATTAGCCCCCATTATTTTTTTAAATCAAACATTTTTTCCTTTAGAACCCATCTCCTCTGGCCCTTCTTTAGGGGGCTCCCATACAAATATTATGAGTTTTGTATATTTTTATCAATATTTCCCTTTTAAGTATTACCAGTCCCCATTACTTTTCCAAGAGGAATATTTTTTCCTTTGGAACCATACAAGTGGTTCTTCTTTTCTTCTTATTTTCTGTAATATTGGAGTGCTTTTTCCCTTGTACAAAATGTTTTTATAGATTTAGTATATAATTTATTTTAATATAAGTATGAGATTATTAAAAATTCAAATTAACTAGTATCGCCTGTGGCCGAAATACAACCATATCAAAATCGATACTTTTTTTTTTTTGTTTTACTGAACGCATCAAATTATATGTTGAACAGAAGAACGGTATCAGTGGCCAGTGGAGTTCTTTGAGAAGTGTCTGTGTAACTCTCGCATTCTACTCTTTCTCGAGTATGCTACAACAACAACGATGTTCAACAGAGAAAGTCAAAGAAAAAACTTTCCTGTAAAACTGTAACCAAAATATCTTTACCACAATGAAAAGGTCGTTGCAATAATGATTTATCCTTTAACTATGCAAACACTGAAGTTCTTTGAAGCTAAATCAATGAAATAATCTTTGCCGTGACGATAAAATATTTACTATAACGATTTAGTTCTTTGTTAACAAGAAATTGAAGAAAGTATGTAAAATCAACAACTTTTATTTGTTTTTTTGAAAGTAATCTTCATTGTTTCAAATACAAAGTCTGTTACTTTAAAGAATGTTTTCTTCAAAATCATATTTGTATACGAATAATAAGGAAAACGTGTGCGAGTGCCAACATTGAGTTGTAATTGTAAAAAAACACACGTTAATGTTCACACCAGTACATTTTATTACATTTCATCAACAAAAAGAAAAGAAAAAAAAGAAAAAAAAATTCCTTGCCCGCCGTGCTCAATTGAACTGTGAATTTTTGGTGCCAGTCCATCGCTCTACCCACTGACCCAAACAGCCTTGCTACTGTTTGCTGACATAACTGCAGCTATGTTAACAGATGCTGTATGAACAGATGCAGTGTGTCACAGTATTCTGTTGATAGCTATACAACAAAAATCTATTAATAGATTATAGTATTATGCTGTAGCATAGCTTCAGTTGTAATTAATAATAAATCAATAACTCTGCGTAACGAAGGAGTTTAGCTTGATGCGTAGTATAGTGACTTCTTAATCGGTGGTATCGGTGGGTGTGGGTTCAAATCCCCACGGCAGGCAAAGGTAAAATTTTTAAGTTTCATATTTAATTTAATTTAATGTTTTTGTTATAATAAACGCAAGCAGCAAAGAGAAGCCGAGAGAAGCCATTAATTCCATGAAGCCATGTACTTAAAATCAAGTATCTAACATTCTGCGTCTTTGCCGTAACGAATAAAAGTCTTTGTGTCAAAGTAAATTTTTCTTTACATTTACGACTTTTCCATGCTTTTTTAAAGACGCACGTCTTTGCCATAAGAATTTAAATTTTTGATTCAAAGTATATTTTTCTTGAGAGTCTAACAATCCTTGTGTCTTTGCCGTAACAATGTTTTGCCTTTGGGCACAATCTAACCAATAAAAGTCTTTGTGGCAAAGTGCATTTTCCTTGATTTTACGATTTTTTCTTCTGGATGTGCTTTACAATGCAATAAAAATATGCACTTCTATTGAGCAACCATTTATTTTTTATTTTGTACCACGACGCTGATCGAGTATGTCTAAAAAGCTAGGAAAGAAAAAAGCACAACCACAAAGCACTGTTGAAACTTTTCTCTGTCTTTTTACTCTCGCATTCTACTCTCAAAAGAGCTGTGTGGCTTGAACAGAGAGTGAACAAAATTGAAAAGCGTCAACAGAGCAGTGTGGCTTTGTTATTGTTTTTCTTATATGGGGAAAAAAGATGTCATAAATTTGTAATTTTTGCCTATTTTCACGACAAAACATTTGAATTAAAATTATTTTTTGCACTTGGTATGAACCAGAGCTTTCATATAATATAAGTTTCATTCGAAAATGTTGTCTTTAAAGTCTGTAAAAAACGTGTGTAATTTTTGTGTTCAAGTATTAATACGAGTATAGTATATAGATAAAAAATAACGAAATGGCCATTTCAGCCCTTGAAAGGACTTTGACCGAGCTTCTTATGATCAATTGTGTTGGGTGTGTTGTGGAAATATTTAAACACAAATGTTCGGGAGTAAGAAAAAAATTTTTTCAAATTTTGTTTTACGTGTTTGGATTGCTTATGCAACCTAGAATAAAGTGTTAAAATTTCAATGCCTAACTCAGAATACTCTTGAAGTAGAATGGGTTCAAAGAACTCACCTGCGCACGTATTTCAGCTTTAAACGCGTTTTTCTCGAAATGGGATTTTTCATATTTGCTGCATCTTCGAGACACACTTCTTTGTAACATTCAGCGCTTGACCAACCAGCCACGGAGTCTTTGATTGGATGAAAATTGTCAGCATGACAGTTTTTAACCGATTTTCAAGATTTTTTTCAAAACTTCGCCATTTTTCCAAATTTCAATATGTTTCAAATACAGTGGTTGACGGCAGGCCCGTAGACAAGGGGGGATTTTAGGTGTTCAAACCCCCCTCCTTAGGGTACAGAAAGTATAAAGAATTAACACAAATGAGACAATTAAATTCAAAAATGTGATTTTTTTTTTATAAACTGTGAAAATGATATTAATTTACTTGAAAACTTCACTTAATTTTTGAAAAATTTTTTTGGCCAAGTGAAAGATTAATTTTCCTTATAAGAGTCATAATCATTATATTGGAATTCATCTCCAAGGAGTTGGTATATTAAAAATCAGTTTCAGAGCTCAAAAAGTCCCTTATATCCAGTAAAATTTATATATGAAAGTTATTAAAAAAACTTTCTATGTGAGGTGGGATTCGAACCAGGGTTCTCTGGCGCATGGGTCACACACTCTACCCACTGCGTCACGACCACCACATATAAACAAAACCTAAGCGAAAATAAGTTATTTTCTATTGGTGAAAAGGAACAACGGGCAACTGAAAAAGTAAAGCGAAAAATTTTGCAGTATTGTAGCAATCCTTTGCAATTGCCGGATGTAAAATAGAATAGAATGAATATAGTTTTGTAAGTTGACGAAAATTAGCTTGACATTTTTTATGCCATATTTACCCTACAAACCATAGATGACGACTATGTCGAAATTCCGTCTAATTCGTCGCTATTTCGAGCTTTATTACAGAAATCATTACAATTTCGTTACGCAAATATTGGAACAGTTTCACTTTTTATACGAATTTATATAAAATTTCGTTATGCGACTGCTTCTACGACATATTAAAATGCTAACAGAGTAAAATTTCCTTTCATTCAAACTGTCAGAACGAAATCGTAACTTTTTCGTAACATTTTCGTTAGGACTCGTTACGAAATCATTACGATACTTCGTTACGAAGTCGTGTCAACCCCTTTATACGATTTTCGTTACGATTTCGCAAACGAAATCGGAATGATTTCGAAATAATCTTAACGAAATCGTAACAAACATTTTGCAGTCTTTCCGATTTCGGAATCTAATTTCGTTACGAAATCGTAAAGAATATCTTATAATATCATATAATATCATATCGAACACGAGTTCGTAACAAAATGTCGTAACAATTTCGTAACGAGTCTTAACGAAAATGTTACAAAAAAGTTACGATTTCGTTCAGCCAGTTCGAAAGAAGGGAAAGTTTACTCTGTTTGCATCTCAATATGTTTTACAAACAGTCGCATATCGAAACTCTTTATAAATTCGTATAAAAAGTGAAACTGTTCCGATATTTGCGTAAAGAAATTGTAACGATGTCTTTAAGACAGCTCGAAATAGTTATGAATTCGTCGGAATTTCGACAATGTCGTCAACTATGGTTTGCTGGGTAAGCTTATTAGACCCAAAACTTTTGGAAAAGCATTCATTTGAGTGGGTTTTTTTTTCGTTTTTAAAAGTGTAAAAAATATATGAACCACGAAATTTAACACATTATGGGGTATTCCACGTAAAGCGAATGACAAAACATTTTGACATTTAAAATTTCCCACTATTTATCCAACTATTTATATAATTGTACAAAAGATGGGGATCAATAAAACCGTAAGATAGCCAAAAAGAAACCAAATCTAAAGACTAAAATTTTTTTGTTCTCCCTTTTATATGAAATGTCCATAAAAGTTGTGAATGCAGCTTCACCAGCTGAACTTATTAAAAAAATGTTTGCATTTTTTATAGCTGATTTTATTTTTGGTTTTGATAAACTGCAAGAAATCTAAGCTATTTTTACCGTTCATATTAATATTGTTGAATTAGTAAAACGTTGTTACAGACATTTTTACTGTTTGTGCTAATTTTCGGAATAATCTTTTTAAAAGAAATTAAAAATTCTCAATTTAGACCATTTTTCAACAAACCATAGGCAAAAATCAAAAAACGTAGTACTCAAAATTGATATGTAAAAAAAAAAAAAAATAAACTCTTCTCATCTATCTTTATTATTTAGAAACAGGCATATTCACAAATAGTCTTAAAAGAAAACGGATTTGCTTACAAATTTTCATATCCTTTTTTTTAGTTATTACTGGTATCTACTTATAGATGTTTTATCAAAAACCACCCCCTCCCCCCCCTCCCCCCATAAGGTAAAACCTGGCTACGGGCCTGGTTGACGGTAAAGGAAATATTTTACGTTTCAATAATCATTTCGAATTTTCATCTCTTAGGTACTCTATCACTCGCAATCACTGCAGCAGTGTCACTATAATTTTTTCCATGGTCTCACCAGATGGCGGCGCATGAATCAAAAACTTTTCAACATTTTTTTATGAAGATGTTTTTAAAGTATACTTTTTTTGCAATTAATATGCCTGTTTATTTTGAAAACAATTAGTTGAGTACTTATTATTTAAAAATTTCCCGAAAAAGTACATGTATTCTGAACTCTTACACTAGGATATTGACTTAAGCAATTCCGTTATTTTCACTTTGGTTCAATGCAACTGAACACGTTCGAAAATAATCGCCAAAAATATACATAAAGGGTTTTTCAATAAGAGCGCTACAAAAGTTTTTTTAAATAAAACAAAAACGGTTTTGGATATCAATGAAATTCTTTATTCCTGTGAACGTACATTCAATGCCATTATGTATGAAACTCGATTTCTTTTGCATGGCCACCACGGGCACGCTTGCAGAAGTCCAGACGCTGAACCCAATTTTCGACGGTTTTCAAGCATAGATCGGCCGATACTGCTGCAATTTCACGTTCGATATTCGTACGAAGTTCATCAATCGTCGCTGGAAATAGTCTAACGGCTTCAAATCGCACGACCGAGGCGCCCAATCGACTGGGCCATTTCGTGAGATAACAAGTTCACCAAACTGGGTTTTCAATAAATTGATTGTGACATTCGCTGTGTGGCTTGTGGCGCCGTCCTGTTGAAACCACATATTGTCCAAGTCCATATCATCCAATTTGAGCCAAAAATATTCGGTTATTATTGAACGGTAGCGATTCCCATTCACAATAACGTGCCGGTCTTGATCATCACGGAGGAAGTACGGCCCAATGACGCCGCTGGCCCATAAACCGCACCAAACCGTAATTTTTTCGGGCTGCAATGGGGACTCATGGAGTACGTGTAAATTTTTGCCTGACCAATAAGGCATATTTTGCTTATTGACGAAGCCATTCAGCCAGAAATGAGCTTCATCGCTGAAGATGATTTTTCGATGAAAATCCGAATCATTTTCAAGTTGTTGCTCAACCCAATTCACGAACATACGACGCTTCTGATGGTCAAGCGGCTTCAATTCATGCGTCAATTTGATCTTGTAAGGATGTAGGCCAAGATCTTTTCGCAAAATTCGCCACAACGACGTCACAGAGATGCCCAACGCTTGAGAACGACGTGTGAGAAACACATTTGGGCTTTCTTGAACTGAAGCCTCAGCGGCAGCAATATTCTCTACACTACGGGCACTTCTTTGTCTCACTGGCATGGGAACATTTTGTACTGTGCCTGTGGATTCAAATTTTTCCACTAGACGCTCAATTGTTGATCTGGTAGGACGATTATGACGACCATAAATTGGACGTAGCGCACTCAAAGTTGAGGCCACTGACTCCGAATTTCAGTAGTAAATTTTAATAATTTCGACTCGTTGTTGGCTCGTATATCTTTCCATAATGAAATGGCAAACCTTACTGTAGAGAAATGCCAAGAAAGCTGGAAAAAATATGGCGTCGTTTGCTGTCCCTATCGGTCTACTTTTGTAGCGTCCCTATTGAAAAACCCTTTACTTTCATTTTTGCTTATTTCGAACTTTTATATAATTCAGATGCGAACGATTAAACAATTCTGAAATCCGAAAATTGCAGTGCAGAACACCAAATTTCCGAATGAAATCCGTTCGAACTCGTTCAGATTTGAGAACAGCGTTGCATCGGAAATAATTTCCGAAGATCAGAATGCAGAACACAAACAGTCAATAACAAATCCATTTCCGATCCGAATCGGATTCTGGAAAGTGGTCAAAGCGACTAATTTTTCTTTTAAATTTTACAAATTTTTTAAACTATTTGAGAGTAATTAAAAGTTATCCGTACCTGGTCAATTGAAACATTGATAAAATTTTATATCAATGTGTTTTTCTTTAGAAAAGTGTTCTTGTGAGAAATATTTATAGCATGCAGCGCAACCTTGTGTCTTAGATATTGCTTCCAGGATGGCAGACGGAGAATTTTTCATAAAGCTTAAAGATAGCTTTGTGATAATTTTTTGAAGTATATCATGTAAATAATATACACTCGAATATTAACTTTTAAACGGCACCTTCTTTTTCAAACAAAATATATATTAACGAATCAGTTCAAATAATTTGTTAGTTACAAAACTAACATTCTAATGCAACTTTTATAGAACACCTTTAGCCATAAAAATCAAAACTGAAATTAGGAAGCATAAAAATTAGAATTTATTTATCATTATTTTATGCAACGCATATGTTTTTTTTTTTCACCAAACATTATATGCTTCCTTCATATAATTATGCTGATTAATTAAACTTATACAAGAAATTTTTGTGTGAAAGCTGTAAACCATAAAAAATAACAAACGATAATGTGCACCACAATCACAAGCACAAACACAAACACACTAACCCAAATTAAAGTCACCACTCAACACTTACATGTGAATGAAGATGGAAAAAAAAAAAACAAAAAAGAAAAACCTCATAGCATGAAGAAACGAGCTATATAATGACGGTTGCGCGCGCGCTGCTGCTGATAATGAACTAAAGATAAAGTCGACATTAAAAATGCGCTGACCTTACATAAAAAAAAAGTGCCAAGTTAGCATTGCTTATACAATGCTTTGGCATTTGATTAAAATCGAAAGAGTGGCAAGGGTAGAAACAGAAGAAAACAACTTGGCAGTAATTCAAAAGACACGAAAACGTAAACCGCAAAGCACCGGATGTTGTGGGCTGCTAGAGACGACAGAGTGGCGAGTGGCGTGTGGCAGTACGTAAAAAGAAACAGAAAAAAAAAATAGAAAATATACAGATAAATAAAAAGTCTCACATAAAAAATAAGCCAGAAAATAACAAGCCTCAGAGAGAAAAAAAAAACAAAATATTAAAACTCGGTCAAACACGTAAAACTTATAAGAAACCACACTAGCACGCACGCACACACCCACACAAAAGCTCATATGCTCATATAGTATAATTTAACACAAGCACGCACACTTTAGCGCACTCACACAAAAAAAAAACAAACACACACTCACACACACACACACTGAAATATATTAAAAAACAGCGCTGCTTTTGGCATTTAACCTTATTTCAAACGCAGTAGCGCGTTGCCGCATTTTTCAGTGCTATTATTTTTTTGCTATATATTATTTTTTTATTTTTTTTTATTTCTGTTTTACACACTTTATCAACAGCTAGCTGTCTCTTTCACACGTTTTCAACGTACTTTAAGTGTCAGGTGTGAGGATCATTTGTTTCAATTTCAATTGTTGAAAACTCAGACTTGACGCCGACGTGCTCCTTAGCATGGTTCGTGTGTGTGTGAGTGTGTGTGTTTTTTTTAGCTCTCTTGACGTCCTGCTTGTCCTTTGTGAGTGTTGTTTGAGTGTTAAGTCTGTATTTGCATGTGTGTGTGTGTGTGTGTGTGTGTATGTGGGTGTTTGTGTGTGGTTTGGACTGCAAACTGCAAGGACATATTTTATTAGTATTTTAATTTTAAGCAACATTACATCTGTGCCTGCACTTGTAAGTGTGTTTTCGTTGTATTTATCTATTTGTATGTATGTTTGTATGTGTGTGTGTGTGTGTGTATGTGTTTGTGCTGTTATTTTCGTTGGTATGTTAATGTTTCCATTATGACCATCAGAGCGGAAATGAAATTTGAATAAATGCGAATTTTATTGCCATACCGATTTCTACTTTTCTGTTTAAGCGTGTGGCGGTATGTTAAAGTATTCTCATAAATTTTGTATAACTACTCAATTTATTTGAATTATGAATACTCTACTCACAGCGTAAATCTATGTGGGAACCAATTTAAATTTTCTATGCCAATAAATTCAGGTAGAATTTAAGTGTGGAACTTCACGTTTCTACTTACGAAGGATACTTTTTTTTTTAGCTATTTCGTTCGTTTTCTTCAATAATCTCATGATTTAAAAGAAGTCAAAATTGAGCTAAATACGCATATAAATACTTTTAATATAATGACCTATACTATGTGAAATTTGGCAAGCGATATCTTCTTTAATTTCCGCATTAGAGCAAGAATTGTGATTACTACATCCCGCAAAATTTGTAGTTAACTCACATAATATAAGATTATTTCAGGATATTGAATTTTATGTCCTTGTGTAAGGATCAATATATTTCCAATAGAGAGCCACATTTGATGTAAAAATCATATTTTGAAAGTGACAGAGCAAATTTTTAAGACTGTTTAAAACTTATTCTAAAAAATTCGATTTTTTAAATATAGCGTTATTAAAGAAATGAGAAATTATTTGTAAATACTTTATATTGATATTAAATTCATATATTTAAAAGATTTCCCAATGTCAAAAAAAAAGCGAAAGTTTCACTAATATCAAAAGTGCAGACGAAGAATTTTTGAAGTGTAAATTTCTTTAGGGGCGCTAAGCACTTTTTGGTAGAGATCAAAACTATCGATTCGCGGTATCATCACGCTGTTAGCATTATCATCACTCTGTAAGCTGTTCATTTCTCTTGCATTGTACAGCATTGCGTTTATAGCATTGCCGTGGTTATACTAAGCAAACAGATTTGGAGAGCAGTTTGTTTTTTGCAGAGGCGATTACCAACTGATTACCGAACCAATTACCGATTACCGAAGTAATTACCGAACCAATTACCGAACCAACTACCGATTACCTTACCGATTACCGAACCAATTACCGATTACCTAAGGGAATACCAGCCCATTACCGAACCAACTACCGATAAACGAAGGGATTACTAACCGATTACCGCACCAATTACCGACTACCGCAGAGATTACCAACCGATTGCCAATTACCGAAACGATTACCAGCCGATTACCAATTACCGAAGCGATTACTAACCAATTACTGAGCCTATTACCGATTACTCAATCAAAGTAATTGTGTCATATATGTGGGAACGCCCTGTGCGGTGAATTGCAGCCACTGTAGCAGCACTTTACCACAGCAAAGCATTAACGTCAAAAACATAAAGAACAGAACGTAGCATCTAAAAGACAGGTTTTGTGTTTTTTCTTCTTTTTGTTAATATCGTCGAGGAGGCCGCATGGCGAAACCTTGTCATCTGCTAATAAATTAATACAATAGTTTTATCAAAGGCTGATGTAAGCTTAGCCGCTCGAGGATCTAACAAAGGATCCAAAAACTATTGGTTAAATAAGAAGACGCAGTTTATATTTTTAAATCTTAATTTTTATTGACAATATCAAACGCGTATTATAATAATTCTTCAGCGCAAGGTGGTCGTGCAGTCAGCAGCAGTTGTGTTCGGGTATCCGTAAAAGGGTTAAGAGTGTCAGCTGGTGCTGGTCGGAAGTCGAATATTTTCGGGTTTTCCTCTCTCTCTCAGTTATTATGAATGCCAGTATCAGGTAATCGATTTCAAGTAATCGGTTTCGAGTAATCGGTTTCGAGTAATTGGTTTCGGGTAATCGATATTTATCTACGGGTGTTCCTTATACTGAGAGTTCTGGTGTACAAATCGTTGTAAAAAATGCTAAAACTAGAATAAACATGTTGGCCACACTATATCCCGTGAATATTCTACCAATATTAGCAAAAGTATTTCTACTATTTTAAAAATATTTTACATACACTGCAAAGCTATGAATGCTTTATAATCGAAACACATTGACAGGCGACGAACAAGAATTCTCAAATTAAAGAACGTATTTGCCCCGATATTCACTGCTATGATCACTGTTATGATCAGAAATTATTGTAAAAATATCTTCACAGTGATGATTTTTTCACAGTGAAAAATGATCACTTATCATTTTTGTGCTCAAATATATAATTTTTATTTGAAGTTCAAATATGGTAAATACGGTTAACATATTTGCCTCACATTTGCCTAATTTTTGAGCACTTAGCGCCAATTTACACAGAATGTTCTAATAAACTTACACAAGGTAGACATTGTGAAAGAGGCTTGAAAAATGCATTTAACTTATTTTTAACTCAACGTGAACTTATCACTTTAGTGAGCTTAACCAACGATACTATATCACAAAAACAAAAATCCAACTATCGACTACCGAAGCGATCACCAACCGATTACCAATGCGATTATGAACCGATTACCAAATACTAGAGCCATTACCAACCGATTACCAATAGCCGAAGCGATTACCAACCGATTACTAAACCAATTACCGATTACCAAAGCGATAACCAACCGATTACCGAAGTAATTATCGATTATCGAAGCGATTACCGATGCGATTACCAACCGATTACCAATTACTGAAGCCATTACCAACCGATTACCGATGAGTGTACCGATGAGTGATTACCAACCGATTACAGAACTAATTACCGATTACCGAAGCGATTACCAACCGGTTATTGAACCAATTACTGAACGAATTACCGATTACCAAAGCGATAACCAACCGATAACCGAAGCGATTAACGATTACAAAAGCGATTCCAACCAATTACCGATGCGATTACCAATCCATTACCGATTACTGAAACCATTACCAACCGATTACCAATTACCAAAGCGATTACCAACCGATTACCGAGTCAATTACCGATGAACCAAATTTATTGTGTTACAAATATATTATATGCAAACAATTAAAAATAGCAGTTTATGCAGTCAAAAACGCATAAATTGATTAAAAGAGTTAAAAAAAAGTAGAACGCGTCTCTCTAGCTACTCTAGCTACTCTACTTCAGAAATTCATAACAGCTATGTTATTTCATAGCTTTAAGTTTTCACTTCTGTCGGCAGTCCCGCACTGCTTACTTTGTTATTTAATATATATTTGATGATTAATTTGTTGTTCTCGTTCATTTTTATGTTAGTTAAAAATAAATATAATTCAATGATATTATTTGGACTGTTTAATGAAATCTATCTATATATTAATTTTTGAATATTTGCTTCACAAGTTTATACATAATTGAAGTATTTTGAGAGTTTTAAAATCTCTAACAAGGCTTTCATAATATTTTTCCTTAAACTTACCATTAAAGGATTGCATTACCGTAATTAACCTAGAAGTTTATTCCTTATTTTATTCTGATACACACACACAAAATTCTATACATCTGCACATTAATCGTAGATATCTACATCAATCCTTTATTCAGCTTTTAAGTGTGCTTCTTATCACTCTGACTCGTAAGTAATTTATGTGAACCTCTAAAGGGCATATCTTAAAATAGCTGCCGCACAAGTATTTCATGCTTAAGGAATTGAATGAAGGAAAAAAAAACAGAAGCAAAATTTATATATATAAATAATTTAGTTTGTTACTAAATGGAGTTGAGCGTTTGTGTGTGTGTATGTCTTATATTTGACTGCCAAAAATAAAAAAAAAAAAGAAATTAAAAAAGGCAGTCTAAAATTGCGTATGCTACCATCAGCAGCAAAAAAAGGGTACAATAAATATGACAACGTAAAAAAAGCAGACAAAGTGTTCATTGGGCTGTTTTACGTAAGCGGGTTCGAAATTGATTTCGACATTTTTTTCTTTTTCATTCCCTTACAGCAATTTTTAAGACAGCTTCGACTATAAATAACTATGATATATGACGCTCCGCAGTACGTCAAAGTTTTAAGGATGAATTTCAATAAAGGTTTTTTTCTTAATCCATTATATATTTATTTATATAGGCAAAAATAAAACAATTTGCCAGCTTTTGGTAACAGAAAAGTAAAGGGTTGCAAGCAGCTGCTTAGCATATTTTAAGATTTTAGAGTACAACAAAAAAAAAACCGTTCAAATATTGTTAATCGCAAGTGTGTCTTTGTAATTTGCGTCAAGTTATTTTATTAAAATTTTAGCAATTAAAGCTTTCATTATTTAGCTGCAAACTCAACTAACTCAACTTTAATTACTTGTCTTTTGCCTATATTTAAATGCTTAGTTTTAAGTGCAAACCATGCAAAGTACGCTTTGGCGTTGTTATCCTCATCTCTCTCTCTCTCTCTCGCTATTTGACGCTATGCTTACTATTGCAACTTTTTCACTTTCGCAGTTGCACCTTGTGTTTGCCTCTTAATTGCATAAATTGCACAAATTATTTGCAACTAATGCAATTTGAACGAGCTGGCAAAAGTTCTACAAAGTATTTTAATCAAACTGCCTTGGGTTGAAAATAGCATAAATTGCAAAATCATTTCTTGTGCTTCAACTTTATTGAATAAAAATACAGTTATATCATACTTTACTCTCAAATCAGCGAAAGTTGCTAATGCATTTTTGGCAATTGAATACCGTGGCGTATGAGCGATTTTAATTGATATACTTCAACTTTTCTCATAAAGCTTTTGAAACTTTTTTAAAATTTTCAAGTAATTATTGCTATTTGGAAGGTTAAAAAGCTTTTTCAAGAGTACAAAGAATATTTTAATGGGCCTTATATAGAAAAAACTAATTTAAAATATATAAAAAAAATTGAAAGGAAAAATTATACAAATTAAATTTTTAAAGAAGTAGAGTTTCAAAGCGCAGTAGAATTTTTTAATAGTTAAAATGCTTTAGCAGAATAAATTTTTCTAAAATTTTAAATGAATTTTATGTAGTATAGAAAAATAATAAAAACAATGGAAGAAATTTTAAAAAATATTAAGACAAAATATACTTATAAATATGCTTATATACGAAAAGCGAAAAAAAATTAAAAACTAGTCATTCAAAAAGTTAAGAAAAAATTTAAATTAAATATTTAAAATTTTTTATTGTATATACACAAAATAAAAAAACAAATAATTACAAGAAATATATTCAAATTTCAAAACTATTTTGCTTTTGCTCAAATTTGTAATATGCAAGCAAAAGTATTTATGAGCATTGAATTAAAAAAAAAATCTAATAAAAAATTATAAAAAATTAGGTATACTGAGGGAAATTAAATGAAATTGTGTTCATATTAAACGAATATGTTTTTGAAATAGAGCTTTAAACAATTTCATTTAAGTTAAACACAAATGCTTGTAAAGACAAATTTAAAACAAAAGCTTTTACTTTCAAAACAATATTTTTAAGTATACTTTAAAAGTAAACATTTTCAGTTTACAAACATTTATTAAAAAATAAAATTTAAAACAAGAATTTTAATATTGAAAACTAATATTTTAACCCCCTTTTTTTCGATGCCATTTTTTTAATTTTTCGCGTTTTTGACGTTAGATTCGTGATCAGCAACCACTGGGACCCCTCGAATACTAAATGTAAAGTCCATTCGATGAAGTTTGTTTGTTTTATTGCGGCTTAAAATATGGAAATAATTTATATATATATATATATAATTAATTAGTTTTGACTTCATCTTACCCTCAAATTTTGTAAGTCCAATTAAAAAGTTTTTTCTCAGCTTGGTCTCAATTGTCTGTTCAATAATTCTACTACACATAAGTTTTTAATTCAATCTCAGATAGCGACGTATTTTTTGTTACAAAAAAAAATAGCTTTATATGAGAATGAGAATATGAAATGAGAATTATACAATTCTTTAAAATTTTTTGTTTAATTTTAAAGTATGTTTTTTTTTCTCAGTGTAGATAAAGTTTACAAGGAAAAAAAAAACAATTGAAAATATATAACAGTTGCAAAACATTTTTCAGTATTGAATAAATTTTTAAAAATATATTTTATCGTGGCCATGTCTGAACCTTTTTCCAAAGTACCGCGGGAGATTCTTGGTTCAAATCTCATCTAATACGGAAAGTTTTTTCAATTGAAATTAATTCCATCTTAAATCTAATTTAATTGAACGCACTTGTGGTGGCATGTAGATAAACTAATAAAAACTTCTGATGATGCTTCTGTCACCAGCTTAATGCACCATTCAATTGCTTTTGGGTGGCAAGTAACATTTAAAAAGTCAATTTAAATTAGACTGTCTCTTATAATCTCAAGCTCATTTTCAGACAAGACTGGAGGTTTTAATTAAATAATTATCACAATTAATTTTATTTTACTTTTGATTTTAAACTACGCACTATCTATATTTTTAAGAATTATTCAAATGTTTTTATTTTCATTCAATATTGTGTATCTCTATATTATAAATCTATTGAAATCGAATACGATCTATTGAAATTAAATATTTAAAAAAGAAAAATGAAATCCTCTTGAGCACCATGAATCTTAAGGACATTTTGGAATAGATAAATGTTATATATGCTAAATGTTAAATGTTATTATATATAGATAAATAATAGATAGATAAATGTTATTATATCGAAAACAAATTTTGAGTAGATGCTTTTCTACCTTATACTTAGGTTATTGATCCACTTCATATTTACTGTGGTAAAAATTTATTTAAAAAATTCGCTATTTAGACAATTGAGATGGGAGTAGACCATTGAGTTGAGATCAAAATTAAATTTTACTTAAAATAAGAATATCCTATCATCAGCTTATTTGGCTTATATTTAAAACAATATTTATAATTTTGAATAATTATGCCATTTTGAAGGGCTTTCAGGAACAGGAAGATGACGTCAGATTGCAAAAACAAAAAGTAGGGAGTGGGACTGCACTGCCAACCGAAGTGAAAACTTAAAGCTATAAAATAACATAGTTGTTATGAATTTCGGAAGTAGCTACAGTCGGCAAATCAGACGCGTTCTACATTTTAAAATCTTTTTATCAATTTATGCGTTATTGAATGTATAAACTACTTTTTGTAATGCTTTTATATAATGTATTTGTAACACAATTACTTTAGTTGGGTAATCGGTAATTGGCTCGGTAATCAGTTGTTAATCGCTGCGGTAATCGATTGTCAATCGCTTCAATAATCAGTTGATCGGTTGATCGGTTGAGTGATACCAAACCGTAATGGGTTGGTATTAGCTTCGCTAATTTATAATCGGTTGTCAATCGCTTCGGTAATCGGTTAATCGGTTGAGTGATACCAAACTGTAATGGGTTGGTAATCATTTCGTTAATCGGTTGGTAATCGGTAATTAGTTCGGTAATCGGTTGGTAATCGCTTCGGTAATCATTTAACTTTCGCTTCAGTAATCGGTAATCGCTTTGGTAATCGGTAATCGATTGGAAATCGGTTCGGTAACTGGTTGGTAATCGCTTCGGCAAGCCATAATGGGTTGGTTATCACTTCGATAAATGTTGCTAATCGCTTTGGTAATCGCACATTGGTTCGGTAATTGGTTGGTAATCGCTTCGTTGATCGGTAATTGGATCGATAATCGGTTGGTAATAGCTTAGGTAAATGGTTCGTAATCGCTTCGGCAATCCAAAATGGGTTGATAATCACTTCGGTAATCGGTAGGTAATCGCTTTGGTAATCGATAATTGGTTCGGTTATCGGTTGATAATCGCTTCGATAGTCGGTTTATATTCGTTTCGGCTATCGGTTGATTTAGTTATCACTTCGGTAATCGGTTGGTAATTGCTTTGGGAATCGGTAATCGATTGAAAATCGCTTCGGTAATTGGTTGGTAATCGCTTCAGTAAGCCGTTATGGGTCGGTTATCACTTCGGTAATTGGTTGATAATAATTGCTTTGGTAATACGTAATCGGTTGGTAATCGCTTTGGTAATCGGCAATTGGTTCGGTAATCGACTAGTAATCGCTTCAGTAATCGATAATTGAATCGGTAATCTGTAGGTAATCGCTTCGGTAATTGATAATTGAATCAGTAACCGGTTGGTTATCGCTTCCGTAGTCGGTAATTGGTAAGGTAATGGTTGGTAATTGCTTCGGTAATTGATAACTGAATCGGTAATTGGTTGATAGTCGCTTTGGTTGTCGGTAATTGAATCGGTTATCGGTTGGTAATCGCTTCGGTAACTGGTAACCGGTTGGTAATCACTTCGGCAATCGGTAATCGGTTGGTAATCGCTTTAGTAATCATTTTGCTTCGGTAAACCGTAATGGGTTGGTAATCACTTTGGTAATTGAATCCTAATCACTTTGGTAATCGGTAATTGGTTGGGTAATCGATTGGTAATCGCTTCGGTAATCGATAATTGAATCGGTAATCGCTTGGTAATCACTTCGGCTATCGGTAATTGAATCGGTTTGCGGTTGGTAATCGCTTCGGTAAACGGTAATGGGTTGGTAATTACTTCGGTAATCGGTTGGTAGTAGCTTCGATAATCGATAATTTGTACGGTAATCGGTTGATAATCGCCTCTGTAATAAAAAAAGCACACCAAACATATTTGCCTAACATAACCACGGCATATGCAATGCTCAGAGCTGCCAGATGGCGGGATTTTCCCCGATTTTCGGGATTTTTCGACTAAAACGGGAATGCGGGGAAAATAATGGTCAAAACGGTGAATGTGTAAAGCTAGTAATAAGCATTTTCATTATTTCTTTTAACTATCTTGTCGACCGAAAATATATCATCATAATTTAACTTTATGTAAATTTGTTTAAATATTTAGAAGATGGAAAAGTATAAAAAACTTTATACTTTTTGGAACTAATCAGTTCTGAAAAAAATTAACATTATTTCCGTTGGGCATGTTTTTTACACGTTTTTTCTCAGTCAAAATTGAAATCTTGATATAGAATGCAGATCTTTAAGATATATCTTTACGATGATTTTGCTAAAGAGTTTTATACAACACTGATTCGGGCATTTACTTTAAAAAAAAATGGTTACGATTTACTTCTGTGCCTTCTAATAACGGTCTTATTCACTTGATTAAATAGACTTCTTTGGTTAAAAAAGTAAAAAACAAGTCACCTCTAAACGAGGAAGTGAAAATAATAACATGTTTGTTTTAATCTGTGTTGAATCGAGGTTTGATTTAAATTTTCATAAAATTATTTTGTAAATAGTCAATGCAAAAATATATTCAACATGTTATTGAGAGGAAAATGTTACCCGTAGCAATAGTCTTTCTCATTCTCAATCTTTTGGTAGAATTTCTTTGTGACCGCTGAAAACATTTGCGCAGCAATTGATTGTTACCGAATTTTCAGAACATAGCTGTAAGTGACAAAAAAAAAAAAATTATTAAAGATTTATAAAAATTTTTTCGAAGTTGATGTATATACGGAATGTTTAAGTATCCATATTAAATAAATGAGTATATATAATATAATATTATATTTATATCTTTCCACCGAAAGCCTGATTTTAAATTTATTTTTGAAATCTTAAATTTATTAATTAAAAACCGGCAAAAAAGCGGGGAAACTTAGACGGGGAAAATAATTATTTTGTATGCAAATAAAGGAAATTTTCTTCACCGACACCTGGCAGTACTGGCAATGCTGTACAATGCAACAGAAATGAACAGCTAACAGCGTGATGTTATCGCTAACAGCGTGATGATATCACGAATCTTAGTTCGCTCTCTACTAAAAAGTGCTCAACACGCCTAAAAAAATGTTCACTTCAAAAATCCATATAATCAATATTCAGCCAAGTATCTGCCACTTCAGTTAATAATCATTGCAATATAACTCTTCAGTTTAATTTCTAACATCTTTGAAGACATTTTAGAACAGGAAGATTTGATCAAAAATGTAAGAAATTTGCTCAAAAATGTTGCTGTTTTACATATTTGCCCGAGCCAGGCCTTGAGATTTTTCATAAAATAAGTGCTTGAAATAATGTCCTGTTTTTAACAACTAACTGGGGAAGGAAGATGCAATCAAATAAAAATAAAAATTTGTAGTTAATATTTTTTCGCATGAGCTCTAAGCCAACCCGATACAATCCACTTTTGAAATTCGCCCCGGCCCACACTGCGTTGGCTCATGGACAAATATCAAAATTTTTTCAAAGCTCGAAACCTAACAATATTGGTATCAATCGACAGATAATTGCATATATAAGACAAAATAAAATATTTACGTGATAGAATCAGTTTTGGCTACGCTGTGACACTTCAAAGTTGAGATATTTAAAAAAAAAAAAAAAACATGGCTTGTTCAATTCGTTCTCCTAAGCAAATAATTTTGAAATATTTGTGTTTTGATTGAACTAACTTTTATTATAAAAAATATTTGAGTTAATAAATGGGATTAAACAATTATAGAAAATATAAAATTTGATATACATTTTAGTGATTTTAATTTATGATATTATCATATGAAAAATTTTAGAAATTGAAAAACTTCGATGAAAAAAAATAACAAATCCTATAAATAAAGTGCAATGATAAACAATGGCTATACAATAAGTTATGCAGAAGATAAAAGCATTATTTTCTGATAAGTATAATTTTTATACTACAGTCAACTTTTTTATTTTTGGAGAAATGTTTATGTTTTTGATGTTATTAAAAATAAAATTGAATAAATTATAAAATTGCTGTTAAAAAATGCATCAGTTATTACGCGAAATTCTGTGAAATTTGCACTCTGAGTTGAAATTTAGTAGTTTAAACCGAATGATTTCATCTCCACACTAGCACAGCTTGGTAACAGTTAAGTTGGTGGGGTTTGTTAGGTGATTTCATTGCCTTTACAATGGATTCCCAAAATAAGTTTTTTGTAAGTTATTTTTTCTTTTAATTAAGCCTGTAGCTCCTAAGAATGTGAAAATAGACCTCCTCCCCCATCGAATATAACTTTGTGCTCGTCATCACCTTTCACCTACGTAAATAGTTCCATTCAGTCGCGAGACACCCTGTATATGTATTAAACATTTATAAAAAATCAATTGAAATTTCAGTTTTTTTACATATATTAAATTTATTTATTTTAACAATAATAAAAGTCTCATTTTCTCAATTTTACCCAATTTCCACACAATTAACCATTTTGGATTCTGCTAAATTTTTACGTTCCTGCCTCTCACGCTGCTCCAAACTCAAAAACATCTCATACTGCACACTTTTACATTTCAAATAACAGTAGTTGGCAATGCTATGCAGGCAAATATAGCCAAGAAGGGCAGCAACAAAAAATTGTCCCATACGTTCGTAGCTTTGCAGCAGTAACTTCTGATTTAAGTATTCATAGCACAGTGGTACAAGACACAACCAATAACAGCAAAATATAAATAACTCAATCAAGCGTTTTTGGAACATTGATTGAAGATGTTTTGCAGCAAATAAATAATATGATTTATTATACTTATTTTGATTTTTTTTTTTTTTCTTCAAATAAAGTTTTGTTTTATTCAAATATTATCTCAATTTATTTATTGACCTAAGCTTGCTTGTGTTCTCGAGCAAACTATTTAAATCCTAGGCATGCAGCAGTTTCCTAGCTACATTTTTATTGGAATAAACATGCGTTTGTTAAAAAAAAAAAAAATTAAATGTGATTTTATCTTTTCTTTTTATTGCCTGCAAATTCTGCAGATAAACTGCAGATGATTATGCATCACAAGCTGCTGTCAATTTCTTTTATCTTGGCACCCATGTGTGTGCTCTGTGGTCGTGAAATTAATCATCATCATGACTATTATTGAGAATTAATTTATTTATATGCCTAGCACTTGATTTATTTTTAATTAAAAACATTTTATCTTAAATCAATGATGAACATGACGAGTTTAACTTAAAGCTGTCAGCAATTAATTATTGTGGATTATAACTTCAGTTCTATAATTAGTAATTAATTCATTCAGAAACTTCAATTTGCACATAGCCTTTAAACTTCTGAGCCTAGAATCTTCAAAATTTAGGAAAATACTTGATTAGCTTATCTTTCATTGTTTTTGCTTTTAATATTATAATTAACAAAAACACCTAATTGGTTAAATAACCTTTAATGCGACTTTTCGAATTCAATATTAAAAGTTAGCTTTTAATAATACCTGAGATAGAACAACGTTTCGATATTATTATATTGTTTTATCAAAATTAAAACATAATTTAATGATACAATAACAACTGAGGAATTAAAAGAAAACATTCAACATAAAAAAAAACCGTTATATTGCTAAAATACAGTTAAATGTATGTAAAAAGTGATAAAAAAATTAGGTCGACAGAATGCAGTATGCCCAGAGTAGTCGTGGCGCTTACATGAATAATACTATTTTTCGTACATAATAATAAAAAGTGACCTTTCAAATAAAAATGCAATTTTTTTTTTCTAAATTGTGCCACTCTAAATGAAATTTATCAAAATGAAAACAAAAAATATAAAACCTTTCCGTTAATAGTAAAAATGGTTAACGAAGATTTTAAAAATAAATGTATAGAATTTAGAAAGAAAAAAAAACAAATCGACGTAAGCAAAATTACTCCTAATATCGATATGCAAGGAAAAAATGTCAATTTTCATCATCTAATGGAAAAAGAATTAAGCGAGCTGCTAAAGAAAGTAAAGTTAGAAGCAAAAAATAAACAATATCAATTTGTATGGATGAAGGAAGCGAAAATTCTAGTCAGAAAGAACGATGCTGCTGCAGTTATACAAATCGAGAGTCTGGAAGACTTAAAAAAATTAAAGTAATAAATTGCATTTTTATACATATATATATTAATATTGTTTTTATACAAATTATAATAGTAAATTATGGAAAATGTTAGTATAATAAATGAAGAAGTTTTAGAAACAAATATAGAATACAAACTTAATAAGTTATTTTTTGAAAAAGGTGAATGCTACCTCAACATACTGTACCTTAACATTCAAAGTATACGAAATAAAATCAACGATCTCAATATTATAGTTGAAGCAAATAAAAAAAATCAGAAAATAATACATATAATAGCATTAAGTGAAATCTGGATATTTGAAAATGAAAACATGTACTATAATCTGCCGAATTATAATGCATTTTTTGCCAATCGAGAATCTAATAGAGCAGGAGGTTGTTTAATGTTTGTTCATGAAAGCCTTAGCTCGACTTTAATATCATCATCAGAAGTTGATAAAAGTAGTTTTCTTACGATAAAATTACTAAAACTAGGAATTTGTGTAACTTGTGTGTATAGAAAGTGTTCTTCAGATGTTGCATCTTTTATAAATGCTTTCGAAAATGAGGTTTTAAAATTTAAAAACTCTATAGTAGTAGGTGATTTCAATATTAATTTGTTGAGCTATAACAATGATACTGTTAACTACCTCAATAATATTTATGGTAATGGGTTTTTATGTCTAAACAGTTTGAGTCAAGATATGTTCACAAGAAAGGGAAACACTATTGGAACAATAATTGATTACATTGATTGAACTGACAAATTAAGCTTTGATTATGTTTTTGCTCTGGAAGATAATTCAATTACAGATCACAGATTGATTTCTCTCGTCGTAAACATCAAAAATAAACTTACTTATGCTGAAGAAAATAGTATCTTTCAAATTTTTGATTATCGCGCGTTTGAAGAAAATGGAATGATCAATGAAATTATACGAAAGCCCTCATTTTCTGATTTTCATAAGTCTCTAAATGAAGGTATAAGGAATTTTACAAAGCGAATTAAAAAGTCAACGGAAAAATATAAAAATCCGTGGATGAATAAGGAGCTTTTCAAACTATTAAAAAATAGAAATAAATTTTATAAATTAAAATCCAAACACAAAGACAATACATTTTTAAATGAAAAATTTAAATCATTAAAAGTTCAAGTCCGAAATAAAATTAACTTCTTAAAGAAACAATACTATGGCAACCAAATCACTCAAAATATTCACTCGAGTAATAGAACTTGGGTAATCTTAAAAGAACTTATATATGGAAAGAAAACACAAAAAAATGTTATCTCCCAAATTAAAAATGAGAATGTAATAGTCACAAGTCCAATAGAAATCGCGGATTATTTCAATGAATACTTCATAAATGTAGTGGAAACTCCCGAAGACTTTAATTATATTGAAGAGCCGGCAGTCAGAATTATACAACCATTTTGCTTAAATTATTGTGATGACCTGGAAGTTGAAATAGCTATTAAAAATTTGAACATAAAATCAGCAAACGGTTCAGATGGAATATCTGCACATTTCGTCAAAAGATATAAAGACTTCTTAGTCAGCCCTTTAACTCGTTTTATAAATGAATGTTTTCGAAATGGTCAATACCCACAGGAACTAAAAGTTGGTGCCGTAGTACCAATTCATAAGGCAGGAAGTAAAGAAATCTGCGCAAATTATCGCCCAATAACTAAATTAAACACAATTGATAAAGTTTTCGAAAGTATCATATTAAATCGATTAAAAATTTTTCTAAAAACCAATAAAATCATTGATAAAAATCAATTTGGCTTTGTTGAAAATTCAAACACATTATCAGCCTGTATATCATGTACAGAATTTGCTTATGATAATCTAGATAAAAAAAAATATGTAGCTTTTTTGGCGATCGATTTGTCAAAAGCGTTTGACTCAGTCAACATAAAAATAATGATAAGAAAACTCGCAGAATTGGGTATTGGTGGAAATGACCTTAAGTTATTTGAAAGTTTTTTAGAAAACAGGGAGCAATTTGTTCAAATCAAAGAGGCAAAAAGTTGAAAACAAAAAATCAAATCGGGCGTACCACAAGGTTCAAAATTAGCGGCAACACTATTTTTAATATATATTAATAATATATTTAAAGTTAATTTAAAAGGTGTACCGCAGTTTTATGCTGATGATGGAATATGTATGTACGCAACAGAATCGATTGAAGAATTGATAACAAGCATTAGGTTGGACTTAGAAAAAATTAAAATATGGTTTGATAACAATTTACTAAAAATAAATCTCAAAAAAACGAATTTTATTATATTTAAGAACTTTAAGCCAGTTCCGAATTTAAATGAACTCCCTGGAATTGTTTTTAATGATGTTCTTATGGAACATCTTATGGAGTGGAAACTTTGAGACTTTTAGGAATATGGTTCGACTCGAATCTAAATTGGAGCGAACACATATTAAAAATGAATCTTAAATTAATTCCTCTAAATTATGCGATTTATAGAAATAGAAAATATATTCCACAGAAACAGCTATGGTTAAAGAATACAAAATAAAATTATAAAAAATATATTATTTCTTCCAATTAGGACACCTACAAGAAACCTCTATGAGAATAGATTGGACATAAAGAAATACGGCATTATGCAAACATTAATAACTATTTTCAAAATAAAAAATAACATTATTAAGAACAATCTTGATTTACGCTTAACAGAAAATTCAAACTTTAGATTTCGAAATAATATTAATATAAGAACAATATTCTTTAGAACAGAAAGAAGCACAAAATCTATACGCAGTTATGGTATTAGAATCTTTAACAAATTACCAGAACATGTAAAATATTGTAATATCCTAAATCAATTTAAAAACATGATTAAAAATCTACTTATACAAAACTATAATTTTGATCTGTAAAATTAAAACTTTGAAATTTAAGCAAAATATTTTTATAATATAAATTATTAAATTGAAATTGCCTTTATAAATAAAATAGGTCCGGAAATAAATTTTCCGAATTAAGATTAGAAATAATTTCTTCACACAATTGATAGCGTTATATTTTATAAAATAAGTTAAGTTATTTTCTCGTACAAAATGTATTTTTTTTTGAGAAATAATTGCATATGATATATTTATACCACATGCAGTCAATAAAGAAAAAAAAAAAAAAAAAAAAAAAAAAAAAAAAAACCTTTTATATCGCCACAAGTCAGGTCCGTAGTTAGGCCCGTAGCAGGATTTACGTGTTTCTTATACTAAAGTATTGATATAAAATGTGAGACATTTATATGGAACAGTTCCCACGCTGAATCCAGTGCTTTCAGAACTATTTTTCTATGCGTTTTTCCATAAACATTATTAGAGAGTTTATCATAAAAAAATTACTCAGTAAACATTTTAAGAAAACATTAAAAAAATTCAAAGTACTTTTGTAAATTTAGTACATTGGAATAATAATTAAAAAAGAAACTGTAGTATAGCGCGTATATTAGGGCGGGTCGATTTAAAAATCGCTCAATGCTCTGTGAAAATCGTATTCTAGGGATCAAAATAAGAAACTTTGCCGAAGGAACCATACCTCTAAAACGAATTCTGATGTCCCCCAATTTGGATCGAACTTTTGGGTAGGGGCACATTTTGAAAAATCCCACTTTGACCCATTTAGAGTGCTCCAATCGAGTCAAAATGTATGACCGACCCGCACTAACTTTGGAGGCTTGACCCACCCATGCCAGTGGCACACCCCCTGGAACCCCCCTGTGGGGTTCCCCATACAAACATTTCAAAAAATCACCAGTTTTGGCACTTTACATGAAAAAATCAGCGAAATGGCTATGTTTTTTCTTTATTTTTATTTATTTATTTAAAATAATATTTATTATTTATTTATAAAAATATCTATTTTTTCTCTTTTGAAATTTATTTAGTCAGAGCATATGTAAATGAAAAAATTAATTTAAGTTAGTTATAGAAAAGAAACTAAAAAAATTATTGTTGAAAGTCTTTTTTACTTTCAAGTCTGGGCAATTTCGCACGGCTCTCTAATGTCGTCGCCATAACAGCCTCTACATTTTCCGGTATAACCCGTTTGGAAACGCTAGCTAGCAATTGAACATGTCGTTCCGTTCCTTGTATGTGTGATGCAATTTTTGGATCATTAAACGGTGGATCATCTTGATTTAAATATTCTTTCAATGTATCGTACGGAATGCTTCGTGTGAATGGTGGTTCAAATACGTTATTTATGTCATTCATATTTCCGTGTAACTTGTGCAATTAAACTTTATATCTGGTTTTTTATAAGCTCTAAGTTGCGTTGGGTCGTCAACATCTGTTCGATAGCGTAGAATTATGTTGATAGCACAGTCGCGCTTTTCTTTGCTATCATCAAACAACATTGATAATAAGATATTTTCCGAATGCGCATAATATGAATTATCTGTAATTACTTGATTGACAATTTTGCGCAAACGAGGTTCTAGAAATCGTGACCAGCTAATGAAGTTGAAAAATAATGCACTGCCGTACACGACAGAGCTGTAATACTTGATATTGAAGTACATTGGCACGTAACATTTAATTATAAATTCAACCAGAATTCTTAAATTTGCATCTGGATTTTCAGTTGTCACATATAATCGTAATAATCTAGCGGCCTTGGTGAGCCACCGAGAATGTACAGTTTTCCCTGGTTTGATGTTAGCCAGATCCACCGAAACCACGCCGCTAGAAATTGCATGGGCCATGTCGTATAAGTACAGGTTGACATACCGCGTTTGAAGCGTCATTCCAAGCAAATGTTTACAATGGAACAGTACACGCCACGCGAACGCTCTAAAATTGTTGAAATTTGCATTCAACAAAACAAGTCAATAGTGAAAACTCAACGTGCTTTCAAAAAAATAAATAAAGTGAAAAGTGCGCCTTCCAAGCAAACAATTTATCGTTTGTATGAAACTAAAAATCCACAAGAGATTCAAGAGGTACCTCTTCACGATGCAAAAGTCACTGTTTGGTGCGGCGTTTGTGCTAAAATGCTCATTGGGCCGTTCTTTTTCGAAGATGATAATGGCCACAGAGTTACTGTTAATCAGGAGCGTTATCGCGATATGATAAACAATTTTTTCATGCCAATCGTTCGTCGAAAGCGTATCAGGCACTACTGGTTTCAACAAGACGGCGCGCCACCACACACAAGCCGCACTACAATCGATTTTTGCCAGATGGTCGCTTCGAATATGGACAACACTGTACTTCGAATCGGTGGAAAATTCAATTTTTTTCTGGAAAATTCAACTCTGTAAATTGTTGGGTTTTGTTCCTTCTCTTGATTTGCTCTTGATACTTGTCAAGCAATTTATTCAATTTATTAAATACAGTTTTTTCAGCATTATTTCCATACCAAGTTTTTCCCAAATTCCATTCAACTTATTTTGTACTTGTATAGTGAGTGAATGATTTATGGGAAAACTTTTTTTGTTCTGTTTTAGCACGTTCGCTTAAGTAAAAATAATATCTCAAGATATCCAGATGGGTTGGTAAATTAAGATCAGTCAAATCAGTAGACACACCAAAAACACTCATTGGGTTTTCGATAGTTGTTGATGTTGTTGTTGCTTCATCTTGCGGTGTAGAGGATGGTGGATTCATTGTAAACTTTTTGATTTGGAATGGTCAACTTCACTTATTATTTTTTTTTTAAATATTTTTTTATCTGAAATTAGCACTTCACACTTTGAGCTCTATACAACGACTTAATGCATTCACAAAACCTGTTGCGTTATATATGGTCTACGAGACGAGGTAATAAGAATGAAATGGTAATTTCAATTCTACCTGCTGTGTCTTGTGGTGGCTTAAAAACGCACACAAGCAATTTTAGGATCTGCAATTGTATCACAGTGATACCTTAATTTTTTAAAAGGGTTGCGGTGCATTCCAGTGATACCTTAATTGTTATAATGGTTGCATAAAACGCGCATTTCTTAAGAAGGTGCCATAAAATACCCACAAAAAGGGTTGTAAAAACAGCGTTCATTTCTTAAGTAGGTGCTATAAAAAAACTACACAAGTAAGTTTACGACATGCAGCTGTGTCTTGTGGTGTCTTAAAAAACGCACATAAGCAATTTTCCGATTTGCAATTGTGTCACAGTGATGCCTTAATTTTTTAAAAGAGTTGA
Source organism: Coremacera marginata (assembly GCA_914767935.1). Lineage (NCBI taxonomy): Eukaryota > Metazoa > Arthropoda > Insecta > Diptera > Sciomyzidae > Coremacera > Coremacera marginata. The sequence continues at coordinate 163,929,829 of OU612045.1, forward strand.
ATAAATTTCTAAAGAGAAAAAAAAACTCCAAAAAGAAGAAAACATAGGCATTTCGCTGATTTTTTCATGTAAAGTGCCAAAACTGGTGATTTTTTGAAATGTTTGTATGGGGAACCCCACAGGGGGTTCCAGGGGGTGTGCCACTGGCATGGGTGGGTCGGGCCTCTAAAGTTATTGGGGGTCGGTCAGGTATTATTTGGACTCGATTGGAGCACTCTAAATGGGTCAAAGTGGGATTTTTCAAAATTTGCCCCTACCCAAAAGTTCGACCCAAATTTGGGGGAGATCAGAATTCGTTTTAGAGGTATGGTTCCTTCGGCAAAGTTTCTTATTCTGATCCCTAGAATACGATTTTCACAGAGCAATGGGCGATTTTTTTGCCTCCCCACAAATCGACCCGGCCTAGTGTATATAGTAAAGAAGTGAAATTTTTTTCTCTGTATCAGAGCTGTAAAAGAATGCAATCATTTGTGATTTTAAATCATGTGATTTATATTCAAAATTAATGCATTCATTTTTTCAAATCATTGATTGGGACTTTGAATTTCAAATCACAATCAATGATTTGAAAAATTGATTGCATTTATTTCTTGGATTTTAAACCTGTGACATCAGATTCGAAATCAAATCCTTTGTCAGAATTGCAAAATTACAAAAATTCAAAAAAATCAATGTGGTAACTCTCCGCCATTTTGAATCTTAAAATCCTGACAACAGATTCGAACCCAGCAATCCCCTAAAACTGACAACCAAGGTGTTTTTCTCTTTTAGGCGGCGCTTATATGCATTTTATGTGTTTATATACAATGTTTACAACAAACGTTTCCACTGTTTTGTTACCTATTTATAAACAAAAACTTTCACTTTTTGGAGTTTACACCTTCAAATCGATTTCATACATAGCACGCGTCATGAAAATTATATAGCGAGTGAAATCAAACGTTAAATAACAACTCAAGCGTTGCGTTTTCTGTCACTCGTCTAGTGAATCTCCGCTCAATGTTAGAAATTTCGTTTTGACAGTTTGATGCTTGGCTCTCAGCCGTGCGACTTCCTTCGTTCATTTCACCATGGTTTTCTCTATGCGCAGCAAAATACCAACAACAAAGAAATGCTAACAAAATGCACACAGCAGCAATCTATACTATTATATTAAATTGAAGTGCATATTTTTGTTAAACTTCAAAAGTTAAGTGCCGATTTTTATGAAATAAGTTTTAAAATATCATATTTCTGCTATAGCTAAGTGAAAGGGTATTTTCCTTTCGAAATTTTTAAGAAAAGTATATTTAATTAGCATGTAAAGTTTTATCTGAAATCATTTGCGATGCCACGTTTGATCGTTTTCACGAGTTTATGTTGCGAGAGTTTCAATAAACTCCATGTGGCTCTCTACTATTCTCTTCTTATGCTAACCAGCACAGCACAGTAAAAAAAAAAAACAAATTTGTTGTTTTTGTGTGTTTGAATATGTGCGTATACGCATCGTAGCCGTTGCTCATAGTTTGTATTAAAGTGACTTTTTGTTATAATTTATAACAATATAAAAGCTTGGTTAATTATAAACCCAACAAATTCTATTTTATTAAAATCAGCAAAAAATTTGTCGAATTATTTAATTTTCAATTTTAAGCATTAATACATCTGTTAATAACAGCACAAAATCGTTGTTTTTCATGCTGTTTTGCCGGAACCGAGTTTTTCGCAAGTAAGCACAAGCAAAACATGGTTAAATTGGTGATTTTGTAGTGAAGTAAAAATACTTCATATTGAATAACTCAACGAATATTCAACCGATATCAATTAAATAAAACTTGCTGCATTTAGAATTAGCGTGATACTTTTGTTTTATTGCTACGACACAACGGGACATTTCATACAAAATATGTTCACAAATTAATCTCAAAGAGAAAAAATATGAAAAATTTTAGGAAATTTTTAATCGTTTCTTTATACATATGAAGAATTGAGCTTAATTCAATTTTTGAAAGAAGAAAGAAGAAGTTGTTTAGATTTAGTTTTTGGTACAACACTGGGAACGAAAAGATATGGTACATCCATTGATGCAATATTTTTACGATTCGTAAATCGTTTAACTGCATTGTTTCATTATCAATGCAAATTAAGCATTATTATCATTGCAATACTTCATCTCTAAAATGCATCACAACTAGTCACAAGTGTGCAAAATGCTTGAATTTCAATAAAGTCTCATTCGAGATGAACATTTTTATGAAAATCATTAGATTTATTCAATGTTACTATAAAGCACTAAAAAAGCAGCAAAAAGTTGAGCACAAAAAGAGATGTCACTGCAAAAGCAATAACAATGTTTTCATTTTGGCACTTTTAGCTTTTATGAAAAAGAAAACAAAAAAAAAATAAAAATGAAACTGCAAATAAACAAGATTAAAATTGCACTTTTTCTAAAAAAAGAGTGCATTTTGATTTATGTGCTAGCTATAAAATTGATGAAAAATTTCGTGCAGTAGTAAATATTGTGTGTAGTGCTTTTATTAAAGTTAATAAAATAGAAAAGTATAATGACTGTGCTGCATTGAATTGCAACAATGTAGATGGATTAGTTTAGTTTAACTGAATTTTTCTAAAAATTTAAATCAGTACCAAAAAAGAAAAAATAACTTCATGGAATTTAAGCTCAATTCTATGGTATTACACACTAGTCCACAGCTGTAACAATTTGAAAAGGCAATCAATGCTTGTCAAGCGGCTGTCATGCACACAAGTGCATAACTTATGCAATACTGGCAACATTGCACAATCTTTAAGTGCGAAATCAGCATAAAGCAAGCCCCTAGTTTCAGTATTGCAACAGTTCTACAACTGATCAACGCTCCATCAATCTTCTATGCACCTATTAATAGCAAAGCTTTTGCTTCTAATACAACAGCTTTCTAGAGCTATTCAGGTAAATTTAATGAGTAGCTGAAAACCAACACTAGCGCCAGTCAACTGAAGTATCGATGAACTTTTGAGCTGCAGTGGCTACCCTTTTTTTTTGTTTTTGTGGTTTTTTTTTTTTTTTTTTGGGGTCAACTAACACTTGTTGTTTGCTTATGCAAAACTATTCAACCTCCTTGTTGTGTACTTCTCTCAAGTGTGTTGTTTTTGTTTTGGACAAAATTGAATATTGCATCAGCTAGGAGCTTTGCTCTTATTTCTCCACATAAGTTTGCCTAAGATCTTCATAAAAGTTTGAGTGGCAGAATGTTAGCCAAGTTTTGGCAGTTTTGGCAAATGCTGCAGAGGTTTGTGTGCATTATTAATGAAAATGCATGTGCATAAATTTCAAGGATTGAGCGCAACTTAAGCACACAAGTAATTTCGAATTAATTTCCTGCATTAACTTAATTTACTTAATTTCTAATTCACTTGAAAGTTTGTCACTCAAGTGTAAACAGATTATATTAAGGGTAAGCATGATTTTCATTTAATTTTAGTTGAAAATATATAATTAATTTCTTCATAAGAAAGAAGGAAGTGTCTAGTAAACTGAAGCACAGTAAAATTTATTATTTTTATAATGTTTCAATAACATAGAACGACAGTTTGTATGTTATAAAAATATGTCCACATGACTGCAAGGGGAAATAAGAAAAAGCACAATTAGCTCGCTTTTTTGTTATGACCTCCTGAATATGGCAGGTTTTTAGAACATTTATATATTTTATTATTTATAAGAATAAAATATACCGAACAAACACTACAAATGCAAAACTCTTCCCGTATTTTAAGATAAATTTTAAATAACACATCGGTACAAGATTTTGTAAAAAAAAGTAACTTCATATTAATTTTACTTCATATTAATTCAGAAAAGCAGTGAAACATCTGTGTATTTAAAAATCTCTAAAGAAAGAATTTACGTATTTTTAGTTCCAATTTGTCGAACTTCTTCACTGTAAGTAAAATGTCAATTTTTAAAAAAAAATATATTCACTCGATACAATTCAAATTTCCTTTACTAATTATAGTATTTCTGCCCTTGTAGTTTCATAAAAAAGGCCTTTCAATAAATCAATAATTAATAAATAAAATCCATGAACGAGTATAAATTGTTATTTTACACCATAAGGTCTAACCAAGTTATGCGTAAGCAAAGAAATATTTCAACTTAAGTTCAAACAAAACTTGAAAAAATACTCCCATATACACCACATTACACCATATCACCTTACAGGCAATAAAAAAATACGCCACAAAACACTTAATCTGAAGAACTTTTAAAAAACAATTTCGATAAAAAGAGTTTGTTTTTTTTTGACCCAACGCACAATGGGTAAAATGATCGTATTTTCTGGCCAAAACTATAAAGCATCAATGTATAATAATGAAAATCGGTATACGGAAGTTTTCGAGGTTGCTGATTCCGAATCTAATGTAAAATTTTTAAAATTCAAAATGGCGGATCCAATATGGCGGCATAAATTTTAATAGTTCTTCTGATTTGCCTGAAAATCGGTATAATAGAGGTCTAAAAGCTGCCAATTTTGAATCTGAACTTAAATTTTTTAAATTCAAAATGGCGGATCCAATATGGTGGCAAAAACTTTAAAAGTTCTTCTAATTTGCCTAAAAATCGGTATACTGAAGGTTTCAAGGCTTCTGATTTTGAATCTGAAGTTAAATTTTTTAAATTCAAAATGGCGGACCCAATATGGTGGCAAAAACTTTAAAAGTTCTTCTGATTTGCCGGAAAATCGGTATACTGAAGGTTTCAAGGCTGCCGATTTTGAATCTGAACTTAAATTTTTTAAATTCAAAATGGCGGATCCAATATGGTGGCAAAAACTTTAAAAGTTCTTCTGATTTGCCTGAAAATCGGTATACTGGAGTTTTCAAGGCTGATGATTTCGAATCTGACATTAAATTTCTTAAATTCAAAATGGCGGACCCAATATAGCTTAAATCAATATATTATGAGATTTTACCACGCCCCATTTCTATAAGTAAAAACTTAATCAAGAATTTATTAATTTTAAAAATGTATGTTTATTAATATTAACTCTTTTTTAAAAAGATATTAAAGATAAGTCAAATTAAATCAATCAATTCAATTAAAAAACAAACAAAAAATTATACTGATATACTGATTAGTTCTATATTTGCTTTTAAATAATTTAACAAAGACGTTTCCTTTGCTTTGGTTGTGCGCTCTGCATGCCATATTTTAAATAAAGTTTCATTTTTCAGCTGGTACTTACCTAAAAAAAAAAAATTTGTTCAAGAGCCGCAGAGAAACGCACATGAAATGAACGGATTTCTGTTAAAATTCGATGTCTTTTACAACATTTGTTTATCTTATGTAATAGAAATTAGTAGAAATTTTTTTATATTCCTTCAGAAATGGAATTCTAGTATTTTTACTTCTAATTTTAACTTAATTAAAAGAATGAAATTTTCTCGCTCTATGTTGTAATTGACAAATATTTTTGGATGCACTTTTTTACTCACTATTAGTATATTTTGCCATATCGATATTTTTTTTTCACTTGTAAATATATACATGAAATATTTGATTTTAATTGCAATGAACACGTGCTGCTTAGAAATGAAAATTTCAACTTTACACAGAACTAGAAAGATCAAAAGCAAACAGGCTAGCGATTAACCGTTATAAAACAAAAAAAATTATTAACATATGATATTTGGTGTATGTATATTGTAAATAAAGGGAAAGTGTTGCATTTTAGTAAACATTCAAATTAAGGTTTTGGCCAGAAAATGCGGTCATTTTACCCATTGTGCAACGTAGGGATCGCGCATTAAAGTTTTTCTTCATATATTCGGTTTTTACATGTTTTTGTTTCGGAGAGTCCAAATTTTTTGTTCTAAAAGTTATAAGGGTCTAGTAGCCCATACTAGTACTTACCCACCGGATCCAGTTTCTAGCGTCCTAATACCATTCTACCATTCCTAGTACCATTCTATGGTCATGAGATTAAAGCTCGCAAAAAATCATTAAACTCTTCTCAAGTACATACATTAGACCGGGTCAAATTTTTTGGCAACATAAAGTATAGCAAAAAAGAAATCTACGGGCAATTCTAAGAAACCATTGGTCTGACATGAACATCGAGCTGCCGGAAAATCCGTTTAAGTTTGCAAGTCGGAAGATATATTCTCATACAAATGAGATTAAAAATTTCATCAATTTTTTTATAAAAACTTTTTTATGAAACTTGTCATGGGGGTTTTTTAGATGAGGAAGCTATTTTACTCATTTATTTTTTTTTCTATGGCAAACGCCAAAGGACACTCTAATATAAATTCTTGTTTTTTTTTCTATTTTTAGGAAAAATATCGTTTTTTTCTCATTTTTAAAAAATTATTTTTATGCAATTAAAATGCAATAAAAAGAAAATTTTAATTTATTACAATATAAATACCCATAATTTTGATTTTTTTTTAAATATAATTTTTAAAGCAACTCATAAGTTTTGTAAATCTTTCTTACTTTCCAATTTGGGTACTTTACATCGACTTTCTAATATCGATGCCATAACCCCTTCGCGATTTTTGTCCGAAACACGTCGTGCAACGCTACTTAAAAGCTGAGCATGTCGTTCTATTGCTTGAGGATGGCAAGCAATAGCGGGGTCAAGAAACGGTGGATCTAGAAAGCCAATGAACTGTACCAAATGCTCGTATGTGGTATTTGCTCTAAATGGAGAACCAACTTAAATGTTGTCATCATTCAAATTAATCATATCGAAATAATCTTTACAATTAAAATTGATAATTGGTTTTTTATACGATCTAACTTCGTTTGGATTCCGCAAATTCTCTCTAGTATGAATCATTTTTCTTATAACTGCTTGACGAATTTCCATTCTTGTATCAAACAACAAAATTTTTTAATGACCTTCTTCAAGTGGGGTCCTGCTAACAGGTATTCATTAATTATAAGCGAATTTTTCTTTTCAAAAAAAATACCAAAGAATTCTATTGTGGCGCCCTCTGGTGGTTGCCTTAGAAATATTTAAATATATAAAATAGATTCCTTGTGCAAAAAACCCCTCTGGTCAGTTTTTAAAAAAATTTAAAAAAGTTTAAATCTCATTTTTATGAGAATATATTTTTACGTCTTGCGAACTTAATCGAATTTTCCGGCAGCTCGATATTGACTTCAGACCAATGGTTTCTTGGGTAGAGTTTCTTAGAATTGCCCGTAGTTTTTTTTTCTCTATACTCTTTGTTCATAATTTTTCCAAACAAATTTACCCGGCCTTACGTACATATACGGGCGGTCAACATATTCACTGATGGCTCTAAGCTGCACACGGGAGTGGGAGCGGCAGTCTACTGTGCAGAACCAGCGATAAGTCAGCCTTATAAACTGCCGGACCACTGCAGCATCTTTCAGGCGGAAGTGTTCGCTATAAGGAAGGCGGCAGAGACTGCCATTAACATAAACACACATCACTCCAATATTTACATCTTTGTAGACAGCCAAGCGGCGATCAAATCCATGTGCTCCGCTACCATCAGGTCCACAAATGCCCTGACAAGTAGGGAAGCACTAGATGCGCTATGCGCTTCAAAGAGAGTGCGTATCTAGTGGGTTTCAAGTCACCAGGGCATTGACGGAAATGAAAAGGCAGATGGACTAGCAAAAGACGCCGGGCTGGGATCAGAGTCCATACAACATGTACCTATCCCATTGCAAGAGCTGTACAGAAATCTCGAGGATAGGGCCGCACAATCAGTGAGTCGTAGATGGAGAGATACGACAACATGCAGAATCGCAAAAATCATGTGTGATGCACGATGCAATAAACGGACTATGTTCATCCTAGCACGACCGCGCAGAGAATGCAGGACACTGGTTGGTGTCCTCACGGGTCACTGCATGGCGGCAGCTCACGCGTAGAAGATGGGCATCACAACGGATGACACAACTGTAGAAAGTGCAAGGAACCAGGCACGGCTGAAGCCCTGGAAGACCTACTATGCACATGCTCCGCTCTACTTAGATCGAGACTCAAATACTTAGGCTCACCGACGTTTCTATCACTACAACATGTGGCCAAAATCTCTCTAGAAATTCTCTTTAGATTTGTGAATTCAGTACAAATCTTTACCGATCTTAACTAACTCCCTACAGGTTCCTTACACTCGGTACCACTAAGGACCAGAATTGGTCTATGTGAGCCTCCGCCAGGAGGTGGCCGGATTAACCTAGCCTAACCTACGTACATATATCGATTATCCCAGAAAAACTATTTAAGACAATTTTTCTTTAATTTTTTGCCGAACGTAGGGTTTCTTCTTGACTCTTAATTTTGTAATTTTGCCATGTTGTAGAAGTTGATATCTGGTAAGTGCTAGACGGGGTTCTTGATCTCAACGCCCTTTGGTCTTCTCGAGACAAAAATATCGATAAATAATTCTTTTAGCTCAGACTGTAAATGACGAAGATATGACGAAAAATTTAAAAGAAGAAACCCTACGCTCGGCAAAAAGTTAATAAATTTTTTTAAATAGTTCTACTGAGAAAATCGATATACTTTCTTCGATAGAGTTTAATGATTTTTTTGTCAGTTTTTTTATGACCTTAGAAAGGTATAGCAGAAACTAGCATCTCGTGGGCAAGTACTAGATCGGGGTGCTTGACTCCAATGACATTTTAAGCAAAAACGTTTGACGCCTCGAAATAAAAACATTGATATATCATCCTGTAAGATCAAACTGTAAGTGCCGAAGATATGAAAAAAAACTTATTTTTTATTCTACAACTAACAACTATTTTCTGCGATCAAACTAACGAACATCAATTATTTACGAACGTTTACGAACGAACGAACTTCTATTTTCAAAACAAAAAAGTGGCGAAAACAGTTTATATCGGCCGTAGCCGGACTCCTAGAGGGTTTAAATATATGAGCTGGTCCTATTATTTTTTGCTCTTCAACATTTCTTCCTAACACATCTACCACCCTATCACCACCCTTCTTTGGGTCCCAATACAAAAACAGTAAAACTGTCTAAAATAGTTTATATTGGCCGTAGCTGAACTCCTAGAGGGGTCAAGTATATGAACTGGTCCTATTATTTTTTGCCTCTCAACATTTCTCCGCAACACACCTACCCGCTATCTACAACCCTTCCTTGGGTCCCCATACAAAAATACAATATCTGTTGAAAAAAGTTTATATCGGCCGTACCTTGACTCCTAGAGGGGTCACATATATAAGCTGCTCCTTTTATTTTTTCCCTTTCAACAAATTTTTTAAACACAGCTGCCCCCTATCTGCCATCCCTTCTTTGGGTTCCCACACAAAAAACGTAAAAACTGCTAAAAATAGTTAATATCGGCCGTAGCTGAACTCTAAGAGGGGCCAAATATATGAGCTGGTCCTATTTTTTTTGCCCCTCAACATTTCTTCTGAACACACTTACCGCCTATCTACTGCCCTTCTTTGGGTCCCCATACAAAAAACTTTTGTGTTTTCGAAAATAGTTTATATCGGCCGTGCCTGGACTTCTAGAGGGGTCAAATATATGAGCTGGTCCTATTATTTTTTGTCCCTGAACAGTTATTGTAAGCACACCTACCCCCTATCTGCCACCCTTCCTTGGGTTCCCATACAAAAAACATAAAAACTGTCGAAAATAGTTTATATTGGCCGTAGCTGAACTCTAAGAGGGGCCAAATATATGAACTGGTCCTATTATTTTTGCCCCTCAACATTTCTTCTGAACACACTTACCGCCTATCTACTGCCCCTCTTTGGGTTCCCATACGAAAAGCATAAAAACTGTCGAAAATAGTTTATATCTATCGTAGCTGAACTCCTAGAGGGGTCAAATATATGAGCTGGTGCTATTATTTTTTGCCCTTCAACATTCCCTTCCCAACACAGCTACCTATCTGCCAACCTTCTTTGGATCTCCATACCATACAAAAAACCGAATTACTCGAATCGAAAATCGAGTCGAGTTGCACTACTCCACTCGGCTCGAACTCAAAGCAACTCGCACAGGCCTAGGTTTTTGTGATTCTACTTCTGGAACATCTATTTTATACGAACGAACATATATTTTCTACGAACGAAGAACGAACATCTATTTTCTACGAACGAACATCTATTTTTTACGAATGAAGATCTATTTTCTACGAACGAACGAACATCTATTTCCATGAACGAACCAACGAACAAAATATTTTTTTTTTCTACGAACGAACGTTCGTGCAAGGCTCTTACTTTCGGATAAAAATTTTTTTTTTTAAATTTTCTTTCAAAAATGCTTCAAATTAGATAGTGTGAAACGTTATTTTTGCGATACGGTCTAATATACCAGGTGTATGCATAAGGTTTTTAAGTTTTTAACTTTTGTGTTTTCGAAAATAGTTTATATCGGCCGTGCCTGGACTTCTAGAGGGGTTTTGTACAAAAATACACAATTTTCTAGGGAATTTAATTTTTTTAATACAAAATATTGGCCATCGGCATCTACAGATTTCGCCCAACTTCCAGGTAATTTATGAACAAATTTTCAGGCATGGTTGAAAAACTGCTTGTTTTCGAGATATTTTTCAATGAAAAATACATGGCTGAAGTACTGACTGTTCTGCAAGCGGGTGCCCCATTGATATGAAGATGTGATAGTCGGATGGCACCAAGTCTGAGGAGTACTACTGGTGCAGAAGCATGTCCCATTCAAGAAATTTCAAGCTGTTTTTTTACTAGTTTTTCTGTGTGATATGGCACGTTTATGTGTAACAAAATTATTTTGCCTTGACATCTGGCCCACTCCAATCGTCTTTCTTTAAATACGCAGCTTTATTAATCATTTGTGGATTGACTGTTGTTAAAAGCGTTGTGTATTAACGATTTCTTCAGGTTTCAAGAGAGACAATACCGCTCAGTTCCAACCAGACACAGAGCATGGTATTCTTGCCGAAGCAGTTTGGCCTTGGTGTTGAAGTACCGGCTTCACCAGGTGAAAACCATGATATTTTCCGCTTTGAGTTTTCAAAATAAATCCATTTTTTGTCACCCGTCACAATTCGATGCAATTCGAAATTATTTACTTTCGTCGCGTTGAAACAGCATTTCACAAGTGACATTGCGGTTTCTTCATTTGACGTTCATTCAAATCATGTGGGACCCATTACCGAGCATATTGATCTTCCCCATTGCTCGTAAACATCTGCTGATTATTTCTTGTGACACATGTAATGCTTCTGCCAATTGCCATTGAATTTGAGTTCGGTCATCATCCAATAGCTTCTGCAATTGCTAGTTTGTAAAAAGTTCTACGCTTGAAATATGTATAGCTATATTATTATGCATATTTGAATGATAACTGTCTCAGAGCACCTTGACTGGTTAGAGGGTGAAACAATAAATTTAAAATGCAGCATGTTAATCCTTTTTATAAGTTTAAAATAATTGCATTACATATTAACCGCAATAAAGTTTTTTTTTTCATTTTTTGTTAAAATGACTTTCAACATAATATTTACTTGCAAATACTAGTATGGCAATACATATGCAAAAAGCGCGTGTTTCTAATGTCAATAAATAATATTTTTACGATTCCATTTGACAATTAAAAATTCTATATAAATAAGCATTGCAATAAAAAAATACTCACAGCCACGCTCCACTTGCAAGACCACATAAACCGACACTCAAACATACACACACACACACACACACACACATATGTAAGCACTTAAGCATGCATATAAAATATACCATAATTTTAAACAACATTATGGTGGAAAATAATTATTCCCACATGAATGTAAAACATTAATTAGAGCAGTATTATAATTAAAAACTCTCTAGTGTTAGCGTGTTTAAGTGTATGGGTGGGTATGAATGAGTGCGTGTGTCTGCACTCAGGACTGTCTCGGGTAGCACTTTTGTTTATTTTTTTTTTTTTTTTTTTGCTTTTAATTATTCATTTTCTACACATAGCTATATTAATTTGTATGCACGCATCCAGCAACTTAAGCATACCATATATTAGTCATTAGTTTTTTGCTACAAATTGTTGGAATATTTTAAGCAAGAGAGCTGACGGAAAAAAACAGTTTTGAACAAATTTTAGCCTAATTTTTTTAACCTTTATAACTTTGCATTTTTTTTTTCATACGAGTATCAACAAAAAAAAAGAAAAAAAAAAGAAAAATAAGGAAACTTTTTTAACAAGCTGGCAATTTTGGAAATTTACATAACTGTTACACGACCAACAACAAATGCGCTTATTTTTGCAGATTTTATGTGTATATGTATGTGTGTTTGCTTTTAGTTTCCTGCTGTTGACTTATGTGTGTGTGTGTGTGTGTGTAAATGTTTAGGTTCACATATTATAAATCCGCTCAAGAGCCAAAACTAGACAACTTTTGCCATCCTCAATTTATTAAAACTTTTGAAATTAACTTTTTTTTTCTTTCTCCCTCCCTCTTGCTCTGTGTTTTTTTTTTTTAATAGCATGACATTATAATGCTTTTCGTTAATTTAAAGCTTAAATGAGTAATGCTCAAAAGTTTTAACGATTTGTAAATATTATTTATTGTTTTAGATACAAGTTGTTTTAGATAAAAGTTTTTTAACTACTTGGCTTAAGCTAACTTTTAAACTACCAACATATATATATATATACAGTATATAGCAAAAATAAGTTTCCACACAACAAAATAAAGAAAAACAATAAAAAAACTTGTATTTATAGTTTGCTTTTAACTTTTATTTATAATTTTAGAACGGTACAAGAAATGTATTTAAGGAGCTATATTAGTTATGTTATTAGAATATTGTACGTACTGAATTGACAATAAAAAAGTATTAACTTAAGTAATATAAATCGCAAAAGTAAGTTTCCATTTATATTAATATCCACAATGGCCACCTTTTTTGTTATACAGCTTAGCAAGTCGGCCTTCCATAGTATTAACAAGGATTTTGCATTGGTCTGGAGTTATTTTTTGCCAATTTTCGGTAATACATTTTTTTAATTCTGTGATGTTTTGGGGCGCTTGCTCCGAAATACGCATTTTAAGGATTGCCCAGGCATTTTCGATAGGAGACAAGTCAGGGCTTTGTGGTGGCCATTTTAAAATGTTTATATTTTCATTACGGACATATTCCAAAACTTTTTTGGCGGTGTGGATGGGAGCGTTGTCTTGCTGGAAAACAAAATCATTGCCTATCAACCTTTTGCCTTCAGGTACCGCTACGTCTTTTAAGATATTAAGGTAGATATCGGCATTTACCCTGCATTCCAAAGTTATAAGTTTACCTACGCCATTTGTGCACAAACATCCCCATACCATTACACCTTTTTCTGCTGCTTTAAAGGTCGGCCTTGTGCAGTTGTAAGCAAGAGAATCTCCTTTTTTTCTCCAAACGTAGATTCTACCATGAGAATGTTTCATTCTTATCATGGATTCGTCCTTCCATAAGACATTGTCCCAAAATTTTTGGGGTTTTAGAGCATGATCCTTGTAGAACTCCATTCTTTTCTTCATATTTAGCTTGCTGACATACGGAATTTTTCGAGCAACTCGCCCACGTTTACCTGCCTCATGTAGTCTTCTGCGTATAGTATCAGTAGATGGAGCATCACGACCTTCGTTAAGCAGCTGTGCTCGAATTTTAGGTACTGAAGTGAAAGGATTACTATCCGAGATAGCTACAATTCTTTTTTCTGTCCTTTTAGATGTCACTCTTGGCCTTCCACTCCGTTTTTTGGACTCAACTTGCCCTTGTTTTTGAAAAGCCCTTATTACTTTCCCAATGGAAGTATGAGATTTTTTAAAAATACTTGCTATAGTTCTATGAGAACTGCCTTGTTTATGCATTTCAATGATTGCCTTTCTTTCACCTGTTGATAATTGCTTAAAATTTCCCATATTTCTTACATAAATTTTTTACCTATTTAAAAATAGAAATGATTTGCCTCTGAAAAATTAACTAATACAAACGTTCCAATACTAACCGATGTGGTTTTATTTTAATTGTGAATGAACTGATTTCAACGTAAGAAATGAAGTAATTAAATCGTTTAATTCAAAAAGTTGTTTTAAAACCATCAAAACTAGCAAAAATATAGCAACGTTTAAATTGGAAACTTATTTTTGCAACGTCCTAGCTTCAACTGTATTATACAAATAATCAAATATTTTCAAATGCGCAATTTCAACGCAACTTAATTCCTATGAAATGAACAAATGATATCAGTTCTACGAAAAAATGCAACATGTGCTGAGTGCAGCCACACTTTCCATTTAAAAAAGGAACAGATTTAAAAAAGTTGTGTGTGGAAACTTATTTTTGCTACATACTGTATGTATATATAATTTAAAGCTTTAATCAGTATTGGCTTATTTGTTTGCTTACACTAAAGTTGCGCTGGCGTATGAGCAACATTTAATTATTTAAAGCTAGTTAATTTCCATGGCCCTTAGTAATAAAGAAATTCTAAGTCGATTCTTTCTAAAACTCGACTTTAGCTTTCAATCGGTAGTAATAATAACAAAAAAGTCACTTCTAAGTTAGAAAACATCTAGTTGTGGCTCGCCTGATTCTAAGTCAATTTTAAATTGATATTTGAAACAATTGTAGTGAATATGGACCATGAAGTATTTCGGGATCTAGAAATAATAAATGATGCCAGAAGCAGAAGTGCAAAGAAAAACTACAAAAGCCGTTTAAATGCTTTATTCTACAATGACGTAGAATTTAAAAAAAAACTACAGGTAGATATACTATATTATATAAATAAGCAATTAAATAAATAAGCAATAAAGTAAACAAACAATAGCATCAGCAGACAAAAGAAGAAACTTACTTTTATAGAGCCTTGCATTTTGATTTGTGTTTAAAAAATAAGCAAATAGTAAAATCAGCTGTTAAGCAAACCGAACAAAGGGTACGTTCAGGCATAAAATTTAAGATCAGTTCACAGTAGAAGCACTGAAGTCGACTTTTGTTAGATTTGTTTTATTACTACGAAATCTTAAAAGTAGCTTAGAATCACCTAACTAAGTTTGAGTTTAGAAGTGAGTTTTTACGTTTCTATTACTAAGGGCCCATGAGTCTTAAAAATTAAAAAAATATCGTATCACCATCTAAAATAAAAGCAAAATTGACAAAAATCATGTGTGGATATATTAGAACATTTTTTTTTTTTTTTTGTTTGCTATGTTCTCTACCTTTATACTTGTTTTTATACTTCAACCCGTGGTTGAATGATAAGGTTGTCGCTGGGCTGATCGCACTCTTTTCTCAGTACTCATAATTGTCAAAGTCAGCAAATATTGCGATAGAATATGAAAGATAAACAGGTGAAAGAGTTTTTATATGACCTGTCAACTTTGATTTGACAATTATGGGTACTCGCTCTCTCTCTCTCTCTCCGTAGCAACAACCTTATAATTTAACCATGCTTAAGCCTAGAGTTGGAAATTATGTTCGATAAAATATTATTAATCTACATATAAAAGAGTACTATTTTAACATAAAACATACTCAAATTTGTAAAGACAAAATCATAAGAAATAAATTTAATTTTATGAGAAATTTGCACCAGCTCCCTTGTCTGAGCAGAAGATTTTTTGGGCATTTTTTTTTTATTTCTACATTTATTTTTGAGTTTCGAAGTATTTCGTATTTGCTGCTTTCTCTAGTTTTCGTATGCAATAATTTTTCTAAAAACATTTTAAAGATTTCTTTTAAGGAGGGACACGACATTCGCGGCAGAGAAAGCAGACCTTTTTTTAAAAATTCATAACTCAGTCAAAAACAAACATTTTTCCAACATTTTTTTTTTATTATTGTAGAGAATTGAACAAATTTCAAGAAAAAAAATTCAAAAAAATATATTCTTCACTCCAACATGGTTTTATAGAGCTCCAAACTGGCGGCAGAGAAAAAGACGGGGCCTCGTGGTTGTAGCGCTGGGAGTTGCAAAAATTGTCCGATCTGATATAAAAATGATTTTTTTAAATCTTAACAAAATTCGTTATAATATGACACGAGCTTTTTTTTAAAATTTTTTTTCAATTTTTGGTGATGTTCCAAATTTGAAAGTGTGTTTTTTCGAAAAAAATATTGACTTTAAAAATTCATAAAAAATCGAAAAAAAAATTTAAAAAAAAAGCTGGTGTCATACGATAGCGTATCAAGTTTGAAAATATACAAAAAAAAAAAAAAAAAATTTGTTAAAAAATGAAGCCGCTAGTGCCGCAACCAGTACGAAAAACATGGTTTCGAGATAAACGCGTTCAAAGTTTGTGAACAGAGAAAAAAAAGGTTACCTTCAATCTGACATGCCTGCTTCGTGCCTTCGTTATCTTGTGTTGTGCTGTTTCTTATAGTTTTTTGCAATCGTTAAGCAAATCGGGCTTCTTTTGAAGCTTCATATGCCTTCACTCTGGCGCATTTCAAACGATTTGCATCATTTCCTTTAGAAAAATTCAATGATGTAGCTCCTATGGTGATACCAAGTAGTTGAAACATTTGCAAATAACTAAAAAGGTGCGAAATAACAACCACCAAAAGTCAGGTAGCAAGTAAAACAAGTATATACCAGCTGCCGTACGTAGGTAGCGCAAAAATTAACAATGCGCTCTCCTAGTCCGGCTGTAACTTTTGAACCCATAGGAATTTTTCCATGACATTTTTCTTAGAATCTTAAGAATATTTACTAAAATACAAAATTATTAAAAAAAAAGTCAATTTCAAAAAACTGCCAATGTCATGTCCCCCCTTAATGATTTTCCCAATATGGCGATTTTTTGAATTTAAAAGAAACAACAATATTTAGGGGGGCAAGTGTCATAAGAAGAGCTTAAAATAAATGAAAGTATTCACTTTTCTTAATTGTCCTACTTTTCTTAATCTTTTTTTTTTTTTTAAAGATAACTACCAGTCATCAAAAACGGAGAGATAAAAATCTGATAAAATCTGAATTTTACATGAACGATTTCAATTTGAAACGATTGCATTTCGGTAGTTTTCAAATCAAAAAGTACTGCAAAATAGTACAAAATATCCACATTCCCCAACCCTGCTTCAACCTGCATATAAATCAATTATATGATTCAATTCAATTTTATCGCATATATTTTTCTGACGGTTGCGAGCATTAAGAGCGTTAAAAGTAATCGACAGTAGAACGAAATTAGTTGAGAATTTTATTATAGTTTTAAAAATGTATATAAAAAAAGCTGTAATGTATGGAGAATGGTTGAAACTGCGTCAAGTTGCACGTTTGTCATTTGGAGAACGACAAAATTATATGGAAGCTTGACTAAATGAAATGTTGGAAGATTGTACAGAAGTAAGTGTGCATACAGTGAGCGCCAATTATTTATTTAAAAAAAAAAAAAACAAACAAAAAATTAAAAGTAATGTTGCAGATTTCTTAACTAACATATTAGACATTAAATGCAATAAAATCTTATAACAAAAAAAAACACACGGATAAAAAGATTTCATTTAAAGTTAAATGGAACAGATTTTACGCGTCAAAAACAAAGTAAACAGAAATTGCAATTTAATTTTTAATACTTGGTTGGTTTTCCTTTGGACTGTAGTACTGCATTCAGTCTTCTAGGCATCGAATCGACAAGATTGTTTGTAACCTCAGAAGAGATTTTGGCTCATTCTTCTTTCAAAGCCTTTTTAAGGTCCTGGAAAGACTGGAAATCGTTCTCAGTCTGACTATGCGTGTAAACAGTAAAGAAGTGAAACATATCCGACATATTGAATTTTAAAGCGATGATATCAGCTTCGAAATCAAACTCGTTGTCGGAATTTGAAAATCACAAGATTTCGCAAAAATGCAAAAAAAAGTCTGACATCAGATTTGAAATCAACGACCCTCTAGAATTGTTGGATGTACTTAAAAATAGGTACATTTTATGTGGTGGCAACCCTTTATGACAACTTGAATTTTAAAATTCTGACATCAGATTCGAAATCAGCGACCCCTTAAGGGAGTATTCCTGGTTAAAGGCTGTTTTTGGACCCTTTTTGAAAAACCTTCTTATTTGAAAACGCTAAGAGTTATTAATATTCTGTTTTTTTATTGTATTACGAACATACTCGTATTAAAGTATATAAAAATTTTTTTTCTTTGTACGAGGGCTGTTTAAAAAGTTGCCGGCCTTCAAAGTTGGGCGTCAAACGGCGTTAGATTCAGTACAGATGTATTCTAGTCCCTATCTCAATCATAATTTTGCGATTATTTTTTACAAAATGGCGGTCATTGAAATATGAAAAACCTATTTTGGGTCTTTTTTTTTGTAGCTTAGTGCACAAAAAAAAAATAGTAAAAAATTGTTTAAAATTGTGATTGAGATAGGGACTAGAGTGTTGACAATGTTGCGTTGATTGCACTTTATTTCATCAAAATGGGTTCAGAACGGGTGCAATCTGGGCCGCAGGCTTGAAAAACGCGGCTTCGGGATAAACGCTTTTAAGTTTGAAGTTATTTTTTGCACCAAAAAAAAATTGAAATGAAAAATTTGAGCATCCAGTTTAGACAATTTTGCGTCGATTGCGCTTGGTTTTATCAAAATCGGTTCAGTACAACCGGAGAAAAGTGACTTCGAAGTTCAAAAACGTGATTTTGAAAAAAACTCAAAGAAAATTTTAGGCAATAAAACATTTTTTTTTTTATATAAGTACTTACATATATCAATCTGCAATGCCAGCCCCATAACGAACTCCTTCCTTTTCTTCAAAAAATGAGGACTCAGCGGCTCATTGTGCTCTTCGGGCAGTTCTACCTTCTTTTGATGCGGCCAGAGCTCTGGCTTCGGAACTTTTCAAACATTCTTCGTTCCGAGACATGGCGAAATCATATGTGACAAAAAATTGGCCAAAAACTTTCGTAAAATATGAAATATTTACAAACAAAAATGTTTATCAAAACTGTACTTTTCAAAACTTTATGCGCGCGCGCGTCCGGTTTATAACTCAATTCAAAGTGAACTAAACGCTGCCAACATTCGGAAACCTAAGCTCTAAAATGTGTATTCATTTATTTTTAAAATGCGTATACAAAAAATTTATTACCTACTAAAGAACGCGTTGAACGAAATTCGGTGGTTTCCCCCTGGTCTTCAAGCCGTTGCATTCAAAAAGTAATCAAATCGCATTTTGGAGAAAACATTGCTGGACAAAAAAGGCCATATCTCTAAAATTCTAAATTCTAAAATATTCACGCTATAAAAATATGCAAAAAAACAATCGAAAAAATGTTTGCCAACCAGGAATACTCCCATAAACTCTTTAAATATGTTTAAAACTCATAAAAACATATTATTAGGTAGCAGTCCGGTGGAACAATTGAGTTGGCAATCCTATCCACCATCCTGAATTTTATAATTGCGATAACAGATTCAAAATTAAATCCGTAGTCAGAATTCGTAAATTACAAGGATTCGCAAAAATACAACGAAAAATTGAGGTGGTGATAATTTCCGCCATCATGAATTGTAAAATGCTGATATTAGATTCGAATCCATTAATCCGTTTCAGTTTTTTTTTTACATATAAACAAAACCGTTTCACCGTTTTTTTTTTTGTTACATGTTTATAAACAAAAAACCTTTTTCTTACATGTTTATAAACATGAATACGTGTTTTTTTGAAATTTTTCTCTCAATAAAAATCCATCACATCGCCGCCTAAGAAGTTTCACTTTAAAAATTAAAGTGCCTGCTGATTTTTAACCGACATCAAAAAGGAGGAGGTTCTCAAGTTCGTCGGTTTCTCTGTTTTCTTTTTTTTTTTTTTTTTAATGTATGTACATCGATAACTCCTAAACCATATGCCGGATTGCCATAATTTTTGGTGAACAGATAGATATCATAAACACGGAGGTGCCCGTAAAAAAGTGAGCGGTATTCGAGAACTGGGCGTGGCAATACTATATCTCGCAATACTATATACTACTGTATCTCGAATAATATTGACACTAGGGTACTGCAATGTAGGGATAGGCATAATTATGACAAATTACCTTCAAGAAAAGGGGCGTTATTCGACAAATGGGCGTGGCAATATTAAAAAAACAGTGTATCTTGAATAGTTTTAAGACTAGAGTATTTAGTATAGAGGTAGACACAATTAATACAAAGTGTGGTCAAGAAAGTGGGCGTTATTTGACAAATGGGCGTGGAAATATTAGAAAAATACTGTATATCTAATAATACTGACACTAGTGTACTGCAATTTAGTCTAGGGGTAGACATAATTAATACAAATTACCGTCTAGAAAATGGGCGTTATTTGACAAATAGGCGTGGCAATATAAGAAAAAGAGTATGTCTCGAATAATATTA
Source organism: Coremacera marginata (assembly GCA_914767935.1). Taxonomy (NCBI): domain Eukaryota; kingdom Metazoa; phylum Arthropoda; class Insecta; order Diptera; family Sciomyzidae; genus Coremacera; species Coremacera marginata. The sequence goes on from OU612045.1 coordinate 163,950,164, forward strand.
ATACTGCGGTACTGCAATTTAGTATAGGAGTAGGCATTATTAGTGCAAATTACAGTCAAGAAAGTGGGCGGTATTTGTCTACTGGGCGTGGCAATATTATAAAAACTGTGTACCTTGAATAATATTGGCACTAGGGGCACTGAAATTTATTGTAGTACATAGGTAGGCAGAATTATTAAAAATTACGGTCAATAAAGTTGGCGTTATTCGATAAATGGGCGTGGCAATACTAGATTAACACGATCTCAGTTAATATTGCCGCTGGTGTACTGAAATACAGTACAGGGGTAGGCACAATTATTTCAAATTATGCTCAAGAAAGTGGGTGCTTATTTAACAAAGGGGCGTGGCAATATTAGAAAAACACTATATCTTGAATAATTTTGACACTAGGGTAATAAAACTCGTTACAAGAATGGGTATAACTATTTCAAAACACCTGACATCTAATTTAAATTTAAGAGACAGATATTTGAAATAACCAACAAACTTTCAGAATTTAATAGAACAAATTTTTAAAACACTTTTTTCGAAAATTTATCATATTCTCTAAAAAGGAAGAAATAAAATTTTTTTAAAAAAAAACCAACCGACTACAAAATCACTACATTGTAAAAAATAATTATAAAATAACTTCTCCTTTTAATTTCTTGGTCATATTTGATAATTTATTTATGGCTTCATTCTGTATAAAACAACGATAACAGCTGATCAGCTGGCGAACGATGCCGTAACACAGTAACTTTTTGCAATCTGTATCGCTAACGATGAATAAAACAACGAAGCGAGACGTCAAAATCAAACGAACACTTTTAAGTTATCGTTGTTTTATTTGAAATATTTTTGAAAATGGATGAAAATATTTTTGAAAATGGATAATTCTATAATTATCTGCGATGAATCTATGTTGAAGCATTTGTTTAGCTCAGCTCATAAACTCTTAACTATTATTATGTATAAATAAATTCATAACTTACTCAGTTTCTGGTAACTCCAAAACATTCGTGCAATCTTGCAACCTTCGTCTGTGCACCCTCAAATCGTTCCTATCGCTTTCCTCGAAATCAAACACGGCAATAGCTGCATACATTTTAGTCAAATCACTATTTTGATTAAAAACACTAAACACCCTAAATCAACAATCGTAAAAAACAATGAACATTAAAGAAATTGACCGATTTGCTCAAAATATTTTTCTTCAATGTAAGCAAAAACAGCTGATTCATATTAACATACTGAAAATAGGCATTGCCAACAACCAAAAAACGAAGCTAAAAGTTTATGAAATCTTTGCAAGAAAATGCCGAAATTCTGTGATTTTCTAGAATTTTTTATCTGGCAATTTTTAATTTGACAACTGCTTGTGTATAACAGTTTGAATAACGTAGCAAACGTAAGCTTAACGTAAGGGTTGCCGATCAGACTCATTTGAGATACAGATTTTGTTTAGTTTACAACTTCGTTCGTATATTCATCGTTCGTTGAATGGTTCTTTAGAGATACTAAATGAGGCTATTAAACATATTATTACATATGAAATCTTATTATTAATTTTTTCTTATTTGTTCTATTATCTGCATAAAGATAGTATTTAAAAGAATATATAAAAAAATATGATAGTTAATATTATGCTGTAACCAATCATAACGATTCATATATGAATCGGTTTGCACCATAGTGTTGAATTATAACTTTTATATTACACAGCAACTGAAAAGTACCAATAACTTCACTAGTAAACAAGTTCTCAGAGCTCAAATTATTTTGAAAGCTGCGGAAACAAACTGCAACAGTTGAAGTAAAAGTTTCATGCCTAGACACTTTACAGTATTTTATGCAATTGCATAACTTTTCTGCCTTATTACATTAAAACTGAAATGATTTTCATAAACTTTAAGCACTAAAGAATTTTGAAATGAACTCATAAAAGGGCGGGCGAGAAAAAGAAACGAAATTAAAAAATAAAAACCACTGACATGCAAACAAAAAAATTATGCAGTTTCATCAACATCAGCAGAAAACTTTTATAAACATCACGACTGAATGTGTCTAACTGAGCGCCTGTCTAACTGTCTGTCGAGCTGCCAGGCGAATAACACAAGGCTGTCAAAAGTGTTGCATGCACCAAAAATTGCTTAAGCCTTTGCGGAAGCTGCTCAAGTAGCTGTTCAAGACTGAGCAAGGCAAGCAAGACAGGAAGGAGTTGGTAGGGCGTAAAAGTAAAGCAGCACTAGTTCGAGCAAAATCAGTAAAATAATGCGGCCAACATGCGCAAATATTATAAGAAATAAAATAAATGGCGTCTCTTCAAACATCATCAGCAGCCACAGCAGCAGCAGCAGCAAGAAATGCATAAAAAAGGACGATATTTGTGTGCAAACTTTTTGTTTGCACGTCGTATCTTCTTCTTAACTTTTGCTGCATCAACTTGAAAAATAAACGAAGTACATGAATAAGATTTTTATGCGCTAACATATCCTTGAGGTAGCGCAGCCAAGGATGTTATACGGCTGTGAGCTTTATGTATGTGCATATAAAGAAGCAAAAGCAGAACAGGATGATATTTTTTTCGTCAAGTGTATGTTTGTTTGTGTGTAAAACATGAGTGCTTTTCTGTTTTTTTTTTTTTCCTGGCGACCAAAGTATGCGACACACACGAGTGAACCGAAAAGAGCAACGCAAGAACATCCGAAGCATAAACCGGAAAATCAAAGCTGAACGTAGAACGAAGAAACTTAATATATTTATCTACTTATGTATTTGTTCTAGAAACTTAGAGAACTTTCGAAAAACTCAAATATTTGAAGTAAAGTTATTATTAATAAAGCGGTAAGAAACACGTTTCAAACTTTATTAAATATATGCGTGAGTACTTATTTAAAAACTATCATCGTAGATACTTAATTAACAAGAATATTTTAAAATATTTCATATATTTTTCTAAATCAAAAAATTCGACTTTAAAAGCTTAGCTAACACATGCTTAGGTGGCGCTACAATCGTAAATCAGTTTTGACCTTGTCTAAAAACAAAGGCAGCCATCTACTTTGGAAGTAGGCTGATTTTTAAAATAAATGCCTGAGGGGACAAGCTCTCAGTCATAGCATTAAAAGCAATTTATAAATTAGGGAAAAATATGCTTAGAATTAGCAATTTTTAAAGACGCTGTTATAAGCCATCCCATAAAGAAATTATTTATTAAGCTTTAAGTTTTTATAAGGATGTTTTCTGTAACTATAAAAGGAAAGTAATCATGAAAAAATTAGTATACTTATATGTATAAATATAGTTAAATGAAAAGTTTATGTAAAGAACTCGGCAAATCTAATATTCGCCTGTTTAACAAAAACATGTCTTTTTGTATTTAAGGGGGTCTTCTCATTGAGCAACTTTTTTTTTTTTTTACTTTTTTTTGCATTTATTTATAGCTTGGGTAGTTGTGAATATGCCCCTAAAAGGATTTTTGGAAATTCGAAATACTTTAGAAGATACAGCCTTTTTTGTGAAGCAAGGTCTTCGTCAAAATGAGCTATTTTTTTTCGACTCATTTTCGAACGAATCGGCATAAAGTAACCACCGAATTCCGTTGAAAATGTTTATTGTTAGGTAAAAACGTGTTTGCACACATATTCATACAAACATACGAAAACACATTTCTGCTTATTTTAGGGGTTGAAGCATTTTTTGAGTCCAGGTGTTCAACTGAAAGCATCATTTAGTTCAGTTTGTATCGAGTTGAGCAACAGACGCGTGCGCTTCAGTGAACGGAAAAGTAAATTTTTCATAAATTCATTGTGATTTTTGTAAAATGGATCGGAAAAGTAATAAAAAAAAAAAAAAACGCCCAAGTGAGCGTCAGAATCGTGCTAAAAAACGCGGGTTTAGTGGAAATCAGCATCTTAGACCAGAGGATTCTGAATATACCAGTATATCGGCCAAGAAATTTAAGAATAACGAAGACGACGAAGTATCAATCAAAAACAATTTGAAGTATTGCATTCTCGAGTTCTGTTCTGTGTTTACCACGTTGTCAGCGTTGGTAATTTGTGCCTCATGCAAGCAAAAAATTGAGTTCTCAGAAGCCTCACCAAATGGAGTTGGATTTAAAATCGCTTTGAACTGCGCCTGCCCACGCACAACATATATTCCTTCGTCACCCATTGCCCCCACCGGTGCGTCAAGCTGGTGCGCATGGCAGAAAGCAGCTGCTGAAGGTACGTTAGATAGCTTTCACCACACGTATGCACCTCTCGACAAGAAGGTAATAAAACCAGCTTACGAAGCGCTGTCGGCAGATAATTTGCTTGAAAGATGCCTTGGATCTGAAACTCAGAATTCCAATGAGTCCTACAATTCTGTTCTTTGGTCACTTTCGCCCAAACACATCAACTCAGGCGCACGCACCATCGAAGTGGCCAATTTCATTGCAACGTGCCTCTTCAACGACGGTTTTATACCCATACTTAAAATTATGGGTTTGATGGGTATTGCGATTGGCAAAAACGCATACGAATACGCACTATCTCGCAATGAAGACAGATTGAACCGATCAGAGACTCGAGCTGCGGCATCATCAAAAGCTGGCAGAACGGCTCGCAGAGCAGAGAGGGCAGCAGAAAGCAGTTTCTACGAAAAAGAGGAAGGTGGCCTGTATGGAGCTGGCATCGCCGACTAATATTTGTAAGTAAAAATTGTCAGCTCTTTAAAACTGCATTTAAACATTTTTGATTTTTTTTTTTTTCCCCCAAAAAAATTACTTCAAACTTTAAACGCGTTTATCTCGAACCCACGTTTTTCGAACTGGCGGCCATGATATCTCCAGTTCAACTGAACCGATTTTCATGAAACAAATTGAAATCGACGCAGAATTGTCACCATTCTCGGGTGAACCTCGACCATAATTTAAAAAAATTTTTTACTATTTTTTTTTTACACTAAACTACAAAAAAAAAACCCGAAATTGAAATTTTTTTTTTGAATGGCCGCCATTTTGTCAAAAAAAATCACAAAATTAAGTTTGAGGTTCACCCGAGAATTACATCTATGCTGATTATAACCCCGTTTTTTTTTTTTTTCATTTCAGACGCTCCGGAGACCCGGAATCGTGGCCGCCGTGACGACACCTTTTTTTTTCACCACCAACTTTGAAGTCTCATTACTTTTTGAACAGCCCACGTATCGAGGCAAAAAAAATTTTTTATTTACTTTAAACCTTTTGTAATACAATAAATAAAAAAAGTTTTCAATTATTCTTTGCGTTTTCAAATAAGAATTTTTTTAAAAAGAGTCCAAAAAACGGGTTTTGAATGAGAAGACCGCCTTAATATAAAGTCTAACCTGCCCACTGAGTTTTAAATGGCCGCAGTACACTGACTGTGCAAAGGTAGCATAATAATTAGTATTTTAGTTGAAGGCTGGAATGAATGGTTGGACGAAATATTGACTGTTTGATTTAGATTCTCTATGATGTCGGCGTAGAGCTCATCGATCCATCGTATTCGGTACTCCTCACATACGCTGGTCAGTCCGTAGATCTTCTGCAGGATTTTTTTCTCAAAGTCTCCCAAATCTTCAGCCTTTACGTTGTGTTGCATTTAACGAAACTTAACGGGATTGGCATGGTTAGTGACTTAGAGAGTCCGATTTTTGTTCGTCGAGATAGAAAGTAAAACCTTTTATCTCCTTCGTTTGATCTCATTACTGATATCATTGGTGGAGTTAGTGTTCCAGCGAAGATAAGACGCTGGAACTGCTTATTTGTTGACATCAGGTATTTCGTCTCATTTATTTGTTTTTTCTTATTTCATTCTTTGATAAAGTAAAAGCTGTCAGAGATATAAAGTTAGCGGAAAAATTTTAAAATCCCATTAGTAATTTAACTATTTTGATTTAACCTATGAATTTATTCATCCTGTAGTTTTCTATTACCAACTTTCGGTCCTTTCTTCCCCCCTTTTCACCTCTTTTCTTGCTATTCTTACCCAAACACCCAAAATAAGCCATAACTTCGAACTCATTTTAAGTGTTTTCTCCAGCTTTCTCAATCAAAACATACTGTATATTGTATTTTTTCTGTCACATTTCCAACAATAATATCCAAACACAAGCCTACTAATATACTTACAAACATAAACACACCAGTTTTTCGATTCTATTAAAGGTACAACCAGTTCTTGGTAGAGAGCTTTTGCCTTCTTTTTACTACCATCTTCTTTCTTCTTTCGAGTTACGCCTTTTTATGCTTGTGATTCTCTGCGAGACACAAATTGCAATCGTATAAAAATTATCATAAAACTCGCATTCGCATCAATTTAAGCTTTATTGAAAATGCTGAGTGAGTATAAATAAAACAAATTATATAAACTTATATATTTTTTCTTTTTCTTTTTTATTGTATCTGAAACTTAATTCAAGTGCTTTCTGCTGTTTTCTATAGTTTTCGTGGCATTGATTTTTATAGTCAGCGCTCTCCAAAAATATTGTATAATTGCTTTTTATTAAGCCAACAGGGTGCCACACTTAGTATACTAAAAATAATGCCATTGATTATATTTCTCTTTGTTACTGTTTTTATTATATGACTTGAGTTTATGTGTGCGCGCTGGCATATTAATATCACTCATACGCAGTGGGGTGTGTGTGTGTGTGTGTGAAATACTTTTTAATAAATCCTTTTAACGAAGCAGCTTAAATTTTATAGTATACATAAATTAATGCACAATATTAAATATGGCATATAAAAGAGAACAAATTTGCGAAATAAAATTATGCGTCAATATAATATGGATCAATATAAAAAACTACTTAAATAATTTTTTATCTAAAAATAAAATACATTATCTTCGATTATACGAGTATAAGACCGTACATGGGCACACTGCACTAGTTATTAAGTGCATTCAAAATAGCAGTAAGCAGTAAATTGTTATTGATAATTAAATTCAATTCGCATTACCAGTAAATTTTTACTGTAAATTACAGTAAATTACAGTAAATTTTTACTGATTAGAACTAGACCTAATTTTTTCTACAGATTCAGATAACTGTGTAGTGTCTGCGAGTTACCTTCTTCTTTCAACACTCGATAAGTACCATCCACCACTATGCCTTCCCTTATCTTACAATAATAATATCAAAAAGACACGCGTCGAGCACTCGTACAGTTTCTACTTTCGGAAAATTAATTTTGTAAAATTGGAAATTTTATTCAGTAGCATCGATTTAAAACAATGACATGATTTTCGACTGCTACACACAATCTGTCCCATTCATTAGGCAGAAAACCTTTACGTTATCTCCTTCCTGGTACAATAAAGAACTACGTTCACTCCGTAATAACAGAAACAAACTTTGTTGCGCATATCTAATATCTCGTTCTTCTCTTGATCTCACAAATTATTTTCATGCCTATAACCTTTTTTTCCCACTCTGTCAAAATTTATATGAGTCCTTTCTTGCCTATATTCAAACAAAATTGTTGTCGAATCCTAAAAGCTTCTATAAGTTCAACAATATCAAAAGAAAATCTAACAACTACCCATTTACCCTTACTTTTTCGGACATTTCCTCAGACAACCCGGGAATAATTGCAAACCTATTTGCAAATTTGTACAGTCAGTCATTCACAAACCATAACGATGAACTAGGCTACGATAAAGGAACTCATTTCATCATAAAGGAACTGTGCTAACGCCGCTGACTTCTGTTGATATTACACTAGCTGATGTGTTAGGAAAGATATATTATCGAAAGGATGATTTTTCTACTGGAATGATGATGCGTTGCCTGCTATTGTCATTGAAAAGTTCCCCCTATTGGCTCATTTTCATTTTTCTAATTCCGTTTTTCCTAAGTTTTAGAAGAATTCGTATATAATACCTCTGAATAAAAAAGGACTAAGAAATGCTATTTCTAACTACAGACCTATTGCAAAACTGTTATGTACTCCCAAATTGTTTTAAGGGGGTCCTCTGGTAATCCGAAAATTTTTTTTTCGATTTTTTTTTTTCATATTTCTATTGCTCAGATACTCAAAAACATTTTCCAAAAAGGATTTTTCAAAATTCGAAATAGTTTAGGAGATACAGGCATTTTTGTGTAGGTATGTTTTCGTCAAAATAACGCATCAGCAAAGTTGTTTATTTGCCTGCAGTCATTAGTCGAAAATTCTGTGGAATTCTTCCAAAATATGTATTGATATTACAAAATATACACACACAGTATGTATACATGCAGTATGTATACATGCATGTTTTGATTTATGTGTTGAAATGATTTTGAGCCCAGGTGTTCACATGAAAGAAGCAAACGAAAGAGATTCAGTTTATTTTCGAACGCTGAAAGCTACGCGTGCGCGATAATTGCTGTTGTAAAAGAAAAGAAAAATCGTTTTGTGTTTTTTTTTTTGCTATGGATAAAAAAAGCCACCCAAACGCGCCCAGAGCTAAAAACGTACGCATCATCGAAAGAGGGTCGCACAGCCCGCAGAGCCCAAAAAGCCATGGAAAACTCGTTTTATGAGATGGAGGAAGGCACACTTTATGGGGCTGGAATTGCCGATTAATATTCGTAAGTATTGTATTAAAAAAATATGTGTTAATGTCATTTGTGTGCCTCAAAATTGAAGTCAAAACTTTAAACGCGTTTTTCTCGAAACCATGTTTTTCAAAACTTTGCGCACGATAACTCAAACAGTTTTTGACCGATTTTGATATATGAGGCATGAAACGACGCAGAATTTACGCCGCTATAGCCCCTACCTCAAACTTGCCGAAAAAATAATGTTTACTATTTTTTTTCTACACTAGACTACAAAAAAAAAGGTCGAAATTCGATTTTTCATTTTCAAAGTGGCGGCTCCCCCCCTAAAAAAATTTAGATTTTTGTTTCCGAGGTAGGGGCTATAGGGACGTTCATTCTAAGTAACTGAATATTTTTTTTTTTTTTTCAGACGATGTTTACACTTGGAATCGTGCGCAATTTGGACCCACCTTTTTTCCGGAGAACCTCGTTACCAGGCCGAGAACTTTCTGAACGGTCCATAAATTCACTTTTTCAAAATTTTGTATTTTTTTCAATAAATTAAGCTACCCAAATCAAAAAACGGAACTAAAATATCTTTACTCGTTCTCTTTCCACAATATTTTGAAAAAAGGCTAAAATTTGGCATAGATTACCAGAGGACTTCCTTAACCGTTTCGGGACGAGAACTTTTGTGGCCATCAATCTTAAAAAAGAGTTTAGATATAGTCTCCTAATGTTGTTTTAAGAAAAGTAATTTCATAATATATTTTTAGGACGTTCCGAAAAGGAGATATCGTCCTGGGACAAAAACATCCCAAACACACCTGAAAAGCAAAATTTGAATAATAAAATCAGAATATATTTTACTTTATACGTATTTCAATTTATTTTATTCTTTTATAATATTTATTGTAGCATAAAATTATTTTAATTAGTTTCTATGGCAAGGTGTGAAACATTTTTTACAAAACGCCAAGTTGCAGGCAATGCAAAGCTGATTTGTGCGACTTTCTTTTCCGTTTTTAGTACAATTTACGCACCGTTGTCGCTTGTTTGTTCGTGTTGGTAAATGGTCCCCCAGATTTTGTTTGATACGTTTTTTCATAGTGCTGAGGGGTCCTGTTCGAACCTTGCGTCGTATTTTCGCTTGCTTGCTTCCTTCGTCAATGAGAGATTCGGAAAGCTCCACTAATAATCCCAAAAATGGTTCTCTTTTTTGCCGTGGATGATTTGTTTCCGCATGGATTATCCACGCATTGACAGCGCATGTCATCATAAGCCGAAAGAAAACTTTTCGCCACCATTTCGTTGACTTCCGGTCAAGTTCATACAACGTACTCATTTTGTCCGCCAAATTTACGCCACCCATTAGATTTCTGTACGTTTTTACAATATCCGGACATGTTATATTTATTTTTTTGCCATCCTTCTGTTTTCTTGTAACAGTGTCCACTGAAGCTTTATGGCAGTTGCTAAGCAGCATAACCTGTTTTGTGTCTTGCCAAACCACTGCCAAAGTACCAGACGAATTGCTCTTGAAGACATATTCTCCTCTGCTTAGTTTCTCAGTAAAAGTTGGTAAATTTTTTCTGTTAGATATACAAGTACCGAAGGCTGGAAACGGTATATTATTAATTAATTTTACTGACGTGAAAAAGCGATCAAAGCACAACGTTGTGTCAGGGTGTCTGATAGTCGCTGACAATTTCATGACAACGCGTTCGCCTAATGTGGATGATTGATAGGAATGGTCTTCTTTTCCGGAATATATATTAAAATCGTATGTATAGCCTGTCAAACTGCCGCATCGCATCCATAGTTTTATGCCTCTCTTTACAGGTTTTAGTGGCATATACTGCTTCAACGTAGAGCGGCCTAGAAATTTTGTCATAGATTCATCAATGCTTTGGAACGGAGAGTCTGATCTATATTTTTGAAAGTTTTTTTTTAGACAATCTACCAAATCATCAACGAAATAAGTTTTTGGTTATGGATCAGGTTGGAATGATAAGGAAGAAAAATAAAGTTTGGACATAACGTGTAAAAACCGGTCTCTGGACATTGCTTTTTTTATGTATGCATTACCCAATGACGTGCTATTCGACCAATAGTCCTTCAAAGATGGCACTCGATTATATGACATAACAAAGGTACATCCAAGCAATATAAGTATTTCGCCGAAATCGGTTTTTGCACGTTTGTTTTTAGGATGGCTGCTATTGAAAATATCAATCCTTTCATTAGTAGAATGAACAATGTGATGAACAAAACTTCTAGGCAGCAGCTTGAAAAATATTTCCACAGGCTTCAATCCTCGAGGTATTCCTCCATGGCTAACGGTGCGATCTTCACTAACTGTAAATCGTGGTGTGAATGTTGGTAGGGGGTTTGACCAAATTATAACATTGTTTGGCCAATCAGAAACAATTTCTTCATCCAGACGTTCCACTTCAAATATTTCTTCGTCAGAGTCATCGGAAATATCATTTGCAGTTTCATTCGCATCAACAATTTCCATTCCTTCATTACTATGATCCGTGTCTTCTTCCTCTTCTAAAGCACTACTGCCTTTCTGACTGGGACTATAAGAAGAATCACTAGCAGCAAATGGATCATCCTCATCATTGCTTGAATTATTAAGAAAATCCTCAATTTCTGGAGTCGCCAGTTTACGTTTTCCGTCCATATCTTTCTAAGAAAAATAATGTGAATGAGTACGGTTGGGATGTTAACGTCCCACAAATAAACAGTTTTGGGATGATTTTATCCCACGAAACTTACCTTAGCCGCAAATTCAGAAAAATATCTTTTTATTCGTTTTCGATTATATTTTCTATGAAATAACAACTGTTTGAGTACAACTTTACTAAATGACACTTTTTTCCACACTAAAGACACTTGTTTTTTGAGCTTTTGTCGATGGTCTTATTAGCAACTCAAACCGCGCGAACTGATTTATGACTTTTGACATAAGCTTGATGTGTTATATTGACAGCTATATTAAATTTTTTGTAGAGAAGAATATAAATAATGATTTGGGACGGTTTTCAACCAAATCGTGTGAGAATTTTCAGAGATATGATTTTTCAAATTTTTCTGGGATAAAAATATCCCTGTCGTCCCGAAACGGTTAAAGTATTACCTATGACATTCTCTTTTTCCATTGCAAGTCAATTTTTCCTCCTAGTCAACGCGTTGACACGTCGAGGGAAGATCGACTACCACTAACATTAGAGAATTTGTGTCAAACACTTTATGCTTGTTGGAAAGTGGGTACCAAGTTGATGAGGTTTCTATAATCTCACACACTATCATTCATCTTAAGCTCAAAGCCTTTGGTTTTCCATCACTGTTTATATCATGGATTCAATCATATCTCGAAGAACGCCGTTATAACGCCATCTTTAGATTTTCCAATTCAGAGTCGTTTACAGCTACCTCTAGTGTCCCGAAGGGAATCACCTTGGTCCTTTGTTATTCGCTTTAACCATCTCTGATGTAGATGGAATCGTCAAAGTACCCAATCTTTCTGTGTATGCTGATGATAGGAAAATCTATCGGCGCATACAAACCAGCGCTGACTCTTGCAATCTTCAAGACGATCTGGTTAGTTTTTCCACTTGGTGCCAAAAAAATCTTCTTGAACTCAACGTTAGTGAATGTCAAGCTATCACGTATTCACGTAAGCGACTCCAACTTCCTTCGAGAACCTATTACTCAGCAAGCCAGTTCCTTCTGTAAGCTATTTACATGACTTAGGTGTATTATGTGACAAGGAACTTAATTTTAGGTCTCGTATTGATATTAAGATTAAAAGAGACAACTCTGCACTGGCTTTCGTAAAACACTGGTCCACTGGTTACCTTATCTTTGTTAGACCCATCCTCGAATATGCTAAACAGGTTTGGTCTCCTATCTACAACACCCATTCTGTGCGAATCGAAGGCGTTCAACGAAGATTCATTCGGTTCGCACTTCGCGATCTTCCCGGTTCTAACAGTTTTAACTTACATCCTTATGCAGACCATCTGAAGTTGATCAACATGCAAACTCTTGTAAAACGAAGGAAAATTGCCAATTTACTCTTCATTCATCAATTTGTATGCCGAAGCAACTAAAATCCTTTAATACCAACCCACATACCACACTTCCACCTTAACTTACACAGCACCGACTATGGATGTAGTGAACCTGTAACCAGGATGCTTCGTGTAACCAACAATTTGATCACTGAATTCGATTATCATCTGAACAGATCTCGACTCCAAAATAGCTTTCTTAACTCCAGCGCCACTTCTTCTTAACTCCAATGCCATTTCTTCCCCATCTCTAATGTTTTCTTGCAATTAGCATAAAGTACGTATATGTTAAGCTTTATAAATATAATTAATGATATTCCATGTTAATTATAAGTTCATTAATCTTTATTTTTTTCCTGTCTTTTCTATTTGACGTGTTCTTAAAATTACGTCATTCAGGTGTACGGATTACGCTCACCACGACTCAATATCTTTCGAACACCAACATAAGGAAAAGAGAAAAAACACAGTTGCGTCGTTGGACACACGAGCGAAGGGAAGCTTTTTCGCAGTTACATAGATTTGATGGCTTAATAATTTTTTCTTTTTAATAAATTAATTTTTAAATTCAAAAATTTCAATAACATAAAATAAACTTAAATACAAAAAATACTTACTGGTTATTTTTTTATTGTTGAATGTAAAATTTCCACGCCAATATATATAGTATAGTATATGTAATACGGGCGTATAATGCCAGCGACTCTTCTTTTTAACTCTCCACACATGGTTGTGAACTTGACTGCACTGAACAAATGTTTTCCTTCAACAGCGTACTACGTAGCGAATAAAAATACCGCTGCCGGCCTGTTCGCTGTCAAAAAAACTCAATGTACCTGGTCCAAAATGCAGCATTTTAAGGCACTTAAACGGGTTGGGTACTTAAGAGGGTAAGCAATCATAAATTTTTGTGAAAAATTCCCGAAAATTTTGGGTACTAAAGGGGGGTAAGGTACTTAAAGGGGGAGATACTTAAGCGGGTTTCACTGTCCTTCTTATGGGAATTTTGATTTCGTTTTTCCAACAAATTTTGTTCTACTTGCTACAAAATGTCACCAGCATAGGTGTTTTCCTTTGCGTTCACATCAAAAAAAAAAAAAAACACACCTATGCTGGTGACATGTTATTGGCATAAGTCAGTACATAATCCTCTATCTATTGATTGATTGTAACGATCTACTGCATCATAGCTTCTGTTTTACTTAGCATGGAATCAACAAACATTTCTAACACAGATTGGTTTCCTGGTGGATGGCGTATTGAACTCGTGATCAATTGGGTCCGAGTTCAAATCCCCACGGGGGCAAAGAAATATCTTTAATATTAAAGTATTTAATTTTCTTGTTGTAATAAACGCAAGCAATAAGAAACCATAAAATTCTAAGAAAAAATCTGTCGAAAACTTTTGAGATTTCACTCCAAGCAAATCACAGAACAAGGCGTAAAAAGCTTTACTTCAAAAAAACCCCGTTAGAATATGTTAATCATCTTGTATTAAGCTTAATGAAATAAAAAGTGGATTTTGTTCATTATTACACTAACTATCTTATAGCATTAAGAAGCATTACCGGCAAACCGGCCGACTCCCAATTCCGCAATACAAACGGAAACATTTACAGAATCTAAAGGCGGTAATTCCACTGAAGTAGCACTACTTTTCCGATGATCATAGCCAGGCGAAGTAAAACTTTAGCAAATGTACTCTAATGCTTCAATTATTTAATTTTTTATTTCTTGCTTCTTAATATTAGTACTAAATTTTCATATGAAATCCCAATATATAAAAAAACTGTGTCCTCGAATAAAAAATGGTTAAAAATTATTTAAAGCATACATTTGTTCTTAAAAGAACTTATTTTTAATATAGCGCAAAAGTGTCTATCTGCTCAATTTATCATACACAAAGATTTAATTTTCAATGCAATACACTCTATCTACCATAGCAGCTTAAATAACACAAAATATGAGAAAGTTTCTTAGTTGTGGCTTTTAAAAGACACTTTTTGTTAAAATTGTAGAAGATGGGTTCATCAAAATTGTTGCTTATTAGTGAATTAAACAGTTTTTGGCTCTCCTGAAAACTTGTGTTTTTGTAGATAGACAGATTTGAATATACCCAGCAAAAAATTTCAATGTGCATTACTTGAATACACATAAAGAGCGCTTCATTCTTCTTGCAAATAGTGCTGTTTGTATAGCGCTATATTTGTAGCACTTCCGTAATGATAGCGTTGCACTTGAAAAAAGTATTTTATTGTTAAAAAAAAAAAAAATAATTTCTAAAACTGTAAAAATTCATCAAACCATTCCAAGTGAATAAAGTGCATCCATTCGAAAGAAGTAAAAGTAATATATTAAGTGACAAATTAAAAGTTAAATAAAAGCAATATTTTAATTGTCAATAAAAAATTAAAACAATATGAGTTACAAGTTGTTGGGGTATAAGGAGAACAAAGAGCTCGATTCTCGCAAGGTTTTTATTCCAACTACAAGGATAACAAAGCGCTCTGTTCTTGCTACGTTCTTACATGAAAGCAAGGAGAACAAAGCGCTCGGCTCTCGCTACGATTTCATATTTTCTACAGCGAGAGCGGAGCGCATACATCTGATGATATGACTATGTTAAAAAATGCGCTATACACAAGGAGACTGAAGCGCTCTACAGTTTTTTTGGAGTGCTTCAGATGCACTAATGAAGCACTCGCTTCCCTACTGCGTAAGCTCTCGATAAATTAAAATATAAAGAAAGGCCCAAAACGAATAGAAACGCCCAAAACGAATATAAACGCCCAAAACGAGTCTTACTTCTAATGTCTAAAATAGGAAACGCATGATTTGTATAATGATAAACATTATAAAGGTACTTAAAAGTATGTCAATAATTTAATTCTAAATATTTGGCACAACAAAAAGTAGAGGCTCAATTAAATAAAGCTATTTAAAGCACTTGATATGCAAATACATTTTTGTCATTTCGCATATAATAAGTTTCCTTGCAATAACATTAATGAGCTACTTTTGCATACAAAACAAGCGATTTGCTATAAATAAAACATAACTTTTAGGCAAAACAAATTATTTTAAGAGCTGCTAACCGAATAAACAGTATAATTAAACCATTACTTCGAAACAATACATGCGCACTTATTTATATACAAGCACATAAAATGCATTGCTCACATACGCACGCACACACGCACTTATAGCAATAAATTTTTTCAAAAATAATGCTTTAATATTAACGATCACTAAAATAATCACACCCACAAATCAACGCATATGTATGGGTTGTACATTCGTAATTTCTTGCATACTACAACACTTGCAGCAAGCACTGCCTTAGCAGCAGCTGCTGTTTATTCTGGTTGTTACATTGCTGCTCTCTAAACGCTTAATCGGCTATGTAGCCCAAAGCATTGTTTTTATGGTGCTCACATTTGTGTATATATACATGTGTGTGTGTGTGTGTGTGTGTGTGTGTGTGTGTGTGTGTGTGTGTGTGTGTGTGTGTGTGTGTAAATGGCTGATAAAAGCTGCCAACGCAAACATTTTAATGATGCTATTAAAGTAATCATTTTAACAGATGATGGTTAGAAAAAAAAAAAACAATGTTGTAAGTTTTCATTGTATTTAAGCGCTATACAAAATACTATGTTGCACAAGCATCTGTGGTAGACTAAGGCAGTATTTGATGAACACGTGCATGTATGTGTGTCTATATAATAGGATCATTGTATTCTGTTTTATTTTGATAATTTATGATTTTGTTATTTAATGTCTAAATAATTAATTGATTAATTTACCGATTAAGCTTAATAGCACAATTAATGAATAATTGAAAATGTTGCTATTGTTGTGATTTTGGCAAATATACATAGCTACACAGATGTGAGATGTGGGCGTATTGATTTCATTATATTATGACAAATACGATACATAGTAGCACACAATAGAAGGCTTAAGCTGAAGTTTGCCAAAAACACAAATGGCAAATTGTATTATATGTATAACCTTGTTACAACGCAGAGTATGATAAATCTGTGCAGCCCGGAAATTAAATTGACATAAAAAATTTAGAGCATCATCGTTTTATCAGGAAATGACTCCAGCAGCAGCACTTTGCTGAATCTTCAGCTTTTGATGATGTCAACATTTTACTTCATTAGAATAAATATTTATGGTGGCGCTGGTGCAAATTTGAAGTTGTTGCAGCACATTGCCAGTTATGATGAGTTTTTTGCGAATGAGCATACAATGGCAAATAATAGATAATATCTCTTAATTTTATTAACGCTAAAATGACGTCACAAAATAAATAATATTTTTTAAATAATTACTTCTTTAAAAATATGCAACCATTTCTAAATCAATATCCTTGACAGTTTTCTCGTAATCCTTTCATAAGACACACCTACATTTTTTTTAAAAAAATTAATATAAGTCTCCTAAGGAGGTGTTTTTACTTTTCTTTTTTTGTAAATCAACTCTTTTTGCACGATTTTCTATAACGCGGTCTAGGCAATAAACCCAATTTTGGTGCGTAAATTGAATTTTACCTTGTTTAGAAAACAATTTTGAGCTATATTGAGAGGTTTTGATTGAAAATTTTTTTGAAATATATTGCAAGCCTATTTTATAATTGGCGGCCTTGGCATACCGATTGAGGTGCGTGGCTTGTATGCAATAGAACCCAGGTTCAAATTCCATCTGATACAGAAATTTTTTTTAATTGAATTTAGCTTAAAAGTGTAAAAACTGCCATGATAAGCTTCTTGAGAACATAAGGCGTTAGGAGTTGGCATAAAGCTTGTTCAAATATTTCACAACACGCCCAACACAATTGATCATAAGAAGCTCAGTCAAAGTCCTTTTAAGGTATGAAATGGTCATTTCACTTTTTTTTTTATTTTATAATCTATACTATTAATAAATCTGTAGCCACTTTTTATGTTCACTCATCACGTTTAAACGACAACTCAGATTTTTATAAAATTTTGTACACATATTTATAGGTCAGCAGAGAGTGCAATAGGATACTTTATTTTAACCCATTAACAACCAATGTTACTATATGGAAACATATGCGTCTCGAATTTTCATTAAATACTGCATAATATTTCAAAAGTTTTAGTGCCAGTTTTTTAAAAAAAGTAAAATTAGCATGCAATAATAACTTATTTCTGCTCAATGTCATACATAGTTTTCACCAAAATGTTGCTTCAAGTCTAAAAATGTCTGTTTTTTATGGTTTTCTTTCGGCCCTAATGGATTAAATTGTACTTCGGTTAAACGAGAACAAAATCAATAAACGCTTTTAAATTTCCTTCAATTTGATACCAAAATCATGTATGTAGTTTGAAAACTGTGAAAAATTTTTGTACCAGATCTTTTTAGTATTAATTATAAGCTGAGAATGAGAGAAAAACGACTTCACGATTCACACTTTTAGCTTTGAAGGCAAATATTTCAGTCAGTTTGCAATGGATTTCAATAATTTTTTTTGAAAAATGTTGTTTGTTAAAATATCCTTCAAACATAAGTTGAAATTTTTACTAAACCAAAGTATTAATATTTTTAAAAATTTTTTTAAAAAAGTTGTTTTTGTTGTAAAAAAAATTAAATAGAAAATTTAGGTTTTCGATTTCCTATCAGATGATATAACAATCTTAAGGTTAATAATTTGTAGTATTACTTAAACAATAAAAAATCGTTTTCGTAGCGAAAAATCAAGCCTACCCACTATCAATTTTTGAATGAAAACTTTTTGAAAACCCGGCGAAGCGGCGGGTTTAAGCTAGTTTCTTATAAAGTTTTAGAATATTTTTCAAGAGATTTATTTTTAAAAGATTACTATTCACCGTGCAAAAACATCCGCAGACAAACCTATCAAAATTCTTAATACAAATTTATAACGCATTCTTAGGGCGCGTTTATAGTGCCGGCTGGTTGCTGTGCCGGGGCGATCCGAGAAGAATAGCTGGAAAACGCTGCACATACAATTATATGAAAAAGCTCAATAAACGTCTAGTTCAAGCCGAACAAGCAGCTTAAAGTGACTTGTGCGCTGGCTCAAAGTACGTCTAGTTCAAGCCGAACAAGCAGCTTAAAGTGACTTGTGCGCTGGCTCAAAGTACGTGTAATTCAAGCCGAACAAGCAGCTTAAAGTGACTTGTGCGCTGGCTCAAAGTACGTGTAGTTCAAGCCGAACAAGCAGCTTAAAGTGACTTGTGCGCTGGCTCAAAGTACGTGTAATTCAAGCCGAACAAGCATCTTAAAGTGACTTGTGCGCTGGTATCCAGAGTGACGATTGCTGTTTTTTCGCTCTCTCGCACGGCTTGCATGTGTTTTTTTTTTTTTACTACAATTGCTTTTACTACAAATTGCTCTCTTATTATTTTTATAAAAAAACATAAAAAGAAAAAGCATAAATCAACAAGCAACAATAAAAAAAAACTCAATAAAATACATACATATAGTTTTTGTTGTTTTTGCTGTTAAGCCTTTTCTTCGTTTTTTTTTTTTTTGTGTGCAAATGCAAGGTGTAGAATGAACGTACGATAACTGGAACGCAGTTCTGTATTGTTTTCGTATCTATGTGCAGAAAAATGGTTTGAAAATGAAGTGACAAAAAAAAACAAACAGATCGATTGTGTAGAAAACAATAAGCAGCGAATATTTCATATTTCCTTGAATTTCAACACACGCTAACAACAAAGAAGAGCAATAAGAAAGTAGCTCACAAGAACGGGTTATTGCATTCAGTTGGTTTTCTGTTGCTTAGTGTGGCAGTTATGCGAACCCTATTGCACGGTCAATCATTTGGTCAAAACCGAACCACTTAGATGCAAAAAAAAAAAAAAAAATCAAGATTGCTGTTTAACTTCTGTTCTTATTTTTTAACCTATTAATGTTTAAGTCTTCATAATATTGCAATAAAAAATGTAATAATTTGGTAGGCAAAGCGTTGCAGTTTTTGTCGAACATATCCCATAAACTTTTGCACGTGATATTTATCCCCTTTTCTAGCTGCCGAACTCCATTTTATGCGAAACTCAGCTTTGGTAGATATTGAAAATCTTTTCTATTTTAAAGCTCCTTCAATAATTCATCAACATTCTTCTATTACTCATACAAATATTTGATTAAAATTATTCAATTGGTTTTTATAGTAATAAACACTAGAAATGGTTCAATTGTTGTCATTTCAGTCTTTAGCTAAATTTTTTCAAGAATTTTTTGTTGATATGAATATCATGCAAAATATGAAATCTTGCATGAGATTTTAAAGCTATAACTTCGACCATATTGAGGTCGAACAACCGTAACTGACGCAAAGGGGCCGCAAATTCCGAAACTGAAACTGAAACCGAATATTCGGTCGAACACTAATCCTTATACGTTCATTTGTTTCATTTACCTTGGCTGCCCCTTGTGTTACCATTTTTGTGGCGTTTAACTTTTTGTAAATACAAAAATATAAACATATGGTTTCTTTCATTTCTGTTTTGTGTGCTATGAGGACTGTGTGCTAGATATAAGCACATATCTGACTTCACTCTAAACTGTTCTACAAATATTTTTGGCTGACTTTAAGTCATGATCATATATTAAATTTTGCTTAAGTATGTCAAAAAAATACAGATTTAAAACAATATATCTATTGTGACTTTAAACTGATACACAAAATAGACAACAAATGCTATTACAAACCTGCAAATGGACACCATAACAATAACATTAAAATAAAATAAAAAATAATTTAAAATTCAATACAATAATTGTTGAATACAACAACTACCAAACACAATAAAAATATCAACAATTTATAGCAAATTAAATTTCAACAGTTTTGTGTTATGCACAAATAAACAAGCAGACAAACGCACACATAAATATATTAAAAACTGCCAACACAGAAGAGATACATACATACAAGCATTCAACTCAACTGAAAGCTCATCAGAGGTCATGACATTTAATAAATTATCGGTTTGCATACAAATGGTAAATCATTGCATTTCATTTGGATGCAGCTGTAGCTAGCTTGAAAACAAATAAGCCGGAGTTGGTGTGAATGTAGGAGTGGGTGGCGTTGGGCGCATGTGTGTGTCTGTAAGCTCAAGGCAATATATAGACTAGTTATAGTGCCTGGAAGATAGATAATACAAACTGCCACAACTTTTTGCTGCTTGCACAGCATACAAAGACGTTCGAATTAATCATCAGTTTGAAGTATAAATGTTGCATACTTTCAGGCAGCAATTTTAATTGCCATGCTTTGCACTTTGAGTATGACTAAAAATGAATGGCTAAAACAAGATTATATGAAAAACTATTATGAAAATCCTTAAAAGTAATGCAATTGAAGAGATTTAAGGCAATAAATCCTAATAAGTTGAGAAAATTGAAGTATCTTATAATAATAAAGAGCCTGAAAGTATATCAACACAAATTTTATTTTATTGCCGCTCATCACATAACAAAGTATCACACAGTATTTGTAACATTTATAGACAAATGATTGACTTAGCGTGTTACGCTTATTTGGCACTTGAAATACACCAAACAACAGCAATTCCAATAAAAATTCCAACCACAATCACAATCACAATATCAACACATGCAATAAAACTTCAACATCAACAAAAAACCCCAACAACAACAATGACAACACTTGCACTTGCAACTACTTGAACGCACAACCAATGCTTTGTGTGACCTTCAATTTGCAAGTCATTAAAAAAGTGTGAGTAAAAAAAACCCATACAAAACTTTCATTGCAATTACTGTACACATGTTTGACGAATTGATTGAATGGTTGAAAAAGTAGACAAACTTGCAGCTGTATTATTTGTATTAAATTAAGGTTAATAGTAAATCGATAAATTTGCGTAAAAAAAAAAAACTAGTTATCGTAGGCTGTTGGCGTTGCAAGAAGTTGTAATATGTTGTATGTTTGTTGTATCGTATGAGACGCATGTATGCGTGCTTGCGTGTGCGTAGGTGGAACAATTATATTTAGCCTTTGTTTCACTCAAATTATTTTGTGTGCATTAAAAAATCATTATAAAAACTATTAAAATAAGTGACTTATGCGATGCGAGGATGAGATATTATATCGAAATTATTGGGATTAAAAATTTGTAACATTGTGTTTGTATGGACGCATTTGTATTAAACCAGAGTTAACTTTATATTTGAAATTGTGCAACGGGAATTAAATTTAGCTTTTGTTTTACTCAAATTATTTTCAGTGCGTTAAAAAATCTTTATAAAACTATTAAAATATGTCACTTATGCGCTGCAAGAATGCGATGTATTTTCGAAATTGTTGGGGTGAAGCGTTGTGGTTTTTTTTTTTGGAGGCTCACAACACCCATAAAAATTATAATTTTTTAATGCTTTTTGGCTTTTATCGCAAGAATGGAAATTTTTTTAATATTTATGCGCTCAGATTTAAAAAAAAAATAAGAAAAATGATGGCGATACTTCGAAAATGTTCCTTTCTTGATTTTTGAAAAATGGGGGGGTGAAGCGTTTCATCAAAAAATCTTTCCGTTTTTATGTATAAATATCAACATAAATCGGTTTAATGGCCTTGGATAGGCTACTAAGTCAGTAAAAAACTAAAATACTGAATAAAAGTCATCGAATCCAAGTTTATTAATCATCGCTAATATCGAGGTCAGAGTCGCAGTTTCGACAGGTGTAGTAGTTAAAGTTGCCCATGTCGACGCGATAAATTGAAAAATCCAAAAAAAAAACCAATAAAAACGCATTAAGCACACACACACAAAATACGCATTAAAACGGAGTTTGTGGGGTGAAACGTTACAGTTTCACAAACCAACATGACTGGTATATGTATTTACCTTGAATTTGTGTTGAGTTGTTGACATAAAACACGATAAATGCAGTCGGTCAAAAAATTTTTGGAAAAACTGTTTACCACTGTTTTGGAAGAGCAGCACAATGTACGTCTGAACGCTTCGCTGTATCCTGAAAAACTGTGCGGCAATGAAATCAACACGTGACGTTTCACACTTGTTTATATGTAAGCGCGCAGTCAAAGTTTTGCTGTTAAAACGCTTCACTCCACCGCTCCCTACTAACAGGCCCCAGTGGTGCGCGGCTTCGCCACGACGTTTTTTCTTTATCAATAAAGAGCGCTTACACATTTTTGTTTCTCTTTGAATGAGTGTGAATAGAGATAGAGCGCAAATTTCGTATAAAATACAAATGTTTTCCGAATTCTCACTTTTTGCGCAACAAAATATTGTTAGCTAAAAATGGGGCGATTTTTCGGAGATATAAATTTTGTAACTTGCGCTTTTTCTAAAAATGATCTAACTACACTGGCACTTACACAATCTGAAGTATGCAAAGGCTGCCTTCTTAACACTAACTTAGAACTATATTAACCCATTAAGCCCGGCTCTCAAGCCCGTGGGCGCAGGAGGTTAACATTTTTCATGTGGAGTACTTGAGTCAATAATAGTGCGGTCACTCACTGCCACGCCCATAACACCCTTTTGTTATTAGATAAGCGAAGGTGTCTTTTTGGACCCTTAGGCCGTAATGTGTTATAAATTACTACTGGAAAAGTTGTATTGGATAGAATAAAACATTCTCGGAAATAAATAAGAAATGAATGTTACAAACAATACTAATTGGGAACTCACATAAGCCTAATAGTGCAAAAAAAAAAAACACCATGGTGTCCTGTGGCCTGGTAAGCTATGGTATCGTACAGAAATTTTTAAAGAATAAAGAAGACTACTTCTATCGATCCTCATCCCTATTTTTTTTTTTGTTTTGTTTTACATATACATATATATTTTGAAATATTTAAAAAAAAAATGTTTTTGTAAATTGGAAATTCGCTTTTTTTGACTTTGGGATAGTATAGGTAGAGGACATCTTATGACAAAACATGTCAAGAGTCTAAAAAAATTGTATTCCTCTGCTCCACAATGCAAAAATAAGATGGCCGATATCCTTTACTGAAACTAAGCTATGACTTTTTAAAAATATATCTTTTCGTGGTGCGTTTTTGCACCCGTAGGGCTTAATGGGTTAATGCTGACACTAAAGCTTTTATTCTTGCTTAAAGCAGGAGTGCGCAAAAGGCCGCCCATGGGCGGATAGCTTTCACATGCATACCACAGCTTTCAATTAAAAAAGCTTTTTAGTCGTGGTGAGAACTTATTACACTGAATCAAATAATATGATCAGTTGCTGTGCGAACCAGAGATAAAGAGAAATGAAACTTCATGTTTTTCAAGGTTATTTCAGATTTCACCTTTTTCAACACTCTTTTATATGCAAAACTCACGAATTGTGTATATAAGTTTGTATGTTCCATGTTTGAGGGGAGTTTCTGTGGTTGATACCTGTTACACATTTATGGTGAGCTTGGTTGTCCCATGTTTGAGGGGAGTTTCTGTGGGCTTTTGTGCAATCAGGACATAAGGCTATCCCTTCCCACAGTCCAAAATCGAAGTTTCCTATCTATTTATCTCTGGTGTGAACTTCATGCTGTGAAGTTGCAGCTGCTAGCTTATGCGTTGTCTTATTAAACACAACAACATATTATTAGCGCGTTTGTTCGTTCATTCGATACGATCAGTCGTTGTACGAACTAGAGATAAATAGATAGGAAACTCCATGTTTTTCAAGGTTTTTTCAGATTTTACCTTTATCAACTCTCTTTTTTGAAAACTCACGAATTGTTTATATGGATTTAGAAATCCCATGTTTGAGGGGGGCTTCTTTAGTTTATTAACCTTTTATGGTGAGTTTGAATATCCCATGTTTGAGGGGAGTTTCTGTGGGTTTTTGTGCTTGTATTAAACATTTTGTGTTAGCATTTGACACAATCAGTACATGAGGCTATCCTTTTACCACAGTCCAAAATTGAAGTTTCCTATCTTTTTATCTCTGGTACAAACATCATGCTATTTAGTTGCAGCCGCTAGATTCTACGTCGCCTAAGGTTGCGAACACAGTGAACGCTTATTGCTAAGCCGAGCCGAAAAACACATTGGAGCAGAAGAGATGCATGATTTGGTTTCTTTGTAAGTTTCTTAATAAGCTTTCACTACACCGAGAAAAAAGCTTATGTTAAATTGAACAAAAACCTAGTATAATTTAAAAGATGGCTTTGGCAGCTTTCAGCCTCCCAAGTACTTCATCAAAACGCCTAAGTTTTACATGTTGACTTGCCAATTTTTAGTTGGGTGATAAATTAACTAAGTATTTGGTCATTTTAATGCACTACTTCTTTAAAAAAAATTGAGTTTCAAAGTATAACTTTTTTTCGGGTTCTGTTTTTGTTATTATCCTTTTTTTTTTTTGAAGCTGCTGCCTCTCGTTCTGTGATTTGCTTGACTGAAATCGGCAACAACACAAATTTTTCATTTATCAACACCGTTTGTTTCTTAGCAATTAATGACTTCTCGGCTTTTCTTGCTGCTTGACGTCTATTATAATTGCAACATTAAATTAAATTCAATTAAATATCAAAAACAAAAATTTTACCTTCGCATGCCGTTGAGATTCGAACCAACAACCAACCGATACTACTGTGTATGAAGTAACTACACTACGCATTGAGCCAAACTCCTCCGTTACGCGGAGTGACTTATCCAATATTAATTACAACTGAATCTATGCTGCAGCATAACACAACAGAACAACAGGTCATCAACAGAATACTGCGACATACTGCATCTGTTAATATAGCATCTGTTAACATAGCTGCAGTTGTGTCAGTACGCTGCAAGGCTGCTTGGATCAGTGGGTAGAGCGATGGACTGGCACCAAAAGTTCCAGGTTCGATTCTGCACGGCGGGCAAAGAAATTTTTTATTTTCTCTTTTGCTTTTCTTTTTGTTGATGAAATGTAATAAAATTTACGGCTGTGAATATTAACGTGTGTTTTTTCATTCACTTTATGTTGTTTTTGAATTTAAAAGTGGTTTTATTAAAAAAAAAAAACCATTAAATTATCAAATCTATCCTTCTCTCGTGTGTCTAATAACGCAGCTGTGTTTTTTTTCAGGAAATAGCTCAAAACTATGCTTAAGCCATCCATGTTAGTAGTTTTTTAATTTTGTATGTTTGGATTTTGGGCTTAGGTGAAACAAGTTTTTTTTTTGGCAAGATATCGAAGAATGTGCTTTCAAAGCAATGTATTAAACAATAAATTGCTTAGGTGAATAAGCATAAGCTTATAATTCCCATACAATTCTCTTTATCTAAGCCGACTTAGGTGATTTACCTATTGCTTTTTTTCTCGGTGTATCGGTCGCAACCTTATAGAACACGACAAGCTATCATTCTCGCATTATGCTGTGATCGTACGAATGAACGAATTCGTGCTTTTCGTTCAGTGCAAACTCTTAAAACAAAAGATTTGCAATACAATCACAAAAGTGTGAATGCATAATTTTGCGCACCCCTGCTTTAAAAAGCGCAAGTATGTGCAAATTTTTATTCACTAAATGGTATGAGGACAAACTCATGGTATGAGGACAAACTCAGGTTTACAAAGTACTATTTTTTTTTTTTTTATCTGAAGTTTATGTTGTTAGCTATTTTTTATTAGTTTATAAGTTTTATTATAAAGTTTTTATAATACTTTTCTTATGGGACATTGGACGACAAAAAATGTTCGCTTGAACTTTAAGCTTTTCTTTAATTAATTTTCTGGGCACATTTTTTAAACTATAGTTTGAAAATGGTTAAGGTTCTCCGGGAGTTTTTCGAAGAAAAAAAAAATGCACTTTTTTAAAATTTTTTTTTTTAAGCTGTATTTTATTTTAGACCAAAATTTTTGTTATTTTATTAAAGACCTGACCTTTTGGTACAAACATTTTCTTCGAAAAGCTAGACAAGTGAAATGCCGCGAAATACCTTAAGTTTGCGATGAGCACGATATCTGGAGACTGGTTCATCTGGAAAAAAAAGTATTCGGTTAAGCAATGAGTTCTTGGACGTTTAATCATTGATTTTTGAAAAAATATTAATATTTGACGAAATGACAGAAGTAGAAAGAAAATTTTCACAATCAACCGCCTCATTTTGCATATCGAAAACGCAACCCAACGACGCGCAAAACACGAGAAGCTATAGAATTTTGTATATAAAAAAAGTATTGCTTCTCGTGTCTTACTTGTCGTTGGTTTGCGTTTTCGATATAAAAAACAAAGCAGTAAATCAAATCATATGTATCAAAAAAAAAAGTCGAACAATTCTTATTTTTCGTCTACCTCTAATTTTATTGAGCTCAAAATGTCAAAATTTGTATTGAGCTTTTATATAATATTGCTGAAATATTTTTAACCATATTAAAAGAATTTATTTGCAACTTCATTAGGTTTCTTTTTTTTTTTCTATAAGTTTTATAGTGTTAAGCAAAACGCACAGATTTAAAGAAATTTAGAAATTTATTCGGTATGAGATTATTATGAGAAATGTGTTTAATTTTACTTTTTTGTTGTAGCGCGAATTATTTCACCGTAGCAATGTAGTATAATAATTTAGTGTTGAAAAAACAAACTAAGTCGCTGAAATAACTAGTTTTTTAATTATTTTGGTAGAATTAACAATAAAGTTGATCTTGTTAGATTAGAGCTTAAGTTTTTTGTTTCAAAAGCATGCCCATATTTATAACTTTCATTTAACTTAAGTTAGTAATTGTTTTTAAACTTATTCTAATTATACAAGAATAGAAAGAGCTTTTAAAAAAGTTAACCAGTATTATTTTTGTGAGTTAAAATTAATTTGCATGCAAGCGAGTAAAACATAAAACGTCGAATAAGCTCATTTAGCAAAAATGTTAAAATCATTTTTCATCACATACCAAAAAGCTGCTTAAAGCTAATTGGACAGTTCATCCTTAACTAAAGCTCAAGCAATCAACATAGAACATAGCAATATTTTTAACAAACAAAACATCAAAAGCTTTTTTCATCTTTAACTGCTTAACTGCTCTAACTCACTAACTCTTTCACTTTCTTAACTCTTCTTCTGATTTTCGATCTCTCTCTATACTCTTTCACTATATTTCTCTCTCGCTATATTTCTCTCTCACTATATTTTCTTAGCTTAAGCTCTGGCTATTCATAAATATTTTCGTTCAAATTCTTTGTTTGCTTTAACTTCTTCTTTTTTATACTATAGAACAAAAGCTTTTCTTCTTAATTACAATTAACAACTTTTATTTCTTTCGACATTTTTTTTCTTTTGTTTTAGTAAAAAAAAAAAAACAACAAACTTTAACTTTAAAATCAAATACAGTAAAGTACAAGATATATTAATATATATATCTATATATACATATATATATATGATTATATATATATATAAAAATACAACAAAAACTTCCCACTGCGCTTTAATAATGATGAACAAAAGTTCAAGTATGACAGAGTAAATATATGCATATATCTGTTACTGTCTATATATGACATATATTTATGTCTTGTTCATACTTTTGTGTGTGTGTGTGTGTGTATAAAATTTAAGAAAACTTTTAAGTTTATAAATTTTTAGTTTTATTTCACTTAAATTTTATTTTATTTTAACATTTTGATTTTTTTTTTTTCAAATCCTCTCAAAAGCTTTATGGACATTTTGTATATGTATGTGACAAAACATCAATAAATCAAATTTTATGCTTTATCCTATTTGGCAATGCAACTTTTTTATACATTTAAAAAAAAAAAAATATTCACATCGAACATTTTTTGACCACCAATTTGCAACTGAATAATTATAGTTTTGGCTTTATTTGTACACAGAAAAAAAAAAAACCAAAAGAAAATCAAAATGAAAAGAAAACATAATAAAATATGCTTAAAAATGCTTTAAAAGCTTTAATTGTACTTTTTGGTTAATTAAATTATTGATTTTGATTTAAATGTTTAGTTAAATATTTTGTTCATCACACAAATTGGCATAAGAAGAAAATTACTCTAAATGTTGTGCTTATAAAGCTGCAGAGCAAGCGAGCTTTTAAAAATGTTCAAAATTGTATATTATTTTTATAAGTGATACTTTCGGATTTTCCAAAAAATAACTTTATAAAAAAAATGCTTTTAAAAAAAGCTTCTCAAGGAAAAAAGAATGCAAATCGACATAAATTAAGTTTTTTCTATAAGAATATTAAGCAAATAGCTTGTTAAAGAGAGCTTCCCAAAAGTAACTGATGTACAGTTAAATTTTGTATTTTTTTTTCATAAAAGCTTTATAAACAAAGCTTTTACTACTTATTCACAAGCTACTGATGTATTTAAGATAAAAATACATTTTTTTTTTTTTGTTTTTTTTTAAACTCTATATATGAACATTTTAAAAGCTCTCTTGCTGCTGTTTGCTTTGTTGAACACAATTAAAGTTCGCTTGAACAAAAAAGGTTTGCTAATATAAACAATATCTTCTCTCTCTTTTCTTTTTCTCTTGCTCTCTTTTTATATCTATTTCTCTCTTTCTCGAAAAACTACAAACAACAATATACAATCCAAAACAACAACAAAACTACACAAACCACATCAACAACAACAACACCATTGCCTATAAAAAAAGGGCAACGCTGCCAACTCATCGGAAACCTCGATGGCCACACAGCCGGGTGGTTCGGTGACATCACGAGCGGCATCGGAGACACGCTCTGGACCAGCCGGTGGATCGAACAGTGGCGCTACAGGTAATAGCAGTGGTGCAACTGCTAGTAGTACTCAGACCGGTGCAAAATTCCGTCATGGCCTATTGCAGCTTATGATACACACAATAGATCCGCTCCATGATGGTGAGTTCATTAAGTTTCATAGCACAAAACAAAACTCAAGAACAAAAAAAAAAAATTAAATTAAAAAACAAAACAAGCCCCTACCTTTCCAAGTTTCTCCCAATCTCCCCCCCCCCCCTCCCCATCCATTCCCTACTTTCGAAAATTAAAAACCTATATATATATATACATACAAAAAGTTGTGTTTTCGTTCAGTTGTGTTTCGTTCAGTTGTGTTTGTTCAAAATTAAGTTCTTTGTTTATGAAAATTTTAAACTTTTTAATGTTTCAGTTAACCGCGCTTTTGTAAAATAAAAAATGTATCTAATTTACATGAATATTTATTTGGTTTATATTGTTTTAATTAAACTGCTTTTTGTTAATATTTTTTTCATCGTTTGCTGTCTGTTTCTGGATTATCCATTTAAAAATTAATTTTTTTGAATTTTTTTTTTTTACATAAGTTTAGCTTTAAGTTTTTACTATTAAATTCAATTATTTCAGCTGAATAGAATAATTTATATACAAGGTGTATATAAGGGTTTTATATTCTTTAGAACATAAATAGCAATTTTTCGGTTAAAAACTCTCTAGTTTTCTTAGAAACTCAATACAAAGTTAGTCTTCTGAATAAAAAAGCTCAAAGCACATAACAAGCTTTTGAACTAAGAAATTTAAAACAACATTATTGAGAATTATTGAGAGCTATTGAAACATTTAAGCTTAATGCTTTTTATCTATCTTCATAGAACTTTGATTTTTTTTTTTGTCTCTGAGTCTAAGACAAAAATATCCCATAAATTTTAAAGCTTTTGGACATAACAAATTACTTAAATTATCTAAAAGCTCTTTCTCTACCACAAAGTAAACCGCTTTCACCTCATATTTCTTCAAAGATCATTAAAGTTTTGTTAACAATACTGATAAATAGCAATAAGATTAGTAAAAATAATAGGGTAAAAAGCTTTTTTTAAAGCATAGGATGCTACAAATCATTTAAACCTCAATGTTTGTTTCATTGACTTGTATTTTAATGAAGAATATATAGATGAATTTATTTAAAATTCTTAGAATTATGTATATAAAGGCAAAGCTATTCACAAAAACAATTCAAAAACCTAATAGAGAGATTTTCGAACTCAAAAGCTTTGTCAAAATGCTGATTCAAAATGCAAAATGAAATATTGATTTGAAAGAAATTTCATACAAAGCTTTGTCAAACGTTTAATTTATCTGCATAAATTATCCGGAGTCATCAAGAGCTTTTCGACAAAAACAAATCTGCAAACCTGACCTAAGCAAAGAATAAAAGATTTTTGATCTTAAAAACTTTTTCAAAAGGCATGAAATCTCTCTGTCGTGGATGGCAAGTTGCCCGCCAATGCTTTATATCAGTGATGAGCACACACAAACATATCTAACTAGCATTCGTGTCAGCAAGCTTTTTAAGCTCCGCGATTAAAAAACTAAAACTATCTAAGTATAAAGTAAACACTAAACAATTATTTTAGTTATTTATAAAGTAAACCATCACACAATATACAAAAAATATATTAACAAAAGATGATATACCAAGAATCAATAAAGAAAGCTACAAAATTTAAGCTCAATTAGGAAAAATATAAATAGAATAATATAATAAGGCTATTAATATGATTTCATCGATTTTAATGTGGATTTGGCATATTTTGCTTTATGAAAGATAATGAAAGATAAAAATATGTTATATCATTCCATCTTCTAATTGTTCGCTACATTTGTTTTAGGTGGATTCATAGCAAAGCGAAAACATGAATCTGCTTGCTTGAAGTCGAATCATCGACTGAAAGCTTTTGGCGTGTTCACGTGCTTGGAAGGAGAATTATGAATAAGTAACAGGTCTGGTTGAGCACTAGTTCCTGGTCTAATCCTTCAGGGCTAGTCCTAAGACAAGTCTTTCAGGATAACTAGTTCCAGGACAAGTTCATAACAAGTACATGACTAATTCAGAAGTAGTTCAGGACTAGTTCGTTACCTTGAATCCAACTTTCAAGGACAAATCAAGGTCTACTTTTAGTTCAGAACTAGTTCTAGGACTAAAAAGTACCAGAACTAGTTCTAGTTTTAGTTCTAGGACTAATTCGAAGTTTAGTTCTAGTACTAGTACTTCAAAATCAGTAGTTCCAGGACTAGTTCTTCAGGATTTGTAGTTCCAGGACTAGTTCAGAACTAGTCCGTGAATACTTAAGAGCCTTGAATACAAATTTCAAAATCGAATAAATGTCAACTTTGATTTCTAGACTATTCCCAAAACAAATTCTAGAACTACTTCTTCAGGATAAGCATTTCTAGGGCAAGTTCAGAACTTGTCCGTTACCTTAAATCCAACTTTCAAGGTTAAATCAAGGTCGACGTTTAGTTCAGGACTAGTTCTGGAACTGAAAATGTCTAGGCCTAGTTCTAAGGATAGTCCTTCAGGATTTCTATTGCTAGGACTAGTTCTAGGACCAGACTTTTTTTTTGAACATGCAATAACAATAGAGTTCAGCTACTACAGCTATATCGCACTTCCTCAGCATTAACCCATCTAAAGCCACTACCCAGTAATCATTGAAAATATCAATGTTATGGATACCCGTGACCACAATCAAGTTAATGTGGGAAAAATTTACCCACCAATGAATGGGTTGGGCTCAGGGACAACACAAGACGTAACAACTAACCATGCGTATACATAGATCTATTTACACAACTAATTTTAATCTACTTTTGAGTTGACCTTTTGACAAATTAACATCAAAAACGCTACAATTGTTAACAAAGAAACTCAACAAGACTCAAGACACTCAGACTTTAGGATTAGTAGTTCCAGGACTAGTTCAGAACTAGTCCATCTAAATAACTACCTTGAATCCAAATTTCAAGATCGAATCAATGTCAATTTTATTTTCAGGACTAGTTTCAGACAAGTTCCAGAGCTGGTCCAATCAAATCAAATCAAAGATGACCTTCATTTGACCTTGAAAGTTGGGCTCAAGTTCAGGACTAGTTCAGAATCTTCAATCAAAATTTCAAGGTCAAATCAAGGTCAACTTTGGGTTTAAAACAAGTCCTGTTGAAGCACTGAAGGAAAAGTCCTGGAACTAGACAAAACAATTCAAATCAATCAATAGTACTAGTACTTCGAGTATTAGTATTAGTATTAGTAGTTCGAGGACTAGTCCTTCAGGATTTGTAGTTCAAGGACTATTTTAGAAGTAGGCAGTGAATACTCAAGAGCTTTGAATCCAAATTTCAAAATCGAATAAATGTCCGTTTTGACGTTTGGACTATTTCGAAAACAAATTCTAGGACTACTTTAGGATAAGCATTTTTAGGACAAGTTCAGGACTAGTCCGTTACCTTGAATCCAACTTGCAAGTGTAAATCAAGGTTTTAGTTCAGGACTAGTTCTGGAACTGAAAATGTCTAGGCCTAGCTCTAGGACTAGTCCTTCAGGATTTGTATTGCTAGGATTAGTTCTAGGACTAGTATTTTAGGAAAATTAGTTCTAGGACTAGTTCAAAACTATTTCATCCGAATAAGGACCTTGAATCCAAATATTAGGATCGAATCAATGTCAACTTTAAGTTCTGGGCTAGTTACAGACAAGTTCCAGAGCACGTCAAATCAAATCAAATCAAATCAAAGATGAACTTCATTCGACCTTAAAAGTTGGGCTTAAGTTCGGGACTAGTTCAGTACCTTCAATCAAAATATCAAGGTCAAATCAAGGTCAACTTTGAGTTTAAAACTAGTCCTGTTGAAGCACTGAAGGAAAAGTCCTGGAACTAGACAAAAGAAATCAAATCAAAGTTCACCTTTATTTGACCTTGACAGTAGGGCTCAAGGTTCTGAACTAGTCCTGGGCTAGTTCCACTGCCTTCCTTAACTAGTTACAGGACAGGTCCTTCAGAATAGGTTTCAGGACTAGTTCAAGACTAGTCTATGACTAGTTCAAAATCTTAAACCAAACTGTCAAGGTCAAGTAAAAGTCAACTTTGATTTTAAAATGGAAACCCTTCTATTTTTATAGCAGTAAAGGTTGTTCATAAAACAGCTTAAATGCAGCTTCAATCTTAAACACAAAAAGCTTTGTTTTTCTACAGTTTCGTCAGACACCAGGCGAAAACCGACTCACGGTTGTAGGCGCCAACTAAGTAAGTAGTTGTTTCTCTTTAACTATGCAGTTTAATTCAAAACCACAAAAATCTTCTCGGATATTTTAATCCGGAGCTTATATTTAAGTTTCGCATTACTCAATTTAAAAAGCTTTCAATAGTCAATTGTTTTTTTTTTTTATTTATACAACAATTATTTTGTATGAGTCACATTAAACATGAAATAAGTTTCTTATGAAACCAGTTTTATTTAAGACAGCAGCTTTTGTGACAATAAAGCTTCATTCATTAAGAGTCACAATTTCGCTTAAACTTTGCTGCAGCAGCTTTTGTATAATTTGAAGTACTAACATTTCGTTTTTAAAATTTTCTTTTGTATTTTTTTTCTAATTTTCTTAAAATTTTTTTTCAGTTGACAAAACCCTGTAAATAGAAAAAAAAAATTAAATACCTTTTTTTAAACTTAATAAAACAAAAAGAATATGAAACAGCAAATTCATATATTATAGAAGAATATTTGTAAAAACCCAAAAATTTATTATTTTTTTTTTTTATACAAATAACGTTGAATTTACACAATTATAGCATTTCCTTCAAGTATTCTGTTTACATATTTTGAAGAACTTAATTTGAATTTTCTTTACACCCTGTATATAAATTATTCAGTACTTTATTTTGAAGAATTCAATATATTTTTTTTTTTTAATATTATTTGTCTTATATTATCTGTTTAATTTTGTGCTTTAAACATAAGTTTATCTAATGTTGTATTGTGTTCTTCAATGTCAGTTTAGAGTTTCAAGATATTAAATTATAGGTGCAGTATTAACATTCGTTATATACGCTGTTATAATTATTGCGACTTTTTAGAAAAATAATGCATTCAGTGCGATCAGTTTTTTACGATGAAAAGAGAGCATTTTAAATTTAAACTTTTCAATTTCTTAGGTATTTTTTTTTTCTTTTTTTTTTTGCTCAACATGCAAACAAAAACAACATGATTTTACAGAATAAAACTTAAGTTGCCTCTTTTGCTTCTCTTGCTTTTGATGTATGTTTTCAAATAATTGATAATAATTATAATTAATTCTTTAAATAATTTCCTATTTTATTTATATTGTTTAAAATATTTTTTAGTTAAAAATAAAGTGTTTTTATCTATTAATTAAAATAATTTTCAATAAAAAACCTTTTTAATGGAGTTAAAAGAAAGGTAATAAAAGCTCTTATATAACAAACACCTGAAAGCTAATGCTAGTTAACCAAAAACAGCATCGTAATATTACGCATACACAACAACAACTGCATTTCGAGATTTATTTTAAGAGCTTACTACTGTATAACTTTAGTAGGTTACACGTTTGTTAAAATTACACTTCATCGAGAGATAGGTGAGTTTAGGTGAAAAGGCAGTAATCTTGCTTAGTAATAAGAACACTAAATTCTTGACATAATTTTTAAATCTACTTTTATAACAGCCTAATATAGTTAGAATTGCTTAAAATGGTAGCATAAAGAAATTTCAGCATAAATTGTACACTGTGATATAAGACTAGGTTTTTGTAATAAAGATATACATAATAAATATAAAAGTTGCGATTCTAAGAAAAAATTTTAAACTTGGAATATACTTGTATCTTGGAAAGTATTTTTATTCAAGACTAGCTGATATATTTGACACCGAAATTCTGAGCATGTACATTAGGTCGTAGTAATTTATTCGGAGATGCTGTATTAACAAATGCAGTATGTCGCAGTATTCTGTTGATAGCTGCAGCATAGCTTCAGTTGTAATTAATATTGAATAAATCACTCCGCGTAACGAAGGAGTTTGGCTCGGAGCTAGTATAGTGACTTCATACACAGTGGTATCGGTAGGTGTGGGTTCGAATCTCAACGGCATGCTAAGGTAAAATTTTTGTATTTGATATTTAATTTAATTTAATTTAATTTAATTTAATTTAATGTTCTTGTTATAATAGACGTCAATCAGGAATAAAAGCCGAGAAGTCAGTAATTTCTAAGAAAAAACAATGTTGATAAAAGAAAAATTTGTGTTGTTGCCGATTTCAGTCACGCAAATCACAGAACCAGAGGCGGTAGCTTAAAAAAAAAAGAAAATAAAAAAACCAAAACCCAAAAAAATGTTATATTTTTAAAATTAAATTTTTTTTTTAAAATAGTGTATAAAAACTTACCGAATAATTGGTTAATTTATCACCCAATAAACATGAGCAAGTCATATGTAAAACTTAGGCGTTTTAATAAAGTACTTGGGTGGCGGAAGACTGCGAAAGCCATCTTATAAATTATACTAGGTTTTTTATCAATTTAACATAAGCTTTTTTCTCGGTGTAGGGCGCTGAAAATTAACATACTTTTTAAGAAATATGTTCGTTTTGAATAGAATGCTAAATGGAACAGCGTATCTGCATACAATAATTAATATCGACAAGTATTTTGAGTGGCGGCCATGGCGCAGTGGGTAGAGTGTGTGTCCCATACGCCAGAGAACCCTGGTTCAATTCCCACATGACTCAGAAAGATTTTTCAATTGAACTAATTTTTCTGTTCGGCCGTCACCACTCTGCAGACAATGCTATACATCAGAGGGTAGGAACTGTTATGAAAAGCTTCTTGAGAATATAAAGCCATTCGGAGTCGGCATAAAAGATGTGTAGGTCCAGTTCTCGTTTATTTGTGTTCAAACATTTCACAACACGCACAACACAATTGGTCATAAGAAACTCGGTCAAAGTCCTGGCAAGTTCAAGGGCTGAAATAGCCATTTCGTTTTTTGTCATTTTATATTTTTATAATTTATCCATAAAATGGAAATCTTTAAGATTTTTACAAGAATTTTTATTACTGAAAAAAAAAAGTTGGAAAATTAATTGCTTCTGGAAAAAAACCTTGATGGAAATCTATTCTTAATATTTCTCAAAAAAACTCTTAATTTTTTCTATCTTAGAAAATGCCACCGGCTTAATGCTAACTTCGCGAGCTACCATCGATACCGTCAATAAACATAGAACAAGTAAAAACTTTCGTAATTAAAAATGGCAACAAAATTTATCGAAACTTTTAACAAGTTTTTCCCTTATAACACAAAGAATAACAATGTTTCACCTTTCTTATAAATTTACTTAAAGCACTTTTATAACTATTTTAAATTTTATGCAAAAATTAACCTCAGCAGCGTTTTAAGCATTGTTGTGTGTTTTTGTTTTTTTTTTTTTGCAACATAATTGCTACTCTTTAGCCTTTATACTTTATTCGAACACGCAGCCTAACCATGGCACAAAGTGCAGAAGAACAGAGTGCATCAAAATGTTGCAAGAACAAAAAGAAAAAAAAAAAAAGCTAAAAACTGTAAAGCCAACAAGAATGCAGCTTTTCAGGTCATTTAAAATTTTTAACGCTTTGCGCGTGGAAGCATGCAAAATTTTGCTCTCCTGCTCTGCCTCTTCCTGGCCAACAGTGAATGCCAAACTTTCCTTCGTTTGCGCTGCTAGACTGTTCCTGTTGTTGTTATTCTTTCATTGTGACTTCATTTTTTTTTTTTAAGCTGCTGGCTGAATTTTGTTTTTGTTGCTGTTGTTTTCGACATGAACGAGAACGTGCTGGTCCTTAATAACTACTTTGCGCATTATAGAGTTATTTTGTTGACGTTGTTGTTGTTGGTGTTGTTGTTTTCTTTCTTGCTTTGTTATCATATATATAAATATATATATATATATATATGTATGATAATAGCGCTTGCAGTGTATGCATCAGTTGTGTACCTTCTCCATAACATGCGATAAACTTGGCGGCTTAACTTTTTGAACTTTCTTGCACAGCTTTTGCCGGAGATTATAAAATGTGCCAACTTTTGGGTGTGCTTTATGCAGTGAGCTAAGTATATTATAGCTTATAACCAAATTAAGCTTATACAGTTGGGTATAGTTTAAAAGCAAAAAGCGGTAACTAGAGCAGGATATTAAAGTTGAAATATATGCCAAGAAATAAGCAGCAAAATTGATTTATTCTATAAAGTCTACAAAGTATTTGCAAAATAAAAAGCTAGACATTTAAAAAAAAAATAGCTTTTAAAGAACTTTTAGGAGGCATTACCATAGGCATAAGTTTAGTGCAAATAAATGCGGTGCTTTTTAATTTTTTGCACTGAAAATCTTAAAACTTTGAAAAATTCTTTTTATACATTATTTTTTCAATAAAAAGCTTTTTAAAAAATTTACATAATTCAATTAATTTTAATTTTACTCAATTTTCAATTTTTAATGCCTTTTAAATATATTTACAACAAAAAAAAGCTCACAATTTTTTTTAAGCTGTGAAGCTCACAATTTTTACCAAAATAATGAACATTTAAAGAGTATTTTAAAAATATGACAAAATAAAGTGGAAATAAATTCGATTCTGTACATTTTTTGCACAAAATATTTTAAAATATATTAAAACCTCTTTTGAAACCTATATGATGAGCTTTTTTAAAATATAGGAATTTTAATAATATTCAATTGTTTCCTAAAATTTTTTATATAAAAACTTTAGTATTTTTATAAATGAATTCCAACTAAAAAGCTTTTTGAGCTACTGTTGCGAAAGCTTACAAAGTTTTTGAAAGCTAAAAATAGAAAACAGAAACTAGAGCAGGATATTAAAGATGTATTTTATAGCACAAAAACTGAAGGTAAATGAATTTTCAATGTCTACTTAGGATTTTCAAAACAAAAAGAAACAGATATTATTAAAGCTTTAACCAAATAATGAGCTTTTTAATAACTTTTTAAGAACATGACTAAATTTGGTGCAAATAAACTCGTATTTATACGTTCTTAGCATAAAAAATTATAAAACTTTTAAAAGCTCGTCTTAAGACTATTTGAAATAATGAACTTTTTAAAAGATTTAAGAACTCTGTTTCGTTGTAATTATTCTAAAATTTGGTTTTTTTTTATGTGAATACATTAAAAATGTTTGTAAATTTATTCCAAACAAAGAGCTTATACCATCTACCAATAAGAAAAGCTTTAATTTTTGGC
Source organism: Coremacera marginata (assembly GCA_914767935.1). Classification (NCBI taxonomy): domain Eukaryota; kingdom Metazoa; phylum Arthropoda; class Insecta; order Diptera; family Sciomyzidae; genus Coremacera; species Coremacera marginata. The sequence continues at coordinate 163,988,744 of OU612045.1, forward strand.
ACAAGCTAAAGAGCGTATACCAAGCTTAAGAGCCTATACCAACTACCAATAAGAAAAGCTTTTCTTTTTGGCTCAAGCTAAAAATAAACAACTGTAATGTTAAAAAATTGAAAACATTAATAAATTAAGCTTTCAAAGAGCTTTTTGAAAACATGACAAACCATATATAATGCAAACTATTTCGAACTTAATATGATATCGCAAAAAAATTTTAGAGCTTTTTAAAACTTAAGGAAAAGGAAGAGCTTTTCTAAAAAATTAAAAAAAAAAAAAAACGAAATGACCATTCCAGCCCTTAAAAGGGCTTTAACCGCGCTTTTTATGGTCAATGGTGTTGTGCGTGTTGTGAAATGTTTGAACACAAATGATGGAGAACCAGACCAACATGTTTTATACCGACTCCAAACGGCTTATTTGGATTTCAAGTAGCTTTTCATGGCACTTTTACTTTCTGAGTTTTTGTTATTGTCTGCAGAGAGGTGCCGGCTGAACAGAAAAATTAATTCAATTGATAAAACTTTCTGTGGCAGGTGAGAATTGAGCCAGGGTTCTCTGGCGTATGGGTCACGCACTCTACTCGCTGCGCCACGGCCACCACTTCCCCAGGCTAATATCTTAACAGGCATGAAAGATATTTTCGATAAAAAATTTTTCGTTACAGACGTAGCGATTAGTTTTTATTCAAATCATGGATCAAATTAACATTTTTTTTTTTAATTTAAGTTTAATCTCCGGAGATAATATCGACCTATTATGCCTTTATGCTCTTCAATAATAATTTCAAAAAAAAATATATAATTAAAGCCTAAACTTGGAAACAAAATTTTTAAGCCATACGGATACCATCTGTGATGTCTTTGAAAGCTTATATGAAAAGCTTAATGATTATATTTCATTCAGTGCTGAAAATATTGTTAAATTCCATTAGTTTCTTTGCACACCAAAAGATTTAAAACACTCCCATCATGTTTGCTTACTGAAAAAGAATTTAACACTTTTATGCAGCCCACAATTCTCATAAGAACAGGGGAACCAGCAAAACTTGCAGCTTCAAGTTTTGTTAACACTAAAACAAAAATACTAAAAAGTTTTACGTTTTACTTGAGTGTATTTTTAAGGATATTGTTGGTTGTTACGAAGATAAAAACAACAATTTTTAACAAGCCTCTGCAATGTTTGTCCCGCGCACCCATAACCTGGTAACGAGCTTGTAAGCTTCAACTTATTATATAATTTTCAACGCTATCTTCGGGTTGTTGCAAAAAAAAAAAAAAACAAGCAGAGCAAAAATAGCAGCTCTCAAGCGGCTCAAACGATAACAATAAGTACAATGTACAAACAACAACAACAACAACAACAACAACAACAATAATGTCATGAAAAATGGCAAAAACTTCTAGTGTGTTGTCCCTGACCAAACCAAGCAGCATCAACTTAACTCAAGGTAATCAGTGAGCGGAAGTGACACAATTGTTCCGAGAAACACAAGCAGCGGCAGGGCAGCACAAACTGTCAAAAGACACACACACACACGCACTCCTACAACGCATTCAACTAACTTTGTGTGTGTGTGTGTGTGTGTGTGTGTGTGTGTGTGTGTGTGAGCGCTTTTGCTTTGTTTTTATGTTTTAGTTACCGAGTCCTTTTGACCAAACCGCAGTCGCATCTAATTGTTTACTGCTATTTTCGTTGTTCTTCTTGTTAACCTATTTCCAGTGCTCACACACACACACACACACACACACACACATTTCCGTTTTTAGTTTGCCCAAGTTGCATAAAATACTTACAACCAAACATACCCACTGAGTATATTTATTTGTTTTTGCACTTTAAACTGATTTTGTAAAATATTACATTCATTTGTGCAAATAGTTGTGATAAGTAGCAGTGGTGAGCACATCGAAGAGAGGGTGAGAGCGCGCGCAGGCAGAATGTCAAAACATTTATAGCCGGACAAATAGTGTGTGTGTGTGTGTGTGTGTGTCAAGTGGAGCGCAGTGCAATAGGTTAACATTTTAACTGAAGCAAAAAATAAGTAGAATAGATGTTCTACATAAAAAAACATCTTTTCATGACTGTAGTCAAGGCTTAAAAAACTATTCACTGCTGTCCATTACATGGACATGATTCTGAAACTATGTAAAGCTTCTTAAGCTTATGAAATATTGCAATTGCGGTTATTGCAGATAGTTTTATGTCAGTGTGGTCTGAACTGGACATTTTAGAAAAGCTTTGAATATTTAAAAAGTTTATAATACTGTTTTTTTTTAGATTTTGTGCAATTTGGAGACAAAATTGTACAATTGTTAACTTTGTAAATTTTTCTCTTGATAATATCAAACCACTTCATATTCATGCAATTTTAATTTTAATACAGTTAAGGCGGGACATGACATTCGCGGCAGAGAAAACAGACCTTTTTTTAAAAATTCATAACTCAGTCAAAAACAAGCATTTTTCCAAAATATTTTTATTATTATTGTAGAGAATTGAACAAATTACAAGAAAAAAAAATTCAAAAAATATATTTTTCACTCCAACATGATTTTATAGAGCTCCAAACTGGCAGCAGAGTAAAAAACGTGGCCTCGCGGTTGCAGCGCTGGGAGTTGCAAAAATTGTACAATCTGGAAAAAAAATTACTTTTTTAAATCTTAACAAAATTGGTTATCGTATGACTTGAGCTTTTTTTTTGAAATTTTTTTAAATTTTTGGTGATGTTCCAAATTTGAAAGTGTGTTTTTTTCGAAAAAAATATTGACTTTAAAAATTCATAAAAAATCGAAAAAAAATTTAAAAAAAAAAGCTCGTGTCATACGATAGCGAATCAAGTTTAAAAAAATACACAAAAAAAATTTCGTCAGAAAATGAACCCGCTAGTGCCGCAACCAGTATGAAAAACATGGTTTCGAGATAAACGCGTTCAAAGTTTGTGAACAAAAAAAAAAAAGTTACCTTCAATCTGCCATGCCTGCTTCGTACTGTATGACTTCGTTATCTTGTGTTGTGCTGTTTCTCATAGTTTTTTGCAATCGTTTAGCATTTCGGGCTTCACCCTTCACCCTTTAAGTAGGTACGAAATAACAACAACCAAAAGTCAGGTAGCAAGTAAAACTAGTATATACCAGCTGCCGTACATAGGTAGCGCAAAAATTAAAAATGCGCTCTCACTAATCCGGCTGTATCTTTTGAACCCGTAAGAATTTTTCCATGAAATTGTTTTAAGAATATATCTTAAGAATATTTACTAAAATACAAAATTATTTAAAAAAAGTCGATTTCAAAAAACTGCCAATGTCATGTAACCCCTTAAGTAATAAAAACTCATATTATGATGTTTACAATATTTTTTAGAGATAATTTTTCGACTTTCTTTCATATGGTATTATCAAACCAGAGGCTTTTTTCCTTAAATTGCATATGTCTGTTAACATATGACATGACATATGGCAGGACATTTTTTAAGACATGACATATAATATGACATATGACGTTACATAAAACATGCGAACGCCTTGCGACTTTTTTAACCCACGAATTTTTAAAACAAATAAATGGCACAAATTAACTATTGCACAAAACTATTTGTCATACTCTCATTCATTTAAGGCAGTGTTGCCAACAATCAATTTTTCACAAAAAAACTAAAAAGCACAAGCTCACAAAAAGATCGATTAAGAAAAAAAAAAAGCTAAAAAAGCTAAAAAGTAACAGAAAAAAGCCAAGAAATAAAAACTTTCTTTTTCAGTTTTGTCAAACAAAAACTTTTTGATTAAAAACCAAACAATAACATTGTATAATATATAAAATAACATTTGACTTTGACTATCTAAAACATATGGGCAAATTCCAAAAATGGTGAATGGTGTGGCTATCAATAGAATACTGCGGCATACTGTATCTGTTAATAAAGCAGCTGTTAACATAGCTGCAGTTATGTCAGCAAGTAGTGGCAACGCTGTTTGGATCAGTGAGTAGAGCAATGGACGGGCACCAAAAGTTCCAGGTTCGATTCCGCACGGCGGCAAAGAAATTTATTTATTTTTTTTTCTTTGTGTTGACGATATATAATAAAATTTACTGATGTGAATATTAACGTGTGTTTTTTAATTTACTTTATGTTCATTTTGCATTTAAAAGTGGTTTTATTATAAAAAAAAAACCATTAAATTATCAAATCAATCCTTCTCTCGTGTGTCTAATGACGCAGCTGTGTTTTTTTTTTGCAGAAAATAGCTGCTAGTTGTTTTTAAATTTAGTATTTTTGGATTTTGGGCTTAGGTGAATCAAATAATTTTTTTTTTGCAAGGTATCGAAGTATGTGCTTTCAAAGCAATGTATTAACAATAAATTGCTTAGGTGAATAAGCATAAGTTTATAATTCTTATACAATTCTCTGTACCCAAGCCGACTTAGGTGATTTACCTATTGTTTTTTTTTCCTAGTATAGGACACATCTGTGCCGTCAGTATTGAAGGGGTTAAAATAAACATTTTTTTATGGAGTCGAAAAGCTCTCAAGGTAAGCATCAAATAGTGGATGGATTTTTCAAAGTCTTTTTTTTTCAACCCACTCTAATGCTGTGCTTTGAAGCTGAAAAAATTTGTAAAATTTTTGCTTTGGTGCTAAAAAAATTTTCATAATATTTTCAACTGACCGTCACAGACCATTAAAACTATTTTGTAGAACTCTTTCTAAAACTTTGTACTCATTTCAAATTGTGTTTACTTTCAAGAACAAGTTCTCAAAACAAGCGCAGTTTACTCGAAGAGTTCTGCCATCAATATAAAAAAAAAAACCTATTCCATTTATTGCCAATACTTCTGGCACGAAGTACAAGCGTCATTTGGTTGGAGTCTGTAACCACGTAAGCACTCAGCCACATTGGCCAAGCCATAAATTAACAACTTTTAAATTTCATGAAAAATGAGCCAAAACTTAAGAATTTAGTTGACCTAATTTGTATTAAGTTGCCTGCAATTTCTTTGGAACCTGCCTAACTTTGGCGCACATCGCCCATACAGTGCCAACAAGCTTTTCTATGCAGCTTCAAAAGAGCAAAAAGAAACAAACATATGATAAGAACACTATGCAATTTAAGGTTGGCTGCATTAATGCTGCACGACATGGACCCAAACACGAAGCACTGAGAACACGTAACCAGTCAAGCACGTACCGCAGCACGTTAATTGAACATTATTTATTTCTGCTGTCGCTGCAATGTACCGAAAGTTTAAGCCATCAATATTAATACGACTTGTTTTTTTTCCCGCAATATTCTTTTACACACCATTTTTTTGAAATTAAATTAAAGCAAATGAAGAGAAGAAAAAAAAAAAATTAAATGCCAAGAAACTGCAAATGTTGAGCAGCATAGCATGTTTGCTGGTTAAGATCGTAAAAAAGCCAGTAAAAGTTAAAAAAAGAGGTTAAAATAAAAACTCTTAAAGCTCTTCAAGCATTTGGAACTCTTAAAACAACCTACCTAGTGAAAGTTTTAAAAGTTTTAATTATTTAAATAGCTCTAAATGCTTAAGTCAACAAAAATAAAACAAAAGCTTTTTAAGCGATTCATTGACGGAGTCAGTGTTGCCTACGTGCTTGGTTGAAATTACATTAAATGAACTTAAAATGCTGCGCACGCCTTTTGCCTATATAAATTGCTAGGTATTACTCAGATTGTGTATGTGTGTATGTGTGTGTGTGTCGTTTAGTGATTGTGTGTGTTTATGCTTGTTTATGCTTCCTATTCTAGTTCTGCTTTCTGATGAAAAAATCCTGATTTTTTCTAAATCAACTGCGTTACATTTGCAGCCAATCAGCATATATATGTGCCTTATATTCAAGCATTATTTTTTATTTGTTATAGCTTAAAAGTTTTAAAAATTTTGAACCCTTCTGTCAAATACAGTTTTAAGCCTTTTTCTGAATTTGCCTTTACTCGTTATTCGAGCTTTCACATTTAATACTATTAATGAGCTTAAGGAAATAAGGTGAATAGACATTTTTTTTTTCTGTCATTTACGCGTTACACGTCTTATAAAGCATTTAAAAGTTTTAAGCTTGTCAAGCTTAAAAGTTTTTAGCACTCCAAGCAAGCACTTAGCTTTTAAAATTTTCTAAAACTGCCTTAGTTTCAATTTATTTTGCAACAATTTTTAACTCAAAACTCAGTTTCTTTAAAATCTGTACTTACACAAAATAGCCCTTAATTTAAACGTGCTGCTAATAATGTCGCCATAAATTTTCTTGCAAGTCCTTCGAGCGTAAATTACATAAAATAGTGCTTTCGGGTTTCTATTAATTCTTACACAAGTGAAGCTCTAACTTATTTAGTGTTGTTTTTTTTTTAACTTTCTTCTATCGACTACTGCTGCTTCACTCAAACCACACATTCTGACCATGGTTTTTTTTTTATAATTTTTTATCTGTGGTCATTGAAATTCTTACAAAGCTCCATGCTTCTGGCACTTTCTCTTTAATCGTATTTAAAATACATAAGGGAGAGAAAAAAAAAGTAACTGAATGTTGCAATTTTTATGATGTCATGTGCAGGAAGTACCGGATGCTTGAGAGATGTTAGCTTTACTAAGCATTAACAAAAACAAAAATAATAAAATTCCACGTTATACAGGACCATTGGGAAGCGTCATTTAAATTTTAATTGATACCAAAGAGTTATTAAGCACATACAAAAATTATACAAAAAATTCAAAACACAACTGCACACTTCATAAAAAGCTTTCTTAGCCTTTTTTCGTGCTTTCAAAACTTTTATAAAAAGCTTTTTAAAAATGTTTAAGCTTCTTTAAAATATCACATAAAACTTTTTTTTCAAAAAGCTTTTTCAGAACTTTTCAAAATGCTTTAACTTATTAAAAGCTTCTTTAAGCATTTCTCCGTGAAGAGTTTCTTAGAGATAATTTTGAAATTTAATTATATCAAGTAAAAATTAAACAAATTCCTAAACTTCACATGAAAAATAAATGGCCGCATTTTTATGTTACTATAATTTTTATTATTACTGTATTTTAAAAATTAACAAAAAAAGTTGTTTTAAGCTCTTGATAAGAGATTTAAAAAAGTTACTTATAAACATTAACTCAAATCAAACAAAAAATTATAAAAAAAACTTTTTTTTAATAAATTTAATGAATTTCCGAACTCTACTACATTTTTTATTGTAACAGTATTTTTATAAATTTAACAAAAAAACATAGATTTTCGTATTATTATTCCCCCTACAAAATAATCGAAAATCTCTTTAAAAGTTTGCGAAAAACTTTTTTAAAACATTTAAAATGCTGTTTACAACCTTAGTTAAAGCTTCTTAAACACATTTTATAAGCTTTAGAAAAAAAGATTTAAAAAGTTCATTTATAAACATAAAAAACAAAAAAACAAAAAACGAATTTACTAAAAAACTTTTCCACAGTTTTACAAAAGCTTTCTTTGCTTTTTTCAAGCTTTCAAAACTTTTATAAAAGCTTTTTGAAGACTTCGTAATAAGCTTTTGCAACACCTTTCAAAAGCTTTTACTTGTTAAAAGCTTCTCAAAAGCATTTTTTGATTAAGAGTTTTCAGAGATCTTTGAAATTTTATTATTTCCAGTTTAAATTAAACAAATTTCTGGACTCCACATAAAAAATAAGTGCACGCATTTTCTTATTACTATATTTTTAATTATTACTGTATTTTTGTAAATTAAAAAAAAAACATTACTTTTTACTACTGCTTTTTCCCCCCTATAAAGTAATGAAAAACCTCTTCAAAACTTTACAAATAAGTTTTATTAAAACTTTTAAAATGCTTTTTTAAAACCTTACTAAAAGCTTCTTAAACACATTTTATAAGCTTTTAAAAAAAGACTGTTAAAAATGTATTTATAAACATAACAAAAATTATAAAAACAGCGGATTTTTTTAAAAAACTTTCCCATATTTTTACAAAAAGCTTTCTCAGATCTTTTTCATGCTCTCAAAACTCTTATAAAAACCTTTTTAAAAGGCTTATAAACTTTTTTAAAAAGCATTCTGAAAACTATGTAAAAAGCTTTCTCAAAACTTTTAAAAAGAGCTCTTACTTAATAAAAGCTTATTAAAACATTTTTTCAGTTAAACGTTTTTAGAGATCATTTTGGGAGTTAATTATTTCAAGTATAAATTAAACATGGATTTCTGAATTCCACATGAAAAATATATGGCCGAATTTTTTATTTTTTATATTTTATATATTTACTGTATTTCTACAAATTAACAAAAACTATTAATTTTTCAAAGAAGAAACTAATTTTTAAATTTTCAAAATGCTTTTTTAAAACCTTACTAAAAGCTTCGTAAATACATTTTATAAGCGTAAGCTTTTAAAAAAGGTTTGAAAAAGTTTATTTATTAACTTAAAAAAAATTATACAAAAAAATATTTTTTTAAAAAACTTTTCCACAAAACCTTTTTTCGTGCTTTCAAAACTTTTATAAAAAACATTCTAAAAAGTTTAAAAGCTTTTTTAAAAATTTTTAAATTTTATAATTGTTTTTGAAAACTTTTTAATAAGCCTTTGCAAAACTTTTTAAAAAGCTTTTAATTATTAAAAGAGCTTCTCAAAATCAAAAATTTCAGTTCAGAGTTTTGAGATATTTTTTTTTAAATTTAGTTATTTCACGCATAAATTAAACAAATTTCGAAATTCCACATAAGAAATATGGACCCGCTTTTTTTTTATTACTATATATTTTTATTATTACTGTATTATTAAAAACTTTAAAAAAATATTACTTTTTGGTATTACTTTCTCCCCCTAAAGGAAAACTCGTTAAAACTTCACAAAAAAGCCTTTTTAAACTTTTAAAATGCTTTTTTAAACCTTATTGAAAGCTTTTTAGATACATTTATTAAGCTTTAAAAAAAATTATTAAGAAGTTTATTTATAAACATAAGAAAATATTAAACAAAAACGTAGTTTTAATAAAAAATTTCCACATTTTTACAAAAAGCTTTCTCAGCTCTTTCCCGTGCTTTCAAAACTTTTATAAGACACTTTATAAAAAGTTTATAAGCTTTTTAAAAAATTTTATAAAAACTTTTTGAAAACTTGTTAACAAGCTCTTGCAAATCTTTTTAAAAAAGCTATTACTTCTTAAACGCTTTTCGAAAACATTTTTTTCCTTAAAGGTTTTCAGAGCTCTGTTTTAAATTTAACTATTTCAAGCGTTAATTCAACAAATTTTTAAATTCCAGAAGAAAAATATATAGCCGCATTTCTGTATTACTATATTATTTATTATTACTGTATTCCTGTAAATTAAAAAACTTTTATAAAATAATGAAAAACCTTTTCAAAACTTAACAAAAGATTTTTTAAAACTTTTAAAATGTTTTTCAAATCCGTATGAAAAGCTTTTATAAGCTTTATACCTTTTATAATCTTTTGAAAAATGATTTTAACAAGTTTATTTATAAGCATAAGGAAACTTATACCAAAAACTAATGTTTTAGAAAACTTTTCCATATTTTTACAAAAAGCTTTCTTAGCTTTTTTCGTGATCCAAAACTAAAATAAAAATCCTTTTTAAAAAGTGTATAAGCTTTTTCAAAAGTTTTTTGAAAACTTTTTATAAGCTTTGGATGAACTTTTTAAAAAGCTTTTACCTATTAAAAGCTTCTCAAGAAAACTTTTTCCGATGAAAAGTTTTCAGAGATATTTCTGAAATTTAATTATTTCAAGTATAAATTAAACTAATTTCCGAATTGCACATAAAAATTATGTGGCCATATTTTTGTATTACTATATTTGTTATTATTACTGTATTTCTGTAAATAAAAAAAAAACATAGCTGTTTAGTATTATTTGCTCCACTCTATTCAAAACATTACAAAAAAGCGTTTTTAAAACTTTTTAAAACTTTAAAACTGTTTTTAAAAATATATTAAATGCTGCTTAAGACATTTTATAAGCTTTTGAAAAAGCTTTTCAAAAAGTTTATTTCAAATTTTTAAAAAGCTGCAACAAACATATTTAAAAGCTTTTTCAAATATTTTTAAAACATTTAAAAAAAATTAAATTTTTTCAAAAATTTACAAGAAAATCCGTACTTTTTTTTCAATTCTAATTGGAATTTTTAGAAGTTGTTCTGAAATAAAATTATTTCAAGTATAAATTAAACATATTCCTTAATTTCATACGAGAAATAAATGACCTCATTTTATTTAACACTAATAGTATTTTTGCAAATCTGAAAAAAGAGTCATTTTTAGTATTGCTTTTTCTCCTTTAAAAGAATAGAAAATCTTTTCATAACCTTTTGAAAAGCTTTTTATATACTTTTTTTTGATTTCTTTTTCAAAACTTTATTAAATGTTTCTTAAAAACATTTTAAAGGCTTTTTCCAAACAGTTAAGAAAATTTAATTCAAACTATTGAAATGCTTTTACAAACATTTTTACAAGATTTTCAAAAAATTTTCAAAACGTTTTCAGAAACTTTTAAAAGCTTCTAAAACTTTTGATAATTATGAATTCGTGTTACTTATTTAGATTATAATAACTTCTTTGGTGAAACATATTGCTACAGAACTTAATTTTAATTTTTTGTATTTTTTCTTAGTGAGGCTTAACTGCACTGACAACACTTGAATGCGCTTCCCAACTCACCACACTCAAAAAATTTACCTCATAATAATATAATAATATAATAATAATATCTGTCCAAATCAATATCTTAGCTTACTGAATAAAGTTCTGTTCATACAGAAATCATTGTATTTCCAATCACATCATGGCTCAATTACGTTGACGCATCTCGCTAATACTGCAATCTGCGCTTCAGTTAGTGTATCAGCGCAAAAGTTTTTGCTGTTTTCCCAAGTCTACTGTAAAAACTTGAAGCTGTTTGCAAATTCTTCCACTTTGAAATTCTAAAAGGGAGCTTTTTTAAATTCTTATTTATAGAATTAATGTTGAGTCAGTATGTTATCAGATCCTCCTCATAAAATTTGCTTCAAATGAAAAATCTCTGCACAAGCTTTTGTGCTGATATATAAATTTAGCTTAACAAGAAAGAGTTTGATTTCAAAATGTTTTATTACGTAAAAAATTAATATTAAAAAAATTTAAACTAAAACACATTAGAAACTCAAAAAATTCGCCAGTAGTAAGTTTTTAGAATATTTTACAATTAATTAGTTAACAATTATTTTTATAGTCTAAAGGTTTTTCATAAAGACAGATATTTAATCTAAGATAACTTCATGAGTCAAAAGTTATTAGGTTAATTAGGTTTTTGTAAAAAAACATCTTTAATATAGAAATAAATGTCTGCTTAAACTTTTTTCGAGTCTTTTTTGATTAAAATTTATTTTTTAGTCCAAAGTCTTAGAAATTTCTAAAAACGTATTTCAAATCTCGCCTTCGCATCATTAGTCAAAAGCTTTGGTACTCTATATTATAAATTTTACTGAAAATTTCTTAAGATTTACTGGATTTGTGCATTACATGAAGTGACTCCCTCTTTTTTTTTATGTTGTTTTTTGTTTTCGTATCTTTTTTTTTTTTTTGTCCTTCAAACGCTTCTACGCTGGGTTAACAAGTATGTTTTTTTCTTCTACACTATTGTTAGCAACAAAATGACAACTATAAATTGTTTGTACTGTAATTTTGTGCAGCTGACAGCAACAAAAATGATAAAATTACCAACAAAACAAATATCACGTCAGCAACAACAGCAGTTAAATTCTTGCTGCTGCATGATTCATTTACTTTGCTGCTACGTTTGTTGTAATTTTTTCATTGCTTGTAGTATTTTTTTCCCTCTTTTTCTTCTTCTTTTTCTTGCTCGCATAGTTTTAGGGCCCATTAAGTTCTAGCCAACATTGCTTAAATAATTTATGCGGCTAATATAAAACATTAATGTTCAGGCCATTAAATAGAAAATGTGACCAAAAACGCTTAAAAAAGGCCGCAGCCTATAAAATTTTAAACGTGCGTTAAGCTTGCTCTCGTTTGCTGCTTGTCGTTGTTGTTGTTGTTGTTGTTGGTAGTACGCAATAAGGCAGTACAATGGCAGTGCGCAGTAAGGTAGCAAAACCACAAAAGCTTTAGCTTGAGGTGTAAATTGAAAAAGATATGTTCGTAAATGTGCTGGAAATTTATATTTAAATCCGTAAATTGCGGAAGTGTTATGAAAAAGCACTTAAAACTAATTTATTAAAGCTTTAAGCTTATTTCTTATAGCTTAAAAAAAATATATATATATTTTGTTACTACCCTTAAACGTTTACAAATTCAATGGAGAGTCAACGACTTGAACGTAAAAGGATTAATTGCCACAGAAAATTCCAACACATACATTAAGAGCTTAAATATTTATGACTAGCAAGAGTATTCATGACACATACATATATATATTTACTAATATGCGCTTGTGTGTTAACACGTGCATGCAACTGCTTATTATGCAAATAAAAGCATTCAACTAAAAAGCTACTGCAACGTTATGATTTTGGCATATTTTTTTGGCCGCATAATATTCAGTGATTTTATTTAAGCTTTTGGTATTAAATAAATTACTGACTGGAATGTAAAACTATGAATAATTTGTGTGGCTTATTTTTGCAATGTTTATTTTATTAAATACTTAAAGCTTTAACGAAGTTAAAGTTTCCATCAAGTTTTGCGCATTAAAGCAACTAAATAATTTTTGTTTTAACACGTTTAACGCATTTAAGCAGCATTTAAGTTAAGTCACAAGTTCAGGTAAAATTTGGTTGAAGTCAAAAAAAACGGTATAGAAGGAGGAGAAGAAAAATTAAAGTGTCACGCCCCCGTATAATTCCGCTCACTTTTATAAACAACATTCCCTTTGGTAAGGAATATTTTAAATTTTTCATTAAACAATACTAATAATTTAATAAGCTTTTTAAATATATTCAATATTCAATATTCATGAGTTCAATATTCTTACGAATGTATGCTATTAAAATTCGATTACATGGCAATGTTGAATAGTCCCGCAAACATCATAAATGTAAAACTAATTTTAATAGCTTTATTAAAACGCAGCGACCGACATATTTTTTATATATTATTTATTTTTTTTTTTTTATTTTGTGTTGAACAGCAAACAGGCAAACGAATATAAGACACACACTCACACATAGCTGAAACGAACACAGAACTATGTAATACAGTGCAGTGCAGCATGTTGACCAAAAACGAAATTTTGGCCCTGGTTTTTTTTCTGTCTGTTTTATCAAAAATATGTCAATAAGTAGATATCTACTTTGCATATATATGCACACTTTATCCGTATAGAGATGTATGTCAATGCAAATTTCTAATAGCTGTGCAGATGTTTATATATTTTTTGTATGCATATCACTGTGCAAACTGATATCATCGTGTATGCTATGAAGGACATTCTAAACAGTTTATTTCAAACCAACTCATGCATAAATGTAGGTGCACTTACACATACACATATATTTTAAAACGAACCCATGATCAAAAGGCACATACAAAAACACTTGAGTCAAGGCGCTCCTAATGTTTGAGTGTATATGCGTGTGAGTTATCACCGAGCGAAGCAAAATAGCGCTGAAATACTTATGCTAGTGCCCTGTTTTTGAAGCTACATGCGCATCTTTTTTTGCTGAAACTTTATTGACTTTTTGTATTACATGTTCACAAAAGTAAGCGCATCTTTACTGCATCTATTGGGAGAGTGGAAGATGCAGTTCTCAGCGGAAACTTGTTCGCACCACAGAAAATAGTTTCCAACTTCAAAATAAAAATGTGTCTCTCTCTCGCTCTCTGTCTCTCTCTCTCTCTCGCTCTCGCTCTCTCTCGCTCTCTCTCTCTCTCTCTCTCTCTCTCTCTCTCTCTCTCTCTCTCTCTCTCTCTCTCTCTCTCTCTCTCTCTCTCTCTCTCTCTCTCTCACTAAATCTCTTTATCACTAAATCTCTCTCTGTTTATCATCTTTAAGACAGTTGAGCATATTTTTGTATTTGTTTTCTATACAAGAGTATCCGATTCTAAGGGTTGCGTAGAAGATAAAAATGTTCTCATTGTATATTATGAGAAAATAATTTTAAGGTCGTATTGTTCACTTCTGGATATCTTTAACCAGCGGATAAAGTACTAGATTTTCAGTAGTTTCAGGTACCAGCAATCCAAAAAAATATCCAATGGTTAAAGATATCCAAAAGCAAACAATACGGCTCAGTAATTTAATTTTGGAACATAATAATTAAGTAATGGTAAAGTTATATTTATCTGCGAAAATTGTTCACTTTATCACTATTTAATCAAAAACTTTACATGTGAACTAAAGCTCACTATAAGCCAATGGTCTCCATTTCATAGTTCGCGTACTCGAGTACGAATTCGAACATTACACCGAGACGATCACACGCACGAAGTTCTCTTATTTAGTTTGCGCTGAGACTTCAAACGAAAAGGTTTACGCCGCTTGATGAGCTTATCCACTGTACAAAATAAAATCGGACTATTTATTTGCAGAAAATGTTTATGGGCTGCTAGAATTCTTGGTTTGCCAACGCACAGTGGCACATTGGAATAATTTTTTTTTTAAAAAAGCACTACAAAACTATGCATCCTCAATACCTGCACAACAATTTTTGTCAGTGCAGAGAGCTACTCTGTAGGAAAATCAACTAATTTAAAAGTAGTTGAAAAAGTAGTTTTTTGTCAACCACAACTAGTTGAAATTCTGACTTTTTCCCATAGAACGAACTAACATATTTTGTATCCTTTTTAAGACAGTTGAGCATATTTTTGTATTTGTTTTTATACAAAAGTATCCGATTCTAAGGGTTGCGTGGAAGATAAAAATGTTCTCATTGTATTGCGAAATAAGTCAATTGACTTTCGTCTGCATATATTTTCAACTACTTGTTAAACTAGTTAATTTTAAATTATTTTTTAACTACTTTAAAATAAATCAATTGAAAACTAGTTCATATTCAATGGGCTTCTATTTATGATTGTAATATTTATATTTTTATACTTCACATTAGTTGACTTGTTTAAAGTTTTGAAAATGTTTAATTTTATTAGTTCAAATTGTTTTTACTGTATTCTGTACTTCCACAAGACTATAATAAATAAATTTAAATATATAAATTTAGATTTTTATATGTTATGCAATATTATTCTATAGGTCATATATTTAATTGTTTTTTACGCTACATGCTGCCGGTACTGCTATTAGGGTTTTAAACTTTGTTGTGCCGGTTTTCGAAAGAGTTTATAAATAAATAAAATAAATAATTTTTTTTTTGTGTTATTATTATAACTCTAATAATTTTTCAATTATTAATTAAGAGTTATATTTTCGAGCTCAAGGTCTATGTTGCTTTCTGAAGAAAACAACCAACAACAACAACAATACCCTTTATATAGAGTGGCAATCATACAGCAGACTAGACAGCTGTTTCGTTGGCCGCTACACCAACTCATCAGTAGAATTTATATGATAGCTATGATTCAATGTTAGAGAAAATTCCTCTGAATTACATTGAACACACAAATGATATGAAAAACAGCTAAAGTTCTTCGAATTTTTATATTCACACTTATTCGGTGTAAGCTCTTTCTTCGAAGATATATCAAAGCTTTCTACCACTCACAGGCATGTTGTAGTTTTAGTTGTTGTTCTTCTATTATTCACTGTCCGTCTTAGTTGCAGCAACCTGCTGCTATTAAACTATGACGTCATGAAATATTTTTTGTTTGAAAACTAAGATTTTTATTTTATTGTGTGTGTAAACACACAAATTAATCATAATTTTTTCAACGGCCGTGCTCTGCCAGAGAATTAATTTGTAAATTTATTCGACCTCTTTTCATAAGTTTTTTTTTTTTTGTGTTATTATTATAACTCTAATAATTTTTTAATTATTAATAAGGAGTTATATTTTCGAGCTCAAGGTATATTCAAGGAAAATAAAATAAATATTCCACTTAATGAAGATGAATTTAAAAGCATAAAAATTTTAAATTTCTATACATCAAAGAGATAATTTATTTGATTGTTTTGAAAAAAAAAATACATAAATTCATTACGTGAATGCATAAGGCATATTAAAAAATTAAATAAAAAAAGTCTTTTGAAAAAAAGTTTGGAAGAGAGTCTGTTTTGAAAACTATATACATAAATTCATTACGTGAATGCATAAGGCATCGTAAAAAATTAAATAAAAAAAGTCTATTTAGAATTGCAGTGGATGCCGCCTTAATATAATTCAAAGTAGTTCATATACTAGTTTATTTTAAACTAGTTTTTTAATTAGTTGTTTTTAAAAACAAGTTAGTTTGTTTCTATAGGGTACTAACATAAGCACAAAATCCGAAAATTGTAGTAGTATGTGTTTGGGGACCACTGTGCTATAAACTAAAGCAATAGAATTACGAATCGATTAACTCGTACATTGTTCAAAAAATTTTCTCTCAAAAACAGTTCAATATCTTCATTTGTTTTTAAATCATATAGTAAGTCCATCCTCAAAGTATCCCAAAACTGTACATAAAGTGCGCTTTTGCGCATAAAGTGTTTCTTGAAGCGCTCTTTATTTTCTCAATGGGCAGAAAAAAAAGAGTATACAATACAGATAAAATATTTTGAAAAAATAAAGAAAAAATTAAGCTGAAAATTCAACGAACAAATTGGATGGCTAGCAGTGACGGTATATATACAAACATACTAACATAAATATTTAAATCTATTTATGTACATTTATGCTCATACGTGTGTGGATAACAGTGCATGTATAAGTTGATATGCATGTTCACTGAGCTTGTGTTTATTTAGCAGCAAACATTAGCCATGTTGTGAGTCATGAGAGCGCGTGTGTATGTGGATGTGTGTGTGTGTGTGCATGTTGTCATATGTATTCTTTGCTACCTGATGACGCTAGTCATTTACACAGACAATCAGGCACCAAAAATTATAGAACATTTAAGCATCAGGCCAAGTTGATTTAAATTAAAGAAAATAAAAACTTGCTGCAAAATGTGATTTTTTTAATAATACGTAAATATTTAATGTAAATATTTAATGTAATTTTCAATTGATTCAACAATTGTGGAAAGTAAATTTAGCAATAACATTTAAAAAAAATTAACGGTCGCTCTTTACTCACAATAGATTATGCTATCTTTCCAGCAGAAATGGCTGTTGATAATGCTGACTTGGTCTTCAAACTTGTGAGACTTGCAAGCCTTAAGACTTATGACTTTAATGAAGAGGTGAAATGTGATGTAGCTGTTATTGATTATCTGATTATAATTTGTTTTAATAAAAAAACACTTGAACTCTTATCGTATAATATAAACTTTAAAAAATGTAAAGCTAATAATTGTTGAAAAATTCAAAATTAATTATTTAAAAAGTAAATTCGCAATTTAACTTAACTTACAAAAAATGTCTTAATTAAAGTAGTAATAGATGATAGAGTCAGAAGTATAGAAAAAATATAATTAAAGCGACTAAAAATACATACAGAAAACAGAACAAGAACATTATTGGTTAGATTTAAATTAACCTTTAGAATTTAAAGCTAAAATTAGTTACTTTTGGCTAATGTCTTAATATTTAAAGGAAATGAATGCCAGACCTTAATGGCATTGATGAAAAGAGCCGTAGACATAGATATTTTGATATTATAAAATTAAACGTTCAATTGAAGATTCTGAAACGCAGTTTTTCAAAAAAGAATAATGGCGTCCTATTATTTAACAACTTGGGCATAAATATGCAGTTTCTTGCCTTTAAGTACGCTATTTTGCAAGTTCCCCAAATGTCTTTGCACTTTACAGAGACATGATCATAAAGTCTTAAATAGTATATATATATATGTCTAGTCAAGAAATGTAGACTTTAAAAAATTTACTTTCTTATTGTTTTTTACCAATTTTTTTTTTAAATAATTCGTTAAAAATTTTATTTCTTGAACTTTGTTTGATTTATTCATAAATGAAGTACATTTGTTGCATCTAATAATAAATGATGTCAAATTTGCTCATTTATACTAATTTAAAAAAAAAAAAAAGCAAAATCCCGGGACTCCACTTTTAAATGCCGAACATACCAGGATTGGAAAAAGCCCAGATTTTGCCATCTCTAATAGCTAAATATGTATTGGCTATAGCTAGAGTTAGAAAAGTCTGATTGATTTGCACAAAATATCAAACAAAAGTTTAGAAAATCTACAATAGGCACATTTTATATCAATTCATTGTCCAGTATCAAGCTCTTTAAATCTATCATATTCACTAATGTATCGAATTAGATTCATTAGGGCATCAGGGCGTATGATGAACATGAATTGCAATTAATCGACTTTCCTTATTTATTTTGGGCCATAATACTTAAACTATTAAGCCGATTGAAACATCATGCTCAAAACGATTTTCGAAAATTTAATAACCTTAAATTTGATATCCCATGCTACTTAATCCGATGGTTTCTAACTTAAGGTTTGGCCAAGTATGTGAAGCTACCTCCAAAAGAAAAATTTAAAAAACTCATATCTCGAAAATTTATTCATACAAAACATTTCAATTCATTTTTGAGCTTAGCGGTCCAAAACACTTATGGAAACACGGAAAAATATGGTATTTAATGTATATTTTGACTGTAAACCAGTGTTACAAGCAATACATAGAAAAATGCAAGCATAGAAGTGAAGTTTTAGAAGTGAAAACTTCTTTAGGCGCGTTGAGCACTTTTGGGTGAGAGCAAAACTATAGATTCGCGATTTATCACGCTGTTAGCGATATCATCACGCTGTTAGCGGTATCGTTACGCTGTTAGCAATATCATCACGCTGTTAGCTTTATCATAACGCACTTAGCTGTTAATTTCTGATGCAATGGACAGCATTGGTTATGCTAGGCAAACATGTTTATTGAGCTTTTTTTTTACTACCGAGGCGATTACCAACCGATTACCGAACCAATAACCGATAACCGATTACCGATTGCTGAAGCGATAACCAACCAATTACTGAAGCAATTACCGATGACCGAAGTTATTACCAAAAGATTACCGAACCAATTACCGATTACCGAAGTGATTAGCAGCCAATAACCTTGCCCATTACCGATTACCGAATCAATTGCCGATTACCAAAGCGATAACCAACTAGTTACCGATGCGATTACCAACTAATTACCGATTACTGAAGCCTTTAACAACCGATTACTAATTACCGAAGCAATTACCAAGCAATTACTGAACCAGTTACCGATTACCGAACCAATTACCGATTAGCAAAGCAATAACCGACCGATTACCGAAGCAATTATTGATTACTGAAGCGATTACCAACCGATTACCAAACCAATTACCGAAGCGATTAGCAGCCGATTACCGATTCCATGACTGATTACCGAATCAATTACCGATTACGAAAGCGATAACCAACCGGCTACCGTTGCGATTACCTAGCAATTACCGATTACTGAAGCCATTAACAACCGATTACCAATTACCGAAGCAATTACCAACCGATTACTGAACCAATTACCGATTACCGAACCAATTACGGACTAGCAAAGCGATGACGTACCGATTACCGAAGCAATTATCGATTACTTATGCGATTACCAACCGATTACCGGTTACTGAAGCAATTACCGATGATTGAACTTATTACCAACCGATTACCAAACCAATTACCAATTACCGAAGCGATTAGCAGCCGATTACCGATCCCATTACTGATTACCGAATCAATTACCAATTACGAAAGCGATAACCAACCGGTTACCGTTGCGATTACCAAGCAATTACCGATTACTGAAGCCATTAACAACCGATTACCAATTACCGAAGCACTTACCAACCGATTACTGAACCAATTACCGATTACCGAACCAATTACGGACTAGCAAAGCGATGACGTACCGATTACCAGCCAATTACCGATTACCGAAGCGATTTCCAATCAACTACCGAAGCGATTACCAACCGATTACCGAGCCAATTACCGATGAACCAAATTAATTGTGTTATAAATATATTGTATGCAAACAATAAAAAAAAGCAATTTATACATTTAATAACACATAAATTGATAAAAAGAGTTAAAAAAGTAGAACGCGTCTGATTTGCCGACTCTAGCTACTTTGGAAATTCATAACAACTATGTTATTTTGTAGCTTTAAATTTTCTCTTCGGTCGGAAATTCCCCCGTTGCCTACTTTTTTTATATTATATAAGCCAGTGTAATTTTTGTCTATAACGCAGCATCATATTTGTTGTCTTTTTTTAACAATAAAAGATTCATAAATTTAATTATCAATTAAAGTAATCGTTAGTTTTTTATCGATTATGTATTACTTTGAACCATAAATAGCTTTCTAATTATTGGCAGTAGATTATTATTGAGTGTCGATTAGCGTCAAACTGTTAATGATTTTATTAATCGATAATCGATTATTTTTGTGGTGACTGTGGCATACTGGCTGTGGTGGGTGGCTGTTATGCGAAAGAGACAGGTTTGAATACTATCGCACACTAAATATTTTTCAATTGAATCCATTTTTCTGTTCGGCCGTCATCTCTTTGCAAGCAATGGCAAACCTTTGAGAGAGTAAGAACTGCCATGTAGAGCTTTTTAAGATAATAAAATGTTCAGAATTGGCATAAAGCTTGTAGGTCCAGTTCTCGATCATTTGTGTGGAAGCATTTAATAACATGCACAACACAATTGTTCATAAGAAACTCGGTCAAAGCCCTTTCAAGGGCTGAAATGATCAATTGGTTTTTTTTATCGATTAATTAAAACCTATAATCAAACATCTATTTATAAATTTAAATTGTACAGCTGATTTCCGCACCCACAGCCGATAGTTTTAAGCAGTCAATATTTTTCGATATTCTATTCGTTTTATAAAACAATTTTCGGTTTTTATTCAATGAATATTAATAATATATTCAATTATTTCATTTCCTTTATATCTTAAAAGCGACACTTGTACCTTCTTCATCCGAACTAGTTTTGAATACAATTAAAAAAAATTAGATTTATGCACATATTACAGATGATCTAAAACTATGCTTAATTTTTCCCCCTTTTACTCTCTTACAAATAGTTTTGTTTTAAAAAAAAAAGGCGTAGCTTACATATTATTGTAAATTACAAAAAGTTAAGGATTACAGTCAAGCACTTAAAACAAACACACAACACTAGAATCGATCCACTCTTATTGAAAAGGCCTACCAACATTTTTGCATACTTTGCGGCATAAAACTATAGACACTTATCATTTTTCAGTTCGTTTCGAATTTTTCCTAATGACTCAACATCATCGCCGCCCCTTAATAAAACGCCTCAAGGTCGAAAACTTAACTCTAAGTAAGCAATAAAAACAAAACATTCCATTCTAATCGCCTACATTTAGACGCATGACAAATCGTCGAAAACATAATAAAAATCTTCGCTATTAAACGCTGTCCACATTTAATATGATGCCTGCTGCTAACGTTGCGTTAAGCGCTGGCTAGATTGAAAAATGCAGCTAAGCAAGACGACAAAATTTCAGAAGCCAGAGAAATCTTATGTCCATTTATGACTAAGAAAGATGAAAAAAAAAAAAAAACAAAATGATGCGCTAATAAAATACGCCTCAAGAAAGAGATAACTGCCTTAAGCTAGCGCACAATGACTTCATTTTTCTTATCATTTCAGCAAAAGAGCTATTTTGTAAAATAAGCAAAGAATGTGTCTGTCTGTGTGTGTGTGTGTGTGTGTGATTTAGTCGTTGTGGCGGCTAGCGTTATTTAATATTATAAATGGCAGCGTTCAGCACGCTGCAGGAAGCTACAACAAACAAAGTGATTTATCATTCGGTGCTACTTCCGGCTCATAACACTATTGCTGGTGTATTTTTCAACACAAGCCAAGCAAGCTTCGCCAATGAAACCAGCGCACCATTAACACAGTACTTTGCTGCTATTCACTCCCACAAGCGCAATCTTTGTACGTCTTAGCCACTTTTAACTAGTAGCTGCTTTGGTTTTGTTCACATTTTCTGCAATTTTTCTTCAGCTGCGGTAAGCAGTGTTGTTGTGCTTACTTAGTTGGCTTTTGAATGTTAAGCTCTGCTATTGAAGCATAAAGCTAAGAAATTTCAAATATATTTTTCGTCGTCAACTTACTGTTTTGAAGCTAAAAAACGTATTTCGTTGTTGTCATTCTGCTTCATTAGCTGACACAAAATCTGATAAATAGTTTACGTCATTAGCGTTTCACCAAATAATATTTTGCAAATTCTAAAATTTCAAGCTTTAGACTAATTATGTGATTTTAATTTGATAATTAGAAAATTAATTGAGAAAAGTTTGATAATGTTTAAATCTGAATATGGTTTATTAGAATTTAAGAAACTTGATAATTGTTTAACTACAAAATTTCATGAATATAAGTTTCAATTTATTTATGAAAATTATAAAGACTATAAAACTTGACTTAATTAAAATGGATCAATAAAGTTGTCTTTTGAGCAAAAACTCAAAGGCATCGATTATCGATCTTATATAAATTTAATGCATTAGAAAATTTTATGTTGAACTTATTTGAAAATTGATGAAGCACTTTTAATTAAGTATGCAACAAATGTATTCTGAACGTTTAAGGGAGGTTTTAGGTAAAAGCGGTTAAAGTTAAGGCAAATTTAAGAAGCTGTTTTTTCTAAAAAAGTTTATTATATATACAAAAAATTTCATTTACATGTTAATTTTACTTCATCAGCATAAGTTCAAAAAAATTGTTGCTTTTTTCTCATATATTTTTTATAAAATATAGTGATGATGAAAGATGGGGCTGAAGTTGGTCTTTCAAAAATAGATCCCTGAACGCACATTTTTTTCCAAAATGAAATTAAAATATCGAAAATTTAGAAAAAATATGAAGCTTAGAAAAAAAGTCGAAAAATTTACCTTATTTTTGTCCATATTGTTGCGTGCTAAAACTAGAAAAATATGTTAAACTTCAAATCTAATGAGTTCAATAGTTTCCTATGATTTTATTAGTGGTCGGGTCAAAAGAGAACATTTTTTCAATAATTTCAGTAAATTGACGAAAATTTAATTGTTTCTGATTAAATGCTGATTCTATACCGCACTCGATATAAGTAAAAAAAAAAAAATCAAACGCCTCAAAAGTCTCACTGCTTTCTATAAATTTTTACTTTTACAAGCACGGAAAAAACTATTTGCTAAATTTGTATGAAGATTTGGCAAAACTTGAGCAGAACTTTCAGCTACTGCAAAATTTTGTTTATTTTCAGTAAAAACCAATAAATATGTTATTTTAATTTTTAAATAACTCAGCAAATATTTGCTTGAATCGAGTCAAATTTTAAATTCAAATAATTTATAAGCAAATTATTGCTTAAATTTATTAAAATTTTGCTGTTTCGGTTTATAATAAAACAAAACAAAACAACGAAAAAACATTCCGTTTCAGATGGGGATAAGTTCTTTATGAATATAAAGCTTTTCAGGTCGGCGCTAATATAATCAGAAGCGCCAACTTCAAAGCTTTTGTATTCATAAAGAAATTAATATTTTTATGATAGTAAAACAAATTAGAAAAAAGTCCAAATAATAAGTTTTCCAATGTCATAATATGCTTAAATAAATTGTCAAATTTGGCCAAGAAATTAAAAGGAAAATTTAAAAATTATTTTTTACTTTGTAGTGATTTTGTAGTCGGTTGTTTTTTTTTATTTCTTCCTTTTTAGAGAA
Source organism: Coremacera marginata (assembly GCA_914767935.1). Classification (NCBI taxonomy): domain Eukaryota; kingdom Metazoa; phylum Arthropoda; class Insecta; order Diptera; family Sciomyzidae; genus Coremacera; species Coremacera marginata. Next base: position 164,012,516 of record OU612045.1, read on the forward strand.
TATGATAAATTTTCGAAAAAAGTGTATAAACTACATACATACAATTGTTCTAAAAAAAATTGTTCTATTACATTCAGAAGGTTTGCTGGTTCTTTCAAATATCTGTCCCTTAAATTTAAATCAGATGTCACGTGTTTTGAAATAATTATACCCATTCTTGTGACGAGTTTTATTGCCATATTGTCAATATTATTCGAGATATAGTGTTTTTCTAATATTGCCACGCCCCATTGTTAAATAAGCGCCCACTTTCTTAAGCGTTATTTGCAATAATTGTGCCTACCCCTTAACTTCATTTCAGTACCCCGGCGTCAATATTAACTGAGATAGGGTTTATCTAGTTTGGTTGCCACACCCATTTGTCGAATAACGCCTATTTTATTAACCGTAATTTTTAATAATTTTGTCTACCCCTGTACTTAAATAAATTTCAGTGCCGTAGTGTCAATATTATTCGAGATACACTCTTTTTCTAATATTGCCACGCCCATTTGTCAAATAACGCCTATTTCCTTGACCGTATTTTGTATTAACTGTGTCTACCCCTACACTAAATTGCAGTACATTAATGTCAATATTATTCGAGTTACAGTGTTTTTCTCATATTGCCACGCCTATTTGTCAAATAGCGCCCACTTTTTTGATCATAATTTGCAAAAATAATGCCTACCCCTATACTAAATTGCAGTACTTTAGTCTCAAAATTATTCAAGATACACTGCTTTTCTAATATTGCCACGCCCATTTGTGGAATAACGCCCATTTTCTTGTCCGTAATTTGTTATTATTGTGCCTACCCCTACATTTAATTGCAGTACCCTAGTGTCGATATTATTCGAGATACAGTAGTATCTAGTATTGCGAGATCTAGTATTGCCACGCCCAGTTCTTGAATACCGCCCACTTTTCTACGGGCACCGCCATGCTTATGATATCTATCTGTTATCGATGTACATACATTTAAAAAAACAAAAAAAATAAAAATAAATAAAAAAAAAACAGAGAAACCGACGAACTTGAGAACCTTATCCTTTTTGAAGTCGGTTAAAAACGAAGTCAATTTTAGCTTGAATCAAATCAAATGTGCGTTTAAATTTATAAAAACTAAGCCAATTTTATCTTGAATCAAATCAAATTTCGCTATTTCAGTGTATAATAATTAAGGAAATTTTTGGTTGAATCAAAGCAAAGTTTGCGTTTTCAATTTATAAGAACTAAGCAAATTTTAGCTTGAATCAAATCAAATTTTGCTATTTCAGTTTATATTAACCAAGCAAATTTTTGCTTGAATCAAATCCACATTTGCGTTTTCAATTTATAAAAACTAAGCATATTTTAGCTTCAATCAAAACCCATTTCGCTATTTCAGTTTATAATAATTGAGCAAATTTTTGCTTGAATCAAATCATATTTGGGTTTTCAATTTAAAACAACCAAGCAAATTTTAGCTTGAATCAAATCAAATTTCGCTATTCCAGCTTATAATAATCAAGCAAATTTTTACTTCAATCAAATCAAAATTTGCATTTCCAATTTATAAGAACTAAGAATATTTTAGCTTGAATCCAATCAAACTTTAGCAAATTTACGTTTGAATCAAAACAAATATCGCTATTTCAGTTTAAATAACTAAGTAAATTTTTGCTTGAATCAAATCAAAATTTGCGTTTTCAATATATAAGAACTAAGAAAATTTTAGCTTGAATCAAATCAAATTTTAGCAAATTTTTGTTTGAATAACTGAGCAAATTTCAGTTTAAATAACTAAGTAAATTTTGCTTGAATCAAATCAAAATTTTCGTTTTTAATTTATAAGAACTAAGCAAATTTTAGCTTCAATCAAAACAAATTTCGCTATTTCAGTTTATAATAATTGAGAAAATTTTTGCTTGAATCCAATCATATTTGGGTTTTCAATTTAAAACAACCAAGCAAATTTTAGCTTGAATCAAATCCAATTTCAGCAAATTTTTGTTTAAATTTCGTTATTTCAGTTTATAATAACTAAGCAAATTTTTACTTGAATCAAATCAAAATTAGCGTTTTCGATTTATAAGAACTAAGCAAATTTTAGCTTCAATCAAATCAAATTTTGCTATTTCAGTTTATATTAACTAAGCAAATTTTAGCTTGAATCAAAGCAAATTTCGTTATTTTAGTTTATAATAACTAAGCGAATTTTTGCTTGAATCAAATCAAAATTTGGGTTTTCAATTGATAAGAACAAAGCAAATTTTAGCTTGAATCAAATCAAATTTCAGCGAATTTTTGTTTGAATCAAATCAAATTTCGCTATTTCAGTTTATAATAACTCAGCAAATTTTTGTTTGAATCAAATCAAATTTGGGTTTTCAATTTATAAGAACTAAGCTAATTTTAGCTTGAATCAAATCAAATTTCAGTAAATTTTTGTTTGAATCAAAGCAAATTTCGCTATTTCAGTTTATAATAACTCAGCAAATTTTTGCTTGAATCAAATCAAATTTGGGTTTTCAATTTATAAGATTGATAGATAAACTAAGCTAATATTAGCTGGAATCAAATCAAATTTCAGCGAATTTTTGTTTGAATCAAATCAAATTTCGCTATTTCAGTTTATAAGAACTAAGCCAATTTTAGCTTGAACCAAATCAAATTTTGCTATTTCAGTTTATATAAACTAAGAAAATTTTGGCTTGAATCAAATCATAATTTGCATTTTCAATTTATAAGAACTAAGTAAATTTATGCTTGAATCAAATCCAATTTTGCTATTTCAGTTTACATTAACTAAGCAAATTTTTGTTTGAATCAAATCAAAATTTGCTTTTTTAATATATAATAACTAAGAAAGTTATTGCCAAAATGTAGTCAAATCTTGATTTTTCAATGTGGAATGATTTCAATTTAGCAAACTTTTTCTAAAATCACACCGTGACTGAGCCAAAATTTGCTGATTTGCGTTCAAGCTAAAGAATTGCTTTATTCAAGCAAAATAATTTTCTCCGTCAATTTATAAATAATCACTTGTATAAGATGCCTGTCAATACTGTTCTCCAGAGCAAATTTAATCGAAAAATCTACTATTTAAGCTTTATTTGAACTCTTTGAAGTTTTTGTGTTTTTTTTTTTGTTGGCATTTCTTGAAACACTTTAAATGAAGTGCTACGTCATAAATTCGTATGCTAAGCAACAAACATAGAACCACGCCTCTTTGATGTTTCCATGGCTGTTATAAGACCCCCGCAGCGCGCTCTTTACCCACTCTTACTTCATTCATTCGTAAAGCAAATATTTAAAATGCATTTCATTCAAGGACTTCTTCGTCTACTTCCGCACTACGTTTCCGTTTAGTGCTCTTGTTATCTGCTGCTGCCGCTGCTGCTTTATATGTATTTCGCTTTGAGAGTTTTTTTTTTCTTAAGATATTGCAACCTCTGGCGAAAATGTTATTTTGAACATTTGCCAACTGTCAAAAAAGTGTATTAAATGTCAATAGCTGAGATTTAGCAATAAATTTTTTTGTTGTTGCAACAAAATGTATTAACAGATATATCTGTTCAATGGATAAATGAGAGCGAGCATGTCTGGTAATTTAGTATTTTAATATAAAAAAGTTCAAACAAAATTTATCTGTCACACAAAGTGTTGCAAGATAGATGAATGGGAATGTGTTGAAACAGAGACACACAAAACTCGAAAACGTAATATTTTTAAATTTGCTAAATGATTTAAAATAATTTCAAAGTTTTGAGTTTTGAGTCTTTCAAAACATCAACTTTCATAGAGAGCTTTATAAAAAAAGGCTCACACCAAATTTCAAGTTAATCGGTCCATTAAAACTTGAGATGTCATGTCAAACGTGTTGCAGAAAGTACACACAGAGAATTATATCCACTGTCGCAACCGAATTGGTGCCCTACCGACTTAGTCGATTGTTGATAACTTTTAAAAAGTAATCAACACAACTACGTAGTTTCCCATAGCCTTGACTGTGGCAATCCGTTGTAAGCACTGCGCTCACGGTTTTCTGAACGAACCCCTTCATCCTTTCAACTTCCATTCAGTTAAATGAACGATCTTGTTAATTGTTTTAACCTTAACTCAATTGTGTGAACGGAGAAGTAAGTCATTTTAACCTACATTCGATTGTATGAATGGGCATGTTATCCGTTTTGACTCCCACTCGGTTGTATGAACCGACCTGCCAATTATTTTGACTAAAATTTGGTTATTTTGACTAACCCATTGATCGTTTCGACCTACACATGATTATTGACTGTAGATCATTTTGTAGGTTAAGCAATCTACACACAGTATTTCACAGTAATCATTTTTCTAAAAATAAAATCACACTAAAATAAAACACTGATGCAAAAATAAATGCGTTTATGAAGTCAACCATATACACAAGAAAATTAATTATTACCCAGGGCGCAGACGTGACTATCCTCATTTTTGAATTTTGAGATAGTGCCTCAGACATATAAAAAATTAATAGTCTCAAACCGCGAATGTATTGCCATTAAAACATAAGGAAATATTTTAAGTGTGAAAATAGTTAATGGTTTCCACATTAAGAACTAAAAAGGTTTCAACTTTTTTTATTCGATAAGCAAAAAAATTAGTATCAAAGAATGAAGTCTCCAGTAATTGATAACAAATTAAATACGGGGCGCCAGAATTTACTATATGTTGTACTAAACCAAACATCGGTGCATCATTGTCATATAAAGCAACCATAAACCATAAAATCCATTCATTACTTTTGAAGATATAACTGTTTTTCAACTCACAACGCGCAAATTTTTTATAAAAATTTTTCATGTTTCAGCTATTTCGTAAAAGAGTGAACCATCAAGTGTACATTATACGTATAATGCATAGTATGTAAAATAAAAATCGCGCGGTTTTTTATAAAAATTTTTCGTGTTTTGGTTATTTCGTAAAAGGGTGAACCGTCAAGTGTGCCTAATATGTAATATGTGTTATCTTCAAATGTAATGCACAGAATTTTATGGTTAATAACACTTTTTATGGTTGATAAAACAAACACTTTCAAATCGCGGTGCCCAGAAAATTGTAATCGTGCCGAGTTCCTGAATGCATTTATGCAAAGCATCAGTGACCTTTTTCTTTGAATTCGTGCTTAGCAGATTCACCGAAACTGCGAAACTAAAACGTGCTTAAAAATAATAACCTAGTTGCGCAGTTTTGGTGAATCAACTAAGCACCAATTAATAGAAAGTCAATAAATCTTTGCATTAATGCATTAAGGAACTCAGCCTTTTTTTGTGCATATGTAGATAGAAAGCAATTTTATTTAACTTACCTAATGATTGTTCCTCTTACAAGTTGTTCAAAAAAACGACACTACAAAAACTCCATCCGGACACGTTAACAACTTTGAGAAATGCAATGCAAGCGTCTTGCGATTAAGGTCGGCTTACACAACTTCGTGTTCTTGAACGTTTGTCTGTTTCACTCGCTAAGTCGGATGGTTTGACAAACTTGCAGTTGCAAGGTTGGCTGTTGAGATTGACGCAACTAAAGGGTGCGATTGATTTAATAAAATACAAAACTCGATTGAAGCGTAAAAATAATGCTATTGACATAACTTACAATGTGGTTGTTACAATGACTAGTATTGTTCGCTTGTCTGCAATAGCTTCAGTTAGTTATTTCAGACACATTACGTTCCTTGTAGTGGCAAGGAGAGTTGAAATAAATACATTTACGCGGTTCAAGCAACTAACATGCCATATTTTCATTTCAACTGAAGAAACATTTGGAAATGAGCGGGTTGCGAAGGAACGATCATTCGCGCCAACTAACAATCAATTGTGCTTATTTCATTCGAGTTACATTAACCAAATATCAGTTGTAGCAATTTTCTTCCGATTACCGCAAATAATATTCATTTCCCGCAACCTTATGCCTATAAATTAATTTTCTGAGTGTAGTTTCGAGAAAAACGCGTTTTAAGATTTAAGCAAATTTATAGGCAGTCAAAGTCATATAAACGGGCGCTGTACTTACATTTCTTTAATTGGCGATTCCTGCTCCATACATTGGACCTTCTTCTTCTTCTTCTTCAAAATAATTATTTTCCTCAGTTTTTTCTGCTAAACGATCAGTTTCTAACTTCCTTAGAAGCATCAGAAGCGCGAACATCTGAGCGGCGAATGCGAGTTCATCCCGTCTGGCAGCGAATCCATGGACTTTTGGACCAGTTGTGATTCCCATGACGTTTATAATATTGAAAACTAGTAAAAAGCCTTTATTAAAACTGCAAACAGCAAAATAGTTTGCAATTTCAATTGGCTTCGACTCAGAATGAATATGTTTCGGTGCAAAGTTCAAATTAATAAAGCAATTTATTATTCTTTTAGATTTCTGAGCCCATATATTGGCTTGATGGCTTCTAATACGTTGCCATTTAGAGCATGGTTTTCATAAAAAAAGGCAGCCGCTGCTTTTTGTCATTAACTCCAGCATGATGAACAGGTGGGCAATACCTGTGTGTAGTTTTTAATCCGTTAAACTTTTATGGTATTAAGTTGCCCATATTTCGTTCTTCATGTTTTTGACTGAATCGGGATGCCAAAGAATAGCCAAACCATAGTATAAATATAGTTCATTAACAAGTTTATTTGTATATTTAGCACTGCCTTTATCACCCAAACCTTTACTAACTTTTTTAAGTCTACATAACCTTATTATACCTTACATAACCTTACATACATTTCTGCACATGTTCTAGGCACTCTTTTTTTCTACTACAAGGTCAGCACTACAGGATTTGTGCCGAAAACACTTTTAAGTGTCTTTGAATCACCATCTCCAATATAGTTTACATATTTGACTTCATGTATTTCTACCGACCTCCCAAACATTTCAACCAGAGCGTCAACCTCCATTTTTCCGGCACTTCTCGTGTGGAGAATTGAGCAGGTATCTTCGTGTTCATCATACCAAGATTTGTACGCTTCGATATCATGATTTTTTTTCTCCCTATAAATTACAAGCTGGCAAAAACTGGATTTCACCATTTTTTCAACAGCTTCCTTGCAATTTTTGGCCACTAGCGTAGTAACTCCAAATTTATGTGTTTTTTTTTCAAAGTACCATCTCCAGGAACTGTCATATGTGTGGTTTTACCGTAGTGATCAGATTCAAATATTAATTCTTGGTCATCTACAACAGCTTTTAAAAATATTTTATTGAAAACTTCTTAAGTTTCATTGTGGTTACAATTCTTAGGCTTAATTCATATGCTTTATTGATGAATGATAAGGATTGAATATACCGAATATTTTCACAACCGCATTGCAAATCCTAGTCCACAAGCAGCAGAAATTTAATATCTTTCTGGCATTTAGTACATAAAACTAATGCAGAATGTATAGTAATATGCAATAGTCGAAATGATTTTCTATTATAACTAACTCGTCTCCCGACTTTTTAATTTTGATGCTGAGGCACTAGTGAAATTTGTCTCGTCTTCAACGGTATGTCGATTGCCATGGAATCTTCTTGTTTTTTCTGTATATCTGGACGCGAAGTGCTTCCTTGCTTAGTTTTTTATCCATTTTGCACAAAAAAGTTTAAATTTATTATTTTTCAACTGCACACAGAGTACGTACCGTCTATCATGCTCGGAGTAAACTGATACTGTACTCTAAACGGATTTTTCAGAATTCATTGTGCTTAAAATATAAAGGAGTTTCTAGGAATTACTCATACCCAGGTAGTCAGAGAACGTCAGCCGCCTATTGTTCGATTCGCTACGGTAGAACCGGCTTACTCGCTGCGCCACTTACCTAGCTGTAACTCCGTAAATAATTTAAATTTTAAAAATTTCTATGGATATATAATATATTCTTTAAGTTCTAATCTTCGAAAATATGCAAAAAAAAAATTGTTCTTTTCAAAATTCTACACTAGAATACAAAATAATCTAAGTGGCAGCCCTATCCGCCATTTTGAATTTTAAGATTCTGACAACAGATTCAAAATTAGCGATCTCTAGAACTGTTAGATGATATTTAAAACTCTTAAAAATACATTTTCATAGGTAGAATTTCTATTGAAAAAAAATTACATAAATTTTAAATTCTGACAATGGATTCGGATTCAGTGGCCCATTTTTACCTAGTGTTCGCCCCAGCACCGAATTCGTGAAAATAAAAAATTTAGGTGGCAACCGCCATTATGAATTTTAAGATTCTGACATCAGATTCGAAACTTAAAATTATTAGATAATGTTTAAAACTCTTAAAAATACATTTTATTGAGTGGCAACGTTATTGTAAAAAGGGACATAATTTTGAAATTTTGATGATGGATTCGGATTCAGCGATCCATTTCTACCTAGTGTTTGCCAGCACCAAATTAATAAAAATAAAAAAATTGAGGTGGCAACCCTGTCCATCATCTTGAATTTTAAAAGTGTTATATCAAATTCGAAATCTAATCCGTTGTTAGAATTTTATCCGTCGTGTTGAATTTAAAAATGCCAACATCGGATTCGGAACCAGCGATCCCTGCCAACCACTGTGTCTCTCTTAGATAGCGAACATAGTGAACGCTTGAGCCAAAAAATATATTGGAGCAAAAGAGATGCATGATTTGGTTTCCTTATTGCTCCAATGAGTTTTATGGCTCGGCTCAGCAACAAGCGTTCACAAGCGTTCGCAACCTTAGGCAGTTCTTATATACATTGTACGTGTTTATATACAATGTTTACAAAAACGTTACCACTGTTTTGTTACCTGTTTATAAACAAAAACGTTTCACTTTTTTGTAACATGTTTATAAACATGTGTACGTGTCTTTAGAAACTTTTCCCAAAAAAAATCGTCACATCACCACCTAAAAAGTTTCACTTCAAAAAGCTTTACTAAAAAGCTTTTAATAAAAAAAAATGGTCTTAAAATATACTTTGATGACTTTTTGTTAGCTCTGTCGATGTCATCAATAAGGGTATTCACTTCACTAGTCGCATGTACATATTCCATATACAGCCATGGACACATAAATAGCACAAATGTCAACTTATTTTTTAAACGTTTCGTTTGAACCTAATAATGCATATATTAACTGGAGTTATTATTTTTTGAGACTCCAGTGTGACGTTGTTTAAAACTCCGAAAGAGATGTACGGCTACTTACTTTTATTTGCTCAGGTCATCTCTTTCTGTATAGGCATGTACGATCTGCTGTGGTCATATAAATAGCACACATGTAAGATGGTGAATAAAAGTTAAAAATATCGGGTGTTTGTAAAAATTGTAGAGTTTTATTCGGTTAATTTCGCCGTTTCTAAATAAAATGGGTCGTGGCAAACATTGCACTCCGGAAAAAAGGTCTATAATTGACGAACTAAGTGAATAAGCAAAAAACCATCTGAAATCGCGGATATTCTCAAAATTTCGCCAAAAATGGTCTATAATGCACTCAAGCTGGTTACATCAAATGGTTAAAATAATTTCGAGAATAAGCCGCGCAATCCTAGACGTAAAACCAGCGCTTCCACTGATTTATTGTTCTGAATGACTTTAGTTCGCAAAAGTAAGGCTGATCCTTTCAAGACAGCAAAGCAAATTATGAGGGAAATAAATGAAGAAAATAACCTTAATGTTGCAAGAAAACTAGTATCTAGGAGACTACATGAAGCTAATCTTTATAGACGCATTAGCCGAAGAAAGCCGCTCTGAACCAAAAAAAATTTAAAGGATCGGTTAGCGTTTGCAAGGGCCCATGTGAATAAAGAAGACCAGTTTTGTAAGAACGTGCTCTGGACTGACAAAACTAAATTTAATAGGGTTGAACCAGATGGAAAAACTTTTGTTCGGCGCCCTAAACGCCAAGAGTTGAATCTGAAGTATACAAAAAAATCCTTAAAGCATGGATGAGGGAATTTAATGACTTGGGGAGCTTTTTCCTGGCACGGCGTTGGGCCAATTTTTCGTATACGAGGAATAATGGACAAAAATATGTATTTAGATATTCTTAATAACCAGATGGAACCATTTGCATTTGAGAACATGCCTATTAGGTGAATTTTTATGCACTCTAATGATCCAAAACACACAGCAAAGGTTGTGATTGATTGGCTAAAAAAGGAAAAAATAAATATTTTTAATTGGCCGGCTCAAAGCCCAGACCTCAATCCCATAGAAAATTTATGGAATGATGTGAAGGTCAGCATAAGCAACCAAAATTTCGAAATTAAGATGAGTTATGGAGTGGAATTGAGAAGGCTTGGTACTCTATTCCGAAGGATTGGGTCAGGAAGCTTGTGGAGAGTATGGGACGAAGAAGTCGGGCTGTTTTGAACAATTCGGGATACAGTACCAAGTACTAGTAAACATATTCGTAAGCTCATAGTAAAATAAAAATAAATCACTGTCTTCTTTTCAGAATCCAACTTGTGCTATTTATACGTCCACTTCAGCTAAGGAACAATTTCAGATTTTTCATTAATTTTCTAATTTTTAATTCGTAGTTACAAAGTTACTACTGATTTTAAGTTTATAATGTTTAAACTCAAATACCATGAAATAAATTCTTGTTATCCTCTATGTATTTTATTTAAATTTATGTGAAACACCCTACATGTATTTTTGTGGTATTTATGTGTCCACGGCTGTATGTACTTTATTAATTTTTATAAACGGCCATCAAAAATATAAATCAATTAGTAGAAACTAATTAAATTTAATTTCGTTCTAAATTGCAGACATTTCATTAGCATGTAGGCGAGATTTGACAGAATGTTTTTCTTCTTATAGAAATTATCATATTCATATTATTACTATTATAACATATTCATATTATCATATTATTACTGCACACATCTTTTCTTCAAAAATTTCCGACGATTATTTTTGATCAACTCAATAGATGATTAAATTTAAGCAAACCTCGGAAAACCAAAACAACAACAATTGCACTGAAGTTTTCGTAAATTTCAGCATTTCTGAAATTTCAGCGTTGAAGTGAATACCTTTAATATTTTCAAACTACTTAAAACAAGTTTTTGCCCATAAAAGCTTAGAGCTTAAAGTTAAAATAAAGCTCTGTTAGTTAACTCTTAAACACATTAGCTTAAAGCTAGCTGACATTGAATGCAAACATCGCGTTTGGATACAGTTCAAAAAGATGCTTCATGGCTCATTCATACGATTCACTCATTATTTTTTTTTTTTTTTCATAGTAAAAAAGCTCCTTTGACCTTTAGGCAGTGAAAATTAATTTTCTTGCACAGAAATGCTTGCAATGTGGCAAGCTTCCAAGCGAAAATTAAAATAAAGTTTGTCTCTATTTTTGCTGCAACAAATTATCATACATAATAAGATTGAAATTCATTTCACATTTCTTATTATATACATAGATACTTCATTTTTTTTTTTTTTCTAAATAAGGACAAATTTATGGCATGCAACAAAAATGCCAAAAAATAACTAAAAGAAACAATAAAAGTTCAAGGTTGGCTAGGTTGCTATAGTTGCGCGTATTATGCAACGAAGTAAAACTGATGTTTTACCAATAAAGAAAATATATAAATAAATCTCGAATATGTTGTTGTTGAAAAGCTTGTTTGGTATTTAATTAATAAGTATAAGTTGAAGCTTACATTTTTTAAAGCTTTTTTTTTATGTTCTGATTTAATGCAATTTTTTATATGTTGTTAATATAAAAACCTTTTAATTTGAACTAAATTGTTTTAAATTGATTTTTTTTTTTTTTTTTTTGATTTATTTAAATTTTCCCAGTTATATTTTAAAAACTTTAGTTATCAAGATATATCTAGTGTTTATATAAAGCTTTAGCTATGCTTGTATAAAGTTTTGTAAGCTGCAGTTGCGCCTAAGCGTTACTTTTTAAGCTTTAAACAAGCAGCTTTACACTTTGTCGACTGCCTTGACATTAACTTGTAGATACGTTTCTTAAGTCTTGGCTAGAGTTTTGGTTAGTGTTTGTTTTTGGCGTTAACTTGAATGTTGTTACTTGTTGTTAAGCTTAGCATTATTTTTTTTTTTTCTAGATGTTTTTAACTGCATCAACTGTTTGTTGTTTAAAATTGTTTTAAAAAAGTTATAAAACGTTACATTTACTATGTAAATAGTATATTGAAAACAAAAATATAAATAAATAAACTTATATAATAAATAAACATTTTTAGAATTAGATTGATGCAAGACATTAGATTGATGAAATGCCTATAGTACACAGTTGCTCATATTTTTTACCTCTTTACAACCTAGCATAGCCTAAAATGTCTGATAGCTAAACAATTTTATAGATTTAAAGTCAAAAGCTACTATATGCCACAAAAAATTACTTGGGCAGATAATTTTTTAACCGCAAGCAACAGTTTTGACGTAGACCAAATTACTTGGTGGAAAATCTCCACTCTAATCCTTGACAGTGGGAAAAAATTTTAACATACCAGTAATAGATCAAACCGAATATGGGTTAAAATCAAGAGAAAACCTGATTTTGAAGTTTTTTATTAAACTTCTTATAGTTAATCAGTCACTTTTAGAACTTCATATATTTATTTTTATTAGTAACAATCAAATAAGGAATACAGACGCTTATATGTTTTAATTGCAACTAAGAACAGGTTATTGTCGATAGCTAGTAGGTGTGGCAAAAGGAGTAATTTTCCATTTAGAATTCTCTTTACTATTGAATACGATACGACCCTCACTTAAGGAAACAATTCTGGAACCCACAAAAAAACTAACTGGAAAAGGTATCTGAAGTAGCAGAACATTGCTTCCAGACGATGCATCCATTGACAATGCAGTCGAGCTTATAACGCGGAAAACTAACCAGGCTCTCAAGAAGTTCTGCCCAAAGTTGCAAACCTACAAATGCGAGTTGGTGGCCCAGCGGCCTCAGAAAGAGGCGACCAGAAGTTAGTAAACTTCACCGAAAGGCCATTTCAAGTAAATTAGAGCAAGACTGAACAATCTTCAGATCCATGTTAAATGACTACTTAAGTAAGTATTACAATAGCTAAATGAACACTTTGGATAATTTTCAGCAAGTTCATTGAGGATACCAATGAAGCTGCCAAACTACAAAAGACGATATTCAAAGAACTATCTGTCACGGTATACGTTGAAAGGTCCGATGGATCCTGGACAAAATCCATCCAAGAATCACTTTTGCTACTCATGGAAACTCATTTTCCAGGTTGTAAGGCACCAGATCAAAACTGAGCTAACAGCAACTTAGAAATTACCCTACTAGAAAAGGGTTCTAGGAACTCCCCAACGTAATTACAAGGTCAACTGTAGAACGGTCGATTGGGTGTTTTAAGCCCTCAAATCTGCAGAGTCTGATGGAATCCTACCGGCCATGATGCAACGTGTTTTTGCCAGCATCATACTCTGGCTTATAGCAATCTTCACCTGTTGCCTCAAGACAGGACATGTTCCAAAAATATGGAGAGAAGTGCGTGTTGGTTTAATTCCCAAAGCTGGAAAGCGGATATACTCAGCACCAAAGGACTACAGTCCTCTTAGTCTTTCATCTTTCTTGATGAAAAAGCTAGAGAGAAAAATGTATCTTCACATAAAAGAATCTTTTAACGATACTAATCTCTGCAGTGCTCACCACGCCTACCTTAAGGGTAAATTGGTGGAAACGGCACTGCTTGAGGTGGTTTCAGTCATAGAAAGAACCCTTCATCACAAAAAATATACTTTAGCAACGTTTTTAGATATCAAAGACTCATTTAACAATGTAAATGCAGATTCTTCCATAAAAAAAGCTTTAGTAGACAAAGGAGTTTACAGTAAAATAATCCAATAGATTTATAAAAGCTCAATAGCAGACATATAGGATTACAAATGTAAATGAGCAGGGCAAGGAAAGAGATCACAAGAGGTACACTGCAAGTAGGAGTCATATCTCCACTCTCTGGCTGATTGTGACTGACAAAACTCTAACTACACTTAAAACTGGTGGAACAAAAAAGTGCTAGTCTACACCGATGACGGTGCCATCCTAATATGCGATATATACCTGCAAACAGTTAGCAAACTTATGTCTGGGACATTGAATGAACTATCGCGGTAGGCAGAATCGAATGGACTTGGTATAAGCCCAATAAAGACCGAATTCGCTCTGTTCACTAGAATAAGAATATAGAAAGCTTCACATAACCAAAACTCAACGAAGTAACTGTGAAGCATTTCATAGAAGCTAAATTCCTTGGAATTATCCTAGATAACAAGATAAGCTGGAAACGCAATACAGAAGAAAGAAGGAAAAATACTGTGCGCTCTATACGCATGCCAGATAAGCTTTGGTAGGAAATGGGGACTGCGATCGCACATAATCTGCTGGGTGTATATAGCGAACATGAGACCCATTCGCACCAATGACCCTCTCGTATGGTGAACAGTAGCACACAGAAGTGCCGCCTTAACTGCTACCTAACAAGAGTTCAAAGGTGAGAGTGCTTAGGATTAACAAGAGTCATGAGATCTACACTACAATCGGGTCTTTAAATAATGCTAAACCTTATCCCCATAAAATGGTTTATTAAGTATCCGGCGGCCATGAGCGCGATTCACCTTAGCGAATCACAAGCCTGGAAGAACAACACATTCGGACATGCATCTATTCTGAATCTCTTTGAAACCGAAGAATCAAAAAGAGCAACCGAATATATCATACCCAGTGTGAAAAAACTACCGCCAAAAAAGAGGAAGGAAGAGAGGCGCCTTTCAGACGAAAAAAAAGAGAGCAGGACAAACGTGAGCGTCAGGAACTCGAGGTGTACCAGGGCAATAAGAATGCGCGAAAGTCTAATCAACAGGTTAAGCGTTTAACCCAAAGTTTCAAGCCAGGAGCATCCACTTGTAGAGATGAAAATAAAGATCTGGTTGCAGATGCACAGTGTCCGCTGAGTTTATGGAGAGAGCACTTCTCCAATCTACTTACTGGCGTTGATTCCAAAAAGTACCACCCATGGAGAAAGCAGTTCAGCACCACCAATCAACGATGACGAAGTGGAAGTACCACCACCTAGCCATTAAGACGTTCGAGTTTTAATCCAACGACTCAATAACAATAAAGCAGCGGATGCTAACATCATGCAGTTCATCAGCAATATATGTCTAGCGGAAAGCATCCCCAACAATTGGAGTCTCAGCGTACTTTGCCATATACTTAAGAAATCAGACCCAACAATCTGCACCAACTATCGCGGTATCAGTCTTATTTCCATCGCATATAAAGTTCTCTCAAGTCTGCTGTGTAAAAGATTAAAGCCAATTACAAAAACACTGATTGGACCTTATCAGTGTGGCTTTCGACCTGGAAAATCCACCATAGAACAGATTTTCACACTATGACAAATCCTAGAAAAAACCCACAAAAACCAAATTGACACCCATCATCTCTTTGTCGATTATAAAAGCTGAGTTCGATAGCCCGAGAAGGGAATGCCTATACGAAACAATGTTTGAGTTCGGTATAAGTTGGTCAGTTCGGAGTGCAAAGTTGGTAAGACTATGCAGGATTATGTTGAACAACACATAGAGCTCAGTCAAGGTAGGAAATAACCGTTCCGAAACCTTCAATAACGAAATAGGTTTCAGACAAGGCGATCCTTTATTTTGCGATCTTTTTATCATGGAGGGGATCGTAGGAAAGGCCGTTGTGCATCTTAATGGCACCACTTTCTACAGAGGTGTCCAGCTCCTTGCGTACACTGATGATATTGATATTGTCGGCAGAACCAAGAGAGATGTTAACGCTACTTTCACCACTATCGAAAAGGAATCGACCATAGTGGGTTTGACGATAAACGAGGGTAAAACAAAGTATATGATGTCTAGAAACACGAGAGCGTGGACTCCCACATTTCATCCGGAAGCTATAACTTTGAAACAGTCGAGGAGCCAAGGTATCTTGGCACAGACATTAATAACAACAATTATGTCAGCCTAGAGATAAAGCGAGGAACAACAATTGCTAATAGGTGCTATCACGGGCTCAGTAAACACCTAAGTTCCAGAGCCCTCTCTCGACCAACAAAACACTCTACAAGACGCTCGTTCTATGTATGTAGTTTCGCAAACTGACGCAGCTGCTCTGGGGGTGTTCGAGAGAAAAGTTCTTCGCAAAATCTTCGGTCCTGTTCGAGTCGGCGATTACTATCACATCCGAATGAACCACGAGATGTATGAGCTCTACGAAGACATAGACGTAGTTCGGCGTATAACTATGCAGCGACTACGCTGCCTGGTCATGTTCATCTTATGGATGACGAAGCTCCAGCAAAAAAGCTGCTCGAGGCGAGGGTCGTTGGTCAACGACGACGAGAAAGACCATGCCACCGCTAGATGGACCAGACCAAGGAAGCTCCAACCACACTTGGTGTATCCGATTGGAAAGGCGCGCGCAAAGCGGTGGTGCCTGGATCCCGATCACGAGTTGTTATGGCCACCTAAGTAAGTAAGTGTGAGATTCGGCACAAAATACACCAAATTCACCCCTAGCAGACTTGACCGGGAAGAAACAGCCGTAGAATCCTACGGCAATCCCCAATTCAATACTGATGGTTCCATAATGGAAAACGGAACTGAATGGGGTGTATACTGCGAAACACTACAAGTCAAACAGTTTTACGAACTCTCAGAAATATATGCAATTGTAAAAACTGCACAGTCAATTCACAGAAAAAAATCTCACAGAAAAAAATAGTAATTTTTGTGGCCATCAAAGCGCTGAATAGTAGAACGACGAGTGCTTGAACGGTACAAATATGTAAACTAACCCAGAATAGTATCTGCAATGCCCATAGCGTCACCCTCTGCTGGGTTCCCGAACATAGCAATACCGAAGGGAACGAGGCGGCGGGTGAACTGGCGAGGAATCGAGTAACCGAATGTACAAAAAAAGCTGATACAAATGTCTACATTCTAATAGGCTTAGTTCAAAAGTAGTATAGATCTTAAAGCCAGAGATAATGCTAACACAAACTGGGCTTCCAGAGGTGACTGCCAGGATCTGGTCGGAGCTAAATGAGAACAAAACTCAATGACTACTGCTTTAATTTATTCGAACAGGTAATGCGGATTCTTGTTGGAGTTCTAACACGGCATTACCCCATGGACTTGACTTGGAAGAGCTAGTGAACACACCACTGCTAGACAGCTGGAGGTTCTCAAAATGAACTGGCTGGTTTGAGGAATATTTCGGAACAATGGTATGCATGGTAGTACAAACAAAAAAAGGGACTCGCAATGGAAGCGCTGGTAATAGTGCGCGATCCTACTTACCTAGCCTAGTTTAGTTATAAGAAGATATAATTTTTACCCCTTGTTGAAAAATAAAGAGTTTTTTAAGCCAATTTAATTCCATTAAATAACCAATAATTTGTGTTTGATCGTATGGACGACGAAGTTCCAGCAAAAAAGGTGCTCGAGGCGAAGGCCGCTGGTTAACGACGCCGAGGGAGAACATGCCTCCGATGGATGGAACAGGCTGAGGAAGCCCTAACTGCAGTTGGTGTATCCGATTGGAGAAGGCGCGCGCAAAGCAGAGGAGCCTGGCGAGAGCTGATGAGGTCGGCCGAAGCCGGACACGGGTTGTTACGGCCACCTAAGTAAATAAGTAAGTCATCCGAGAGACAAGATTGTTAACTACTTTTGAAGCATTTATGGCCGCAGGTCGTCTGGATCTATAAATAATGTTGGCTTACAATGCATCGCTACTGTTGGTTTTTCAATGTACACTAGCGAATTATCACCGAATAAAGTATTCTATAGTATAAAAATACTATAGAATACTATAGAATACTAGTATAAAAATCTCATTAATCCATTTTGTAACTGTTTTCATTTTAACTCTCTCATTTTACTCTCCAAGCTCTACTGATGGGCATCAATGTATGTTGTGAAGCATATGGGGAGCATGCTTCATCAATAAAAATATTTGAATACTGGTTTAGGCACTTTTAAAGTGGCGATTTCGATTTTGATACCGGTGATAAAGAACGCAAAGGGAGCCTTGTAAAGTTTGGATACGTTTTATGACCAAAATTCATGCCAAGCTCGAGAAGAGCTTACAGTAACGTTAGAAGGGACTCAACAAGCAATTTCAGAACGTCTCAAGGCTATGGATAGATAGTGCAAAATCAAGGGTATTATGTTCCGTATGAACTCAAGTCAAGAAACGTCGAATGCCGTTTTTCATGAACTACTGCTCAAAAAGCTCCAATCGCAAGCAACTTCTGCATCAAATAGTGACGGGCTTTTGAAAAGTGGATTCACCATGACGTCCTAAAGCTAAGAAAATAAGTGTTGTAAGTGCATGTATCAACTTCAACGTCAAAACCAAATAATCATGGCAAGAAGCTAATGGTGGGCGTATCTGGTGGGATCATCTCGAAGTGCTCTACTATGAGCTTCTCTAGAATAATGCAACCATCACTGGGGAAAGTTACCAACAATAATTTTTTGCAATTAAGCCGATCATTGAAGCTTAAATGCACCCAATATGCCAAAAGACATTGCAAAGTGATATTTTAACACAACAGTGCTCGGCCACATTTTGCAAAAGTAGTCAAGAAAACTTTGGAGGCATTTGAATGGGATGTCCTTACCTAACCAACGTATTCACCAGACATTGATCCTTACGACTACCACTTGTTTCGGTCAATGGCTCAAGGTCTGGTCGGGCAGCATTTCGAAGCAACCAAAAATTAGGTTGATTCTTGAATCGTTCCAAAAGAAGAGAAATTGTTCAACGCGGACTCCGTTTGCTGTCTGGAAGATGGAAAAAGTCGTAGCTAACGATGGAAAATTCTTTTCTCTGAATAAAATATATTGTACCAATTTCTCTACATAGAGCATCAAAACTTATTTGTATGTCCAATAACAGTTATTTAATGTTTTCTTCAACAAGCTGATTGTTTCGATTGTTGTATGGGATATGGTGCCATCCTGCTATAACCACATCTCTTCCACATTCATGGCATTCAATAGGAGAACAAAAAAAGTCATTGATCATGGCTCTAAAGCAAATATCGTTGACAGTAACACGCAGATTAACATAATTTTTTAAAAAGTACTTACTTAATTACTTACTTAGGTGGCGCTTACAGCCCTAAGTCGGCCCAAAGTCTTCTGCGTTGACCGCTGCTGCGTTCTGAATTAAATATTTTCTTCCATAGAGCGTCGCTTTCCATCCGCTCAACATGACCTAGCGAACAAAGCCACTTGATTTTTATGCGCTTCACTATGTCGATGTCGGCGTATAGCTTATACAGCTCATCGTATTTGGTGCTCGTCATTAACGCAGATGGGTCCGTAAATCTTACGAAGGATCTTTTGCTCGAAAGAACTTTTCATCAGGGCTGCAAATTTGTTCTGCATATAACAGGACTGGCATGATTAGTGACTTATAGAGCGTGACTTTTGTTCGTCGAGAGAGGGCTCTGCTTCTCAATTGTCTACTGAGCCCAAAGTAACACCTGTTGGCAAGAGTTGTACTTCATTTAATCTCTCTACTGATAACATTGGCGGAGTTAATGCTGGATCACAGATAGACGAAGTCCTTCACAACCTCAAAGGAGGTGTTGTCAACAGTGACGTGAGGGCCAAGACTGTTTGTATGTTAACACCAGATACTTCGTCTTATCTGCGTTCACTGCAAGACCCATACGACTCGACTCTTTTTCTAATTTGGAGAATACTGCACTGACTTCGCGTGTGCTATGGCCAATGATATCAATATCATCAGCATACGCTAGCAGCATAGCACTCTTGTAGAATATGGTGCCGCTTTGTCTCAGATCAGTAACTTGGATGATCTTCTCCATAATTAGATTAAAAAAGTCGCACGATAAGGAATCATCTTGTCTGAAACCTCGTTTGGTTGCAAATAGGGGGAGAGGTTCTTCCTGATTTTTACTGCGCTCCTAGTGTTGCTCAGTGTCATCCTGCATAGACGGATTAATTAAGTTCCAATCAGTTGGCTTAGGATGGAATGCAGTATTTCACATAATGCGTTCAACAAGACCTTGTATGCGATATTTAGAAGACTTATCCGACGGTAGAAGGGTCAAAGCTGAGTGGGGCACTACTACCATGAAAAGAGAAGTTCGGAGGGGTTCATCCCAGGGGGGTTCTATCACCCTTACTATGGAATCTAATCGTTAATAAACTACTCATAATCTTCGAAGGTAGAGCTCCGATGATAATAGCATATGGAATTGATCTAAGTATCATTATAGTGAAGAAATGTCTACCAACAATAAGGTAAATAATGGAGAGCACACTCAGGGAGGTCCTTTGACATGACAGAAGTCATTTGAAGTCACTCCAAAAATGTCGACATGTCTGTCTATCATGCAGTGCCCTGTGGTGACAGCCACAAGCGTGGCTAGATTAGGTCATTCTAGCGAGGGAGGAGCTGTCGGTCACCCGGGATATAGAATCGGCCAAATAAGCCTTTATGCTTTACATGTACAGAATTTTGCCCATCTAGTGTTGACGTTCAATATAATGTTGTTATTGATCACCAGCTTAAGATTCGCTTACGGGATACTCGGTAGACTCAGCACTGCTGGTGTGGCCAGTGGCCCGTGTTCCATTTCTAACTCGTCTGCCTTTTTATTTCCTTTTATATACTCATTACAAACTATCAACTTGATGTGGCCAAAACTGTGTCAACCAGCATCATGACAGTGGGGGTTTGAATCCGGGTACTCATCCAGGACTTGAAGGAAGGCATCAGCTAATACGGCTTCTATCCACCAGCCCGCCCGCTCTCCCTGTATCAATAACGCTCAGCACCCTTACTTCCACCTTGACCACTGCTCTAAGTAACCTAGCTTCAGGGCGCTGACTGAGTGTTTAAGCCATTTTGTGGCAAGTGTCTCCTCAGTTAATCTTTGCCTTTTATTGGCAAGTTGGCTCTTATGGGAAACGATCTTCGATGGAGTACCCGCTTACTTGTCCTGACTCTTTAGCAGCTTTGTTTTAGTATGATACATCTCTCGTACCAGGCTAGTTTGGGTGGACGGACTCACTCACTCTGACCGAGCGAGCAGAATTTTTTTTTTAATCCCAAACCGTGAAACATTGTAAATTAAGTAGCTTGTAAATCGGGGTATAGGTGTATTAAGATCTAACTTATTATGAAAGAATTTAGTATAGCAACTCTAAAATGTTAGTGTAGACACAGAGAGTATATATTTCAAAGAGATTGCAAAGACTCTGCTAAATCTCTGTCATGTATTCACACCGTTATTTTCGTCTAACCACGAAGAAAAAACTTTGCTATCCTCTGTTAGCATATAATAACATGCTAGAGATTTAGAAGAGTTGATGTAATCTCTATACCAGGGGTGCGCAAAATTATACATACACGGTTTTGTGTTTGTATTGGAAACGTTTTGGTTTAAGATGCTTACACTGAATGAAAAGCACGAGTTTGTTCATTCGTAACGATCACAGCATGACACAAGAATGATAGCTAAAACGAGCGGCCGCAACTTCACAGCATGAAGTTCGCACAGTGACTGATCGTATAGTGTGATTAAGCATATCCGGGGGGTTGTTCTAGAAACCAAGAGCTCTTGGAATCGGAATTGAAACTGACAAATATTTTGCTTAGGTGGCATTGGATAACTTACGTTATTATAATAATAATAAAACATATTGGATAATAATACCAAATCAGAATGAATGGTAACTAAGCGAAATAGTTGCCAGTTTCATTTCTAATTCCAAGAGCTCTTGGTTTCTACAACAACGTCGAATATACATATATTATTTTTGTGCTTTTATAGTACGAATGAGCATCATTACGCTTTGATCCCACTTTTTATTTGTTCATATCAATTATTTGATACAAATCAATATTATTTTATACAGTGTAATAAGTTCTCACCTCTACTAAAAAGCTCTTTTGATCTAAAGCTGTCATATGCATGTGAAAGCCAACCGCCCGTGGGCGACCTTTTGCGCACACCTGCTCTATACAATTTATACTCTCTGGTAGAGAGAAATGTCTATCTATGTTTTCCACATTTAATTTAGCTAAGCCACAAACCCTAATTGTTAGCAGCTATGCTTTCTTTGTATTGCTTGCCGTAGTATTTGAAAATAGTTTTGAAGAATTATGGTAAAACATGAATTTAGCGACAACAAAGACCACTAGTTAAGACATAGAGTAGAACAAGAACAACATTCAGTGCACAAATTCCATTAGTCGTTACTTTCACACCCTGACAAACACAACATTCAGTAAAGTGCTCCCAATAGCAGTTATTTAGTGCTAGTGTAAAAAGAAAAAAAACACCTTTAAAACTCCTTTCAAAATCCCTTCAAAATCGCAAATAAAAAAAAAAAAACACAAACCCATACACAAAAACGCATTTTCAAAAAAAAAAACAAAACAAAAAACAATCAAAAACAACAAAACTGCATAAGATGTAGTCGCAATTATAACCAGTTTGGCCGTGGCGTGGTAAATATGTAGTGAAAACTTTTTTTAGCTATAAAACTATTTTTCTCTTTTAAACAAAAATTTACAAATAGAATTATTTTCTACATTAGTAAATCTATCTTAGCAAATGCTCTAATTTTATAAAAAAAAAAAAAAAATTGAAATAACTTTAAAAACTACCCATCTTATAACTAGTTAATGTAAATATTAGACAAAACTTTGACAACAAGCTGTGCTTCTAACTCAGCTCTTGACTTTTTTCAAGCTTTTCAAGCATTTTTAAAGCTTCTTAGCTCACTCATACTCAATCTAAGTTATTTTTTTTTTCTCGCTCCTCTATTTTAGTCTCTTTTTCTCTAGCATAGTTGTCTAGTAGCTTTTCTGCCCTTACTTGCTACTCTTGCTATCTCTTTCTACTATTACAACTGTCTTATACCAAAACTGAGATTTTTGGCATAAGATTTTTAGCATTAAACTTTTTAGTAGTGTTAACATATTATCAGCTAGTCAAAAAAAAAAAACAGTATAGCTAACTTTTTATTTTTTTGTTTCTAATTGTTTTTGTTTTTTAAATTTTATTATTATTATTATTATTGATTTTTAATCGATGAAATTTTCTTTTTTTCTTTCTTTTTTTGATTATTTCTCTTGGATTTTCCTTTTCTCAAATCAAATCAAATCTTATCGAATCAAATCAAACCAAAAATCAAACACAATCAAATCAAATCAATATCAAATTTGATTCAATCAAAAAAAAACAAAAAATTTGTTTGAACAAACAAACAAACTGTGAAACACACAATGACACAATGACAATGACAAAGATGATGTTCCAGGCAAGGTGGACGAAAAGGCAACCCAGCTGCATGCGATCGCCTCGTTGAAGGTGCTGCTCGATGCAACGAAACCGCAGCGTGGCGGTGCCACAACATCAGCAGCCAATCACGTTAAGATCAATCTGAAGGAAACTACGCTGGCCGATCGTCCGAATGGCAATATCGATACCACATTGGATTCGGTGAGTGAAAATTGTTACCATTTTTGTATAGTAAATATATAGATATATATTGATATTTTTATTTTGAAACGAAAAAAAAAAAAAAAAAAAACAAAACTTTTCTATAAACTTTATCAAAATATATGTATACTTTTATTTATTTTTTTAAGTTCAAAATCAATCATTAAAATTTTTTCAAACTCATTGCAGAATGGTTTTGTTGCATACTTTAAGGCGGCTATAAAATTAAAAATTTAAAATAAATTAAAATTTTTAAATTTCTTTTTTAAAAATTGAATTTCTTATGTACTCAACAGAGCATATTTTTATAAAAATAAAACGAAAATACAGCAGGCAATTTCAAAATTCCTATCATAGATTATTAAAACTTTTAAAAATTCTTAATCATTTTCTTCTTCTTTCTTTGCAGTAATTTGTAATAGTTGTAATAATTAAACATCTTTCATAAAAAAAGCTCTAAAGTATGCTTTACAAACCACATCTGACCAACAAATTTCATTCATAATTACAAAATTATTCATTTCCTGAATTATGTACATCCAAGTTCATCCTTAGTTTTTATAACATTTTTTTAATTTATTTTAAAAAAATAAAATATATATAAAAAAAAATTAACTTCATTGAATGTCACACACTATCCGAAGCATTTTCTAGCATTCCATGAAATGAAACCAATACTATTTTGCAGTTTACTGTAAGACGCAAACAACAACTACTTCTATAACGATATTTAAAAAAAAAAATCATGGGAAAATAATGCAAATCTCTTAATCTTGATTTTGAAAATTGCTTTTTTTTTATTAACATTGAAGTTTGTATAATATAGTCTGTGAAATTCTTCCGTTTCACAGACTATAGTATATCTGAAGACTATAGCTGGTATCAATTCTAAAATATCTTACAAAAGAAATAAATTTATTTCAAGCATGCAACCAAACTATAATTCGTTCAAGATTGATACAGCAATCAAACCGAAACATGCATGTTAATGGTCATAACAAATTTACCACAAAGACACACACTCTATTAAGGTAGATTCACTGACCATCAGGGCCAAAATTCATACAAAAATAGAGTCTTTTAGAATCTTAATCTTAATCTTAGAAGAGTCTTAGAATCTTAAGAATATTTACTAAAATACAAAATTATTAAAAAAAACGTCGATTTAAAAAAACTGCCAATGTCATGTAACCCCTTAAAAAAATGATCAAAAGCAAGTAAGAGCAGCAAACGGAGCTAAAGTAACGTTTTTTGCTGAGCTGAAGTGGGAATTCTAACTCTAAAGCAGTCATCGAAAACAGCTGGTATATAACGATCAAAGCAAACATCAAAGTGTTATAAGAAAACTAAAACAAACATAATGGTTTTCACAATTGTCCAACATCGAAGTTATAACAAAAAGTTTTCATTTGTGTTTAGCTATGTTCACATCATAAAATTTTTCATCAAATTGTAGGTCAAACACAATAAAACAACGTAAAACTGCCATAATAATAATAAAACTTATAATAAATATAACGTATTCTATGCTTTTTTTCATAACAAGCTGCTAAATTAAAAAAAAAAACCCAAAAAACTCCATAAAGTAAAAGTGTTATGTTACATCTTAGGTTCAAGACTATGTTTTGAGGTAAATTTCCAACTTTTGAAAAGACACACACAACGCTGAGACATCCCAACTTAATTGGACGTCGTAAAATACAGTGGCTTACTCAGTTTTTTTCCAATTAAATCAAATTCTCGAGATATTCGCGTTTAATATTTTGTTACTATATTAAATATTGTTTGAGCTATATTTTTCTTATTTTTGGAGAAAAATATATTGTTTTTTAATGGAATATGTTTTTTAAATTAAATTATTTATTTTTCTTTAATCAAAACGTAACTCTTACGATGAGTACCATTAATTTTTAGATGTATTTACGAGGGTGCCTTTTATATTTCGGGATTAGAGAACAAAAACAAATATTAATCATCGAAAATCACTTTATTGTTTTTAAAATATTCTCCATTAAGATCTATACACTTTTGCATGCGTTTGAACCAATTGTCGAAGCACTTTTGCCACTCTGATTGCGGTATCTCCAAAACATGCATTCTGAATGCCGCAACCGCTTCTTCGGGCGTCGAAAATCGTTGTCCACGCAGTTTATTCTTCACGGTTGGGAATAAAAAGAAGTCATTCGGTGCCAAGTCAGGACTATACGGCGGATGACCCATCAAATCAATGTTTTGGGTGCTCAAAAATGCAGTTGTTTGAGCCGATGTGTGAGAGCTCGCATTGTCGTGGTGAAGAGTGATCCGTCTTCGGCGGTTGGTTTTCCTGATTTCTTGGAAGACAACTGGCAAACAAATGTTTGTGTACCACTCAGAGTTGACTGTTCTGCGTTGTTCTAGTGGTACGGTTGCGACATGTCCATATTTTCCGAAAAAACAGGCGACCATTTGCTTGGAAGTGCTTCGTGCGCGAACAACTTTTGTTGGATTTGGCTCATCTTGAAACACCCATACAGTCGACTGCTGTTTACTTTCGGGCTCATACGCGTCAATCCACGATTCATCACCTGTCACGATGTCATAGACGTGTTTCGAAGCACCGCGATCGTATTTTTTGAGCATTTCCTTCGACCAATCGACACGAGCCTTTTTTTGAGCGATTGACAAATTGTGTGGGATCCAACGCGAACAAATTTTTTTGACAGTCAAATGTTTATGCAATATTGAATGTATGCTGGTCCCACTTATGCCTAAGGGGCTTGCCTCAATCTCACGATAGGTAACATGACGATCTTGCAATATCAGTTCGCGTACAGCATCAATGGTTTTCGGAACAACAGCTGATTTCGGACGACCTTCACGAAATTCGTCTTGGAGTGAACTACGACCACGATTGAATTCACCATACCATCGATAAACACTGGTCCTTGATGGAGCTTCATCGCCAAAAATTGAATTAAGTTCATCCATGCACTGTTGCTGTGTTAATTCACGTCGAAAGTTGTAAAAAATAATCGCACGAAAATGTTCACGATTTAATTCCATTTTTAGACCGAGATGAATCTTTTAAGTTACTATAAACAACACAAATAGCGCTCGTATGTCAAAACGTTCTGAGTACGTATAAGCCAACAAATGTCAAACTTTGCGATAGAGCTTTCAGTTGACAGATTGCAACACCAGGGTTGCCAAATCCCGAAACATAAAAGGCACCCTACGTAACTGATTTATATAAATCTTTATACATTTTTCGATCTGTTTTGCAAAATTTTTTTTCCTTTTTTTCTGAATTAAATCTAAAGTTATTATTGCTTTGGTCTGTAATCGATCTGAAATACTTCAGATCGATTAAAAAAGGAAATTTTATTCTTGTATGGCGATTGACCAACAGAAATCGGCAAGCATCTTACCGAATCTTTTGCCAGAAAATCTGTCTTCAAAAGTCATGATTGTTTGATGGAGTCGTTCACCAGCTTCATCCGATTCTGTTAAATAAGGCTGTTAATAGTTCACATTCAGAAGAATAAATTTCATTCTCAAAAAGTAAGCGAAATTAACATCTCACAAAAACCGAACCGAATAGGCATGCAAAATATGTATTTTCAACGACATATCGCACAGTAAATAAAAAACAGTCACAACTCAAAATTTTTAAATTTTTAGGTGAAGAAACAAAACAATTTTATTTTTGAAGAACTCCATACAAAGCAATGAAACACAACTTTTTTTTTTTTTAAACTATAGAGAAAGAAGATGTGTACAAAATGTATTTGATGTGTTACAGTCAAAGTATATGATCACTATGAATAGTTTTACATTAAAAAGTAAAAATTTCTATATTTAGAGCTGTGACTGTTTTGTATTTAGTATGCGATATGTACGTTCAATATCTCAAATACATGCATCATATTGTCAATGAAAACACGAGACCAATTTGGAGACCGATTTTTGCATAGCACATTTTCAATTACAGCACGTATTGTGTCCCATGCATTCAATGCAGCATCGTCCAGTATTTGTTTGAAATTCGTATCTTTCAGAAACTTTAGAATACCAAGACAATTAAATACGCTTATTTTGCATGAGTTGTGAGTTACTACCTTCTCTAATTTTTTTAAAACAAAGTGTTCGTTAATGCGTAACAATTGTTTAGAAAAAAAATTCTTCATAATGCCCTATTTGGTGTGAAGATCCGGCAAGATTATTTTATCAAGTGATATTAATGGTGTATATTACGTTTTTTGGTAATGGTTGCCTTTTGCACGGCTGTCCCATTTGCAAAAACAAAATGCAACAGTACTTACTTTGAGTAGCCGAATTGCATTCCGGATAACATTGATAAAACCTCGAAATCGCAATTCACGCGCCAATTATGTTCGTCATAGTTAAATACGGTATAAAATTAGTTTTAATGTATCTTATGATTCTTTCATACCAACTGCAAACATGATTGACACCAAGTGAAATGTCAATGAAAAGGCGCTACTGTTCGTGATGGTCATTACGTATTCCCATTTCCTTCATTAAACCGAGTTTATCTTGACAGTAGGCTGAAGTGTGGTGATGTGTAAGCACGTTTTTAGTTGCTCAAATAAAAGTGTTGAGAAATTTAATTTTTAATTGGTTTTAAGGGCTATGCCTTGCAGAAGAACCAATTCGAAGTGAGTGTTTTCATGACTGTTAAATATTTTGAGAAATTGATGAAATAGGACAAAAATTGAAAATATAGTTTTTTTTTCTTTTTCAAATTGCCTCTTTAATGGCAATTATAATGTGTAAGATGTGTTACACATCACCCCACCGTAAGTGTTACACGTCACCCCACTGTAAGTGACTTTTTTCTCATCGATGAAATTTTACCACAGTGTAAAAAAATGTAAAATCTTTTGTTATATTTAAAGATATTAAACAATACCACATTTTACATCTACTCACTTTGAAAATTTAAAGAAAACTTTATCCGAAATGCTGTTTTTTGTTCATTTAAAAAACGTTTTAACAAATATTGTTCGTGCTTTTTAATAACTTTAATGAAATGTGTGTCTGCCAACTTCCAAAAGTTCTGAATTGCTGTCAAAAGAAACTTATCACAGTCGTTCATTGACTTATATGTCAACATTTTCTACAAAAAAATCGTCGTGTTACACATCACCCCATTGTACATATTACCCCACTTCACCCTATGCATAACTTGCGTTATGCGAGATCATGAAATACAGCATGTATGGATCTTGCCGGTGTTTATAAACAGTTATTTTAACACCTGTTGCCAAAACGTGGACGCTGTTTAATTCCGTTGCCAGAGTCATTGCATTGCTGTTTGATAGATTGAGATTTGTAACGATTTTATCAAAGTGACTTTGAGAAATTAATGAGGCAATCTGATTGCGACCGGCGGAATGTTTTTGGATGACATGGACGGATTTTGAGACTGCGCATTATAAGTAGATCGTATTGTCATGTGCTGATGCATGTATTGAAAGAGGAAATGAATGCATACTGTATGAAACAGGTAGATAAGCACTTGGCACACCTCTGTGCACAAAAGAAGATCGTTCTGTGTTAATAAATTTACGTATTTTAATATGAAGTATGTATACATCGAATATCTATGATTTTTCCATCACTTGTTCTAAGCGCTATAACATGTAATAAACGTTAATTTGGGTGCAAAATCTACATTTTCTAATCTCTCAGCCGGTGTTATCAAAAAAAAAGTATTTTTAGGTTTTCTGTTCATATTGGAACCCAAACGCCGTCGGTGTTTTATAGGTGTATATTTACCACACACAAAACTTAAATTGATTTAATTTTCACGAGAAATTAAGTTGGGGTATCTCGGCGTTTTTGTGTGTCTTTTTTAAGCCCCTGCAGTGTAATCTTCATAATGTCATCATAAATGTTCACTTTATACGCGCCTTTAAGGTTTAAAATTTTATGTACAGTTTTTGCTCTCCATCTCTCACCATACACATTCAAAGATAAACAAAAACGTGTTTGCGCTTATTGATAAAGTAAAAACGTCCGTGGTGAAGTCGCGGACCACTGTGGTCTGCTAGTAACTTTGACATCTTTAGACGCGAGCAAAACAAAACAATGCTATGCATATTTTTTCTTTCTGTCGCAGCGCGATATGCCGACGAAAGTTAGTTCTTCAAATTACAACAACACACAAGAAACTATTTCAGTTGTTGTAAGTGAGCTGAAAGAGCTAATTGATCTTTAAATTAAAATTATTTGTGTATAACTATTAACAGTGAAGTGAATAAAGTTATATAAAGAAAAAAAAAATTCAATAATAAAATATCAACTGACAATGAGCAACCTCCACTTAAGTACCGTTTACATGTGTAAATTAATCACTTTCAAGTATTATATTTTAAAAGCCAAAAAAAAAATATACAATAATTTCAGTAATATAAGAGATGCCTTTATACACCCCTTTGCCTTTTATATACATCTCAAATTCCAAGGTAGTTGTTCTTGAGGAGTAAACTTAAGTCGCGCGTCGGAGCTGACACGCACACTTTTCTTTTATCTGACTTGACTTACCTTTTCTATAGTGAAAAAATTAAATATGTTATATCGAAAATGCTGGTTTTTTACTTTCCATATTTAAAAGGCTATCAATCAAAAACTACTGTGCAAAATCAACGAATTTTTCCACAATCCAGCCTTACTATGTCAGCTGTCAAAATACATATGATTATGCGGCTTAATTATGAAGTTGGTTGTGAAAAAATTTAATTACTTTCCAAACAACTCAATGTTGATAAAAACTCAACTATTTCAAATGCTAGTGTATAATATACGAAATTGTATTTTCTTCGATTGTCTCTTTGATAAATATTCGTTTTGATAGTCAAAACGATACAACTACCCTGTAGGAAAATCAACTAATTTAAAAGTAGTTGATAAAGTAGTTTTTTGTCAACCACAACTAGTTGAAATTCTGACTTTTTTCCATAGAACGAACTAACTTATTTTGTATGGTGATGTCCGCTAAATAAGTCAATTGACTATCGTCTGCATATATTTTCAACTACTTGTTAAATTAGTTGCATTTAAATAATTTTTTTAATTGCTTTAAAATAACCAATTGAAAACTATTACTGATATTACTTCGATTAAAGGTGCCTAAAAACCTATTTTTTGACTTCAGGTGCTTATACATTTTTTGTTTATGACTTTATGGAAAAATTTTGCAAAAGTAATTTAAAGCAAATTTAATTTTCTTTTCAAAAAAGTATGGTTTTTTTTAATCGTTGCAGAGATATGTTAGCTATGGATTAAAACGTAACGACACGTTACGTTGTTGTTTTTCCCTCCGTTGTTTTTCCCTCCTAGCCCCCTAGGGGGGCATTTGCGACCACCCCACCCATACAATTTTTTCTCGTCTCATCACGAGGAATCAGCCCCCACATTATAGTACTCTAAGTCTGGGACACCCTGTATATGTATGCATATATGTATAATAATAAATGAACAATTTTACAAGAAAATAATATAAATGCCTTAATAAATAAATTAGGGTGGAAAATGCCTAGAACCGAAGATTTATTATATTTTAACTGACATCTAACTTTATTATATATAAAATTTAATAATTACTTAAATTTCATAATTTTGAAGAAAAATACTAATTTGGAACAAAGTTATGAATAGGAATACAAATATACATAAATATTAAATAATTTTTAAAACAGACTTTGAAATCTTTTTATATATTTGCTAAAGATGTTATAGTTAACTTAGTATAGATTAAGTATTAAATTGTTTTCGGACATAGAGCAAAATAATTTAAATCTATTCGTTGTTATAGCAATACGATCCTGAATCAGACTGACGTTGTTCTTCACGTGAAGTTTTCTTGTGGAATAGTGCCATGGTAAGCTGAGTGCTATTTTAAGCAATTTGTTTTGACTAATTTGAAGTTTATTTAAATGCATTTTGGCACAAAAACCCCATACAGGGCAGACGTAGAGTAAAATAGCCTCAAATATAACTTTTACAATAATAATTTTATTTTCATTGCTGAGCTTAGGCTTTCTATTTAATAAGGGGTACAACAATTTTTTAGCTATATTGAATTTAGTGATATTATTGTTTATGTGATCCCTGAATAATAATTTTTTTTCTAGTATGACACCAAGGTATTTAACGTTGTTGGACCATGGGATATTAAAATCTTTTATTCGAAGTTCAGAGCTAGGAGAGTAACAAGGATTTCTTTTTCTAGTAAAAAAGATTGCTTGTGTTTTACTAGCGTTAAGTTTAATATTCCAATTTTCGAAATATGTAATTAAGTTATTTAAAGCGCACTGTTATTTTGTCACAATAAAAAACTCCAGTGCCATCCGCATATGTAGCAATTTCGCAATCAAAGTATTTGGGCATATCAGAACAAAAAATTATGTAGAGAAGAGGACCTAAAACAGAACCTTGTGGGACGCCTGCTGGAACTTCAGTGAAGTTTGAGGGCTCATTTCCTATATACACGCAAAAAAATCGGTTAGTTAAGAAACTTTGAATTATTTTAATAAGATAAAGGGGGAAGTTTAAATTAATTAGTTTAAAGATCAGACCATTATGCCAAACTGAGTCAAATGCTTTTTCGACATCTAGTAAAACTAGAGCAGTCGACTTTTTACTATTAAAATTTTGCTTAATATTGTATGGTGATGTCCGCTAAATAAGTCAATTGACTTTCGTCTGCATATATTTCCAACTACTTGTTAAATTAGTTATATTTAAACTATTTTTTTAATTACTTTAAAATAACTAAAAGATAATAAAATTTCTAAAGTTGATAATATTTGATGAAATAACATGGTTAAATATATATAAGCTTGTAATCTAATAAAAATTTTCAATTAAAACATGTCAACATCAGAGTAGTTGCCGCCTTAATATAATTCAAAGTAGTTTATCAATCACTGGTTTTTAAGTAGTATTTCAATTACTTCATATATTGAAGTGGATGCCGCCTTAATATAATTCAAAGTAGTTCATATACTGGTTTATTTTAAACTAGTTTTTTAATTAGTTGTTTTTAAAAACAAGTTAGTTTGTTCCTATAGGGTACTATTATCACATTAACTGTTCTGCAAAGAATATCACTTAAGTAATAAATAATATATAAAAAGATTTGCATTATTTTTCCAACAACGTCCACACCGCAAGTGAAAAAGAAAAATGAGAAAACACAAACACACAGAGAAAAACAACATTTTATAATTATTATTATTATTATTCATTTACGTTCGTTCACAACTATCTACATTTTGTTCATTTCGCGTGGCAGCTCATGCATTTTTCACATGGAAAAATTGTTCAATTTGTGTGTGTTGTGTGTGTTGAAAACACAAACGACAACCAAAACAGAACCAAAAAAACAACAGGAACCCACTAATTGCCTGCGTGTGTATGTGTGTGTTGGCTTGTATGTATGTGGTGTTATATAATGAATTTTCCATTTTGAGTTCATTTTTTTGGTTTTTTTTTTTTATTTTAAATTATTTTATAAATGTTATGTTGTTGACACTTTCATTGTTTGGTCAATTATTTCAAAAGAACAAACAAAACAAACATTTGAGTTTTCAGTTTTTATACATTTATGTTGACATATTTATGTACGAGAAGTTTATGGTAAACAAATATATATACAACAACAAAGCATCAACAAAGTTGCAATAGCACAATTGTCACCAATACAATAAAGTTTTAGCAGTAAGTTCATATTTTTGTTACAATATTGTTGTTGTTGTTTAAGTTTTTATTATAAACAAACAGTTCTTAGCGGGTATTTTTTTAATATTTTTGCAATATGAAGAAATTCGGTGAGCTTTGATGTTTTGCACATTATTAAGCTTTAAAGAAGAGCGCAATGGCAATGGCACGCATAAAAAAGTTGTAAAAAACTTGATTAAATTTTGCTGAATTATTCAATGAGTGCAGGAATTTTTTCATTAAAAAAACTCCCCAAACTTAATGTGGGGAATGTTGGTAAAATGAAACGGAAGATATATAAAAAGTATATGTTTTTATTGCTAGTAATATCAAGATGAGTAAGTTGAGCACAAGTTACGACAGTTGATATTGATGGTAGCGTTAAAATATTGGCCATTTTTGAGAAAAATATACAAAAAGCTACTGGATTAAAGACAATTTTAAATAATATGCTTAAAAATATAACCATGAATTTTATAGAAATAATTAATAATTAAACAAACTAAAAATGGAAACCCACTAAAAACATTTTAATTTTTTTTCTTTTATTATTTACAATTTAATTAAGCTAAATTATCAAAACTTATTAAATTTATTTTTAATTTTTTATTCTCAAGGGCTGTTTTGGCTCTTTTCATCTCAATATGGCCAAAACCGAAGCGTTAACTACAAAATCTCATGGAAAATCTCATATTTCGTATGACTTATGAAAAAAAAAAACAGGAACTGAAAATAATTATCATTCTATATTTCACAGCGGAAAGAGTTGGCCAATTTTAACCCAAAAAAATATTCGTTATGAATAACTTTTAATTTTAAGAAACATTTTTTTGGTTGCTGCATAACTTTGAATTTTGAGGAATAAATTTTTGGGTTAACTACACCGAGAAAAGGGCTTATGTTAAATTGAATAAAAACCTAGTATAATTTATAAGATGGCTTTGGCAGTTTTCAGTCACCCAAGTACTTTATCAAAACGCCTAAGTTTTGCATGTTGATTTGCCCATTTTAATTTGGGTGATATATTAAACAAGTATTTGGTAATTTTTTATACACTACTTTTTTAAAAAAATTTAATATCCAAAATATAACTTTTTTCGGGTTTTGGATTTTTTTATTTTCCATTTTTTTTTAAAAAAAAAACACAACTACGTCATTAGACACACAAGAGAAGGATAGATTTGATAATTTAATGGTTTTTTTTTTTAATAAAACCACTTTTAAAAGCAAAAATAACATAAAGCAAGTTAAAAAATACCTTTAATATTCAAAACAGTAAATTTTATTACATTTCATCAAAAAAAGAAAAAAAAATTCTTTGTTCGCCGTGCGGAATCGAAGCTGAAACTTTTGGTGCCAATTTGACTTGCAGTGGACAGTTAAACACGTGTTTCGACGTGTCCCCCCTAAAAATGTAGCAAATGGGGGGATGATAGACCCCTCTATTTGTGCGTCTCAGAAACCCTACTCCCCTTATAAAATCCCAAAAAATGGTTATTTTTTACCTATCTTGCTTCCCCTTCGAGATATGGCACTTTTTGTACTTTTTCGAAGATTTTTCGAGGATTTTTCGATATATTTAAATTTTTTGTTGTTCCATATCTCGGGAGGGTAGCAAAATAGGTAAAAAGTAACCATTTTGTGGGGGTTGATAAGGGAGAAAGCATTCTTGAGACTCGCGAATAGGTGGGTTTATGTGCCCCCATTTGCCATATTTTTAGGGGTGAACGTCAAGACAAGTATTTAACTGTCACTGTAAGTCAAATTGTAAGTCAAACACATGTTTCCGCCCCTCCCTAAAAATACGGTGAATGGGGGCACATAAACCCCCTTATTCGCGAGTCTCAAGAATGCTTCCTCCCTTATCAACCCCCAGAAAATGGTTACTTTTTACCTATTTTGCTACCCTCCCGAGATATGGAACAACAAAATATTTAAATATATCGAAAAATCCTCGAAAAATCCTCGAAAAATCCTCGAAAAATCTTCGAAAAAGTAGAAAAAGTGCCATATATCGAAGGGGAAGCAAGATTGGTAAAAAATAACCATTTTTGGGTGTTTACAAGGGGAGTAACATTTCGGAGACGCACAAATAGAGGGGTCTATCATCCCCCCATTTGCTACATTTTAAGGGGGGACACGTCGAAACACGTGCTTAACTGTCCACTGCAAGTCTCATTGTAAGTCAAACACGTGTTTCGGGACCCCCTTAAACATATAGCAAATGGGGTACCTATTTTTACCTATTGTTCGCTCCAGCACCAAAGTCGTCAAAATAAAAAATTTTAGTTGGCAACACTTTTAACCATCTTAAATTTTAAAATTCTGACATCAGATTCGAAGTCAGCGACCCCTTAACACTATTAAATTATATTTTAAACTCTTAAAAATACATTTTGGTAGGTGGCAACACTGTTATAAAAAAATTACACAATTTTGAAATTTTGGCAAAGGATTCGGACTCAGGGACACATTTTTAACTAGTGTTTGCTCAAGCACCGAATTCGTGACAATAAAAAAATTGTATTCATCTTGAATTATTTAAATCATCTTGAATCTTAAAATTCTGACATCAGATTCGAAGTCAGCGACCCCTTAACACTGTTAAATGGTGTTTAAAACTCTTAAAAATACATTTTACTAGGTGGCAGCACTATGGTGAAAATTTAGGTGGCAAGCCTATCCTCCATCTTAAATTTTAAAACTGTGATATTAGATTCGAAATCAAATCCGTTGTCAGAAATTCAAAATAACAAGAATTCGCAAAAATACAAAAAAAAATCCAGGTGGCAACTCTATTCGCCATCTTGAATTTAAATTTTTACATCAATTTCAAAATCAGCTACCCCCTAAAACTGCCAACCACGGAGTCCACAGAACTCTTAGAAGTCCAAATACGCTTAAGCTTTTCCTGCACAAGCTCATTGCATTTTTTGGATACTTGTTTTTATATTGGATACTTGCCTCCAATTTCAAGCTTTTCAAGCTTTTTGCCGAAGGCATCAATTTTTCCTTTACTTGGGACTTCGTGCCGTTCGCTTGTAAGCTAGCATACTTGCAAGTCGCAAGCTGTCATGGGCTTATTTATTTTCAATCACAAGTCAGACTTGATTGAAAACTATCAAGCTCAAGCTAGCTTCAACTGGTATTTTAAGCAAGTACTTGAAATCGATTTCAAGTAGGCTTGTGCAGTTCTCTGACTTCGATACCCTGCCAAAAAAAATATTTGATTCACAGATGTTAACAGATGCAGTATGTCGCAGTATTCTGTTGATAGCTGCTGCATAGCTTCAGTTGTAATTAATATTGAATAAATCACTCAGCGTAACAAAGGAGTTTGTCTCAATGCGTACTGTAGTTACTTCATATGCAGTGGTATCGGTTGGTGTGGGTTCGAATCTCAACAGCATGATGTGAAGGTGAAATTTTTGTATTTGATATATAATTTTATTTAATTTAATGTTCTTGTTATAATAGAGTCAATTAGCAAGAAAAGCCGGTGAGAAAAAAAAACGGTGTTTGATAAAAGAAAAATTTTTATTGTTGCCGATTTCAGTCAAGCAAATCACAGAACGAGAGCCGGCAGCTTCAAAAAAAAGGAAAATAAGAAAAACCAAAACGCGAAAAAATATTTTATTCAAAAATATGTTTTTGAAATAAAATTTTTTTAAAAACTGTTTTTTTTTGGTTGTAACACGTATAATATAGAGGAACTTCGGGAATTGTGGTATAGGAGGATAATATGGTATAGGCTTATATCTCCGGTTTTGCGAAACTTATATTGACGCAATATTGTTTACATACGTGTAAACTCATAAAAAAGAGAGTAGAGTTCAACCTAATCAACGAAACCAAACACGTTGTCGATCAGTTGAACGAAGCATGTGATTGCGTGTGGTCGACTTTTTTTTGCTCCAAAGTCAGTGAAGTTATTTTAAGGAAAACAACGAGTCGCGTTATTGGGGCCTCACAAGAGAAGATGTGCGATCACTCGCCTTTCAGCTTGCTAAGCACAACAGTAGTCCAAACCAATTCAATGTTTTAAAAAAGTATGCTGGAAAAGATTGGCTTTACGGTTTCCTAAAACGTCACAAGAACCGATTGAGCATCCGTTCTCCCTCAGGAACATCTTTTGACAGGGCTAAAGGGTTTACCCAAGAAAACGTGAATGGTTTCTTCAACTTGCTTGAGGAAGAGTTTGAGGAGCATAGCTTTCCACCTACGCGCATATAAAATGTAGATGAAACTGGGTTGACTGTAGTACAAAACAGGCTTCCAAAAGTCATTGGAAAGAAAGGTAAACGCAAAATTGCAGCCATGACTTCAGCTGAACGAGCTTCACTTATTACAGTAATAAGCTGCATGAGCGCTATAGCAAGTTTTGTACCGCCATATTTTGTTTTTCCTAGAAAAAATTTTAATGCTGAACTTATGAAGGACGCACCACCGGGTTCAGTAGCTTCCTGTCATATATCGGGTTGGGTGCAAGTTAAGATATTCACGAAACGGTTCGTACATTTTCTTAGCCATACAAAACCGTCTAAAGAAGAGCCTACACTGTTGATACTGGATGGCCATTACAGTCCCACACGCAACATTGAACTTCTCAATTTGGCTCGTCAAAACGGCGTTGTTATAATATCATTACATAATGTCATTACCATGACAGAGCTTTCATGAGCCCTCTTAAAAGCTATTATAGCGACGAAATCAAACGTTTTACCAGAGAAAATGGTTGAAAAACTGCCCAATTCGATCTGATTGGTCTTTTTTCCAAAGCATACATGAAAGTTCAATCCGGACAAATTGCAGTAAATGGTTTTAAGTCCACTGGAATATACCCTTTCAATCACAATATATTTACTGAATCTGATTTTATCGCTAGTGAGATTTTCAAAGACCAAGACTTTTTTTAAAAAAGGATAAAATCTCAAAACAAGCACAAAAAAGAGTTCGTACAATTAAAATCAAGGATTCCGCAAGCGACTCTACAAGTGTTTCCGATGCTAGCATTATTCCAGACTCAGAAGAAGAATCTTTCGTAGAAACTCCGCCAGAAGAATCGACTTGTACTTATTGTGAAAAGTTCTGGAAGGATAAAAAAGAAAAATTACTATGGACCCGATATTTGCAATGCGACATGGTTTGGTCCCACGATAAATGCATCCCAGGAAAAAGCGCCATCTTTGTTTGTGAATCCTGTGCCAACTAAATACAAATTTATCATTTATTTTAAAATTATTTATTCACTTTGATATCAAAACATGTGATGCCAAGAAGGCTTATTTTGTTATGTTTTCATTCATTTAAGGATAATATATCATAAAGATATATATTTGTTTTGTGTATTTTTTTTTT
Organism: Coremacera marginata; assembly: GCA_914767935.1. Taxonomy (NCBI): domain Eukaryota; kingdom Metazoa; phylum Arthropoda; class Insecta; order Diptera; family Sciomyzidae; genus Coremacera; species Coremacera marginata. The sequence continues at coordinate 164,051,088 of OU612045.1, forward strand.
TAATGTATTTTAATGTTTACTTTCTACTTTCAAATAAATATGAAATGTTTTTTCTAAAAAATTTTCAAATAATTTACACTCAAAAACAATTTAATAAGGCTTCGGGTAAAATGGAAGGATATACCACTTTGCACCAATGCTGTGTACCACAATACCCTTCAATTTTTTAGGAACAGGCTTTTGGGTTTTGTCAAACTTTCCCTAATAACTTTTTTATAGATTAATGTAAGATTCTTATTCTATAATATTTTGTACCCAATACTTCAAGCATCAGAACTAATTACATTTGACTATGAACCAACTTCTAGTTTTTTCACAATTCCCACAATAAAAATACCTATGCCACAATTGTGGAACCTATACCGAAGTTCCTCTACCTTAAGTAAAACAAGATTACTCAAAATCAACACAAAATTCAAAATAAAGCTATTAGCTAACGGCTCAAAATTTGCAAACAATATTGACCAACAGTAACGAAACAACAACATGGATTATAATAATAAGAACTACAACATAAAGCAGTGCAACTCAAAACATAGCCTCTGCAATATTGCAGTAATATTAAATAGGAATAATAACAAGCTCTTGGCAACCATGGCAATGCAATCAATGTAATACTCGTATGTAAGCTTAAAAGCTCTACTAAATATAAACATTAACGCTCAATGCATCAATCGATGCATCATTTTCATCATTATAACAGACACGGCCAGTACTGGCGGCAAGCAAAAGATAATTAAGCAACAACTAAATTTTACATTTATATGTATGAAATCTACAACAACAAAATTACATATTGTCACACGAAATTTCGGCTTTAAAAAAAATATGCAGCTAGTAAAAGTCTGGCTTAATTGAAAAAAGTTTTGTTATTTTAATTATATGTAGACAATTCAATTCAATTCAGTTTGCTTTTAATATCAATTATATAAGAAAAATAAAAAAATTCGACAAAATAATTTTAATGAAAAATATGTATATGACAAATGAAAAAAATTAAAAAAATAAGTATAGAACTTTCGATTTTTGAAAACTCAAAACATAAGTATTACAACGTTCGTGTAAAGCATAACGTTCATTGACAATGGGAAAACTTATATCAAGTATTATATTAAGCTTAAAATAATTTAAAAGTGAATATATTATTTTGTTTTGTTTCAATTAACTACTTCGATTCAATAAAAAATTTGGAAAGTAGAGCTCTATGAAATAAGGCCCCAGGAAATATAGCCACAAAATAGTAGTGAAATTGAGCGCCAAAAGTAGGGCTTTGTTTTATGATGAAATAAAATCTGACGATTTAAAGTCCCTAATCGCCGTAATAACACTGCAAAAATAAATGAAATGAGGCACCAAAAATTGTATGGAATCATACCGAAAATTAACAAGCCGCATAATATACAAAGGATTCTGTTTTATTTTGGAAATTTCGGTGGTTTTTCTCATAATAAAATAAAGCTCTGCTTGTAAAAATGAAGCGGGAGATGCCTTTAGACAGGGTCAAATTAGTCATGTTTAATGAATTTTTTTAAGTTAATAACGTAATTGGATAATTTTTTTATTTTCCTATTTTTTTTAGTACACCTTTGAGCTGTAAAAAAAATCATTTTAATTTTTTTTACAAAATGGCGGCTCTGCAGAGTATCTACTCAGACGTTTGATCGAAATTTTTCGCCAAATCTGAAACAAAAGAGGTTTTTTTGCTTTGATTACTGATATGTTAAAGGGAAGGATAAACCTGTAATATAATAAATAAGCTAAAAATAAAATTAATATCAGCTGTTTAATCGAAGGTCCAGATTTTCAACAAGTTTTTCAACGATTTGGACTCCAAAAAAAATGATTAATTCACACAGTATCTTTACACTTTTAGGAACATCCTTTCGGTACTACTATAAAGAGAAGCTTGTCAAAATTTCAGCCGATTTTGAGAAATATTCAAGTTCTTTTCTGATATGAATTTTCATCATGCATGATTTTTTATTTTTTTTTTTTATTATTAAATTGTTTTTATTGAATTTTTCGAAAGCAAATTTTGAATACATAAATACAAAAAAGAAAATAATAGAAAAAGTGTTTTCCTTTAACATTTTTTTTTTTTTTTTTTTGTTCCTTATATTTTCATTATTCGTGTGTTCGACTACTTTTTTGAAACTTTCAGCATTACATTCCATTTTTTTTTTCTTTATACTGCGATATGCGCTCGGTTACTTTCGCACATCGTTAGCAACGATATAGAGATACAAATTAAGAATACAGTAGTCGGCATAATTATTTTGACAAAAAAAAAATGCAAATATTTTCAGTTTTTGAAGTAGTTTGAGAAAACCCGAATTAATATATTTTAATATATTTTTAATTGCTTAAAATGTCGGCAAAAATGTTTAAATTTTTTGAAAAATAAATTATAAGGTTAACATATTACAAAAAAAAATAATTTCAAAGAAGGCATAATTTTTTTGACAGTTCAATTTTATGCAACACTAAACTTAAAGATTAGAAAAATTAATACATAAACTTAACAATTTAATAAAAAATACATCCGCCAATAGCTTGTATTACTTTTTACAAGAAGGCGTTTAGGTACCAATTCAACAAGATTTTTCAAAATATCTGCCGAAATTTGCTACTAAAAACTTTTTATTTAAGAAATGGTATCATTCCTAGTCCGAGTCAAGCGAACGTTCGCTTTCCTTTAATATAGGCCCACAAATTTTCTATAACGTTTAAATCAAGACTTTGTGGTGGTCAGTTTTTAATATCTACGCCAGTTCGATTTAAAAAGTTTTTTATGATGTTACTCTTGTGACATGGTGCACTATCTTGTTGAAAACAAATGACACCAATAAGTTTGTCACCAACTGGAAATGTATGATCATTAAAGACAGACAAATATTTGTATTGGTTTAACGTTCCATCAATTGGAACCACCATGACCACAAGAGGAAATGCACCCGCAGAACATTACCAATCCGCCGCCTTGGCGATTTGCTTGTAAGACCAGAGCTACTTTTTTTCGTATTTTTTGTGAAATTCAGACAAATCTCTTTTTAGCTGATCCGTGAAACTCAAACGTACTTTTATCAGTCCACAAAACTCTATTCCAAAAACTCATAGTCTTGCAGAGAAAATCTTTCTGAAATTTGAGTCGTTTGATTTTATTTACCGGTGTAATATACGGTATTTTCCTAACGGAATATGTACCGAATTGGAATTCTTTTAAACGTCTGCGAATTGTGCGTTCTCTAACTGGATTCTGAGAAAATTTTTCATTTGTAATTCATGGCTTTTTGGAGTTAAATCAGAATTCTTTGAGAACTCCCGTATAATAAGTAAGTCTTCTTTACGTGTTTTTTACGTTTTCTACCAGAACGTGGCAAATTTTTGACTGAATTTGTTTTTTTTTTTTTTTTGCTTAGTTGTTTGATAGTGATCGGTTTGCCTTGACAAATGTTACTCGGAGCATATTTCATATTTCTTTCTACAGAAAAACTACAAATATTTCCATCTACGATTGCACATCTCATTTCAATACTTAGTTCCGACTTTTTCCAATACCAATCACAGTATAAACATTATGTGTGTGTGTATATTCCGGTCAAACGTGCACAAAAAGAAGCTCAGTATAAACTTTGAACATCCGCACAAAGTGAAGTGAAAGAAAGCTAGCCAATTGACGCCAAAATAGACTCTTTTTCTATTTTCAATTTGCCGCTCACATTGTGATCTTTGCTGAGCAAGAGAACCAGTGGCGAATTCATTAGCAAAGTATATTTTTAAGACATAAATATTGTGTCAAATTTTATTTCAATGCAATTAAAATTTTAAATTTGATATTAATTAATATTCAAAACTTGATTTAAATAAAATGCATTGCGTAGTCGAACTCTTTTGAAAAATTTATTATTGCCATTTATTGATTAATTTCAAGAACAGTACATTTTAATTTCATTCATTCTTTTACCCAAAAGTATTCCTCAATTAAATATTTTTTAACCTTGCCAAAAAAAATCGATTTTTATATGGTCGAGTTTCGACCGCAGGCGATACTAGTATGAAATAACGACCCAATTCGTTTTATAAAGAAATGGTTGCGATCTTATTTCGCTTTGAGTTTGAGATTTTATTTCATAAGGCCTTAGAACTTTTTTAGCACATGAAAAAATTGCTATTCAAGTAAAACTGAATTGAGATGAAGTAAAACTGAAGTGAGCTGAAGAATAGTAAAACTGCATACTTAGATTTCCTCTTTTTTCAAAGGACCTCAAATTTTTTAGCGCTTTTAAGCACATTTTTTAGTAATAATTTAATAATCGTTGAATATATTTAAATGGAGTATCGAATGAAAGAATACAAATCTTTATTTGTTCGGTTTAAATATAAGTTTAAAGCTTCATATCACAACTCTTAATAATTGTTTCTTAATTTTTTGTTCTGTACTTTGAAACAAAACTCTTTAAAGGTGATATTTTTTTTTTACTGTGAAAAGCTTTAAATGTATTTTTTGTACCAACTTACAAAATTTCAGAACTCTAAGAAAAATGATGAATTCCTCAGCATTTATTTTTTCAAAAAACTTTGTTTGGGATCTTAAAATAATTTAAGAATTTAAGTTAAAAATAAGATTTTGCGTCATTATTCGATCAGATATAAAGAAAAAATATTTTTTTTCTCGAAAGTGGCCATTTTATACATATAAAAATAGAAATTTTTAAGCTACCTTTTTCTGTGAAAGCGTTACTGCCTAATAAAGATACGTTGATATCTCTGATGGAACCTAAGATAAAAAGGACATTGATAAAAGAAATACACGAAAGTTTCAAGAGAGCAAAAAAAACTAAAATTTAACTGTTTTTTAAACTTATTTCCTTAGAAATTTTAATTATTTGTTGTTAGAGATCTTTTTAGGCCATACAACACTGCTTATGAAATATTTGTCTTATAAGCAGTTATTTTTTTGAAACAGCCTAAACCGAAATCTTTGAATTTTCTTAAAAAAAATATAAAATAAAATAAATAAATTAAAAAAATATATGAAATTTAAAGTTCTATGTTGGTTGAACTAAGATAACTGAAAACGTAAGTGTCTCACTGACTTAAATCAGGAGGGTCAAGGCGACTCCGCCGGCTCATTGCTTACTTTGAAGATGAATTTCGACCACTTATAATGCGTTATAATGCACCTATAATCCGAATGTGCTAATATTTTTGTTATTAAATAAGTCTAGCTTCAGAAAATTAATGCTTTTATTTGTAAATTAATTTCCACTTCTCTTTCATAAGTTTTGACACTTATCTTTTTTATATTTTTTTAATTTTTCTTTTGTGACCGCCCTTAAAGAATTTCAAAATCAAAAGTCAAAAGTTATGTTTTGTTTGTTTCAAAACCGTTTTTTGTTTTTAACTCTTACTCTTTTAAAGTATTTACAATTTTTTTCCACTTAATAACCTATTCTTTTTTAATCTTACATATAAAAATGATTTTTAAAATTTTTTGTGATTTAAAAATTATTTAAAATTTACTATTTATTTGCTCGGTTAGTTTTTTGTTTTTTTTTTTTTTTGTAAAAAACAGTCCTGTTCTTGAAAATTTACAATAGTTAACCAGTATTTGTCATATTTCTGTGTATTTGTTGTAATTTTTTGATTTCAAAACCAAATTTGAAGCTCAAAAATAATGAATTTTGATAAAACTTGTCAGCTGTTTTAATATAAGGACAATTTCATAGACAAATTTTGTAATTTGAGCTTAAAATTTTGTTTTAAAATCAGAAACTTACAACAAACACATAAAAATATGAAAAATACTAGTTTGCTATTGTAAATTTTCAAGAATAAGTGTGAAAGTCTTGGTTTCAAAAAATTAAATTTTTTTTTTTTTTTTTTTTGTTTTGCTGTTTAAGTGAACACCTTGAGGAATGTCAAAATCAAAGCTTTCGTTTTGTTTGTGTTAAGAGAGTTTTTCGTTAAGATACTTCTTCACAGTATTAAAAGTTTTTTCGACTTAATAACTACAGAAAAATGTCTATATTTTTTTTTTTTTTTTCTTGCCTTAACATAATAATTATACATTTTTTTAGCAATTGAACAAAAATTTCTAAAATTTTTTAAAATTTTTTTTTATTTTTGAGTTTTCTATACATTCTTATTTGAATTTTTAATAATAAAAAAAAACTTTTAAATGTTTTCATTATATAGTATCATAAATTCGTAAATGTTGTTTGAGTTTCTCCATTGTAAAGTGTGAATATTTTGGTGTATTTGTATGTTTGTTCAACAAAAACAAAATAAAAATAAAAAACCAAATTCAAATTCTTAATATTTCCAAAATGTTCTATTTGAAAGAAAATCCAAATTATTCCTTTGTTATTATTCGACATTCTTTTTATCTATATAAATATATTTTTATATATATTTATTTCTATCTTTATTCTACACTGCGATTTTCTACGAATGCAACGATTATGTGTGACTAAAAACAAAAAAAAAAAAAAAAACTCAAACTAAAACTTTTCCTTTTAAAAACAATCACTATTATTCTGGTATCACTTTCTTTTAAATCTATCACTATTATAATTTTATTTCACTTCTTCACTTTCCATGTCGTTCTATTGAGTTCTTTACTTTTCACTCTCTTGAAATAATTTTGATTTTTTTTTATCATTTTTATGCAAAATCTTTTTTCTTACTAGAAACTTCTTAGACCTGATTCGGAAAATTAAAAAAAAATACAATGTTCATCAGTTAGTTTTTTTATCATTGCAATATTTGCAAAAAAACCTGTTTAATACTGTTACAATTTGGCTTTATTTGCTTTGTCGATAGTTTTGATTTTGCGATTTTTAAATATATATTTATATATCATATACATATATAGCGTTACATAAAAGTAAAATATTTTTATTAAATTATTCTAAAGATTAAAACAAAAATCACTTCTGCATTCACTCATGTGTTGGATAATTGTGTGGTTGGCAAAAGTTTAAAAAAGCACTCTCAAAAAGCTTTTTAAAAAAAAGTGTTTTACGTAACAAGTGTGAAACTTTTTTGAAATGAAATTATAAAATTGATAAATTTAACTAAAGCTTTGATGTTTTGAAAGTTTTTCAAAGATTTAAATTAAAAATAAAAGCTTTATGTTAAAGTTGTCTTAATGCATTAGAGCTTTATATTAAATCCTTATAATACATAAAAGTTTTACATACAATATAAAATTTGTGTATAAATACTTTATAAGAAATCAAATTTAATAAGATTGAGTAATAAATAACTTAACTTATTCACCAAAGCACTCGATAGAACTTCTAAAATTATGTCTAATTTATTTGGAGCTTTTACAAAACTTTTGCCTAGCTACAGCAATTCACTCGACAACTACAACAACCATTATGCAATCATTTGTAAAGCAATACTTTATGCTGAGAAAGCTTTTCAGAAGCTTTTCTGTATCATCAAAGCTTTAACGAATGTGTTTTTAAACACTTTAACACTATTGTATGTGTAGTTTTTGGTATTTTTTTACAACTTATGTACATACATATATATATATATATATAAGTTCAATTTTAAATAGTATGTAAACGCAATATTTCAATGACAAAGCAAAGCAAAATTTTTAAGTTTTTAAACTGAATTATTTTTACTTATGTTTTCTTCATTTTGGCAAATAATACTTATCTATATAAATATACATAAATATAAATAAAAACTTCCGAGTTGGGCCTAACTTCAAGCTTTCTTAAAGCTACTACCAAAAACAAAACAAATCAAAATCTCCTTCAACTAATTTTCTTAATCCTCTAACTTTTTGTCTTACTCTTATATACATAGATTATATTTTTTTTTATTTTATTTTCTTACAAATTGTCTTATTTGTTTTTTTTTTCTTTTTTAATAAACTTTATACTTTTTTATTGTAGACATATTTTAAGTTATTTTAAAATTGAACTAAATTTTTAAAAATAAAAAACAAAAATCTTCTACTCTATTTTCATTACTTAACTAAATTCAAATAAATTAAATTCATTAATTTAAAGCCATCGTTGAGTGGTCGTCGTCCTAGCTGGATTGAACAGAGGGTCAAAATTCAAACACGAAAATTTAGCATCAAAGTTAGTTTCAAATTGAACTTTTTTACAATTATATATAAAAATTTTAACCAAAAAAAAAAAACAAAATTACTGCTATTTTTCTCTTACATATCTATTAATTCCAATATAATATAAAATTTATATTATATTAACATATATATATATAAATAATTATAATATGCTTTTTACATATATTTATTTAATCTTAAAACAACTAACAAAAATTATAACACCTTAATTTATTTGTTTTTTTTTTAGAAATTATTTATTTTCGTTTTTGTTTGCTTCAAACTTAGTGCAAAGTTTTTCAAAAGCTTTTAAAGTACCCACGTAGCTAACAACAACAAAAAATTTCAAAAATATTTTCGTTTTTAATTGGCCGCTTAAGTAGAGCAGCTTATAATTTTCCCAAACAATTTTGTCGTCTTAGTTATATAGTGCGAGCTTTTATTTTCAATAGCTTTTCAAAGTATTTTGTTTTTTTTTTTGTTTTGTTTCTGATTTTGTTTGTTTTTTATTATTAGTTTTCAATCATCTATGAAAACACACTCAACTAAATAACAACAACAACATGAACTCTATAACATTTCAATTTTCATTCTCTCTTTTATGTGTGTGTGAGTGTCGTTCATTTAATTTTTCACAACTTTACAGCTTTTATTGCGAATGTAGTGAGAAAATTACTCTTAAATTATTTGTATATATATGTAAAAAAATTCGAATCCCTGCATGTTAACCAAAATAAATTGCATGCGGAACGTTTTGAGAAAATTGGAACATGTCTAAAATGATAATGAAACGACAAGGTGCAACAAAAGCACGTTTTTGGAGGTGTTAAAGCCTTTGTCATTAGAGATAAAACATTTAAAATTAAGATCGTACATTTAACATATTCTTATTATTTTTTTTTTTTTGCAATATTATTAAAAAAACATTTTAAAATAAATTTAATAATTAGAATATTTAATACAAAAATCTCATGCACATAAAAGTGTCATGCATTACAGTGAGATATTGCTTCTTGTCATAAGCATAAAAAATCTTTTACTCATTAGTAAGATCTCGTTCATCGAGATGAATCTCAAGGCCTTAGGAACTTTTAAAAACGAAAGCTAGCTCTTAGTAAGGAAATTCGTAGACGCTATTTATAATCCTGAAATGCTGCTCGCTTGTCTGAAAACTTTCCCCTTAAATGTTGAGTCAGCTATTCAGTGAACTCACAATTTTATTGAGAATACTATTGAGAAAATAGTCCAATATAGTTTGATACTCTCGGAAAATATTCATTTTCTTATATCGATTGTATTTAAAATATTCCATACCATTTTTCAGAGGGTTACACTAGATATTGCTATTCCAGCAAAAATCATGAATGGTTTTTTTGATTTGATAAACATTTTTTAATTTATAATATCCTTATTGATCTTGATGAAAACAAAAATTCTAAAATTTGTTTTGAGAACCATGCTCTGAATCTTCAAAACTACTTCGCAGATTATTTTCTTATTTCGCTCGGTAATTCTCATTTAACAAAGCTGGTAGTTTAACAAAAAGTGAAAAGAAGCTCTTTGGAAAATTTTTTCATTTGACACACAAACTAACTAATTTATAAGTATAAACAAATTTTAGTCTAAAGTCATGGTTTCGGCCGGATTCCACAATCCGAATAAGCTAATGAACTGAGCATTTTTTTCTAACTCTGTATTGGTGTTGTTCTTATAAATACTTGAATAATATAATATTTTCCCCAAAAACTTTTCTTATTCAGCCTGTCTGTCTGTCTGTCTTTTTTTGGCATTTAAATTGGCTTTTTTGCGTTATCGATTAACTTGAACATCCTTCTGTTCGTTCTGTCAGTTTGTTGCCTTGTGTATTATTTTTTTTTTTTTTCCTTTTTATCATTCACAAACGTGTATATTTTGAGCTTTGCTCTCCTCCTGTTACACCATCAATCACTCGTTGGCAATCAATTAAGCTTTAATATTTTTTTTTTTTTTGCTTTTAGTTACTCTCTCTTTTCCTCTCTCAAGTAATGCCAATCCAATTCAATTATTATGTCTTGCTTGCATTTTATAAGATTTATGTGTTGAAATTTTGATTTAAATGCAGTTTAAGAACGACAGACTGGTACACAGATAAATATATATATATATAAATATTGTATTGCAAAGTGAAATATATAAACATATAAAAGCAGATAGACAGACAGACAGCAAAGCATATGATGCTAACAAAATCACATAAGTCAGGATTAAAATTGTTAAAGGAAAAATATGTTGAATGCAACGAAGTGAAATAACTTAAATATGCAAAACTATTGCTTTGTATTTTTAGGAAAAACCATAAAAAATAGTTCCTGATAAATTTCAAACAAATCAGCTCAATTATTTAATATCTTGCAGTATAAGGTACAATTTTCATATTGACAATAAAATTTTTCTATTAAACTGACAATAGAAATTTTGTAATTTGGCTTATACTTAAGACAATAGGCAAATTATATTGATAATTCTGCATTAAAGTATAAAAAGCTTAAAATAAACCTGTCAATTTACTTCAAATAAAAACAGTTATAAAATTATTGCTGAAAACTACTAAAGCTGATCAATGTTAACTTAAGTTAAACAAAGCTGAACATAGATGATCAAAGTTGACCAAAGCATATCAACGTCGGCCAAAGCTGACTAAGCTAATCAAAGCTGAATAAAATTGAAAACGCTGATCTCCTGCAACCAAATTTGATGAAAGCTAATAAAAGCTGACTAAGACTGACCAACGCTGATCTCCTGCGACCAGCGATTTGCAACCAAAATTAGCAACCAACCAAAAGTCAAATATTATTTTCAAATTTTAAACTCTCCAAAGCTGATCAAAGCTGGCCAAAGCTGACCAGCGCTGATTACCACCGACCAAAGCTGATGATGAAGGCTCTTTGAATATTTACAAACTCGACCTAAGCTGATCAACATCTTCAAGTTTTATTTGAATTATATCAAAGTTGGCAAATGCTGACCAAAGCTGATCAAAGCTGACCAACGCTGATTACCATAGACCAAAGCTGATTAAGGCTCTTAAAAAATTATTAAACTCGACTGAGGCTAAACAATTCTGAAAAAGCTTTTATCAAAGTTGACCAAAGGTAGCCTAAGTTGATTAAAACTGGCCAAAGCTGACCAACATTGATCACCACCGACCAAAGCTGATCAAGGCTCGTCAAATATTATCAAATTCCACCAAAGCTGATCAAAGCTGACTAAAGCTGACCAACGCTGATCACCTGCAACCAAAAGTGATGAAGCTCATCAAATATTATTAAATTTGAAACTGTCTAAGGCTGATCAAAACTAATCACTGCTAGCCAAAGCTGACCAACGCTGATCAGCATCGATCAAAGCTGATTAAGGGTCTTCAAATATTATCAAACTTGACCAAAGCTGACCAACTCTCTAATCAACCTCGTCAAGTTAAATCAAAATTGGCAAATGCTGGCCAAGCTGATAAAAGCTGACTAACGCCGATCACCACCGACCAAAGCTGTTCAATTCTCTTCAAATATTATATACTCAACAAAGTCTAATCAACTCTGATAAAGCTCGTCAATTTTTATCAAAATTGACCAAAGGTGACCAAAGTTTAAAGTTAAAGCTGGCCAAAGCTGACCAACGTTAATTGACCACCGACCAAAACTGATCAAGGCTCGTCAAATATGTATTATCAAAGTCTACCAAAGCTGATCAAAACTGACTAAAGCTGTCCAACGCTGATCACCTGCAACCGAAAGTGATGAAAGCTGCTCAAATATTATTAAATTTGAAACTGTCCAAGGCTCATTAAAACTAATCAAAGCTGGCCAAAGCTGAGCAAACGCTGAAATATTATCAAGCTTATCAAGCTGATCACCACCGACCAAAGTTGATAAATTTTTTTTAAATATTATGATACTCGACCAAGGCTGATCAACTCTGATAAAACTCGTCAATTTTTATCAGAGTTGGCCAAAAGTGACCTTTGTCAATCAAAACTGGCCAAAGCTGACCAACGTTAAGCACCACCAACCAAAACTGAACATGGCTTGTCAAATATTATCAAAGTCGACCAAAGCTGATCAGTGCTGGCTAAAGCTGGTTAAAGCTGATCAAAGCTCGGCAAATATTATCAAAGTCAACCAAAGCTGACCAAAGCTGGTTTACGCCGATCAAAGCCAAACAGTTTCTAGCAAAGTGACTCAAATCTGCTTGACGTTTTTATTTATATAAATATTTCCTATAATTTTTTACTATAGTATTTCACGAAAATCACAACGGCAACATATACGGCGCAACTTCCCATTAGCTTTTAATTAATAAAAGTTCTGCTATGAGAATTGTCAATCTCAAAACCACATAAACGCATTTAAACACACATTGACAACAGCAAAAACAAATCCTTGACAAGTGAATCACTTCAACATCATGACCTCGTTACAATATTTTATTGGTATTTCAGATTGAAACAAAGTTTCAGCGCGCAATTTAATTGCGGAAAAAAAACATTAAAAAAAAGTACTACGCGAAGATATTATAATGATTGATTGATGGTAGAATAAATTATAACAGGATAAGATAATGAAAAACGAGTACAAGTGATGAAAGTGCGTCAATACATGTTTGCGTTATAAAAATGTAAATATATATATTTTTCATACGCATTGATAATAAAAAAAAATGCGCAATGAGAAGTAAAGTTTGCATGTGACATAAAGTTTATGCAACAGCGATTATATCACCAACCACATGTTCACTTACAAGTTGTGGAAGTTGCAATAAAAAACTTTAATATATCCTAAAAGCAATCATGTGCAATGAGTTGCAACTATTTATGCACACATGGCTACATATCTATATATTTTATGCGCAAAATTTGTGGAGCATCTAAAACTTACAGCACATACATATCTGCTGTCGATTTGCTATGACGAATAACGAGTGCTACAAATAGTAAGCAGTAAAAATAAAAAAAATTAAAATTAAACAGCACAAACTAAATGTTATGGCAAACGTTTGCATATAAATGCAGTTAATCGCAGGAAAACTGTTAAAATGACAGTATTAAATTAACGCTGCAGAGCTTTAAAAGATAGAGATTACGTAAAGTATTTGCAAAAAATAAAATCAATCACAAGTATATTAATTTGTTGAAATAAATTATATGCTTTCAACTTTATGGCAAATAATTTTTGTGTTCATAAAGCTTTATTCGTGCGTCATTTATCTAATTTATTGTTTCAGCAATGTTTACAATAGATTTGTGTTAAAACTAAAAACAAGGAAAACTTGTATCTCTCTTTAAAGAAAATTTTTTAAAAACTTTCAGCTTAAGCTGATCAATGCTGACAAAAGCTGAGAAAAACTAGCCAATGCTGACCAGAGCTATTTGAAATATGCTAAAAATGTTGATATAATGCTTACCAAGGCTCATTAAGTATGATCAAAGCAAATTAAAGGTAATCGAAACTGATGATTGCTGACTAAAGCTTATTTGAACCGATCAAAGCTGACTAAAGCTGGTTAATGCTGACCAAAGTCAATGCAGATGAAAGCTGACCAAAACTGATCAATGCTGACACAAGCTGTTCTTAGCTTAAATTAAGCTAATTAAATCTGACGGAAACTGACCAATGTTGACCAAGCATGATCAAAGCTGATCAATTCTGATCAGTGCTGACTAAAGCTTACTTAAACCAATCAAAGCTGACTAAAAATCATTAACGCTGACTAAAGTCAATGCTGACGAAAGCTGACCAAAACTAATCAATGCTGACAAAAGCTATTTTTAATTTAAATAAAGCTAACCGAAACTGATAAATGTTGAACAAAGCTGATCAAGCTCGATCAAAGCTGACCATTAAGCTGATCAGTACTGACTAAAGCTGGCCAAAGCTAGTTCATACTGACCAAAACTATTCAAAAGTTGATAAAGTTTTTTAATTAATATTTATCAAAATAATGCTGAATTACTAGAAACTGGCCGAAACTGATCAAAGCTGACCAAAGCCGATTATGACTTTTTTCCATTAATGAAATTTCAATTTCCCAGATTTTTTTCCCCTCAGAACTGCGTACACATATGCCAAAAAAAAAAAAATTTTCTTTATTTTTATTACTCAAATTTTAAAAATCTTTTCGTAAAAAAAGAAAAAAAGTTTCAAAGAAAAAATTTTTAAATTCGTTTTTCTTCATTACTCAAATTTGAAAATTTTAACAGCTTTTTTTTAAGAAAATTTATTTTTAGATATTTAAATTTGCATTTTTCTCTTCACAACACTGATTGAGAATTTTGAGGATAATTTTGTTTTTTTTCATATATTTTCTGTAAAAAAAAAATTTTCTTTTTTCTCCCTGAAGAACTTTTTAGAATTTTATCCTGAAAACCTGAGAAAAGTTTTTAAAAATAATATTTTATTATTATTTTTTATTACTGAAATTGTTCATTGTTCATTACAATGAAAAAAAATTTTCTTTAACTTTTCACCTTTCCACACTTTTCAAAGTGGAATTCGAAATGAAATATAATTGTTTTTGTTTTCTTCATAATTAAAGCCCTCCATATTAAAAACGGATTACGAAAATTTGTTTTTCCCCTTTAAAACTGAGAATAGGAATTACATAGAAAAAATTGTTGTTGACTCAAGTTCTGCATTTTCTTATATATATATTTCTGTATATTTTTATATATATATATATATAGTTTTTTTTTATATATAGAACGGAACGAAAATCATGTTTTCAAAACTGGAAATATTGCTTTTGAAATGTTTTTTAACGCTTTTGAATTATTCAGACTCTTTTTAATTTTGAAATAACTACGTGCATGGGCGTAGTCAGGATTTTATTAGGGGGGGAGGGTGGTGGGGGGGCGAGGGAAATATTATTATTTTCATGTAACTTATAAAAAAATAAAAAATGTGTCAGCCGTAAGTTTGTAACAAAAAATATATTAAATTTTAATAAATAATTAATAAATTCTATGCTTTTTAATCATAAGAAAAAAATGTTTAGATTTCACAATTTAATACCAAAATTTTTAATTTTCTAATGTTCAGGGGGCAACTGCCCCTTTCTTCCCTACCCTCGCTACGCCCATGACTACTTGTACATCCTTTCCACAAGATTTAGAAAGTATTTTAATTCTAAATTCTTCATCCCCTCCATACAAAACTGAAAACAATATTTTCCGTATTTAATATTTTCCCACTTAAACTGGAAAGATTTTTTTAAATTTTATACTTTAATTGAGCTCTTCGTCTTTTTTCATTAGGATGGAATTTTCTTCAAAAAATTTACCGTCAAAACTAGGCCACACAATTTCCTCCATAAAGTTTTCTTGAAGTCATTTACCCCTCCCTCCCCTTTTTTTTTGTTTTAGTCGAAAAAAGCTCCTTTCACAAAATTTCCCTAAAACATACGAATGAAATTAATCGAATAAAGTCTGTTTCTAATCTTCTATTTTCATAATGAAAAGCTTCGTTTAAATTTTTACTTTAAATACTTGGAAAAAAAAGTCACTGAGAAATTTCTAAAATTTAAGCCCTCAAAACTGAAAGTAAAAATTCACTTCGGAAAAATTGTACTTTTAAGTATATTTTATACATGGCTCAATTTTTACTTCGTTCACATAAGGTTTCTCTAACATTATCCCCCTAAAAATGTCAACGCAAATTAATGGGAAATAGACAACTTTAAATTAAATTTCATTACAATTCGATAGTTTTTTTATTACCATAACTCTCCCAATACTGACAACAAAAATGTACGGGAAAAAAATTCAGCTTAAAACTGATTTTTCAATTTCTTTTTTATGCCTCGAAATGAAAAATTGTACTTAAATTTAACCTTCTATATTGCAAAAGAAAATTTACATATTCCCTCTTAAGCTGTCAGAAATTTTTACGGTAAGGTAGGGTAATGTGTACCATGGCGTGATGTGTAACACGGCGATTTTTCGTACAAAATATTAACATTTGAGTGAATAAACAATTGTGATGCTTTGACATCATCTAGTTTTTCATAAGTTTTGGAAGTATGCAGACATACATTTCATTAGAGTTCTTAAAAAGCGTTTTAATTTACAAAAAATAGCGTTTAGTCAAAAATTTTCTTCAGATTTTTAAAGTGAATAGTTGTAAAATATGGTCTTGTTTAATATCTTAAAATATAACAAAAGATTTTGCATTTATTCACTTTGTGGTAAAATACCATCAATGAGAAAAAAATTACTTACATTGGACTGATGTGTAACACTCATGGTGGGGTAATGTGTAACACATCTTACACATTATAATTGCCATTAAAGAGGCAACAATGTCAAACTCTGAAATGCAATCACATCAACAACATTAAAAGAGGTCGGCCCAGTTCAAACTATTCAGCCCAGACCAAAATCCAATCGTGTTCATTCAGCCCAAAGAAGCGCTTACAGTTGCAGGTGTTGGAAAAAAAAAAATAGAAAAAAAATTGAAAAGAAAACCAAGCAAACGACAAAGAAAGCTGCAGGTGCTCAGCCGCAAAAAACGGCGCTCTTCATCGCTATCCGAAGAGGAGCGAGATTTTTGCATGAGCTGTTGTGATTTTTTGACATAATTCTTAAATAACAAAAATTCATTTGAATGCAACAAATGCCTTTTTTATTTTTTGTGAGCCATTTTATTTGTGAGAATTATCACTTCAGATATATACGACAAATAATCATTTTACATTTGAAATGTATTTTTTGCAATTAATCAAACCATTCATATATTCTATTGAAGTTAACGATCAGTTTTTTTTCATTTCAACGTATGTCTTTGTGTGTGCATTGAGAATCAGATAGATTTACGAGATATTGCTATTATTTAATTAAGTTCTTATCATAATACTTTTACTAAGCATAAAAAGTTAAAATAGACATAAAAAATTAAAGTTCCTGGTCTTTAAACCAACATTTTGTTGGTGTCACATATCAACCCACCGTTTTGAAAAACACCAAAAAAACCATATTTAAAATTTTTGTTCTACTTCATGCATTTCTCAAAATATTCAAGAGCCATGAAAACACTCACTTCAAATTTATTCTTCTGCAAGAGATGTGCCCTAAAACCAATCAAAAATTCAATTTCTTAACACTTTTATTAGAGTAAATAAGAACGTGTTACACATCACCCCACTGCAGCCTACTTCAATCGTTGTTTTTTTGTATTCTTCTGATGACAAAAATATATTTTCATTTCTTTCAAATATATTTTCATTAAGCATGAATGGAAAATTCGCGGGAATATTAGGGGGGACGTCTCGTGTGCTTTGGTTAAAACTTTCCAATTTTTATAATTTTTTTTTATAGAAATCTATTTTATTTAGATATATGAGATTTCATACACTTGAAAAAATATATTTAGAAACATCAAATGCAATATCTTTTTAACTATATTATTCAATTTAACTCCACCATATTGCGCCGAAATCGTCTGCTAAAAAGCCGTACGTTGTGTGGTGCACAGAATATCATTGCACCTTAGTATAGGTGAAATAATAAATCTAACGGCATCTTAAAGTAGACATAATATAAATCCTGTCTGTATTCTACAACAAAGATATCAAGGTCAGTAGAAAAAAAAAACCTCTGAAAAACGACTATTTGCCTTCCTCTTAAATAGTATCGGCCAAAAAAAAACACTTACCCTGTTCTTTAAGTTGTGTACAAGTGCGAGCACATGTGAGAGCGACAGAGACAGGCAGGGTTTCATATGCACGCGTGCATAGGCGCTGCCCCGCACTGTTCTATAAATAAATAAAATATATTATGTATTTTTTTTTATACAAGCTGTTGTCTCAATTAATATATAAAAATAATAAAGTATATATTTATCAGAGCTGTAAAAGAATGCAATCTTTTGTGATTTTTAATCATGTGTTTTATATTCAAAATGAATGCATTCATTTTTTCAAATCATTGATTGGCACTTGAAATTTGAAATCACAATCAATGTTTTGATAAAATGATTGCATTCGTTTTATCAAATCATTGATTGGGATTTGAATGCTTTTAAATCACAAATGATTGCATTCTTTTACAGCTCTGATATTTATACATTTATACGAGTATATTTATGGTTTTCAACTTTCTGAAAAACTAAAAATCTCGAAATCGAATACTTTATAAAAAACATCTTTAAAAATATTGGAATTTATTTATTAGAAATTTTGAATCCATTTTTTATTTAGACCTCCCCTTTTATATTTATGATTTTAAAAATTTTATTGTACTTTAAGTGTCATTTTAGGGAATTGAAAAATAGCTAAATATCGAAAAAAAAATTCACCACTTGATATGTTCCAATTTTCAAAAAAATTAAAAATAATCTGTACACCTCCGCAATTTTGCATGGTTTAAATGTTTTTTTGCAATATTCTTTTTTTCTTAAAACCTTTAATTTTTGCAAATAAATGCTCGCCAAGTATTTTTTTTTATATCGTGCCCTTATTTTTTGTAGTTAAAAACTTAACGTTTAAGTTTGTCCTTAGCCACGCATCCACTTTATCAAAAGCATGTCCTGCAAATATTTATATTTAGAGCTACACCCAAATATAAAACATTTAACTCCTAAGCGAGAGAAAAAAAACGAACAAAGTAACTCCTCCATTGAAACCGGCACTAAAACCGCCTGACTGTGAGTGAGAACAAATTTTTGATATGTAAAACAAATAACTAACAAATCATTAAGTAAAACAACAACAGTTAACAAACAAACAGCAAAAAAACAATTAAAAAAAAACAATGACATCAAAATTCATAAATTCTATTTTAAAATCATTATTATTTTTTTTCTTTTTCAATAAATTAACTGCTAAATTTTTCAATAACATTTCATCAAAATTTTGCAAAAGTTTTTCTTTATTTTTAACATTATTTATTAAAACGCTATTTTGGACATTTTTAATTATGACAAATTTAAAAACAAAAAAAATATATATATCACACTCAATTTTTAACTTATTTTATTTGAATTTTAATTTAAATGTTTTCTTCAATCAAACTAAAAAAAATCCATAATTCACTCACTTTTTATTATATATATAAAATTTATGTATAAATTTAATAACTTTTGTAAAATATTAACAACTAATACTCATCTTTTTTTTTAATTTTTTTGTTTTTCTTTTTTTTATTGAAATGCAAACTATTTTTTATGAACCGTTACTAATCTACACATTTTTATGAACCTTTTTGCTTGTGTTGAAAATTAAAAAAAAAAAAAAAAAAAATAAAACACTTTAGCAGCCCAATGAAATCGAAGATGAGCCTGAACCGCTTAGCATGGCCTGGCCTGATACTGCCCGCAAGCGTCTTACCTACATTTTCATGGCCTGGCCTGATACTGCCCGCAAGCGTCTTACCTACATTTTGGTGGCGCCTCTACTGATACCCATGTGGCTGACTCTGCCCGATACGCGTTCGCCGCGTGGCAAGAAATTCTTTGCGATAACATTTGTCGGATCAATCGTGTGGATAGCTGCATTTTCGTATCTGATGGTGTGGTGGGCGAACGTTGCTGGCGAAACGGCAAAAATACCACCGGAGGTAAGTGTGTTCGAGCAATTGTTGTGAACAATTCTCAAAGTTATAATGTCATAATTAACTTGTGACACTTTTTAGGTTATGGGCCTCACCTTTCTTGCTGCTGGTACCTCGATACCTGATTTAATAACATCGGTGATTGTGGCCCGCAAGGGTTACGGCGATATGGCTGTGTCCAGTTCTGTCGGCAGCAATATATTCGACGTTACCGTGGGGTGAGTTTTAATGATAAACCGACAAAGTCAAATATTGATATGAATTTGAAGTATTGCTATAAAACGATTAAAATAAAATAAAAACTAATGAGGGATAGAGCTTCGGCAGGGTCAAGGTTAAAATACACTCGCGGCAGTTTTTAAATACATTTGTAGTCTTTCGCCATCTATAAAATAATTATGGGTTCATATTAGAAGCGAAGCTGCTTGGCACATTTGAAGCTAGTAAATTGACTTTTGTCGAATTTGAAGAGATTTTACAGTTTGGATGACGCCATTTTGTATGGAGGGTAGGAGTGGTTTTCTTAATATTTCGCCGAATTTCATAGTGAGGGCTTATATTGAAATGTCAGAGGTTATATAAGAAAACGTAGCTTAGAATTTTAAAAGATTTTACAGTTTGGATGATATCACTTTGTATGGAAGATGGGCGTGGTTTTAATAAGATTTTGTGAAATTTCATATTGAAGGCATACATTAAATATCAAAGCTTGTGTGCAAAATATCATGACAATTCTTTAATTTTTGTGGAATTTTAAGAGACCTTACCGTTTAAATAAAGTCAATTCATATGAAAGATAGGCGAGGTTGTTTGAACAAAATTGAGCTTTATTTGTTAGATAGAGCCTTATATTTCGAATTTCATCATGAAAGCTTCACGATTAAAAATTCTGGAATAAATTTTAATACAAGCGAAGTATTACTTAGATTTGATTTGAAAGATTTTTAATTAAAAAAGAATTAAATTTAATACTAACGTATGGGGAATGAAATATGAACTATGAAATGAATGAAATGAATGAAATGAATGAAATGAATGAAATGAATGAAATGAATGAAATGAATGAAATGAATGAAATGAATGAAATGAATGAAATGAATGAAATGAATGAAATGAATGAAATGAATGAAATGAATGAAATGAATGAAATGAATGAAATGAATGAAATGAATGAAATGAATGAAATGAATGAAATGAATGAAATGAATGAAATGAATGAAATGAATGAAATGAATGAAATGAATGAAATGAATGAAATGAATGAAATTAATGAAATTAATGAAATGAATGAAATGAATGAAATGAATGAAATGAATGAAATGAATGAAATGAATGAAATGAATGAAATGAATGAAATGAATGAAATGAATGAAATGAATGAAATGAATGAAATGAATGAAATGAATGAAATGAATGAAATGAATGAAATGAATGAAATGAATGAAATGAATGAAATGAATGAAATGAATGAAATGAATGAAATGAATGAAATGAATGAAATGAATGAAATGAATGAAATGAATGAAATGAATGAAATGAATGAAATGAATGAAATGAATGAAATGAATGAAATGAATGAAATGAATGAAATGAATGAAATGAATGAAATGAATGAAATGAATGAAATGAATGAAATGAATGAAATGAATGAAATGAATGAAATGAATGAAATGAATGAAATGAATGAAATGAATGAAATGAATGAAATGAATGAAATGAATGAAATGAATGAAATGAATGAAATGAATGAAATGAATGAAATGAATGAAATGAATGAAATGAATGAAATGAATGAAATGAATGAAATGAATGAGATGAATGAAATGAATGAAATGAATGAAATGAATGAAATGAAATGAAATAAAATGAAATGAAATATGAATGAATGAAAGTATATTGCTGAAACTTTTACAGTATAAGCTACTAACAATTAATTGCAGTTACAAAAAGTATTTGTAACCATGTCTATCGGCTTTGCTTATATTTAGGGGAACTTTACGCATCGCTTCCTGAATACCCTTTGTATCAATTTGCCGCAGCTGTTTTAACGTTAGCTATCAATGAATCGTGGCGGCCGTGGCATACTGGTTGGCGTGCGTGGCTTATTTGCAATAGAACCCAGGTTCAAAACCCATCTAACACAATGTTTTTTCAATTGAATCAATTTTTCTGTTCGGCCGTCACCTCTCTGCAGACAATGGCAAGCTTCAGAGAGTAAAAACTGCCATGAAAAGCTTATTGAGAACATAAGCCGCTCGGAGTCGGCATAAAGCATGTAGGTCCAGTTCTCGATCATTTGTGTTCAACCATTTTCACAACACGTACAACACAATTGATCATAGGAAGCTCGGTCAAAGTCCTTTCGAGGGCTGAAATAGCAAATTCTCCAACTTTTTTTCTAGAACTCAGCTAATACCTATCTGACACCTTTCTGGGACCCCCTTCACAAACACACAAACCCTGTCGATTATAATTAATATCACTCCCGAATTGATCCCTAGAAGGGTATGTATATGAGCCGGTCCTATGATTTTTTTACTTACAACCTTTCCTCCAAACACACTCTATACAGGGTGTCCCGCAATTGAGTGCAACTATTTACGGAGGTGAAAGGTTATGTCGAGCTGAGAAAAAAAACGTATGGGAGGGTGGGGTATATTTTCTCACTCTTAGGAGCTACATGGTAAATTGATATTTCACGACTTTGATTCACGTTATTGTTCCTAGCACAAAAACTAAGTTACGGAAAACTTTTCTTGATAGCAGTAGCAATCCGAAGTACGCATGTAGAGTATCCATATCTATTTGTTCCCATTCTTCTTTGTATTTCCGCAAGCCATATAAATTCGTCATATTCAAAATAGTATTTTCTATCGGTCGCAGAAACAAATCAAATGCAGACAAAATATCTACAACATGAGCAGCTGCAACTAGTTTTGGCCCTACAACAACAACAAAAAGAAACAAACACTGAATATGAAGCACAAAACAAGAAGGGTAGGTTTTTTACCTGAAACAATATTATCAGCGCGCCTATATGAATTTTTTCGGCTATTTTCAAATGGCTCCGTTGAATATTGATTTTTTTTATTTTTTGACAAATATTTTGCGGTTGCATTTCTGGCAATTAAATCTGCCACATTTTGTTCCAGTGGCTCAACATCGTACTCACCAGAATGCTCACTCATTTCTGCACCGCATTCTTCCTACATTGTGGAATAATCGTCACTATCTACTGGAGATTCTTCTGCTTCACTTCCAGATTCGGAACCCATATCATATTCTCCTCTTTGACGGTTTTCACGTAAATTTTTTTCCATTTTTTTGAAATCAATTGAATGTATGTATAACGCAATGAAAGTATGCGGCAGATAAAAATCACTTCAAAATTCACTAAAATCACTTATTACTTCAAACAAATTCAATTCAATCTTCACTCGTGTGTGTTCAAGAATATACTGAAAACAAAAAAATTAAATAAAACGAGCCTAACCCAAAAAACAACTGCAATAACCATCGGCAGATGTATTGTATCAAGTTGATACGAAGGACCGATTCGTAACTATTTCGTCTCAGGTAAAACCAGAAATGCCCGAACATTAAAAACTCACTAGCCCGATTCTACAGGCAAAATCATGTTATTTTCCCAAAAACCGGTTCTTTCCATCGGACAGTTTTTTTTTTATTTAACTTGAAAAACAAAAATTGTACCAAATTGATACGAGGGACCGATGAGGGTTAAATTTATGTGTTAAAAAATTTTTCTTTTTCATGATTTTTTTTCAATATTTTTCGCTTATTTGTTTCGCTAGTTACAACTGAATATTCGTTTGCGGCAACTACATGTCGCAAACGTAGTATAGCCGGTGAATTTTTCCGTTGCGGTAACCGAAAAATTTCTTTGCATGCAAATGAAACAAATTTCCAACAAACTTCTATTTTCACTAGAGATGCAACGGATAGTGATTTGGCCGGATACCGAATATCCGGCGAGCTACAAGGACGGATAGCCGGATAATAGGTCCATTGCCTCATTGGCACCAAAATCAATATACCTACATATATCTAATTCGACAGGCTACAATATACGGATTGAGTGCTGCCATTTGCTTGTGGCAAATAATGTTCAAAACACCTTTTGCATAATAAAAATAATTGCTAAAAAAGGGTCTGTGCCCGTACTCTAAGTTTTTAGTCCAATTTAGCAGTTTTGCAGGTTTTAGTCCAAAAAGCGTTCCCGTACTCGAAAAAATGATAAAAGAGAGTGCAATCGAGAGAGTAAAAATGTTGCCCTCCCTGTCAAAAGATGCAAGTCTTAGTCCGAGAAATTGATAAAAGTATCAAAGGCAAAAATGATAAAAGTATCAAACTGCTTATAATAAGCTTGAATAAAAGCTATAATGGATAGAATCCAACAACATGGGAAATTGTGTAGAAACTGAATATAAATATTAATTTAAGAATTAATTTCAATATTGCATGAAATCTTTAATCATAAACCCAGCGTTGGAGGTGAATCAAGCAAATCTGTTTTTGACAAACGACTTTATTTGACAGTTAACACAATTTTAGTCCGAATAGCGTTCCCGTACTTTTTTGTGCTTATTTTATTTCTTAGAGATTTGTTTCTTACGCTCATACTTTTGACAGTTTTACCATTTTTACGGGAACAGAATAATTTTTACTCCTTTTTGTTCAGCGTTAGTTCTCTTCCCAAAACTTGTTCAAAAAATGACACAATCATAAGGCGGGCTCATTTTAAAATAGCTGCTGAAAAGACAAGTTTTCTAGCAACAAAGCTGTGAGGGACTTAAACGTCAAATGCTAATGGCAATAGTAATTTTGACATCTAGCTGCCTTTTTTCTAGTTTCTCTCCAAGCTGAGCCAACCTTATGTTTGTGTCATACTTCAACTCAATCAAAACATAATTCTTTTGATTATATTATTTGTTAATTTGTATATTTGTCATTTTGTCAATTAAAAAAATCGTCCATTAACTTCGAACGCTGAAAATTTAGTTTTTATTCAAAATAATGTAACTCTTTTTAACTTTGCTTATTAATATTAATCATTTTACTAATTAAACGTCTTTCTAAGTTTTTAGTTTTTATATAAATGTATCATTAAATTGCATACTAAGACTGTAAACTAAGTTTTTTGGAAAATACCTTGCAAATTTTATGTTACTTTTTTACCTTTAAATAAAAGCCACCATAATAAGTAACCTATTTAATTGTTATTTACTTAACAACGATTTGTTTAAATAAAATAATTTTAAGCAACTATTCGGCCAGCTGGATACCGTATATTGAATTACTATCAGGCATCCAGCCGAATAGTAAATTTAGGCCGGATATCCGGCAACTATCCGATTCATCTCTACTATTAATTAAAGAATAACGCAAAGGATTTACTACTTTCTTTTTTATGCATAAAATGATTTTATAAAATTTGGAAATTTATTGGATTTTATAAAATTAGCTTAACAAATAAAAAAAGAAAAAAAAAGACCACAAATCCGCACAAAACAATCAATGCTAAGTGTCATTAATGTGATTTTGTATTGTCTTAAACGTTCAATCAAACGCCTGCATTGGCACTTTAACCATCAACAACAACAACAACAACAACAACAACACATAAGCTTAGATAAAAGCTACTCATTTAACCGCAATACAAAATTACGATGACATTGACAAATTGAAAAACAAATACAAATGCAAATACAAGTACAAGTAGGTACAAGTAGAAGAACGAGCAAATGTCAAACATACACGAGTACGTAAGTATGTATATAGTGTTAGGTATTAAAATACATGCGTGTGTTTAATTGCAGGCTTCAAAGAGGATATTAAGTGTACACATTAGAAAATATGACTTTTTAATTGTAGTTTTTAGCAAATATTGCAGTTGTAGTCACTTCAAGGAATGAAGATGTATTAATAGCAGATCAAATACTGCTTTTAAATTAAAAAAAAAAAAATGAATGTGTTTTAACTAAATTACAGCATTCACTTTTCTGAGTGTAATAAAATCGAACATCAGCCACCAAACGCCACAAAACGTCTAAAAACCACTTTAATCTCTACATCCTGGCAGCAACACACGGCTCGGCAAAAACCCTGCACTTAACCCATGCAAAGTACAGTGCCGACTGGGGGGGGATGGAGGGGCGTTGGTAGCAAAGAATACGATATTGAAAAAGTAAACCAAGCTACAAATCCCTTAACTACAGATTAACAACACTGAACACTAAATGCGCTGCTGTATTGGTGAATTTTGCATGACGAACACAGTTACAAATGCCCAACGATTGACACGCTACCCTGTAGGAAAATCAACTAATTTAAAAGTAGTTGAAAAAGTAGTTTTTTGTCAACCACAACTAGTTGAAATTCTGACTTTTTCCATAGAACGAACTAACATATTTTGTATGGTGATGTCCGCTAAATAAGTCCATTGACTTTCGTCTGCTTATTTTCAGCTACTTGTTAAACTAGTTATATTTAAATTAATTTTTTAATTACTTTAAAATAACCAAATGAAAACTATTATAATATAATATATTATAATATTCCACTTACTGAAGATAAATTTAAAAGCATACAAATTTTAAATTTCTATAATCAAAGAGATCATTTATTTGACTGTTTTGGAAAATACATAAATACATAAATCATGCCAAAAAAATCATGCCTGGTCGACACAAATAAATTCTGAAATATAAGATCTGAAAGCAAAATGTAAACAAAGTTACAAGTGAACAGAGTTTTTTAATGGAAAATTGTGAAATGTCGTTCTTTGTGGTGTTTTAATTGATTTTAAAATAATTCAAAAGTGATTCATGCCAAGCTTTATTGCCAGTTAATTCAAAAAAGAACTAGTAATTACATTCAAGGAGCGCAACAGAAGTACGCTGCGATGGTAGATATAATTTCATTATTCCTTTCTTCATTGGACTATTTCTGATTCCAACAGGTGATAGTTCCAGAAGCTGGATGAACTCGGCGTTTATATGTGAGCATGCGTACCACGGAAGCAGTTTCCAAAAACGGGCACGCCACCGCCTGGATACATGAACGAAGGGGCCGATCCAATTGATCGGAATTGTGTGGATACTGCGCCTGTTATTTAACAAAACCCAGCTTTTTGATGCTTCATTTCAAAATATGAGCTAAACAAGCGTGTCAGCGGGACTTTCCACGCTTTGCAACCATCAGTCATGGTCGATGGACACACCGATATTTTGCTTAGTGCTACTTTTAAGTGTCAATCGCAACGAAGTGATGGAGCAGACTGGACGCTACGTAGGGAAAGGCGTGCGTCTTTACTTCTGAAGTGATGAGGTGTTTGCTGAATGGTTAAGCAATGCATCAATTTCCATACAGAGTCCGAATTGTGCAATGTTTGCTAAACACTACCAGTTTGTAATTTGAATATCTTAAATAATAAAGAATTTTTAATCGTTTCACAGGGTTTTGAGGCAGCTTATCACTTTTAAAGCGTGTTTACCACGTATGTCTTCCAGCTCAATGTCGTAAATAAAAAAATATGTCTTTTTGAAACAAAATGTTAGTGAAGCCTAAAGTTAATAATATTTCATGAAATAACAGGGTTAAATATATATAAACTTGTAATCAAATAAAAATTTGCAATTAAAACATGTCAAAATCAGAGTAGTTGCCGCCTTAATATAACTCAAAGTAGTTTATCAACTTCTTGCTTTTAAGTAGTATTTCAATTACTTCATATATAATCCAATAAAAACTATTTCGAATTGAAGTGGATGCCGCCTTAATATAATTCAAAGTAGTTCATATACTAGTTTATTTTAAACTAGTTTTTTAATTAGTTCTTTTTAAAAACAAGTTAGTTTGTTCCTATAGGGTATACACACATACACACACACAGAGAGACAAAGCGCAAAAAATGCGCACACACACACACACGAACACACGAACACACTGTTTAAGCAATGCAATTCAGCACACAAATGCATTTAATGGCCGTCACTACATGATCCACGTAGTACCTTGGAGGCTGAGTTTAGAGCATATCCTGTAATGGAAGCGGTTTTGGGCTCGTTTTCGGTCTTGAAGTGCAGGCGGCTGGCTCAATGTCGTCGCATCGTTGGCCGCCACGTGCAGTCATCGTTTATTTAAGCGCAATATGCAAGGAATTGGAACAGCATCATCATCATCACCATCATCATTATTCTCATCGTCATTGTAGTAGAGTAGGCAGCAGCAAGAATTACCTTGCAGCACGCTGCCAGCAGGCAGTAGTTTATCGCAGTTTTTTTCACTCATCTATTTGTTTGTATGCATATGTGCTGCTATCCTCTTCTACATATTTTAAAACGCATATCTATGTGGGTGTGTATAAATGTGATATATATATATATATGGTATATCATTCCTTTATTTTTTTTTTTGTTTTGGCTTTGGTTGTGCTATGGATTGGGTGCTAAGTGGGTGCTAATGGAACTTTTATGCATGCATTCATTGATTTTGGTTTGGCTGTTGATCGTGAGTATCTGCATGTAATGAAATTTTAAATGAAATTTTTTCACTTATGCAGCAGAGCGGCTTAATTTTTTGTGGATTTCAGTTAAATGCATTGATTATGTTATTTACTGCAGCGAAAAACGATAGAAGGAACAACTTTTTGAAATGAATTTCAAGTGGAAAAACTCATGCAAAAAAAAAATTAGATTTTTTATGTATGAAATTGATGGTTCAACTATTGAAGAATATATAAATCTTGAATATTACACAAAAATATAACCATTTGAATGAAAACGTGCGCACTAAGAAACACTGACTGATCAAACTTTAAACTCAATTTTCTCGAAACGAGATTTTCGGATCGAATCATTTTTTTTGAAGTGAAAACTTACTTGTGGAGTGAGAGCAAAACTATAGATTTGCGATATCATCACGCTGTTAGCGTAATAGAAATTATTGCTATACAGCAGTGGTGGCCAATCGGTAGTTGGCGGGCGCCTGGTAGCTCGCGCCTGTGTTTTTAGGCGCCCGCAAGCAAAATGATGCACAGAATAATACTTAAAATCGGCAAATTTTACAAGCATGCATACATGTTCAAATAAGTCAACATGTTTAAATCGACTTATTAAGCTAACAAAAAAGAGGTTTTCATTTAACACGGCCGTTCACACTGACTGAACTAGTTTCAAATTGACTACATAAAAAATATTTTTGTAAGGATTGGTGACCGCGCGAAGCATGGTCATGGTTTCAAAGTAGCCCTCTGCACAAATTCGGTTGGACACCACTGCTATACAGCATTTCTTTTCAGGGATTACTTTGCATCGATCAAGCCGAAGATCAAACCGATTATCGATTAGCAGGCCGATTTCCGAAACGATTACCAACCGATTACCGAACCAATTACCAAAGCGATTACCAGCCCATTATCGAACCAATTACCGGTTACCGAAGCGATTCCCAACCGATTGCCGAAGCAATTACCGATTACCGAAGCCATAACCAACCGATTGCAGAACCAATTACCGATTTCCGAAGCGATTCCCAACAGATTACCGATTAACGAAGCAATTGCCAACCGATTACCAATTATCGAAGCGATAACCAACCGATTACCGAAGCGATTACCAACCAATTACTGAGCCAATTACCGCTTACACAAGCAAAGTAATTGTGTATATATAATTGTGTATATATTATACAAACAGAACCCCGTCCGTTTCGCCAGGCACTTTTTCATATACAGTCCTTCATTTATATAGCTATTTATGTGTGATTGAAAGTGTCTGTAAAATTTCTGTATTCAGAAAAGCTGGTTTGAGCCTGTCTATGTGAACTGTAGCGGTAGTGATTTTGTTTAAAAATTGTAGAGAATTTTGGTGTTTTTTTCTATCACCAGCGAATTCGTAAAAAAAAAAAAAGAAAATGAAAAAAAATGCAGAATTTTTAAATTCTGACAACGAACGCGGTTCCAGTGACCCATTTTTACCAAGTGTTTGCCCCAGCACCGAATTCGTAAAAATCAAAAAATTGAGCTGGCATCCCTATGGTAAGAGAACTGCATAATTTTTAAATTCAAAGAAAGGGTTCGCATTCAGCGACTAATTTTTACCTTGTCTTCGCCAGCACCAAATTATTAAAAATGTTTGCCACCCTATCGTAAGAAAATTACATAGTTTTGAAATTCTGATAACGGATTCAGATTCAGTGACCAATTTTTACCTATAGTTCGCCCTAATACCGAATTCGTAAAAAAAAACAGTTTTAGATGGAAAACAATGGAAAAAATGTACGTTACTTTTAAATTCCGACGACGGATTCGAATTCGGCGACCTTTTTTTTAGCTTATGTTCGCCCAGCACCGAATTCGTAAAAATTTAAAAATTTAGGTGGTAGCCCTATGGTAAAAAAAAATTACATAATTTTTGAAATTCTGACAATGTATTGGGATTCAGTGACTCATTTTTAGGTAGTGTTCGCCCAGCACCGAATTCGTCAAAATAAAAAAATGTAGGTGGCAGCCCTATAGTACAAAAAATTACAAAATTTTTGATATTCTGACAACAGATTGAGATTCAGTGACCCATTTTTGCCTAGTGTTAGCCTACCGAATTCGTAAAAATAAAAAAATATCTAGGTGGCAGCCGTAATTTTTTTTATATATAACCTTAGCCTCAACCTTAGCATATAACCTTAGCCTCATAATTATCTACATTTAAAAAAAAATCAACTAAATTATATCATTTCATAGCTTTAAGTTTTCACTCCGGTCGGCAGTCCCAGCTGTCAAAAATCTGTCGTCAATTAAATGAGTGTGTGTGTGCATGGCCGCCACGCAAGGTAAAAGTGAAACTTATTACCGAAAAATTCAAAATCCCGATTTTATTAATTTATTTACTGGTTTATAGAGTCTAACTTAATATTCCCATTTTAATAATAAACTCTACATTAAATCCATTACATGATACCTATCATGACATATCAACATAGCGTACCATCATACCCTACTATCATACTATACCATCATACCATACCATTATATTATCACACTATACCCATCATAGCATACCATCATATCATACCACACCATCATGCCATACCGTCCAATTATGGACAAATATTATACCAACATATCAAACCACCATATCCTACCATCATACCATTTCATCATAGCATACCTAAATGCCATATCACCAGATAATAGCCTTCATAACAAGCCCATTACATCGAATTCATTGTACTATGCCATACCATCATACCATACCATCATGCCGTACCGGTATACCATGTCATCATAACATACCATCACACCATATCCATCATAAACCATCATATCACCCTATCATACGAAATCAACATTCCATATCATAATATCATGCAGTCATACAACATAATCATACCATGCCACCACATGATATTATATCAAACCCATCATACCATATTCATCATACAATGCCATACCCTCAGACAATGCAATCACACTCATAATATGGTATATCATCATTAATGTCTGACCACAAATTTGCTTTCGATTTCTGCCAGTTTCGGTCCATTTTGTCAGTTACGGCTGTTCAACCTTATCATTGCCGAAACCAAAACTTTAAAATTTGATACAAAATCTCATATTTTGTATGGCATTTGAATAAAAATAATTACAAAATTTAATTAATATTAATTTTATATTAAATGTTTTTATTCGAAAATGGGTATGTATGAAATTTTATGTTTCAGCTTACTTTTCATAAAAAAAAAAAAATTATTTTAAAAACTTTCATTCTACACCATTTTCTATACTATTATATAAAATTGAAGTGCAAATTGTTGTTTCCAGGTAAACTCCAAAAGTACTGAGTCGGTTTTTAGGAAATAAGTTTTTAAATGGCATATTTGTGCTACAGCACTGCATAGGAATATTTTTATTTCAAAATTTTAAGAATAATTATGTTTAATCAAAGTGTGAAGTTTTTTAAGAAATCATCCCTAATGCCACGAATTGCTTGATAGTTTTCTTTTCACGTGTTTGTGTTGCGAGAGTTTCCATAAACTCCATGTTGCTCACTGCTCTTCTCTTTTCCTGCTCATCTAGCACAGTACAGCATAAATAACAGATCCGCCTGGCGCAAGAGATTTATATAAATACAGTCCGGAGCTGCAAAACAACACAAAACAATTGACTGACCACCTTTAGTGTATTTAGGATTTTTTTTTATACGAAGTTTTTGCGCTCTTTCTCTCTCCACACACATTCAAAGAGTAACAAAAACGTGTTAACGCTCTCATTGATATAAAAAAACTTCCGTGGCGAAGCGGTGGACAACTGTGGCCTGCTAGTTTTTATATAAACGCCGAACAATACAAAGATCACGAACCTGACTTTTTAATAGGGAAAATATTTTTAAAACAAAGTGTGTAGTTCTTAAAACTGGCTGTTCTTAATACATTTATTTTATATGAAATATGAAAAAAAACTTAAACTTTTTCATTAATTTTTATATGATAAAGTTTTGAAGAAAATTTTTTGCTTCTATTATATTATTTCATGTTTATTGTTTTATATAATTTTGACGCATAATTTTCCAGAATTTTCATATGAAAAAATCTATCCGAAAAATTCTCGGATTCGCTAATTTGTATTTTCGAGTCCGCGTTGCCGAAACCGAGATCTCATATTCGACCTGAATTCGCAACGAGTTCGACTACGTTTTAATGTTTATTGGTAAAGCAAAGATGCGCACACTCACATTCACACACACATACACACGCGGTAAGCTTGCATATAATGTTGCGGCTATTTTGTTGGCCTAAGGGTTGGGTCGGTCTCCAGGAATTACTATACAATCAACGCTGCAAAACGCTGTTCTACATAATTGTGCGTTCACATAAAGCCAAAACCTTCAAGGCAGCCACAGCAAAGTTTAAATTATTATGTGACATTGAAAAAAAGAGATAGCGTTAAAACTAGGCTATGGCGGAAGCAAGAAATGTCAATAGAGCGCCATTAAATACCGCTGTCGGAAGTTTGAAAAGTTTGGATTTAGTTTTTACAACATTTTTTTTTTTTCTTATTTTCTTTTTATTCTAGTTGTATTGATAAAATTTGTAAAAAAGAGATACACAAAAAGGAAAGTGTAAAAGAGAAAGCATGACAGTATTGAGATTCGTTACCTACAACAACTATAAACATGTTAACCCTCACCTCAATAAAAAAGAAGCTAACAATAAAGACAAAATCTTTAAATATATATGTGCGTAGGTTTATGTATGTGTTTGTATGTATGTGTGTGTATGTGTGTGTAGTATCCCAATAGGCAAAAAGCTTACGTCTCTTCCAACAAAGGCATGAACATACTGCTACTTTTGGCGGCAAGACATACATATGACTGCCTCGCTGCTCCGGCGGTCGCTTCTATACTGCTAGCATTAATGTCAAAACTAATTTTATATATTTTTTATTTTATTATATTTTCCTTATTTGTGATCCAACCTCATTAAGATTATAACATAAAAATCGAGAAATTTTGGCCTCAAGTCTAAATATTTTAACCTTAATTGTCGTATCTACACAAAATTTAAGTATCATTCCATGATAAAACGCAGTATCTACAGAATAGGCTTGTGCTTAACAGTTCCGGAGACGGAACGGACATGAAACGTTTCCTTTAGAGAGCGGAACTAGTTAATTTAAACATGTCCGCGGAACTATCCAGTTCCTTTGTTTATTTGATCGACTTAAGCTGCTTGTTTGTTGAGCGTCTCTTTTATAGAGCGGAACTAATTCATGGAAACATGTCCGCAGAACTATCTAGTTCCTTTTTTTTATTTGATCTGTTTGAGCTGGTTGTTTGTTGAACTGTAGAGGAAATTTATAATACTCCAAGTATAATTTCAACACAACGCTCTGACAAGTCTTAAGCCAAATCGGACGCAATTTTTTGTTTTTCAGTGTTTTTATTTCAAAATAAAGAAATTAAGGAAAATATTGATAAATTATTTTAAAAAAACTTTCATATTGTTCAAATATTAAGTAACAAACTTGTAGCATAAGACAATATATATAAAAATTATCTGATAGTTCCGCGGACAGTTTCGTGAACAGATCCGCGGACATGCTTCTTTTAAAACATAACTATTGTAAAAATTAATAAAAGCATTTTAAATATCATTTCATGATTATTCTCTTTTTTATGTTACAAGCAAAAATAAACAGAACAATGCACACAACAAGAATAACGATATATCATATCGTCTATTATTTCATTCATTCTCTCCCACAAGCCTAATAGTTTTACTTGTCGTCGCTCAAACAATTCGTCTAAGCAGTAAAGTGTGTGCGGTAAGTGCGAAAGAGATGCCAGCTTTTGTTGCTCATAAGAAAAAAAAATTAATTTCAGTCGGAACCAGGGATGATATTGACTTAGTTGGAAAAGGGCCAGAATTCAAACACAAATTGGGCCAATTTGACGTTTATAGGGCTTTTAGTTTTAAAAAGTGGCAATTCAATATTGAAGACTTTCTATATGGTCACACGGTCATGCCATGGTCTCACAAATAGCACACTTTTTAATAATCTCAACAAGTCCAGTTTCGAAAAGGTCGAAATTTCGAATTAGCAGTTTTGGGAAATCTAAAAATTTTCAAATTTTTTCGTGTTTTATGTAGCCGAACATGCGAAATTATGTAATTATTATAATTTTGACAATATTTGTGTCAAAATTGTTTGAAGCCAAAAAATGGCGTATTTCTGTAGTAGCGTATTTCTGAAAAAATTGCAAAGCATTTCCACATTTTGGCAAAAAAATTTTTAGCCAAAAATTGCAAAGCATTTCCACATAAGACCGCAAATCAGTTATATTCGCCTTTAAATAGTCGTAGAATGTCTGAAATGAATGAACAATTTAATATAGACTCTTCTCCGTTAAGACTTGTAAGAAGACGAATCAAGCGGGACGAAATTGAGTAGAAACAATTCACTCCTGTCAAAAAATATATTGAGGCATGGCTGCATTTACCAAAAAATTGTTTAATAAATGACCATAATTTTAAAAAAGAGATGACGAAAGAGACAAAAGAGATGAGAAAAGATGACAAAACAATCGCCAAGAAATTAGTTTGAAATTTGTAACCGAAACTTCATCAGGGTGTAGAGAGATGGAACTGGCCTGATTTTCTTAGCGTTGATGATGAATTGATAACAAAATGGATTAATTTGTATGTGTATTAAGGCGTTGTCAGGACTACGATGGAGGCTTAAGCGCTCGCTCATTTCATATAACTTGGAAACAAACTAAATTTGTAGTTGAAATTACTAAAAAGTATGCTTTTTATGTGACCATGGCTGTATATAACGGAACTCATTTTAATGAAAAAAAAAACGAAATGGCCATCTCAGCCCTTGAAAGGACTTTGACCGAGCTTCTTATGATCAATTGTGTTGTGTGTGATGTGAAATGTTTGCACACAAATTATCGAGAACTGGAACTACATGTTTTACGCCGACTCCGAACTCTCAAGAAGCTTTTCATGGCAGTTTTTACTCTCTGGCGTTTGACATTGCCTGCAGAGAGGTGATGGCCGAACAGAAAAATTAATTCAATTGAAAAATTTTCTGTGTCAGATGGAGGATTCGAACCTGGGTTCTCTGGCGTAAGAGTCACACACTTTACCCACTACGCCACGGCCGCCACTCATTTTAATGAGAACATTTAAAAAGGCGATAAGAAATATAGACTTGAAACAAAAATCACCCAAAATTTCTCCATACAAAATTCGGTTAATTTTCGTTTAGAAACCGACAAAAATTATATTCGGTTTTGCACGTTTTTTTGCGGAATTTCGTTTTTTCGTTTGACTATTTGCCATACAATTTAGTCCTAATTTTTTAGGACTAAATTTTAATTTTTTTTTTTAAGTGATAGTTCACATTGAGTACTGGTGAAAGGGTAATTATAACTATTACTATCTCTCGATCATTGCTTTTAAAAAAATTAAAAGTTTTTAATTAAAAACGGTTCCCGTGCCGCTGTAGTCATACCATTTGATAATTACTAATGAATGATATTTATTTCTTTCTCCAGATTTTTCATTTATTTAATAAATTCAGCGTATTCTTGTCAAGCACTCCGACACCGCAAGATTGGATTTTAAACATTTTTTCCAAAATTTTGGGCATATTTTCGTTTTTTGGGTGGTTTTTTTAGTGATGTTTAATTTTATATTTTGTGCGATTTTTCTGTGCATGATATTTCCTACCTCCATTTCCTACCCCCAAATTTAAAATTTTGTAGATCGATGGCATAGTACACAAATGTTGTCAACAGACATCAACCA
This sequence comes from Coremacera marginata, assembly GCA_914767935.1. Classification (NCBI taxonomy): domain Eukaryota; kingdom Metazoa; phylum Arthropoda; class Insecta; order Diptera; family Sciomyzidae; genus Coremacera; species Coremacera marginata. Next base: position 164,087,099 of record OU612045.1, read on the forward strand.
TTAAACTTTTCTTCGTAAAGTTTTTTCGGCTAAATTTTTTCAAAAGGGCCTAAAACGACTTAAAAGGGCCTCGGGGCTTTTACAATTAAAAAGGGCTCAAAAAAGCCCTAAAAGCCCCCAAATATCATCCCTGGTCGGAACTGTTTGGACATGATAAAATCGTACAGAAGGAACGATTGGAACTATGTCCAGTAGTGAATATGGTTCCATTAACTATGCATGTCCGGAACGACCCAACTCTACTACAGAAACAGAGTGAAAAATGCCGTATCTACATGTAGATGTCGCTCTTTGCCTTTGCTTTTTTTTATATATATAAACACAACTTTTTTCAGTCCTATGAAATAGAATTTGCGTCAAATAAATTTTTTTCTAATTGATTGTAAATAATTATTATACATTCGGTTATTATACTCTAATAATATAGAACCTATATATCGGTAAGATGGTTTTGCTGACATTTTGAATAAAAATAAGCAAACTTTTTCTTTACAGTTGAGAAAAGTGATGTAGATATGGCTTTTTTAAATTTTTCAATTTGCCTGAATTCGTAGAAGAAAAACAAGCAAACAGCGGCAACTACAGTATTTTATGCCACAATTTTTGCATTATTGGTAAATTCATTAAAATAATTTTACGATTAATATTGTACTGGGTGTACCATTATTCTGACTCAATTTTTATTATTATTTCATCCCTTCCCTCTAAGAAAAATAAACGTAACGCATTTTGCGAAACGAAACCGTACCGTAAACGAACCGCTATTTCACTAACACTTGCATAATTTTTCATATATAGATCATGATACAATGATAAGGTAGGCCCATGATACTAAATGCTCTCACGCGTCAACGAAGAGCGGATAATGAGAAGCAAGATGCTTGTCAAAACGACGAAGTACGTAGAAACGTCAAATGAAATAAAAATATTATGTTTTCAAATCGTAAACAAACTCTGGCACAAACTCTGGCACATCTTGCAAGTAAAGCGAAAAGAAAACCTTGCACACCAAAACCAAGGTGTCATAGGTTACCTTCAAGGCATCAGCATAGCCCTCTTGTACCTTCGCCAGCTGCATGATGGCCAGCAGCAGTTGATGGCTTGGCCATGCGATGTAGCACCAATTTAATTTCCTCCCATAAAGTTGCAAACATAAACATCCATAAAGTGCGGTCGCGTGTGTTAACTTTGTGATAATTTGAGTGAAAATATTATTTTATTATTATTTTATATTATATTATTATATTACAGTGTAATAAAAACTATAATATGTGAAACTCTTAAAATTGCAAACAAATCTGTAACAAATTCTAACCTACAAACTGCGAACGTGAGTATAAAGAAATTTGCGATGAACAGCTGATTTTGACATCAATCTAGCTTTATTCTGCTTTCTACTCCATTCCTCTCCGTGATGAGCTTACCTTATAATTCTGCCATGATATAGATTAAATGAAATTATTTCCAAGTACTCTTCGTAAACGTAGCGCTTTTGCAACGCCTTGGCGTTGTAGTACCAATACATTCAAATGACTTTTTTTGTCTAATTCTCTAATTGCAAACTTTACATATGCTGCACGTTTTCGTATCGCAAAATCGGTTCGTTTTCGTAGTCTTATATGAGAAAATTACTTCGCCTGCGCTACGCTTACGTGTCGTTCTTCTTAGAGGGTTTGTCATGAAATATTGACTCTTTTTTAACCGACTTCAAAAAGGAGGAGGTTCTCAAGTTCGTCGGTTTCTCTGTTTTTTTTTCTTTTTTATTTATTTTTATTTTTTTTTTTTTTTTTTTTTTTTAAATGTATGTACATCGATAACTCCTCAACCATATGCCTGATTGCCATAATTTTTGGGGAACAGAAAGATATCATAAGCGTGGAGGTGCCCGTACAAAAGTGGGCGGTATTCGAGAACTGGGCGTGGCAATAATAGATCTCGCAATACTAGATACTACTGTATCTCGAATAATATGGACACTAGGGTACTGAAATTTAGTGTAGCGGTAGGCACAATTATTATAAATTGCCGTCAACAAAATTTGCGGTATTTGACAAATGGGCGTGGCAATATTAGAAAAATAGTATATCTCGAATAATATTGATACTATGGTACTGCAATTTGGTATAGGGGTAGGCATTATAAGTAAAAATTACGGTGAAGAAAATTGGCGGATTTCGACTACTGGGCGTGACAACATTAGAAAAACAGTGTATCTCGAATAATATTGACACTAGGGCACTGAAATTTATTGTAGTACAGGGGTAGGCAGAATTATTAAAAATTATGGTCAATAAAGTAGGCGCTTTTCGACAAATGGGCGTGGCAATACTAGATAAACACTATCGCAGTTAATATTGACGCTGGGGTACTGAAATAAAGTACAGGGGTAGGCACAATTATTGGAAATAACGCTCCAGAAAGTGGGCGCTTATTTAACAAAGGGGCGTGGCAATATTTGAAAAACACTATATCTCGAATAATATTGACACTAGGGTAATAAAGCTCGTTACAAGAATGGGTATAATAATTTCAAAACATGTGACATCTAATTTAAATTTAAGAGACAGATATTTGAAATAACCAACAAACTTTCAGATTTTAATAGAACAAATTTTTTCGAAACAATTTTATTTATTTTGTTTATACACTTTTTTCGAAAATTTATCCTATTCTCTAAAAAGGAAGAAATAAAAATTTAAAAAAAAAAAACAACCGACTACAAAATCACTACAAAGTAAAAAATAATTTTAAAAATACTTTTCCTTTTAATTTCTTGGTCATATTTGATAATTTATTTAAACATATTAATTTATTTGAAATCTTATTATATTAATTTTTTTCTTCTTTGTTTTATTATCATAAATATATTAATTTCTTGATGAATACAAAAGCTTTTAAGGTTGGCGCTAATATAATCAGACTTTTAATCAGAAGCGCCAACTTCAAAAATTCAAAAAATTTTTATTTTAGTTGTTTTGCTGAGAGTTTTGAAAAATGTAGATGTCGCACTCTTTCTTATGACGACAAGTATAAGGCCTGGTATTTCGCTACATAACGCAGAACAACAGTTATATTTTTCGTACAAAAACTGGTTCTGCTTATAGTTCAGGGCAAGCCTGTATCCAAGGGGAAGATTTGGGGTGTTCAAACCCTCCCTTTTAGGGTCGAGAAATTATGAAAAAATAACACTTCTTTAAGTCAAGCTGAGGTAATGTTGTTAACTTACTTGAAGATGCAAAAATTTCAACATTTTAAAGAATTCAAATTTCAAATTAAAGAATTAACGCAAATTTTTTGGCCAAATGAAACATTAACTTTGCTTATAAAAGTCATAATCATCATATTTAAATTCAACTGCAAGAAGTTTGTATATTAAAGAACCATTTTCAATTATGGATTTTGATGCTTGCCTAGAACGGTATAATTTTATAAATTGCAGTAAATTAGGTTAACATTTTTTATGCAATACCTAAGCTTATTGGACCCAAAAACTTAAAGAAAGCATTCGTTTGAATAGATTTTTTTAATGTTTGAAAAACTGTTTAATGCAAAAAATACATGAACCACAAAATTTAACACATTTAACACATTAAGGGGTATTCCACGTAAAGCGGAAGACAAAAACAATTTTCCCATTTTCTTTTCTTGCTTTTTTGGTACATAAGACATTTTAAATCTCCAACTTGTCATAACAATTTAGGCCTGTGCGAAGTCTTTTCCAAATTGCAGGATTTAGAAAATCAATCAAATCAAAATTCTCAATAAAAAATAATTCTAAAACATTTTATACAGTAAAATTTTATGGGGATTTGATGTTTTTTTTTAATCTTGACCAAACTTTCATAAAAAAAATTAACAATTACATTTTTTTAAACTTCGGCGTTTTTAAAAACAATTTAGAAGTTGAAAAAACTTTATGAGATTTATTTAAAAATTATAATTTTTCTAAATTTTACATTTTGCAAGTAATTTAAATTTAAATTCACGACTGAACAAATTCGTAAATATCCAAAAAAAAAAGTTACTGTGTATTTCTTTTTATAAAACTTTATCCAGCTGAGTAATGGTTTTCAAACAATAGTCTTCTTTTGATGTGATAAAGCAAGAAAATATATTGGTCATATTGGATATTGGTTCCGCTCAAAGACCAGTTTTTTAATTACGAGTTTTGAAAAACAATCTGAAATTTAGATATGACTTGTATCCTAGTCGACTCCTCTGCTCAAAAAATATTGTTATGGCTATTAGGAATTGGATGGTTTTTTTTAATCACGATTTCAAATTTTTATGAAATGGAACAGTTCAAATTTTTTTAAAGATTTTAAAATATTTTCTTAAGTCAAATTGTCGAAATCTTTTTCGAGAAAATATTTTGGCATTCAACGATAACTTAAACTAGGTTTCACACAGGCACAAATACCTTGTCTAAAAGTATTAATAAGGGATCAATAGAGGCGTAAGGTAGCCAAAAAAAAACCAAATCTAAGGACTATAATTATGTGGTTCTCCTGTTTATAAAAGTATTAGTGAAATTTTGAAATAGTTAATTTAACGACAATTCAAAGTTCTTAAGTTGGACTATTTCTCAAAAAATTAAAAGCAAAAATTAAAAAAGTTAGTACTCAAAATTAATTTGATAAACAAATTCAATAAACTCTGGTCCTCTCTTTATTAGGGCTGGGCGATTAATCGAGTCATTAATTTTTTGATTATTCAGATTCAAGATTAACTGATTAATCAATCAATCAGTTTTCTGATTAACCACAATGCCGATTAATCGATTAATTGGGATTATGATTAATTATTTGATTAATTATTCAATTTATCAAGAATCTGATTAATCAAAATCTGATTAATCAAATATTATGAGTGTAAATAACTTTTTTAATTGTTCACGGCGTTTTTTGTTTTCTGCTTTAAATTTATACAAACATTCAAAATAAATTTGATCAAAATTATTAATTTTTTGATTAAAGCAACTTCTGATTAATCGATTAATCAGGAATTGATTAATCAGCATTCTGATTATTCTGATTAATCGATTAATCAGTTCATCTTGAATCTGATTAATCAAAAAATTAATTACTCCATTAATCGCCCAGCCCTACTATTTATGCTAATTTCAAAACAGGCATATTTACGAATAGTCTTAAAAGAAAACGGTTTTGCTTGGAAAAATTTCCATATCCTTGCTTTTAATTTTTTACTGGTATCAACTTACATATTTCTTTTTTCAAACATTGCTCTTCGAACACCTGCCAATGCCTACTGGGATGTTTTTTTTTTTTTAATAACAACACACAATACTACATAGTTGTGGCCTAAGGCAAACCCATCATAACCACCGCAAGAAGCGTTGTGATGACGATGTCAACGTTGATGACATCATAAAAATGTGCAAGTGTTTGCCAACATTGCGTGTAAGTGTGTGCGTGTGTTTTTGTATGTTAATGTTTGTTTTGTTGTAAATGTGTCTTTGTTTGCATCAGCAGTTCGAAAGTTGGCAGCGCATCCGGCTAAAAAAAAAAATGCTTAAACACCAGCAGCGAATGTTCGCCAACAAAGCCATGTACTATGTAAATGTCAAAAGGTCAAAAGTGGCAACAAACAGTGGGCTGGAGTAACAAGCAACAATAACATAATTTTGTTCTTCTTGTTCCTAGTTGAGACATGACATGAATCTTAGAAACAAAAACCTCTTAATTTAAGAGCATGGAGCACTAGTAGGGCATGGATCTTCGACAAGGTCAAAGGTATTCAAAGCCTTTAGCCGCCTATAAAATGTTTATGCATAATCTGCAAAAATATTTGTGGCATATGTTTAATTTAATTTAAACCTTAGCTGCAACATGGAGTAGATCGTTACCCCAGGTTTTTCGTTACCACATATATTTTGGGAATAAAGTACGGAATTTTTACAAAATACACCGTATGGAAATGTCGGAATACACCGAGAAAAAAGCTTATGTTAAATTGAAAAAAAGCTAGTATAATTCATAAGATGGCTTTGGCAGTTTTCAGCCACCCAGTAACGCCTAAGTTATCAAAACGCCTAAGTTTTACATGTTGACTTGCCTATTTTTAATGGGTGATAAATTAACCAAGTATTTTATACACTACTTTAAAAAAAAATTGAATTTCAAAATTATAACTTTTTTTCAGGTGTTGGTTTCTTTTATTTTCCTTTTTTTTTAAGCTGCTTGACTGAAATCGGCAACTACACAAAAGTTTTTCTTTTATCTACACCGTTTTTCTTAGAAATTAATGACTTTCTCCGCATTTATTGCTGCTTGACGTATATTATAACAAGAACATTAAATTAAATTAAATATCAAATACAAAAATTTTACCTTCGCATGCCGTTGAGATTCGAACCCACACCAAACGATAACACTGTGTATGAAGTAACTACACTACGCATTGAGCCAAACTCCTTCGTTACGCGGAGTGATTTATTCAATATTAATTACAACTGAAGCTATGCTGTAGCTATCAACAGAATACTGCGACATACTGCATCTGTTAGCATCTGTGAATCAAATATTTTTATTTTGGCAGGATATCGAAGTATGTGCTTTCAAAGCAATGTATTAAACAATAAATTGCTTAAGTGAATTAACGTAGCTGCAGTTATGTCAGCAAATAGCAGCAAGGATGCTTGGATCAGTTGACAGAGTGATGGACTGGCACCAAAAACTCCAAGGTTCAATTCCGCCCGGCGGGCAAAGAAATTTTTGTTTTCTTTTTTTCTTTTCTCTTTGTTGATGAAATAAAATTTACTGGTGTGAATATTAACGTGTGTTTTTTTTATTTACTTTATGTTATTTTTGAATTTAAAAGTGTTTTTATTACAAAAATAAACCATTAAATTATAAAAGCTATCCTTCTCTCGTGTGTCTAATGACGCAGCTGTGTTTTTTTTTTTTTTTGCAGAAAATAGCTCAAAACTATGCTTAAGCCATCCATGCTAGTTGTTTTTTAATTTTGAATGTTTGGATTTTGGGCTTAGGTGAATCAAGTATTTTTTTTTTTTGGCAAGATATCGCAGAATGTGCTTTCAAAGCAATGTATTAAACAATAAATTGCTTAGGTGAATAAGCATAAGTTCATAATTCCCATGCAATTCTCTTTACCCAAGCCGACTTAGGTGATTTACCTATTTTTTTTTCTCGGTGTAGCCATTGCACTTCATATTATGTTAACTTTGCCAATAATCGTTGCCTGTGCTGAGCGTACTTTTTCAAATTTAAAACTAATACAAAATTATTTGTGATCCGCAATGTCGAAGTCTACTATCGGGTCTACAATATCAATTAAAATCGAATTATGTAAAAGTATTGATTTTACCGTTATCTTAAATGAATGCAGAGGCTAGAGTATGTATATCAAATATGTTGATAAGGGCGAAGTAATTTGTTCGGAGCAAAATTTTCGAAGAAAGTTTATGGCATATTTGAACTCTACGTTAAGTTCTAAGTAAAAATACTGAACAAACTATATCTCGAAAATGACGTTTGATCCCCCAATTTTTAAAAGAAAAAGCAGTATATTATCATTTTGTTGATCGAAGATAATATTTCATTTAAAAAATTTGGTGTATTTATTTATATTTAAGAAATAATTGCATATATTACAATTGTAAAAAATCTCAAGTTGTTTCGTATACGGATTTTTCGTATACGAAACGGAAACAACGGATTTTATCAATGCCAAAAGTCGGAAAGCAAGTATTTAGTTTTTTTGTCTTTCTTTTTACGCATATTGTAAAAACATAGCAAAAACGCTCGCATCGCCTGTTTTTGACGTAGAATCCACCCTCCAACTAACTATCACCCGTCTTCCGAATCAACACAATGCTTTCGCATTTATAGGGGTGGTTAAGTCCCCTAAGTGCTGGTTAAGCCTAAAAAAAAAAAAGATTCAATATTATTAATGCTAGAATTTTCAGTATTGCTTAAAAAGTTCTTGATGGAAAAGTCTAATATTACCTATGCTTGTTTTTCTTCACCATTGCATGATACCCTACAGCCGAAAGTTATGACTTTTAAAGAACTGTGCTGTGTGAAGTCAAAGAACAATATCAAAATTCTGATAATGGATTTGGAAAGCTGGTTCAAAATAAAAATGCACGTTTTAAAAGTTGAAGCATACCACCTTGTTCAAAAAGAAAGGTTCATTCACACTGTGAACCGGACTTAACTGTCCGATTCGAAAATTTTTTTTTAAGTAGGTTGCCACATGTGTCTATGACAAGGCTGCCAAATATCAGCGTCTCTCGTTGACATTTGGTAAAGTGAAAGTGTTTTGTTTACAATAACTTTTTTCGTGTCTTCGATTTTTACGATGGAAGAAAAAATTGAGCAACGAGTTTGTATCAAATTATGTGTGAAAATGTTGGTGAAATGTTACGGTGACCCTGCTCTATCGTATCAGAAGGCAAACAAGTGGTTTAACCGATTTGTGAGTGGCCAAGACGAAGTAGAAGATGACCCTCGTACCGGGCGGCCATAGTGTTCGAATACCGAAGAAAACGTTGAAAAAATCAAAGAAATGTTGGTAAAAAATCGCAAATTGACGATTAAAGAGATAGCAGAGGACGTCAGCATTTCAATTGGATCCGATCAGAACATTTTGAAGAATGATTTGGGCTTGAGACGTGTGGCTGCGAAGTTAGAAGTAAGGGAAGAGACCGAGTTGTTATTGCGAAAGACATGCTAGAAATGGTCAAAAACGACGAATCATTCACCGAATCCATCATTACTGGTGATGAGACATGGGTATACGAGTATGACATGCAAGCCAGGCATAAGGCGAGTGAATGGCGGTCACCAGACGAACCCAGACCGAAGAAACCACGTCGTTTTCAGTCAAAAAAAAAGGCGATGCTCACTGTTTTCATGGACAACAATGACGTAGTTCACCATGAATTTTTGCCAGATGATCAAACGGTCAATAAACAGTATTATTTGGGCGTTATGAGACGTTTACGTGAAGCAATTCGCCAAAAAAGACCGCAGTTGTGGCAAAACATCTCATGGATTTTGCACCACGATAATGCACCATCGCACAATGCTCATCTTATTCGTGATTTTTGGCCAAAAACAACACGATAACCATCCAGGAGCCAGCAAATTCACCTGACCTGGCTCCGTGTGATTTATTCCTGTTCGATCGAGTCAAAAAACCGCTTCGAGGAACGCGTTTCACCAGCAAAGAAGAGGTCATGGAAAAATCGGTGAACGCTTTGAAGGCCATACCAAAAACCGTGTTCCAGAAAGGTTTCCGTGACTGGATCAAGAGCTGGCATAAGTGCGTTGCAGCCGAGGAGGACTACTTTGAAGGCGACAATATTGATTTGGATGAATAAACTTGTACTTGCATATTTTTCAATATATGAACCTTTCTTTTTGAACAATGTGGTATAAACTGCTTTTTATTGAAAAAAATTTGAACTCTTATGTTAAAAATGGTTTTTTTCATCTTTTGTTTTTTTATAATTGCAGTACCTGAAGTGTTATACGTAACTCTTATTTTATTTATGTTAAAAAATTAGTTTTTATACTATTCGAAAGTATTCTTGATTTTATTTTAAGCATATGTTATTTTTTTTTTATTGAATACAATCAAACTAAATTTTTCATTCATATTGATATAGGGGCGGGCAATTTTGGTTCGCCCCGGGCGCCCAAATCCTTATTTGCGGCCCCGGTTCGGAAGCTCGCATTGTCTCGATGAACAATGATTCTTCGGCGCTTGTTTCTTTTGGTTATTTCACGGGTACACTTCGAACAAACATATGGTTGTGTACCATACCGTATTGACCGTTCTAAGTGTCTTTATAAATTTATCGTATTTTGCTTATAACACTTTATCTACACTCAAATAAATATATTGACAAATTGATAAATTGTTTGTCAATTTGAAGTGAACAAAAGCTTTTGTCAATTTGAACTCTTATCTTAATAAAACAGTTGTAAAGATTTTGACAAAATTTTATTTTTTATTTGATAAATGGATTTTTCGATTTTATGAAAATCTATATCACAAATGTTGCATTTGCATTGTAAAATTGATAAAAAAAATTGTTAAAATGAAAACAATTGTTTGAAAAAAACAAACAACAACAAACGAAGTCTGAATAAATATATGTATTTAATTAATTTAATAAACTCACGTACAGATCTTCGTATCCCTTCAATCTACATAATCAGCTCAATACTGAATGATGTCTCCCGGGAATTGAAAAAGGGAGTTTTCATTTTTTAGACAAGGAATAATGCTTTAAAGATTTTTTTTCTTGTAATCTTAAAAATTGACTATGAATACAATTATTTGCATTCAAATTTTTCAAAAATTCTGTGAACATTGTTAAAAATACGAAAATTATCTTTTTCTATTCCCGGGTATATTTTATTCAGAATTGGGCTGAATACATAGATGTATCCAAATGTTTTCTATTCTCCCATTATTTCTTAATGTTTATACAAATTTGAATAACCTTTCTTTTTTTTCTGCCTTATTTACAGTCTCCCAATACCGTGGCTACTCTACGGTTTAATCTATGGTGCACCTGTTGAGGTGAATTCCGTCGGCATGGTATGTTCCATAACGATACTATTCATGATGCTGCTCTTTGTGGTCATGTCAATAGCTTGCTTCCGTTGGCGCATGAATAAGGGACTCGGTTTTACTATGTTTTTGTTATATTTCGTTTTTGTTGCCGTATCGCTGATGTTCGAATATGATGTAATTCGCTGTCCGGTGTAAGAGGCGGATCAGCATTACTACTACAACAACAACAACAGCGACAGCAGATAAATATCAAAAAACACAGCAGCAAACAGCTGATAAGCAGCAAACGCTCGATTACTTTATATAAACATATATAATATATTTAAAGGTATATAGATGCTACACTCACATACATGCAATTGTAACGAACTCTTTTTCTCTCCTTATCTATGTAAAACACACTTTTTGAACACACTAACTTTATCCTAAAATTTCCGGTTATTTTATTATTGCTGACAATTATCTAAGAGTGCAAATGAGTTATGTTTTAGTTAAAATGGATTTTTAATTTTAAAAACAAGCTTAAAGCAAAACGTATAAAAATTATAAACACAAAATATATGTTTTAATTTAATGGATTTTGTAAAAGCAAAACAAAAGTTATGAATAACAAGCAAATATTGGAGCAAAATAGACAAGAGCAAAGGGATATTAAGAACTTAATAGTTAAGTTCAATTATTATAAGTTAAAAGCAATTTTATTTTTTTCAAAAATACGGAATACAAATGTATATTTTAATTTTTATTAATTTGTGTGTTTATTTCAGTTTGAGTTAAATAAAGAAAAATTCTTATAAATATCACAGCTACAAAGAATGTTTCGCATTTTTATTAATAAAAAAAAATGTTCAGCTGCTCCTTGGTTTGTTTATATATATATATATATATATATTAGAAATTATTATTATTATTGATATTTTACTGTTTTATTTTGTATTTATTAATATCTTATTATTTTGGTAAAAGTATTAAATATTAAAAGCTATAATTAATTTTATATAAACTGAGCTTATAGTTCTATGCAACATTAAACATTCTCACAACCTTATGCTCTCACTTTACTCTTAAAAGCTCTGGTATTGTTGTTTTAACAATTAAACTTTAAAGAATGTCTTAGTTCAAGTTTCTGCAAAGTCAAATATACCAGAACTTTTAAATTTATTTTTTGTTAAAGCTTCAAGTTAAATTATTATTCATTCAAAACTTTTCAATTTTACCAAAGCTTTCATAAATTTTAAAGTTCAGGTTTGGTTACATCTTTAAATCAAACTATTATTGTTTATTTTTGTTTACAATTTATTCAAAAGTTTTTATCTTTTTTTTAAAAAGGTTTTGAAAGCATTGTTAAAAATCTCAGAGTTCTTAAATTCCAAATTTTATGTAATTTATTATTTAATTTATTATTTTAACCTTTGAATAAACGGTTTTGATTTTTATCAAAGTCTGCATTTAATGAAAGAGTTTTAATTTTTTGCCAAATGTTTTAAAGGCTTTTGTTTTTGTTCAGCTCGTAGTTAAATAAATTATTGCAAATATAACAACCATAAAGGCATTTTTTATAAAAACATTTTTGCTGCTTTTAATAAAATATTAAAAATTATTTTTATTATTAAAATAAAATACTAAAAGCTAAAATTAATTCTTTGAAAACGGAGCTTTTAGTTCTATGCATCTCAAAAAAGTTCTCATTGCTTAATTTTTACGCTTAAAAGCTCATGTGCTGTTGTTGCAATATAGCTTTAAAGAATTATTAAAACATCAGAATTTTTAAATTTATTTTTTTAATAATTGAACTTGGAGCTCTAGTTCAATTATTATTTATGCAAAACTTGAAATTTTATTCAAAGCTTTACGTTTCAGAATTTTTAAATTCAACTTTGGTTATATCTTTAAGGTAAGTTTTTATTTATTTTAAAGCTTTCGTTTTACCAAAGGTTTCCAAAGCTTAATATTTTCAAATTATGTAAACTCTAATTTTTCATTTGTTATTTATTCATTCAAAGGCTTAGATTTTTATCAAATTTCATAAAAGCTTTTATAGAATAAAATTTATTTTATTTCATTTCTTAATTTTTTGAATTTTAAAATCAATTTTGGTTTTATCTGTAATTAAACTGTTATTGATTCCAAATTGTTGATATTGTTAAAGCTTTTAAAAGCTTCGTTTTATTTACATATTAAGTTATTAGATTGTGAAAGTTGTCAGTTTCTTTAAAGCTTAAGTAAACAAGCTAAAAAGCTTAAAAAAAAATAACAACAATCTAGTCTTCAAAATCACATATTTTCCAATTTTTGAAACACTAAATCGAAATTATTTAAAAGCTTTGCTATATTGCTAAACATTTTTACAGTTTTTTCTATGCTTTTTTACTTTTTGTGAATTGAGTGTCTAAGTTTTATAATTAATAAAAGCTTTAAAAAAGCAGTTTTATCGATCTGAAAAAAGCTCATGGTAACTCTTAAAAGCTCCAAAGCAAAATATAAAAGTTCAAAAGCTTTGTTGTCTTCAAATCCACGTATTTTCCCAATTTTCATATTCAATTGAATTCAATTCAATTATTATAACTTCAAAAGCTTTGCTTTCAGTACAAACTATTATACAAGATATTTTTCAGTTTATTTTAAGTTTTAAAAAAGGATGGAAATCTAACCAAATATAAAACCCTTTTTCACAAACTTAATATTAATAAATATATGAGAAAGCTCCGATAAAATTCCTGCTAAAAACAGATAGTTTAGATGTAGGCAAAAAGCTGTACTTATAATTTTAGTAAAACTTTATATAATAAGCAGTAAATTTTCTTTTAAGCAATTTTTGAAAACGGTTTTAAGTTTTAATGCTGTTCAAAAACACGTTTTTGACACAGCAAATTTTTATTAAAAGTTTGTGCTAAGGCTTTTGGGTTTTTTAATTTTTTTTTTTAAACCTTTTCATTATAAATATTAATTCTTATTTTCTTGTTACCTTAAATTTTTATTCGCTGACCGTTTGAGTAGCTGAAACTAATGACAAAATACCTAGCATCTGTAAATTAATAGCTGCAAGGAAAAAGTTACGAAGCATAAACGCTCTGAAAGCTTCTTTAAAACCATAAAAGCTCTTAAAAAGCTTTAAAGCACCTTACACGCTTTAAAACTATTGAAAAGCTTTAAGGGCTCTAATAAGCTTTAAGACTCTTAAAAGGCTTTAAAGGTATTGAAGAGATGTAAAGCTCTTAAAAAGCTTTAAAGGTTTTAAAAAGATTTATAGCACTTAACAACTTTAAGGTCCCTAAAAAGTTTTAAAGCTCTTAAAAAGCTTTTAAGTTCTCTATAGTTCCTCTATAGGTACGTTCTGAAAGCTCCTTTAAAAGCATTATAACTTCTTAAAAGCTTGGATAAAGCTGTAAAGCTCCTTAAAAGTGTTGAAACTATTTGAAAGCTTTGAAACTCTTAAAAGCTTTAAAGGTCTTAAGAGATTTAACTCTTTTGAAAAGCTTTAAAGGTTTACAAAGGATTGAAAGCACTAAAAAGCTTAAAAGTTCCTTAAAAGTGTTTAAGCTCTTAAAAAGCTTTAAAGCTCTAAAAAAGTTCTAAAGCTCTTAAAACAATTTAAAGCTCTAAAAAAGCTCACTTACACTTACACTTTGAGTAGTTTTAAAGCTTTAAAAAAGATTTAAAACTTCTTTAAAGCTCCTAAAAAGCTTTTAAGCTAAATTTAATTAAATTTTAACGTCAGAGTCCAAGATTTTTTAAAAACTATAAGCTCACTCATATGAAAGCTTTGAGTAGATTTTATTTCCTTTTACATAAAAGCTAATATCTGTTGCGCATAGAAAATAGAAAAAGTTAAAGTTACTACCAAGCTTTTTAAACACCCAAGGAATTTGTTTTATTTTTTTTTTTTTTTTATTTAAATATTTTAAGTTTTATAATATATTCGTTACTTACTTATGTTTCTTTTTTTTTTGGGTTAAAAGCTCTTTCTTTTAACTTATTTGCAATATAATTAATCCTGCTGTTCTTGTGCTAAATAAAATTTAAATTAACGAAGAAAATCACAAAGATTTTGAAAAGCTTTACTTAAAATTTTACGATAAGCATTAGGCTTCACCTACTTATATAATACTTTGCTAACAAAAAAAATAAATTTAAAATGAAACCACAACTTAAGCTCTATTTAAAACCTATTTATATATTACTTTAATAAGTTAAACGGTATAAACAAGCTTTTACTAATCATAACAAATTTATAAATTTAACAAAACCTCTCCACACTACATTGGCAAGCTCCAAACTTATAGCAAACTTATTTTGCCACTTAAACTTAAAATTATGAAAAAAGAAAATTCAAAAGCTTTTATTCTTAACACAACTTTAACTTAAGCAAAACTTGTTTGAATGAATGCAAACTTTAAGAAACTTACAAAATTTATTAAAAAAAAAAACAACAACAACAACTTAGCTATACTAATATTCAGTTTAAAAAAAAAATTGTACAAAAATTCATGAAAATCATAGCAAATCCAAAGAAGTTTTTACCTTTAAATCATAATAAATACTTGTAAACAATAAGAAAGTTTATATAAAAAATGAGTTAAATTGTATTAATAATAAGAGAAAAATTCAATGCAACTTATAACAACTTAACAAACGAAAACAAAACTTAACATAATTTAATTTCAAATGAAAGCAATAATTAATTTTAAATGAAAATTATAGAGAAAAACAAGCAAAAAAAAAAACTGTTTTTAAGTAAGCAACCAAAAAAAAAAAGAAACAAAAATTTTATAATATATTTTCAAAATAAGCCAGAAATTTCGCCACTAAAACCTAATCATGCAAAACTAAAGCTAAACTAAGTTTCATCTTGGAAAAGTATAAAAAAAAAAAACTAGTTAAATGCAATAAATTTATAACTTAAAATATGCTAAATTTTGCTATTGCTAAACAAGGCAGCGATAACCGCACGGAAATGAGCTTTAAAGCTTGACGGAATAAAGCATAAATAAAACATGAAATGAAATTAATAACAAATAAACAACTTGAAAGCTCATTGTAAGGAAAATTTTGCTTGAAAGCTTAACAAAAACACTAAAAAAGCTTTTGTAATATGTTACAAGACCAAATGATAAAATGTAAAAGCTTACTTATAAAATGAGCTTGAAATTGAAAAAACAAACTCAAAAGCATTCGCTGAAACCAAAGCTCTTACAACTCAAGCTTTTTCCTAGTGGTTATTAAGCTTTGTTAGGTTACAGTAAATATTGCATAACTTATATTTTGGCCATATTTTAACTACTTAAACTAGTCTCAAAGCTATACAAAAACATTATATTAAACAAAAAAAAAAAAAAAACATATCCTCTTCAAAAGTACATCATTACCAAAAAAAAATGCTTTAAGAAACGTCACTTAAAAATGTAGTAGAATCTTTGAATGAATTGAATAATATGAAATAAATTTAAATAATGTAACGAACACTATTATGAAAATGAAATAAGTATGGAAAAAATATAGTAAAACGTTTTGAATCACATGTATGAACAAGTTAAGAGCAAGTTGTTGTATTTATAAAATTTATATATTTTATATATATATAAGTCGGAGTAAATTACAAAATAAACAAAAAAAATACTCTGAAAAGTGCATTAAAAACTTTGAAATGAGCTTTGAAAGTCCGAACACTGTTGGAAAGGAAAGCTTTAATTTCATTAATATTATGTGAAAAGCTTAGGTTTTAATATATTTAGATAAGATTTAATTTGTTGAAGCCAAATATTTAAAAAATACTTAAGTTTGGCAATGCTGTATTGTGTTCAAGCAGAGAGTAGACATTACAGAAGAGAAAGCAAAAAAAAAACACAAGTGCGTCGTTGGACTCACGAGAGAAGTGAAGTTTTTTCGCAGTTACATAGATTTCATAACTTAATTAAATTTTTTCGTTTTAATAAATTAACTTTTGAATTCAAAAATTTTAAATAACATAAAATAAATTACATACATACACAAAACATACTTACTGCTTATTTTTTATTGTTGAATGTCAAATTTCCACGCCAATTACATACACGGGCATATAATGCCAGCGACTCTCCATTTTTACGCTCCACACATGGTTGTGAACTTGGCTGCACTGAACAAATTTTTTCCTTCAACAGCGTACTACGTAGCGAATAAAAATTCCGTTTCCTGTTCGCTGTTAAAAATCTCAATGTACTTCTTATGGGAATTCTGTTTTCGTTTTTGCAACAAATTTGCTTCTTCTTGCTACAAGATGTCGCCAGCATCGGTGTTTTCCTTTGCGCGTTCACATCAAGAAAAAAAACAAAACACACCGATGCTGGTGACATTTTATTGGCGTAAGCCAATACATAATTCTCTATCTATTGATAGACGACTGTAACGATTGAATCAACAGCCAATTCTACCGAAGCTTGGTGGCCTGGTGGATAGCATGTAGAACTCGTGATCAAATTGGGTCCGAGTTCAAATCCCGAGGGGGGCAAAGAAGTATTTTTAATATTTATTAATGTTAAAGTATTGAATTTTCTTGTCAAGAAACCATAAAATTCTAAGAAAAAATCTGTCGAAAGTTTTTCAGATTTCAATCCAAGCAAATCACAGAACGAGGCGTAAAAAGCATCGCTTCAATAAATATGAACTCTGCCAAAACTCTGGCATGTGTTAACAGAACTGTTTACGCCTAAAAACGCGGAGGAAAAACTCTGTTAACCTCTGTTAACACCTGCCAGCGATTTAGCAGAGTTAATGCAATCTCAAATAATTTCTACTCTCTGGTTCAAGCATGCATTAAATATCAGTGATTCCCAAACTGTTTAAACTTACACAGGGCTTGCACACATAAGCATTGCCAGACAGCCAAATTTTTCTTAATTTTCTTGCGCTTTGCATACATTACATTTATCGCTCATTTCTGATTTGATTATAATTTACAAAAATTTTAAGCCACTTAAATAAGAGACAACGTCTAGATCGAACATATAACAATCTTCATTGAATTAACTTATAGATAACTTTCTATATTAAATCAACAAAAAAAACTTCAGCTTTAAACATTTTTAACTTCTTAACTTAAAATCACTAGAGCAAAACTTGCTATTACAATACAAAAAAAAAAAAAAACAAAAAACTAAACTACATAAAGCTGCTTTAACGGCTTCAAAGACATTAAACGTATTTATATTTAACAAAAAAAAATATACAAAAAAACAACATAAGTTAGTACTACAATAAAAAAGCTATAATATGCTATAATAAAGCATTAACTGATAAAATAATAATTAAATTGCGTCCGGAGAATATATAGAGCATCGACATCACAATCACAAAATAACAATTCAGAAAAACATATTTATTCATTCCATTTGTTGTTCATTCAATTTGTTATTTTATGCAAAACGTAAGAGAAAGTAATACAATAATATAAAAAAAAAACTTAACTTACTGTTGTGTATTGATAAAAATTCAAATGCATAAAATAATGGCAGAAAAGTTAACATTTTGTAGTCTTAAAAACCAGCAAAAAAATATATGCAAAAAGTTCAGCAAAATTATATTTAAAATTGTTAGCCGAAGTAAAAAGTCAAATTTATTATATAATAGCAGTGCACAGTGGTCCGCAGCTTCGCCACGGATGTTTTTTTTTTATCAATAAAAAGCGTTAACACGTTTTTGTTACTCTCTGAATGAGTGGGCGGAGAAATAGAGCGCTAAAACTTCACATAAAAAATCCTAAACACGCCTTAGGTATTCAGTCGCAATCGCCTTGCGTTCAGAAATGAACAAATTTTGATCGCTCTACAATATGTTTATCCGCAATTTTCTTAAAAGCAACAAAAACTTTTAAACGCTGTTCAAACGATCACGGTGTGACATCAGCCCTTAAGACAATACATGTCAAACGAAATAAAAAAATAGTTTCTTTTGTTTTGTTTTTTTTTCAGCTCAGCACTGCATTTATATGTAGCTCTCTTTTCGCCTTGCGCGAGGCTCATCTGTTTTTTATCTTGTACTGTGCTAACTGAGCAGAAAAAGAGGAGAGTAGAGAACAGCATGGAGTTTATTGAAATTCTCGCAACACAAACACGTGAAAAGAAAACGATCAAGCAATTCGTCGCATCGGCGATAGTTTCTTAAAAAACTTTTACTTTAACTAAACGAACTTATTGTTAAAATTTTGAAATAAAAACACCTCTATGTACTTATTATGCTTATACTTGTTTCATAAAAATCGACCCAGTACTTTTCAATTTGAAATTTGTACTTCAATTTTATATAATAGTACAGATGTATATATTTCTTTCATATGTTTTTCGCAATCTTCAGAAATTATACAAAATTATTTCAAGAAATCATTGCGAACTGTTTGATGTAGCATTTCCTCCAAATTTTACTTAGATACATTGAAAATTCTTAGAACATAAGCATTGAGCGAAAAAAATTCACGTAGCTCACAAATATTTTTTCAAAATAAACATTGCAATTGCTCTTCAAGCACTTTGGTTAATGAGGGACGAAAAAAAATTTAAATTTTAAATGAAGGCCCTATTTTTTTTAGTATGAGGATCAACAAATTTGGTATAAGTTAAACAAAGAAAAATATTGTTTTTTTACCAATTTCGTTTTTATTTTTCAACGTACAAGTTTTCAACGCCCGATAACGTTTTTTTTTCCATATTATCTAAAAAGTAGCCCTTTAAAGGCATTCAAAAATAGCCCTCATTTTCAGCTATAAGTGCCGCATTTGAGTAGAATCGCTTCCCGGTGAGCCATCTCTCTGGATTTGGAAGCAGGTATAAGTCGCAACGAACCAGTTCTGGTGAATACGGTGGCTGAGGAAGCAGTATAATTTTGCTTGCAGAACTAACGATGAATGAGCAGGCGTATAATTGTGGAAAAAGAGAATATTTCTTCTTTTTTTTCTTCAAATGCGACCATTTTTCTGCGATTTAAATTGCCAAACGATCATTTAATGATAAATAATATGCGCCAGTTATGGTTTTTTCTTTTTCAATATAGTTGATGAATACAATTCCATGGGCATTCCAACATACAGAGGCCATAACCTTCCGTCCCATTATTGCACTATCATCCGGAGTTTTGACTGTTGCATAGACTTTGGTGCGTAGAAGTGATCCATGTTTTATCCATGGCTATAAATGAACGCAAAAACTCCATTAGATTTCGCATAACCATTGCCATTGTTACGAAAAGTGATAAAACGCTTGTTTTTTTGTCCACTGTCTGCTCTCATTTCTGGTTTCCTGGTGTACTGGAGTCTGGTGGTGTACTGACGTTTTTTGGGTGTCCAAATCATCCGGCGTCATCGGTGCTTATATGGCCACAACGAATGTTAGAAAACCACTTTTAAATCATCTTCATCGACGGTGCGTCCGACGGGGAGTCTGAAAACTCATGTTTTGGCCAGAGCAATTGCCAAGATTCGACGTTGAGGTATCTTTTGTAGCTCACAATGTCCTCTAAAACAGTCCACAATTTGCAATCCAATGGATTCAGATCCAGGCTCAGATCCGGGCATAACTCAAAAACTTAGACAAAGTTATTAGTAACATTGCTCAATGCTGCTAAGACAGTGTCACGAGAATTCGCTATATACCTGACCAGTTACTAGGCAACAGATAGAATATGTAGAATTGCAAAATCTGGCAAAATGTATTTTAAGCAGCAGAAATTTACGGTTTTCATAACTCTGATGCAATATAAACATGGTTGTGTATTAGTTTATGTGTAATTTTTATGAATTTTTATTTATCTAACACTAAAGAAGTTTTCTTGAGTAAGGGAATGAAAAATTCCTTTTTTCAATCCACAGAACACACTGTCAAACGGCCAACTCTTTTGGTATTTTATAAGGTGTTTTCTCACTGAAGGAATGCAAAGAGAAAATAAACCATCTTCAAATTTTTCGAATGTTATTTTTTGAAAATCTTAATGCTAAATGGTATACGTAAGGAAATCTCTTCTTGGTACTCATTACCTGTAAATTCATATTAAGAGTGTACTGCATGGATATATGTTTATGGATTATTATTGGCCTGAAATGGTTTAATTCATTTTTAGAACAAAGTTTATACTTCTTTTGTTCATGCAATGTTGCATATAATCATTAAGACAAAGCCATTTTGCAGTTTAAATGCTCACCACCTCCTACTCTCAAAGTGCATGTGATTCAACATATATTAATTACTAGCAATACCCGTTGTGCGTTTCTTCACCGGGGAACTATATTGGAAAATATTCAATATATTCAAAACATTTATTATACTCTTAGTATCACACCATGATCATTGTCCAATGACCGTTCTAGTTTCCCAGTAGCAAGACATCACCAAATAGTAGCTTCATTCTGAGTTTCACTATTCTCTGACTTTAACTTTCAACGCTATTCGATTGAGAAAAATTTGGTTTGCATGGGCGAAGCCACACCCTCTTTGTCCAATACTAGTCCTAGTTTTCTAGTAGAAGAACAACGGCAAGTGATAAATTCATTCTGAGTTCGAATGTTCTTTTACTTCTATAGCTATTTGGTATCGAAAATTTGGCTTGTATGGGCGGAGGGATGCCCTATTTTTCCAATTTCCGTGCCAATTTTTCAGTAGAAAAACCTGGATAGTTAGTAATTTCACACTGAGTATCATTGTTATGCAACATTTAATTTCATAGCTATTCGATATTAACAATTTTAATTGTATGGGAGATTCCACGCCCCTTGTAAAATGCTTGCTTAATTTCGCCAGTGGAAAGATACGGCCAAAAAGTAAGTTCATACCGAGTTTCATTGATGTTCGAAAGTTATATCGGGAAATTTTGGCTGCTGAAAAATTGCCACTCACCATGTCCCACGTCCTATAAAATCTTACCAATGGAACGGCACGTGTAAATTGAGATCATACTATAAATCTAAAGCTATTCGATTCTGCAAATTTCGCTTCTATGGAAGGTGCCACGCCCCAGTGTCCAATGCCTGCCGTATTGGCTTGACTGGTACCAAACTTCACAGGAACACCTTCAAGATTGTTGATGTTGAAGAATTGGTCAAGCGGTTTTGGACATTCTAGCTTATAAAATTTACTTTTAATTGCTTCTCGAAACTTTATTACAGAACTTTATTAAGCCGTATCTGTATTAAAAAACTCAGTATCACATTGAAAATTTCATTCCACTTCGCAGCTAGATTGCATGTAAGCAGATTATAATCAGGTGATTTGACTAACTAAAAACATAGGTTTTTTTTTAGGTTTTAGATTTTCAGATTTTATAATGCTTACAACTCGAATTATTTCCATGTCTCACATTAAAAAGCACGCATCAATGGTTAAAATAATAGATGTGATAAATATATCTCTGTATCAAAATTTGCTAGATTCAGTTGTTGAGTCCTCTTAAATTGATCAGCTTTAGATTAAGTGTCAAGTGTTCATATCAAGTGTTCAGAGTGAACTTAAAATTCCGATTCCTTCAAATTCAATACTTGGCATCTAACATATATATCTGTAAGCTTAGTCATTTATACTAAATGGCTGCAGTTCACATCTCCATTCATCATCATTTGCATATAATAGAATTAAATAACTTACTTCAGAACATATCTCATACATATCACCCTGTTTTTGAGTTCATTACAAACAAATTTTTTATTCAAATTAAAACCTTTTGCAGTTTGTTTTTTAATGTTAAAAGTTTTTCCGATGGCAATACTGTAAGTTGCTCAATGTCAGTTGCTGTCAAACTGTGCTAACCAGTCGCTGTCGAATACAAGCAACAGTGGGCGAATTTATAATAATTGTTTAACTTTTCAAATGTAAATGTTAAGGATATTATAAAAATTTTAAAAATTTCCTTATATCAGCTTTTTAAAGTATATTTTTGCTCATATTTCCAAAATCTTTCTCAAAGTTCATCTCTTGTTTTATCACATGGTTAAAGCTTTAAGCTAATTATAATGCTCTTTTATTTTTTATGCATCAAGCTCAATTAAGTTAACATTACAGTTTCCATTCATTTTTGTTGGGTTTGTTTTTCTTAAGATCATATAATAGATAAAGTCCGACCGATACCGAAATTGAGTATTTTATATTATTATATTAAAATAAAAATTTTCTTCAAATAAATTTTTTTTTATTAAAAGTGAGCAGAAAACATATAATTTCAATCATATAAGATCAAAGAATTTAAAATAAAACTAATATTAGTTGAATTTTTTCAGTAATTTTTTGTCGTATGTTATATAAGTTATGAGGTTCTTACATTTCGATTTCGGCTATATTTAGTAACTGACAAAAAGTGTCAAAACTGACCCAAAAAGAATATTCGGTCGAACACTAATAATGGATAGTCAACTAAGGCCACCCTATATAATTTTTCCCACACCAACTCTTATATATAACACTATAAGTCCAACTTTTATTTAAACTTTCACTAAAAAATAACCCAATCCAGACGTCAATAAATGTATAACAATAACTATGGGTTAACACTTAAAGTTGAATATAGAGAAAAATTTGCTAACTACCTTTAAAACAAAAAACTAAAAAGAACTTTATAAGAAGAGCATTAAATAAGAATAATATAGCATATTATTATGATCTAACAACTACTTATGTATGAAAATAAATACATAAAAAATATATACATATGTATATATAAATAGTTAAAGTGTAATTTTAAGTAATTAATACGCTTTTAGCATGTAAGACTGTATAAAGGAAAAGTTGAAAAATAGTATTTCAAATAAAACTTAAGAAAAAAAACTAACATCAACTTAAAGTTATTAAGCAAAAAAAAAAAAAACGAAAAATGTTAAAACCAATAATAAGCATTTTAGCATATATAGTTAAAATTTTTAAATGAACAAAAAAAAACCAAAAAAAAAATATTAATAGCAGAGTTAGCAGAATATTATATAGCCGAAGATTAACTAGACAATTGATAACAAGACGTTGAAATGCAATTGACAACAATAATTACAACAAGCAGAGAAATAGCGTGGTTATGAAATAGCAAAAAAAAAACAAAAAATACTGAAGAAAAAGTTATAATATGTAAGCGAATAAAGCTTTTATAAAGTATGTAGTTAAATACAAAAAAAAATAAAAAAAAACAAATACGAACAAAAAAAAAATCCAAATGAATTAAAAACAAAACATATTCAAGTTAAATGACAGAGCATACAAATTATAAAAACATTTTTTCAAAATTAAAATAATGCATATAGCGTAAAAACAAGAAACAGAACATTTGTAAAATTGTTAAATTAAATCAGAAAAAACAGTGAAAAACAATATAAAATACATAAGAGACGCAAAAAGAGTTGAGTATTGAACATGAGTTAATATTATAAATCAAACATAAAAAGCTTTAATTTCGAAAGCTTCATATGTAACAGCAGACAATTACTTTCGTTGCTATACAACAAAAATCAAACTTAATTGATGATAAACAAAAAAATATAAGAAAAGTTTTTCATAGGCTTAATTTACTAAACAAAAATTAAACTGGACGCCATTTTTGTTGAATTTTTATTGAGTACAACTTCTAAGAAACTTCTTAACAATACTTTTGAAATAAAGGCCATTTAATTATTTCCTTAACTTAAAAGTTAGTCAAAAGTTTCTTTTTTAATTCAAAAATTTCACCAATATAAAGTCTATCTAAAACCGCTATTTCTTTGTTTAAATATTCAACGTCTCAATTTACTGTTTTTTTTTTACTTAAAAAAAGTCTAAAAGTCACACTGTGCAATGTTTAAAAAAAACTAAAACGTCACAATTATATCATTGAGAGTCACTGATTAAGTACACTTAAAATAATTACTACTTACTTTAGCTTAACGTTTAGAAACAAAATTTCAAAATTAATCTAAGCAAAACTCTTTTCCAACTATTTCTATATAATCTCTGAACTTAAGTTTATTTATCAATAAAAAACTTCAGTTAGCAAAATTGCCTTATTTTTATGAATATATAAATTTTTGCTTCCTATAATCCACACATCTTCTTCTTCTCTTTCTTCTTCTTCTTCTCATCAATATTTAATATCTGTTGAAATAGTAAAACGAATAATAATAAATTATATAAATTGTACCTTACTTATATTTATTTGTACGTTAGAGACAAAGAAATGTTAAAGGAATACCATAGATGTATGTGAAATAAAAACAACAAAGTACCTTAGCAAATATATGATTTTTCAAATTGTTTTTTAAGTAATTGAAATTATATAAATTAAAGAAGACACTTAGTAACATGAAAGTTTTCTTAAAAAAATTAAACAATTACGAGTATATGTATTAAATTTAACATAATAAAAAGTTTGTTATACAGAAAATATTAAAATACAAAAAAATAACAATGAAAAAAACTCTAGTTAGTTACAATTTATTAAAAAAAAAAAAATATAAAATTTAATGAAACTACAAAAAACTGCGCAAACAACGATTATATAAACAAAATAGTAAATGGGAATAACTGAATAACAAAATGCATAATTTGACAATTCTTTTACAAAGTTTTTGTAAACTTACATTACAAAGTTCAGAGGTTCATCTCTGTAAGAGAAATTTTTAAAATTAACAGTTTTTTAAATGTTTTTCATTAATATTATGCCTGTAATGAAAAATCAAACAAATTTATCAAATGCAGAAATAATTTTAACAGTGTATTGAACAGCAATGCCCTACAGTGGTGGCTATTAACATTTGACTTATGTAAAAAGAAAAGAAGTAAACAATTTTTCTAAATACATTCTAATTTCAAAAACTATAGCATTTTAAGGCCTCTTTCCAGCATTTAAGTAAGGAGCAGGGATGATATTTGGGAGCTTTTAGGCCCCTTTTTAGTTGTGAAGGTTCCGAGGCACTTTCTATTCGTTTTAGGCTCTCTAATGGTTTAAAAGTTTAATGGTTAATGTAGGTTGACAACATTTGTTTACTATGCCATCGTTCTACAAATTTTAAATTTAGAGGTACGAAATAGAAAATATCACCCAAAGAAAAATTGATTACATAAAATTGAAAATTGAATACATTAAATAAAAAAATCACTTAAATGAAAAATTACCCCAAAAATTTAAGGAAAAATGTCGAAAAAAAATCAACCCAATAAAAACGAAAAAAGGCCCAACATTTTTGGGAAAATCTCCCAAAATTTTTGGGAAAATGTCCCAAAAAGCAATCCTGCGGTGTCGAAGTGCTTGACAAGAATGAGATGAAACAATCGCGTAGCAACCATGGCATTCTCATCATAAAATTATTTATTAGGGATTGTGAAAATGTATGACTATCGTGGGTCGGGGCCCGATTTTAGGTAATTTCACTAGTAATCAATGTGAACTATCACTCAATAGCAAAAAGTGAAATTTAGTCCTTAAAAATTAGGTGATTTTTGTATGGCAAACAGCCCAAAACCAAAAAGGTGAAATTTTGCGAAAATATGCGCAAAACCACATACATTTTTTTTGCGGTTTTTTTTTTATACGAAAATGAAACCAATTTTCTATGAAGAGATTTTGAGTGATTTTTATTTAAAGCTGAAATTTCCTACCAACTTTTTTATTGTTCACATAAACTTTTTTATGGTCATATAAAAAGCATACTTTTTAGTAATCTCAACTACAAATTTAGTTTATAGTTGAGTTGCCAAGTTAAGTTTATATGAAAAGAATGAGCCCTAAAGGCTCCTTCATTGTCCTGACAATGCCTTAACATACATACAAACTAATCCATTTTATCATTAATTCAATATCAATGCTAGGAAAATCAGGTCAGTACCATCTCTCTGTACCGTGATGAAGTTTTGATGGCAAAATTCAAACGTATTTCTTGGCGATGGAAAATTGTTATGTCATCTTGCAAAATTCTCTAAAATTTTAGAAAAATATTCTAAAATTGTGGTCATGCCTTAATATATTTTTTTGACAGGAGTGAATTTTGTCTACTCCATTTCGTCCCACTTCACTGATTTGTCTTCTTACAAGTCTTAACGGAGAGTCTGCATTCAATTGCTCATTCATTTCTGACATTCTACGACTTTTTAAAGGTGGATATACCCGAGTTGTGATTTTATGTAGAAATACTTTGAAATTTTTATTTATATTTTTATTTATCAAATCAATGATTCAACTTATCAAATTTATGTTTTTGTTGATTGTTTTTGCCATTTTTTTGACTTTTGCAAATAATGCGTTAAATAAAATGTATTTGTAAGAATCACTTTTTTAATCACTTAAATCAAAGTATGCTATTTTTGTAATCAACCAAGAACTTCCTTCTATGTTCGGCTTAAACAGCAGAAACGAAATAAAACACGGAAAAGTTAAAGTTTTTTTGATTGCCCAAAGTGTGCTATTTTTGTGATCAACCCAGAACTACCTTACATGTTAGGCTTAAACAGCACAAAAAAAAATAAAGTACGGAAAAGTTACAGTGTTTTTGATTTCCCAAAACTGTTAATTGGAAATTTCGGCTATTCTCAGCTAAATGTGTGCTAATTGTGTGTGTGCTAATTGTGAGGCCATTGCATGACTATGTGACCAAATAACAAGTCCTCAATATTGAATTGCCACTTTTTAAAACTAAAAGCCCTATTAATGCAAATTGGCCCAATTTTTGTATGTATTTTGGCCCTTTTCCAACTAAACCAATATCATGCCTGGTAATGAGCTAAGTAACATTTTCATATATTCACTAACGTTGCAGTTGCACGTTCAAGATTTTGCTTCTAATTGATCACACGTACTGTTTTTCAAAATTCATCTGAATTGACAGCTCTGACGTAGGCTGCGAGCAAATTGATATGCAAAGCAATTGCGGTTAAACATAGGATTAACTGCAGCTAGAAGTGTCAAATTTTCAGTCTGTTCTGTTTTGAAATTCTGTTAAAATAATTAAAAATGTTAGCATTTTATTATCCATAAACCATCTTCTCATGCTCTTTAAAAAAAAGAAAAAATATCAGTGGAATTCAATGACTGGTTCGCAAGTTATAGGATAACAAAGAATTACAAACAGACTTGGCAAACAAACAGTACATAAAAAAAGTTGTTTATAGGGATGCCTATAAAAAAATTAAATCAATGTTTTTCTTGATATTTTACAATGATGCATTTTGAACATTGCATTTAGAAATGACATCGATGTCATTGGATTCGATGAATGGCATTCGATGTATGGCAAACCTCGAAATATCGAATATATAAAATAGTTAAAAATAATAATTATAGCGTTTAACATTTTCTTTATATTTGAATTAGAACAAAATTAATAACAACATTACGAGGATTTTGGATTGTGCTTTTTATTATGTAATTAATAAAATTAAAAAGATATAAAGAATATAAAACGTTCTTTCTGTGAAAATAAAAATCGCTAAGTGATGCTTTAACTTCAGCATATTCCTTGTTACTCAAGAATTTGAGCAGCTTTCAAGAAAAGTCTCTCAGATAGAACTAAGAATGCTTTAACGGGCAATAATTATGAAAACAAATTCACACAAAATTGATAATTGTAACTTTAAATGCATCCAAATCTCTCATAGATTATTGGTTGCTCACCCCACGGGACTTTTTAAATAAGTTGGCATTATAGAAACAATCCTTAGTGACATTAGTTTAAAAGCTTTTATTAACCAATTTATGGTGATCACTCTGGTTGCCTTTACTCACAAAAAAAAAAACAAATAAAATTACTCAAGAATTGTATATGTAATGCTTAAAAACTTGCTTTCATTTTGCCAACTAGAATTTTTCTTAGGTAAATTTACTTAATTTGTTTCAAATGTTCATACAAATAATATTTTGTCTTAATTATCTAAGGTAATTTAACTTCGACTTTTTTTCGCAAGAGCCTAGCTTTGTTTCCCCCAGCCAAGTTCATATTAAATAAGTATTTTGTTTTCTTGAATAAGTTTCTAAAGCTTCATACGAAATTTTCTAAGCTGGATTGGGCAGAAATATATATGTTTTTCATTCAGGGTTTGCATATTGAAACCGTTATGAGAATCTTGATTTTTTTTTTTTTAAGTGCATCTATGAAGTGCATTTCTTAAAATTTAAATCTAAGATCTTTGCAATAACTTAGTAAGGCAACATATTCTATTTAACCTATTCAATTTAAATTGCTTTTAAAATTACCTTTTGGATTGCACAAATCGAAAAACAACAATGCTTAAAAAATACATAGATGCATAGAAATGTATTTTTAATTCATAAATTATCGATGCATCGATTTTTATAATTGTGTTAGAATGAATTGTGCTTTTCCACATCAAATCAATAAATATATCGACTTATTCGGTGCACGGATTCATTTTGGACATCCTTAGTATTTCAAGCAAACTTTTAAAAATTACATAATATTATTGCTATAGTTTGCTGCTTCCACTTTTTTACAAACAATATTAATAATACGATACAACACTGCAAATATGCTGTCAGATATTCATATCATATCTAATATTTTTGGGTTTGCTGGGCATAAATATGAACTTTATTTTGTTCGGTCAGATTGAGTTTTTGGTATAGAATTAATGCAATAAATGCATATAAAATATTCAATTTATGAGTGTTAAAACTTCCACTTAGAAAATCTATGGAAAAGATTTAAAAAGATGAATGGTACATGATATTTAGCTTGAAAAATTATAAAATAAAAGAAATATATCTACAAAATAAAGCATTAGAATGATTCAAATTAATTTTACCAAATACCAAAACAAATTAATTCTAATTTTTTCTATATTAAAAAAAAAAACCATATTTAACTATCATATCAATCCGATATAAAGGCTAGAGATATTATCTTCTCAACTTCATTGAATTTAATGTTAATTTTATTGAATCTATTGATCGATTTCAAATCAGCTGTGAAAAAATATAAATTTCGCTATATACTGGGTTATTTAAGCAAAAATTACTAACCCTCAAGGTTGAAATACTAGAAAAAAAAACCACTCAAATATTTGTTTTCTTAAATATCTGCTAACTGCCAATTCGATATACAGATTAGACGTTCGATGAAAAAGTTCTTAAGCTCAATTTTAAAAAATGCAAAATAACTCTCTTTTAAGTTTAATAATGCTCTTTAAACTATTAAGTTATTGCTAAAAAGTACAGATAAAACTAAATATTTGCCACTTATTTGTCATTGATAAAAATTTACTTTTAAGTGGCTGTAAAAAAATTAGCTCACGATGAGCTATTCAAAAACTTCAAGCTTGAAAAGTTAAAATGCCAAAATTACATTGGAAAAGCGGTGGCTGCCTCAGTAGAGGAATTCACAAACGACTTAACTACAATTGTTGCCGTCGTTAACTAGTGGAAACTGTAATTTTTTATGAAGATTGCATGCACAATGACAGCGATTTTTTTCGTTAACATTTTGTAAATCCAGCTATAGGGCAGCCTTGCTCCTATCCTAGAGGATTAACTTTGAAATTTCTTCAAAATAAATCCACATTTTCATGAAAAATTTCTTCTGTTCCACATTTATATCGATGACATTCTGTGGTATTTATAATAAACTAGCTGTACCCGGTGTGCTTCGCTACCCCTATAGTGATAAAATAGAAAGTATTTAGATATTAAAAAAATTTATTTATTTGATTATGAATTAATTATTGCAATGCTTTAGGATATACAATGTTTTTAGTCGGTGTAGAGGTGTAGCTTCTAGAGCAAAGAACGGGGCGTGGCCCGCCTACTATTTACATGGCATATAATCCTTTTTAAGATAACATGATATGTAGCAAATATCATCATTCTATGCCAATTGGCTGAGATATGAGGATTTTATGTTTTCGGTTGTGTAGGCGTGGCATCACCCCTTCGTCTGATCAAAATATTATGTAACCAAGGACTTATTATTTCGTAACAATGTCCTATTGTGAAAATTTCATGTCGACCGGTCCAGTAGTTTAGAAGATATTACAGTTTTTAATTTTTCCAAAACTTGGCGTGGTTCCGCCCACTTTTTTGTGGAACGTATTTCTATTCATGCCAATACTATATGTACTAAATATCATTTCCGTGGGTCCAAAAATGCCGAAGATATGACGATTTTAAGTTTTGGGTTATATGGGCGGGGACACGCCCCTTTGTCCAAGCAAAACTGTATATAGCCTAATATTCCTTCCAGAGTCATATTAAGACGCTGAGAAAATTTCAGGAAAATTGGTCCAGTGGTTTGGCCTCCTATAAAGCACAAACAGACATACAGACATACATTCATTTCTTTTTTCGATTTTTTTTTCTTTTTTTTTTTTAAACCCGAACTGAAAAAATACCTTTCCAACAAAGTATAAATCATCAAAATCGGTTCGGCCGATCTCGAGTTATGGGATTACATCGCATTCGGACACTTTCTTTTATATATATAGATCTGTCAATCATCGTCTGACCATTTCATAAACTAATTCTTATATCAATCGATAATAGTATCGATAAATGTTATGTAATAGATTTTTTTCAATGCTCAGCATTTCATCAAGTTTTGTGATAGAGAATATATTTTCACAGCATTTTCAATGATAAACTCCATTTCTACCAAGTCTCTCAAATAAAGCTTTACTAAACACAACTTAGCTCTGTTTAATTTGAACAACACAATTATCATAGCTTTAGCCACCACTGTAAATCACAGAGTTGCAACAAGGCAAAAATCAAACAAGCTCGAAATAAATTAAAACAAAAATAAATCCCATAAACAGAAATTAAATCGCAATGAAAAAGGTAATGCAAAGACAGAAAAAAACACCACATAAACAAAGTGAAGAGAGAATAAAGAAAAAAAGAGACCGACAAAAAAAACAATGTTTATAATAATGTTAACTAGTTATTTAGGGCAAAAACAAAAATAAATATTTACAATTATTGAATACTTACATGATATACACTGAGAAAAACAGAAGAGAAAGCATTAAGCTAGCAAAAATTAAGACAGCATTTCAGCAGAAATTCAATACAGTAGCGGTTATAATATTACAACAACATATTTCAAAATACGCAAATGAAAGTTTTTGAATTTGCAAACAAATTAGCGCGCGCAAGCAGAAAAATTAATACATATATAAAAATATATTATTAAATAATATATATATTATACATACAAATAAATAAAGAAAAGCGTTAGCACTTAAAAAATAAATTATAAAATGAAATAAAATAAAATTTAGACCGTATGTTGTTTTGCTAAAATTTTAGTAAAAATAATTATATTCTATTTAAAAATATTATTACGTTTACTGTTATGGTTATAAAAATAATTATTTCATTATTTTTAATAATATTGTTATAGTTTTCAAAGTTATATATATATATAAATTATTTCTTAAACTCATTATTTATAACTCAAAAAATATTATTTTTATATTAACAATTTTCAATGTTTTTTGTTATCTTTTATATTTTTAAACATTTAAATGAACACTAATTAGTATAATAGTATGGTTTATTTTTAGCATTCTGAAACTATATTTTAATTTAAACAATTAATAATGTATTAAAAAATCCACATTATATATATAATTAACAACACAAAAGAGAAACATAACAAAATTTATATACATAATTTTTGCGTATAAAGAACAAAACGAAAAAAAACATATGTTTATTAAGAATTTATAATTATTCTGATGAAAAAATAACACATAAACAAAATATTATTGAACTATTATTATTATTATTATTATTATTATCATTATTGATTATATACTTACTTAAACACATACTATTATATATCAGATATTTATATATGCATATATATAAATAAATATATAATTAAAACAATTAAAAAATAATATTTAACAAATAAAAGTTGTTCATACAACACACAAAAAAAATGTATGCAAAAAATTTATTATTATTAAAATTATGATTGATTATGTGACAACAACAAACAGCATAACAAACAATAAAAACGAATATAAAAATGAGAGAAAAATATATATATAAATAAATAATTTATTCCATTCTAAAATAAAAAAAAACAAAAATAAATAAAAAAAGAATAATTTTCGAAAATGCATTTTTAATGATAGGTGCAAAAAAACAATTAAATAAAGGTATATAGAACTTTCAGAGCAACAAGAAACAAAAGTAAGTAAAACAAAATTATCTTTTAAAACTTGAAGCCAATAATTTATTCTTAAAACGACTCTCATTTACGTCTACAAGAGAAGGTTTGCAACTTCTAAAAGTATTTTATGATGAACTTTAACATACAAAAAAAAGCGTATTATGAAGTTATTTCAAATTAAAACCATCAGAAACAGAAATGCATTTATAGAAACGTTCCTTTGAGTTCAAGGACGTACTCAGCTTTATTTTAAAAGGCGGTTATTCAAAGGAACTTTGAAGCTTAAACATGTAAAAATACTTATACATAACTAAAGAGTTGAATAGAGAGACAATAACAAAATACATACGATATTTGAATCACCTCTAATCAATTCTGTATTCAATTTTTCTGAAATCCATTTTTTGCACAGAATAGATTGCCACCTATGTCTGCATATATTTCGTTTGTAACGGTTCATGTTTTTCAAGAAAAAGGTTTGTAGTTAGTGCAATTAAAATATCTTTTTTTCCGATGCTTTGAGTTTAGTCATTATTCTTTGTGACCACAGAATTCCTTCCATTCGTTGTTTCCACCATCAAATCCGGAACCAAATTTTTTTCTTTATCTACGACTTTTTTGACGATTCATTGACGATTCTTAAATATCCATTCTCTGGATCCGATAAAAATAGAATGAGAAATTTATATATTTAATGGATCTGATAAAATGGAAAAAATACTCACGGATAAGATTTATAATAAACAAACACGAAATCAGTCTGAGGATTTCGCACCCCAATTTTTCGTGTTTATGTTTTTAATACTTCTTCATTTATCAAGTATCGCAGTCATCGCAGCAAGTCTCTAGAAAATATTACAAAATAAGAAATAAAATAATATACAATGCCGCACAGAATTATTGGAACAGTACGCATTTTTAACTTCGGGACTAATTTACAGCCGTTTCAAACAGTCTATTTGCAAAAAAATGTGTGTCGGATCAAACTCCTCTAATTAATTATCTAATGCAAAAATTTTCGTTTAAAAATATATATATGATGGTTTTTTTTTTGCTCATTTTATTAATAAAATCACGATCTGATCGCACAAAACTATTGGCACGCTCAGACAGCCATTTGATTTTTATACCCCAACGCGTACTGCGTAAGGGGTATATTAACTTTGTCATTAGAAAGAAGGAGGCGTGGCAGGTATAGAAAAATATATATTTTTTTGATCAGCATCATCTCCTGAGTCGATTTCCGTGTGTCCGTCTGTCCGTCTGTCGACACGATTACAGCCGCAATTTTAAAGCTATCGCGATGAAATTCAAAATATAAATTTATTTTTAAAAAACAAAGATTAAGTTCGAAAATGGGCCAAATCGGATGAAAACCACGCCTACCTCCCATACAAATTAACTTTATTTTAAAAGTTAAATCTCTTAAAAATCCACAAAAATAATGAAATGTCTTGAAATTTTGCATTTTAGATTTGATATATAATATGAACCATCTCTTTGATATATGTCAAAATCGGATCAAACCACGCCTATTTCCCATACAAAGTGACGTCATCAAAATAAAAAAACTTTCGTTAATATATAAAACTGAATGTCATCGTGTATGTCGTCGCTGAAGACTTAGAATTTACTTCAATATGGCCGCGGGGGGTATTTTGGCTTCGGAACCCTGCCGAAGCTCCACCCTTACTAGTTTTCTTAACTTTCGCCTGTCTGACAGAGCTCTTAATTATACCACCTGTTACTACTTATCGCAATTACCATTCGAGTTGTTTTCCAGTTGTAGTGTTTAGTTGTTAGTGCTTGATTTAAAAAATTCAAAATAAATTTATTAAAACGCTTAAAATGAGTCCGAAACAAAAAGAAACTAATAAATCTCAGCGCAAAATAATCATGCACTTGCACAATCAAGTCAAATCGTATGCTGTGATAGGTGAAATAATGTACAGAAGTCATTTCGCGATTGGAATTATCAAAAATCGGTTTAAAGGAGAATCAAACTTCGAAAGCGCAAAACGTACTGGCCGTCCCCGAATTTTCAGTTAACGTGAATGCAACCAGATTGTTCGAAAAATAAAAGTTGACCCAAAAAAAAAAGTCGACACAGATTACCGCTGAAGTAAGGGAAGATCTTGAAAAGGTTATTCATCCCATGACGGTCAGAGGAGTGCTGCACGCGGCCAACTTTAATGCCCGAGATGCTAGACGTAAGCCACTCATAACTTCAATCAACCAAAAGAAGCTACTAGCCTACGCAAAAGAGTTCAGGAGCAAAGTTCAAACATATTCTGGGACCAAGTACTCTTCTCGGATGAAAGAAAATTAAATATTTCCCTCTCCGATGGTTACACTACTGTACTGAGAAAGCTCAATACGGCATACAAAATAAAAAGTCTGGCGCCAAAAGTGACTTATGGTGGAGGAGGAGTAATGTTGTCGGGCTGCATGTTGGCTGTGGATGTGGGTGAGCGGCTTTCATCGTATTTCATATTTGAAATATCATATTAAATATCATCATATTTGAATATTTTGAAGGAAAACCTTCAAGAAACCTGCGATATGTTATATCTACCAAGCTCAATTACGTTTCAACAAGATAACGACACAAAACTTTCAGCTCGTATATGACGTATATGATGAGTGTGAGACGTATATGAGCTCTACGCTCTATATGACGTGGTTAACATATAATACCACACTTGTTCTAAATATTCACCACAATCTCTTGACTTCAACCCGATTGAGCATTTGTGGAAGGAACTGAATAGACGTGTAAAAAAGCGGTCAATTTCTATATGGCACAAAATAGGGTGCAAACAACAAAATAATTGGAGTATTCCATGCCAAGACGCTTGCATGCCGTTATCAATCAAAAGGGCTTGTCCACAAAATATTATTTTAATGCAGTTTCCCGTTTTTTTTAAGATTTTAACTAAGGTGGGCCAATAATTTTGTGCGATGAAATCGTGTCTTGTTTTACTTAATTAATTATAATAACCTATCAAAAATATATATTTAAACAAAAATTTCTTCCTTAGTTAATTAACTAAAGGAGTTATGTACGGGACAAACCTTTTTTTAGCAAAAGACTGCCTGGTATGACTATTAAATAGCCACAAAGTTATAAATGCTTACTGTGGCAATTATTATGTGCGGCACTGTGTAATAGTTTTGCTTTTACTACAAAGATTGAAAAAAGCTATAACACGGTATGACAGTGAAAATAAACTTGACACCAAGGTTCATTTATATAGGTTAAGTCACTTGAGAGAAAAGCACTCTTTTTTCGCCTTTACTCGAACTGTCAAAGTAGCTGTTGGCTAAAAATTGTATAGATTCAAGGTTTATTAATACAGGTTAAGTCACTTGAGAGAAGCTCGGTCGAACTGTCAGAATGGATAAAAGGAAATCAAGAAAAAAAAAACCTGAATCTGTACAATTTTTAGTTAACAGCTACTTCGACAGTTCGAGCAAAGGCAGAAAAAGAGTGCCTTTCTCTCAAGTGACTTAACCTATATTAATAAACATTGTATAGATTCAGATTTTTTTTTTCTTGATTTCCCTACATTCATTCTGACAGTTCGACCTAGCTTCTCTCAAGTGACTTAACCTATATTAATCAACATTGCTTGACACTAGAGTTTGCTGACGTCGTAGGCATGATGCAGCGAACAAGGAAGATGATGCAAGGGAGAGAGCGTATACTTAAAGCTGTCAAAGCTCATAGAAAATAAGAAAACAGAATCTATGCACACTGAACAAATTTTTTGAACGATTTTGACAGTTATGTTTGACAAAAAGAGAGCATGGTGATCTATTTAGCTCAGCATGAACCCGGCAAACATGGAACTAGTTCTCTTTACTAGGAGATACAAGATCCCTATATAAACACTCAAGGAAAGCAAAAATTAAGAAAATGCCTTCAAATTTTGCACATAAGCTTCGATCTTCAATATCAATTCTGACTATGAAATTTGAAAAAATCGGATGAAAATCACGCATACCTCCCATACAAAGTAGCCATTTTTTTAACGTAAAATCTCCTAAAAATCCACAAAAGTTAAAGAAATGTCTTGAAAGTTTGCACATGAACTTTGGTATATAATATGAACCATATCTATGATATTCGGTAAAATCGGATGAACACCACGTCTACCTCCCATACAAAGTGGCGTCATGAAAATAGGAAAACTTTCGTAAATGTATAAAACTGAATGTCATCGTGTCTGTCGTGGGTAAGGACTTCGAACATACTTGAATTCGGCCGCGGGGGGAATATTTTAGCTTTGGTACCCTGCCGAAGCTCCATTCCTAACTAGTTTTTTTTTTTTGGTTTGGATAGCTGCTAATGTTACCAACTTTGCTTATCGAAGGTTTTTCAATTCGAGGTTAGTGTATAAAACTATAACCCAATGGGGTATGATTTTCATACCCATTGAAGGTAAAAAATATTTTTAATATTACATCCTTTTGCTATAATAGGCGCAAGCAAAAAGTAACATAAATAATAACAAAAAAAGAAAAAAATGCATTCAAAAAATCAAATTAAAGAGTTTGACAGAAGGGCCTGCGGGGACCCTGCCTGCTTGGGGCCGGGGTCTGCAGCCCCTCGTAGTCCCCACTTAAATCCACCCCCGGCTGTCATGAAAATATATACAAACCGAGCATAAGCATTGCCAATACATAAAAAGCAATGCTCAAAGTTTATAAAATCTTTGCAGGAAAAGTAGAAACTTTAAAAAACTTTGAAAATGTTTCATATGGCAATAATTAATTCGTAAATAATTTGCGTGTTACGTTTTGATTGACGTAAGAAACGTCAGATTGCCGTAAGGACTGCCAAAAAATATCGTTAGAGACAAGGTTGATTTATAAGGGTGTCGCCATGGTATAATGAGACAAGGTAGTGTTAGTAGTTAAAATTCTCTCTTGTGGTGGGTACCGCACCTGTCAAAACCAGGTTTTTACGAATAAAAGCAAAAGAAATAACAAAATTTGCAAATTATAATATTGTATGTGCTTGTC
Organism: Coremacera marginata; assembly: GCA_914767935.1. NCBI lineage: Eukaryota > Metazoa > Arthropoda > Insecta > Diptera > Sciomyzidae > Coremacera > Coremacera marginata. The sequence continues at coordinate 164,124,789 of OU612045.1, forward strand.
AGCTGCGGTACCCACCGCTCCGAGACGACACTACCTTGTTAAATATACCTTGGGTTTCGCAGGGCATGGTAGAATTATAAGGTAAGGCCGACTTGGAGAGGAATGGAATGGAAAGCAGAATAAAGCGAGATAGATGTCAAAATCAGCTGTTCATCGCGAATTTCTTTATGCTCACGTTTCGCAGTTGTTTTTAGGTTAAAACTGTTACAGGTTTTTTTTGCAATTTTAAGACTTCTTTCACATTTTATAGTTTTTATTACACTTGTTTTATAATATTTACACTCAAATTAGCACAAATTTAACTGTTTGCAACTAGGAAACATAAAATATTTTCTTCATTTGCAATTTCCACGAAATTCGTCGTTTTGGCATATATCTTTCTTCTCATTATCCACTCTTCGTTGACGCGTGAGAGCACTCAGCGAAGCGACCCTACCTTATCATTGTATCATGGTCGCAGGGCTGATCGCACGCTCTTCTCAAAATTTGAGCGAGTACAATAATTGTCAAAACCAGCCAATTTTGCTAATGACTACGAAAGAGATACAGACAGGTTGATTTATAAGGTTGCCGCAAGGGAGAGAGCGAGTACCTATAATTGTCAAATCGAAGTTGACAGCTCATAGAAATCTGCAAGTGCTCTCTTTTATCATCCGTTTTTCTCTCGTAGTCATTCGCAAAATTGGCTGGTTTTGACAATTAAGGGTACTGAGAAGAGAGTGCGATCAGCCCTGCGGCAACCTTATAAATCAACCTTGCTCTCAACTAAATACAATTCGAGTAAGCATCGTTCGTTGGACCTCTCGTTGGGATAGAGAATGATGCCATAAATTTCATTTAAATTCTGATAAATCGGATGTCAGAATACTTGCAATCCGCCAAAGCAAATATTATTGAGTTCAAAGATCGGAATCGGATTGTAAAACACGTTTGAATCAAATGCTATCGGAAGTAAACCCAATTCTTACGTGAATCGGATTTAAGAAAATGCTAAATGTACTTAAACTGTCATATCAGCTTATATGGGCAATTTTCATATTGTTCATTAAAACAATGGAACAATTGAAGATAAGTGGAAATGGAATTTTTTAATTTTTTTTTTTTTTAAAATATGTATTTGGATCAAAAAAAGCTAATATCAAAAAATTTCAGGCCGGTCTCAAGTAGTTTAGAAGTTATAGACGTCAAAAGTTAGGAAAATGAGCCTATGAACTTGTAATTTTTTGTTAGTTTCCCTACTAAACTAAGCATTACTGTTTTTGTATTCACAACGCGCAAAATAATTTTTATAAAAATTTTTCATGTTTTAGTTATTTCGTAAAAAGATGAACCGTCAAGTGTGCATAAGTAATATGTAAAATGGTATATCTTCAAAAGTAATCCACAGATTTTTATGGTTAATAGCTCGTTGAATAGGTAACAGCATTACCTTGAGAAACACAAGTTTTTCAGGGCAATTTTTGGATCTTTGGACCCTATAACTTCTAAGCGACTTGAGACCGATCTGAAATTTTGAGTCCGGATTCGAACTAACTAAAACAATAAAGTAAAATTTGAGTTTCCATTCACCAAAAGAACTCTGGAATGGACGATAGATATCTTCTAGAGGCTCTTATGACAAACAATTGGCATTCATATGAACTGAATTTGTTTACTTCAACTAATTATTTGTAAATTTTTAAATTTCTTTGCTGGTGCATTATTATTCGCCTACAAAATATGAGAGAAAACTCAAGAAAAATGTTAAAACAATTCGAAAGAAGTATTACTAATAAACACATACATACCAGGCATCCAGTTTATATAGAAAATACTTGAGAATGTCAAACCTAGATAAGAGTCTTTTAGTGACTCGAAACGATAGCACAACTGATGATGGCACGAATTTGCTTTAGAACACTTCAGGTTCAGGGTCGTATACACAAGACTAAGTTATTTTACGTAGCGACAATTTTATATAAGCATACATTTTCCACTCGATATTGACACAAAACAAATCAAAAAGATTTAAAGTTTTATAATGAAAATCTTATTTTATGTATTGCCATTTGAAAAAAAAAATGTACAATCAGAATTATTTCAAATGTGCTCATTCGTATACAATTCATATATATTTTTTAATCCTATTTGAATACAATTTGCGGATAATTAAAAAAAATTAACAATTGTTAAATTTTCAAAATAATTCAAGTATTCATTAAATGGCTGCAGTTTAAACACTATTTTGATAACTATAACGGTTGATTTGTAATAAATAAGCTTTTGTAATGCATTCAAAGTTTTATCATCAATAAATTAATTTTCAAAATTACAGAAATGTTTGAAGAGCATGCTAGAGTTAAGAACAAAAAGTTATTTTAGAATCTCAAATAAAAGTATGATGACTTAGGTTGCGAACATAGTGAACGCTTGTTACTGAGCCGAGCCGAAACACACATTGGAGCAAAAGAGATGCAAAATTTGATTTCTTTCGGCTCAGCAACAAGCGTTCACTATGTTCGCAACCTTAGTCGGCATCATACAATTTAGAGGAATGGGCATTTTTCATATATAACCTAGCCTAAGGTTCTTCAATCCATTATAACAATTTGCATTTCTCATAAACATAGTATATATAGAAATTTTATTAAATATTTTAAACCCGTTTGTTATTATGAACTTAAAGCTAGCTAAAACATGTTTAATATTTTTAAAAATTATGCAATATATTTATTTTTATATACAAAAATTAAATATATGCAACAGATAACGTAATCAAATATTTTGCTCAACACAAAGTATGCATATTTTTTAAATAATATCAAATTAGCTTCATAAACATAATAGAATATAAAATATTAAACTTAATTTAAAGAAAAAAAAAAAAAACGTGAGTGTAACTTATTTTATAAACGTCAAATTATAACAACATGCTGTGCGCATAACTTCTAGCTTGTTTCATTAACCTGAGTTTCCGTCAAAACTTCTTGGGGATCCTCGGTACGCAGATATGGATTAATTTCGGGTTGTGCCTCAAATACAACATTCCCCTTGATGACACGCACACGTGGTCCAATGGCACGGGTATTCAGCTTCACCTTGCCGCAAGATGAATAACGCACTTCACGATGTGTTTTCAAACCGGAAATGCAAGCAAACTGCTGATTGCAAGCGTAGCACTTGTAACGCTTCATGCCGATGTGTCGCGAGAGATGTGAAATAAGCGTTTCACGATGTGTAAAACGCTGACCACAAACCTGAAATTTAAAAATTTTATAAAATGTTTATTATAAAAATTATCTCTAAACTTACCTGACACTCAAACGGCCGCTCGCCCGTGTGCGTACGATGATGCACCGTCACCTGGCCGCGTGTTCGAAAACGTTTATCACAATAGCTACACTTGTGCGGCAGCGCACCAGTATGTATGGACATATGCTGATTTAGCGTACTGGCCGAGTAAAAGCGCTTCGGGCAAAGGGTGCAGGGATATTGTGGCTCACGACTACAATTGGCCAGCACATGATCGTTGAGAGCAGTACGTGTAGAACATGTGCGTCCACATTTGGCACATGTGAGCTTGGATGCATTTAATTTTTTGTCAGCTTTGTTGACTTTGGATCGACTTGTGCTTTGTGTGGCTTGTGTGCCACTGCTATCAATGGTTGCATTCGATTCAGTTTCAGATTCAGAATGCTGTTGCAACGGCAATTTGTTCGGTGAACTTTTAAGCTCCTCTGAGAAGAACAAGAAAATGATTTTTCAGTTAGTTCAAATATATTAAAATATAGTATAATAAAAATAATAAAATTTCATTACATTGGAATAGCAACTGTGCAAACATTTTCTATAGCCTCAAATCGCCAGAGAATCGCTTGGAAGATAAGAAAATCGCCGGCGAGCTCATTTGAAACTTTAAAGCTCATTTGAGGCCATAAAAGCGATACGCCGGAAAGATTCATAAACGAATCACTTGAAGGATTCGTAAGCGATTCACTGGGAAGATTTGCGAACGAACCACCGAGGGGGTCCTAAGCGATTCGTTGAAAAGAGTCGGAAGCGAATCGCCAAGAGAAGTCCTTAAAGGGGTCAAACGATTCGGCAAAACGGGTCCTCAACGATATGTTGCGAAGCATCGTTGTTGAACGTTACAAATATTTTTTTTTAATAGTTGAACAAAAGTATTTTATTAACATATTTCAGAAAATTAAATATTTTAGACATTTAAGAGAAAAAATTATTAATATTTCAAACATTTCAATTCAAACGAAATAATTCAAGTTGAAAGTTGATTTAAATAAGACTAAAATATTGTTCTGGTATCGCGCATAAATCGCTTGGGCGAACGAAAAGCGATTGCCATCGTCGGAATGAGCGAAAGAATATTTTCAAAATTTTTAAAGAATCACGCATTCATCGCTTTGACAATCGAAATGCGATCCATCTTCCAACGATCGCCGGAATGGGCGGAAGAAGATTTTGAAAATTTTTCTTGAATCGCGCATTCATCGCTTGGACGACCAAAAAGCGGTTAATCTTCTAAAGAACCCTTAGGCGAATCGCAAGTGCATCGCAAGACCATCTTCTTTTCCAATCGTCTTACAAATGTTTGCAGAGAAAGTATCAGTAGAAAAAGCTATAAGGGCCAGTTTTTCAGTGAGAGTTTAAACTTTAGTTAAATTAAACCGAGATTAACTCACTAAAATTGTACGTTTAAGCTCGGATTAGTCAAAAAAGAAACACATTATATGATAACACAGTGCGACAATTTTGAACTGTATTTTTGTATCAGAGAAACCACTGCCTGTTTCTTGTAGAGGAGCACTCCCGGAACACGACCTCATACTCCGTTTTGTCGTAGAGGGTCTCCATTTTATTTAATTGGTGGATTCATTCTGCAGATTGTGGGGCCATTTCCAATTTTTATTCTAATTTAAAATGAGAAAGAAAAATATATTGAAGCTTCTTTCTTTATTTCTTTATTTAAATACTGTCCTCATATTGTTTTTTTTTTTTGTTCTTTTTTTACAAATTTTTCTCATGAAAAGATGTTGATGAAATTTGCTAAGGAACACTATGGAGACAATTTCAAGACCCTTGCTATTAAAACATCTTACTCAGATTAACTTACGCTACTCAGATCATCTTACAAAAAAAAAATATAAAGAGAGTGGTGGATCAGGAAGAATTTGAATAACTCCATTTTATTTTCCATACGTTTGTGTTGGACAAATGAATTCTTTACGAGTTTCTTTATGTTTTCTTTCTCATCTTAAATTAAAATAAAAATTTGAAATGGCTGTGGAGCCATCCGCAGAATTAGTTGACCAATTAAAAAAAAATTGAGACCCTCTACGACAAAACGGAGTATGAGGTCGTGTTCTGGAAGTACTCCTCTACTAGAAACAAGCAGCGGTGTCTCCGATACATTTTGGCTGTCGCACAGTGTAATTTAAGTCAATTTAAATTCAACGAATACTAAAATATCTAGTTAAACCGATTTGAAACTTCCAATTTTGGTGAGTTTAAGTCGGTTTAATTTAACTAAAGTTTAAGCTCGTACTGAAAAACTGGCCCTAAGTCTAGAGAAATGTTTTTAATTGTAACTGTTATGCTATGTTAATGTAACTGTTATTTTAAATGTGACCGTTTTAGAGTCTTAAGAAAAATTAGATTAGTGGCTTTAAATAACAGGTTAAATGCTACTCGATTTCGTTGCAGAAATTGTTACTTTTAAGCGTTAGAAAAACCATTATTACTTACCTAAGCTCTTTGCGCACTCATTGGGTCTAACTTCGACGATAAGCTTGGCAAATTCTTCTTGGCACATCCCATGAGCACTGACTATATGACCGCGAAAAGAATGCTTCTGTGTATAGCTGCGTGGACAACGTGGACAGCGCCATTGATATCTCAAATGAGAATATTTCCTGCGGGCGGCTTGTAGCTCAGGATCACAATCACTAGTGACGGGTAAGTAAAATATGGGTGCCTGAGGAGAAGCGGTTGTTTCTTCTTCTGCTGCTGCTGTTGCTGCTGCTGTTGCTGCTGCTGTTGCTACTACAGCTGTTGCATGAGGCTGAGAGTTTTCGGTTTGTATGCTAAAAGAACTATTTGAATTATTTGCATAGTCTTCGCCTTCATCGATGATCAAGGAATTGCTTTCGTACTCATCATCATCTTCATCATTATCATGGTCATCATGTTCATCGTCACCATTGTGTAGAAAAGTCTCATTTTTAATAACCATGGTATTTTCGAAAGCATTTAATATTTCAAAGCTTTCACTAAGGCTTTCTTTTTTAATAATAGGCTTTGGTTCCTGTTTTGGTTCATGGTTTATGTCATGCGTTATTTCAAGCTTTGGGTCATGCTTTGCATCATGCTTTGACTCGGCGTTGTTTAAACTTTCGGCTTCTTTGTTTTCATTGACTGGTGTTTCAAACTGTTTCACTTGTTGCTTCCAATTTTCAATCAAAACTCGTTTTTGCGGTATTTTCTCAATCATTTGGAGCTCTTGTTTGGTTTTACAAGTGTTTTTGCGTGTCGCTCGAACGCTGCCCACAGCAGAGTTTTTCGCAGCTTCAGCTTCATTAACCAGCCGCTTCAAGTCATCAGTATCGATGCTGGTGTTTGAGGCTAACGATGAAAGCTGCACAACGATCGGTTTGCAATCAGTTTTAGCTGTTGTGACTGTCAATGTTATAGGTGTGGTAGGCATGGTAGGCGCGGGTATGATTGAAGTCGTCGTTGTTGTTGTTGTAGTGTACGACATGTTGATGTTCGCAGCGGTGGTTTTTGCACTTTCTGCTGGCTTTAGTTTTAATATAATGGGTGATGTGTTAGTTGCTACTATCTGATTAGCGAGCGTTGCTGAAGGCAGACGCAACAACTTGGCGTTTGGCATAATTTTGAATATTTTATAGCCCGACAAACTGATGGGTGGAAGTTTTATATTTTGATTTTGTATCTGCAAAGGTTTTAAGCCAACTGTTTGGCTTTGCTTTGCAGGTGCGGAAACTGTGGGCGCTGTCTGCAAACCAGGTAAACGTACCAATCTTAAGTTTGGAATTTTTGGCAACAACCGGCTTGTTTGCAGCTGCTCCTGCTGCAGTGGCAAAATTGTGTTAGCTGGTATAACTTTGAAACCTGGATTAGTTGCTGCATCTATTGGACTTGGAATTTGCTGCAATATTTCATAATTATCAGCAAAGTCTGGTTCTTGTTTAATTTGAAATTCTTGGGCTTCAGCATCGAGGGGCTCAGATTTAATGAGCACATTTGAAGAGTCAAACACATTGGTTGATGTTGCATTTGTAAGCAAGGATTGTAAATCATCCGCTACTTCATGGTCAGTTTGTGGTTCCTCTTTTATTTGTATATCACTGAGCGAGAGATAAGTTGTGCTGGAAGCTGCTGAAAAAATATATAGTTATAGTTTGATTCTATGAAGGGGACATTTTCTCCGATAAAAAATCACATTTACAAAAAGAGAACAACTTTTATACTATACCCAGTATATAATACCTCTCATAAAATGCCTTTCATACTATACCCATCATACCATATACATCATGCTTGGATCATCATCTCACACCTAGCATGCCATACATGACATGATACTTGTGAACAAAAATAAACAGTACCATTTTTTAGTATACTGTAGATGGCATGAGTCATCATTCTGTAGCGTATAGGTTTGTGTTCACCAACGCAAACACAAACCCTACACTACACAAACCCAAACTACACACACTAAAATTTAAATGAACACAAACTTTATTATTCCATACCGCTCAAGTGGAACATCATAAAGTATTGTTTGTAATGCTTATGGGGGTCTTCTCATTGAGCAACTTTTTTTTTTTGACTTTTTTTTGCATTTATTTATAGCTTGGGTAGTTGTGAATATGCCCCTAAAAGGATTTTTAGAAATTCGAAATACTTTAGAAGACACAGCCTTTTTTGTGAAGCAAGGTCTTCGAGCTGCGGCATCATCAAAAGCTGGCAGAACGGCTCGCAGAGCAGAGAGGGCAGCAGAAAGCAGTTTCTACGAAAAAGAGGAAGGTGGCCTGTATGGAGCTGGCATCGCCGACTAATATTTGTAAGTAAAAATTGTCAGCTCTTTGGCGGCCATGATATCTCCAGTTCAACTGAACCGATTTTCATGAAACAAAGTGGAATCGACGCAGAATTGTCACCATTCTCGGGTGAACCTCGACCATAATTTTAAAAAATTTTTTACTATTTTTTTTTTACACTAAACTACAAAAAAAAAACCCGAAATTAAAATTTTTTTTTGAATGGCCGCCATTTTGTCAAAAAAATCACAAAATTAAGCTTGAGGTTCACCCGAGAATTACATCTATACTGATTATAACCCCGTTTTTTTTCCATTTCAGACGCTCCGGAGACCCGGAATCGTGGCCGCCGTGACGACACCTTTTTTTTTACCACCAACTTTGAAGTCTCATTACTTTTTGAACAGCCCACGTATCGAGGCAAAAAAATTTTTTTATTTACTTTGAACCTTTTGTAATACAATAAATAAAAAAGTTTTCAATTATTCTTTGCGTTTTCAAATAAGAATTTTTTAAAAAGGTTCCAAAAAGCGGGTTTTGAATGAGAAGACCGCCTTAAGTAGTACTCAACACAAACAGCGTTCAACAATTCACATTTATTTATTTTCTTATTTATTTATTTATTTATTTATCGTTCTTGATAGTTACAAAGATAAAATTATTGATTAATTATCGTTCTCGATAATGGAAACTAAAAAATTATCGAGAAATTGTCGTTATCGATATCGTTAATTTAAATAAGATAGCATAGTGGCGATAATTTATCGATAATTAAAACGATAAAAGTATCGATAAAACGTTGAAAACGATAATTTCTATTTTTTCGCGAGAATAATCAAAAAGATGAAATTTTAGCGCTCCGCTTTCTTTGTCTCTTTTAATTTTTTAATGATAAATTAATTTTATCGCACACTTTTATGTGATACGAAATTTGAATTAATTATATCGCACATAATGAATTCAACGTATTTAAAGGAACAATGTTTACCCCTTACATACCACAAAAAAAAATATTATTAGCGTTTTTAGCGTTTTAATTTGGCAATCTACTGTAAATCAACATACAAATTTTTTGCATTTTTGATAGATATTCATAGAAATGCATAATGCAAATATTGTCACTATAGAATAGTTTTAAAATTCAAACTACTTACGGAGTTATCGGCGTATAACTGTGCAGCGACTACGCTGGCTGGGTCATGTCCATCGTATGGACGACGAAGCTCCAGCGAAAAAGGTGCTCGAGGCGAGGGTCGCTGGTCAACGACGACGAGGGAGACCATGCCTCCGATGGATGGACCAGGCTGAGGAAGCCCTAACCGCACTTGGTGTATCTGATTGGAGAAGGCGCGCGCAAAGCAGAGGCGCCTGGCGAGAGCTGATGAGGTCGGCCGAAACCCGGACACGGGTTGTTACGACCACCTAAGTAAGTAAGTAACTTACGGAGTTATAGCTTCTTTAGTAAGCGATCACAAGTCAGATGATCAGATCTACAGATTAAAGGCACTGATCTTAATCCTAACCTTTGTATCTGTCAAAAACAGACCATAAATTCAAAATGGCTGATCATGTCAACATATATTGGGAACATGCGTACCAACCAAGTGTACCAATATAAAAAAGTCGAGATTCGTATGTAGACCACGAATATGTATAACGAGTTTTGTTCACTTTCGCTCCATTTACTGTACTTGCAATCAAGCGATAAGAAGTTTATTTTCAAAATTGTGATTTTTCAGCGCATTCTACCCCTCTTCCCCCTTAAAAAATTTCAAACTAATACTTACACTGTTGTGCTTGGCACTCTTTAGGCGCAATTTTAGCGCGTTTAGCTAACGTCTCCCCAAAAGCATCTACAGCCGGCTCTATATCAGTTTTGCTCACTGTAAAAATAAAATATACAGTTAAGACACGAAATAAATTCAAGTTAATTGGTTTCAACCGTTATTATTGGTTTCATTGCACACTGCCAGTGACGATTCAATGGATACTATTGTGCTACTGTAGTTCTGCATCAGTTTGCCACAAGTATTAGTGAATAGCTGCCAATGCTTGGCCAAATCCATAGAGCATGAAAACCAATCGCGACAATATGAGCAGACAAAACGTTTCAGCGCATTATGGCTGTGCATGTGTTCGATTAAAGCATTGCACGAGGAGAACTTATGATTACAAATCTGAGAATAATATAATTGTAATTGTAATTAAAAATAAATACAACTTCTTGGTTGTGCTATCATGTTACTTACGCTGCACATAATGTTGCGTACGTTATGTTGCCGATATTCGTGCAACTTGCATTCGTCTAAAGTAATGAAGAATTTGCCACAATGTTTGGCGCAAAAGAAACGATTTAGCCGATGCATGGCAAAATGAGTGTCTAGTTGCACCTGAGAACTAAAGGAGAGGGGGCACACGGTGCAACGCTGCTTATTCTCGAGTATGGTGCACAGGCCAAACTCAATGTGCTGCTCATAGCTGCGGCGCATGTTGAATGTTTGCTGGCATTGCGCACAAGTTTGCTGATAGAAAGTTTGTTTGCGTTTGCGAGCAGGCTGTGGAGGAAAATAAACAAAACATCAATCATTACATTTTAATTAACTTTTAATCGATTTATGTTGCTTATCTTTGAATCTCACCTTTGGTTTTGTCAAACAATTCATCATGAATTTCTTTTCATCCTCTGATTTTGCATCGACAGCATTAACGGTTATTATATCTGCCTGTTCATCGACCACCTTCATGCTTTCTAACTCAACTTGCGACAAGGAATTTGGTTCTTCTAAGTTTGAATTCTCCTCATCCTTGATCTCGAACTCTGCTGCAATATTTAAATATTATTAAATTTTATTAAAATAGATTATAAAAGTTTTATAATTTACTTCTATATGCCAACTCGCTGCATGCAATTTAAAGAAAGAAATATAAACGTTTACTTTAAAAAAATATTTTATAACGGTTTATTCAGTGAAAGTAGCCCAGCAAACAAAACTACTTTAAAAGCAGTGTGAGCGGGTAAGTTCAAAAATTAATAGGTGTATTCATGATTTGGTGTATTTGTTCTTGTGCACGCAATTCATTATTTAATTTGAAAGTTCTTAATTACAAATCCTAAGTTTGAATTGCAAAAATTTAAATTTGTGGAACACGTGAAAACATGAACATGAAAAACTTTATAATTTTTTTTTTAAATTTTATCACTTCAATCGCTGTTAGTGAATCAATTACGAAATTTTAATTAACTAGCGGCTAAATCGTTTCCCATACAAAACTTTGACAGGACTTAACAAATTTGTAGAGTTTACCAGGTTAGCAGAACTTAACAAATATAGTGAATACCTTATTTTTTCGGTTTTAAAAAAGCTGTCAAGTCGTTCAATTAGCTGTTAATTTGCAAGTTTCTACCATGGCTGACTTATAAGGTTGTCGCACGGCTGATCGCACTCTCTTATCAGTACCCATAATTATCAAAATCAGCCAATTTTGTGAATGAATGCGAAAGAAAAACGGGGGAAAAAAGAGAGTATTTGCAGATTTTCTGAGCTGTCAACTTCTACCATGTTTCTACCATGATACAATTATAAGGTAGGCTCACATTTAAATGGCTGCTCAAACAACAAGTTTTGCAACAACAAAGCTGTGAGAACGCTAAACGTCAAATGATAAAGGCAACAACAACAGTAAGAAAACTAAAATTCGACCAGCCGATTTTGACATACAGCTTCCTTCTTGCTCCAACTTGAGCCTACCTTAAAATTCCACTATGGTTTCTACTACTTTTTTGTTCACGTACTTTTTCTAATATTTTTGTCTTTGCGTGACATTTCTCTTCTCAATTCTTCTTTTACTCTCCCTGCAAGTACACTTCTTGCACAAACTTAATATCTTCTAGTACACTAAAAACATTTCATTAATCTCTCCGCCGCCCGCAATTTTTTCTTCAGTGAAAACATGATCAGACCCAAACTAAAAATTTTAAAAAAGCTTTTTTGACCATGTATGTAATAATCTCAAAGTTTACCACATTTTTTAACATTTTTCCATTCAGCTACTTCTTTAATTGGAGACATTTGCTGCATTGGAGAACTTTTCTCGACTTAAAGGCTTTCCTAGAAATGTTGAACGATTTCTGGAGCTCTTTTCGTTGAATATTTTGCGATGTGTGGAAATGCTTCATTTCCTCAATCTTGGCATGAAATTGGACGCAGGTTGTTTTTTTTTTGCTCTTGGTTTAAATAACTTTTATTTATTCCATTTTAATTGAATAACAAAACTAACTTTTTAAAAATATCCATAACGTTAAAGCATTCGTTACTAAATCAAAATAAATTTTTGATTTTTTATAGAAAAATTAATATTTTTTACAAATCCGACCAAGATTCGCAATAACTTTGTTGCTGATGAAGAGTTAGTAAATTTGTATGAGCTTTTTGTATGAGCTCGTTTTGTTTTTACTCCGAATCAGCAAACTTTGTTATCGATCCGCACCAAACTTATTCACCGGTTTCTGTAGTCGATAATCCGCCGGATTCCACAACCAGCATGATAATAGTATGTATATTAAATATAGTCATGAAATATAGTTTAGACCTGTCGCAAATTCTTAAACCGGCACCTAAGTAAATATATATTAAGCTAAATTTAGAGTCGATCGTCATTGTTTATTAAAGTTGCCCATATTTTGTAAAATTGAGAGTACGAATCCAAAAAAAGAGTAAAATTTTAGCGATCTTATCAGCAATAAATATACCATTAATCAACACAAAAGACAACAAAAATATATGTTTGAAATTTTCAATACTTAGTAGCTGCTGCACTCGTCAATTTCCCTATCAAATATAAGCTCTCCATAACATATACATACAACCGTTTTATTTCTTGACATTTGAAATATTTTCAATTACATTAATTCCTGTCGATTGAGTATAGAGTAACGCCTTTGCAATTGCCTCGAGGCCATCGCCAACTTTATGTAACACCTCCACCATGGTACTTTGAATTTTTAAACTTTCCTCTTGAAATTTACGATCGCGTTCATCCCGTTTTTCAAGCAATTCAATAATTTTTTTACACATATTATCGGTGGATAATTTTGGTTGCTTTTCTTCAATACCCGATGATGAAGTGCTGGGAGTTGTATTCTCAAAATTTATAGGTTGACAATTAATGTCAACTTCATTGAAATCATCGTCATTAAGAGCAAATTCTTCAACAGTTTTCATTTTTTGATTTTGTGTATGATTTGATAAGGGAAAATTAATTTCCGCTGTGTTCTGTAAGAGGAAATTTTAAAATTGATAAGCTAAGTAAAAAATAACTGTGAAAGGAACTTACATCAGCTGCCACTGGCAGATCGGATAAGCTTTTAACAGCAATGGCGCCAAAGGTATCCAGTGCTATACGTTCTAAAGGGTTCATATCATGGCCACAATTGAAATTAGCGTGTTGTTGTTGCTTTTGCAATTTTGCTTTACGCGCACGTGAGCGCACTTGATGACGCCAGTGTGACAGTGACTGAAATTGTGTAGAACAAAAACAAACAAAAAATATTTTATATAAGTCATCAGAATAGTAAGAAAATAACTAGATTAATTTTGAAATTGTACACATTACCATTTTCCACTCTGCACTAGAACGCGTTGGATTTTTCATAGAATTTAATTTTTTAGCCAGTTCTTCCCATATTTTTTGTATCCTCTTTTGAGAATCTAGGTTAGTTAACTCCAATTCAGGATGCATTTTCACAAAGTTGACATAGAACTGTAACTGATCGCTGGTTGTTCTTTTGTACATAAGTATTTTTTTTTCTCTGAAAAAAATTATAATTAGTAGATTAATTTAAAGGAAAATAGTTAATAATTACCTTTAGACATTCTTTTTTTTTTGCGGAAAATATAAACAAAAAAAAGCATAGTCAAACAAATTGAGAAGAAATGTTGAAACCGAAAAGTAGCCAAAAGCAATTTCCACTTTAGAGGTTTTTATTTTCACATAGATACTTGAGCAAGATTTTAAGACATCTGTAGCAGATTCTCAAACGCTGCACAGCATAAGATTTTGCCATGAAATATTAAGAAAAACGCATACTAAGCATGTGATAAAGATGATTTGGTCAAGAAATGCAGGGATCGACTAACTGCCACGCCCACCGCCTATACAACTGTGTGTGTACATTTCTTGGTCATAACTTACGTTAAACCTATGTCAGATTATTTCCACAAAATTTGGTGCATTAAAATTTTGTGTGAATACTAACGACTAAAAACAATTACAAGTGGAATCAGGTAACTACCCCCTCCCCCTCCCTCATCACCCATGCAAATGAGGTAATACTTGGCCACTACCATACTTTGTCAATACTGACGAAAAAATTAAAAAAAAACCTTGAGTAATCAGTTAACTATCGTATGAGCATGCAATCGATAGATGATCGAATAGAAAATCTTATAAGCAGAGAAATTTTGAGCAGAGTAAAATTTTAATATTTTCACGAATATGCAAAAATACTATATGTTGTTACCAAATGAAAGTTAAAAAACTTAGCTTTTAAATTATGTTTAAAATTGGCTTTTTAAGTTTATTTTTTATTTAAAAAACGTTCATAAAAAAAACGATCTCATAAAAAAATTTAAACCCGTTGTATGTCTAAATACATCGAGTAATCAGAAAAATGTTATCTTTAAATAAAACAAAGATTATTTAAAAAACTTTTCAATGGTACCAATATTGAGTTAATATCTTCAATAATTTCAGAGATATCGCGCTTTTATGTTTCAGCTTTAAACCACTTTAACCCCTAAACAAAAGAGAGCTACAATTTATTTTTGTGTTATCGTTCTTAGATAATTTGTTTTTCTAAATTTAAAACTTTTTAATTTTTACCACGCCTAAAGCAAAATTTTTTTCTAATGTTATCGACCATCTGTCAGATCATCGATCGATTTCGTATCTGCTCCTCTCCGCAAACCAAAACAACACGAATTTACGAACGCATCATTTCGCAAGAGATCTTCACTGACATTAATAGAGGGTTGCACGAAAGCAGAATGGGCGATAATCACAGCACCAGCCCGTAGTGGATCTTTTTTTTTATTGTTATATTTTTATTGCTTCAGTGTGCGTGTGTTTTACAGTGCTTTTTACAGTTTCCTTTATATTACCGTGATTGTATGTATTTGATATTTGATAAACGCGATAGAGTTGGACTTAATGCGCACCTGATAAAATGTTGGAGTAACCCGAAGTGACCAAAAAATTTCAACAAAATTAAAAATTAACTAATTACTAAAATAAATATAAGCAACAACCTTAGCTTAGCCTAGTTAACACCTACTTTTAATTATAAGTTCGTCCTCGACTTTTACTGCTGTTGGCGACGCTACTGTTCCTGTTGCTGTTGCCGCCACCGACAGTGCTTCCTGTTGCTCCTGCATTCGTCTTAACTGCTCTTCATACTCGCTATCATCATTATCATACGCTTCAACTTTGACCTCTACCACTTCCTCTGCCATTTTGATTACATTCAGCGTATAAAACCAATATATATCTATAATATATTTATGTATATTTTGTTTAAATTTTAATACTACTACAAACAGCAACGCTTAACGATCGACTAAAATATGACAGCGGCGCATAATCAAAGCACAACGGCAACTGTCAGAAATGATCGCCCATGCCAAAGCCATGTATGTAATGGAATGTCAAAAATTGCAACGTTCGCAGATTTGTGTAGTAATCACATATTATTGTGACTATTGGTCAATTCTGTGCTGCCACCTGATGCATTCACAATGACATCGTTGATATAGGTTTTTGGGCTGCATATGAGATATGTAAAAAGTAATTCGCGGATATAACGAAATTTTTTTAGCTATAAGAAACAATGGCATGATGAAGAAACAAATACATGAAAAGGCATTTTTTTTATTTGAAATTATTTTTTCTGTTCAATAAAATTATATTCAAAATAATGGCACGATAACGATTTACGGATAATTATTTTGTTAAAAGCAAAGAGATTTTCATACAAGAAATCTTTATCTTGATTAGCTATTGATTTTTCTTATTTTTGTTGTTTTATTGCTAAAAAATCTGTTTCAAAAATGCCTTATTTTCCGACATTAGCTTACGATTTGAAGTAGTATAGTATTGCTCAAAACATAATTTTACATAATTTAAGAAATAAAATATAATAAATAAGTTTATAATAATATAAGAAATAAAACCTAGTTCACAATTTGAATCTTATAAGAAAATATTCCCATATTTTAAGTTCTACTGTTTGAAAACCGTTATTTTCTTTTTACAAGAAAGTTATTTTCTAAAGTGTCAATAGCTGCATTCCCGTGGCACTGGATCAGATCAAATCTCAGTGAAACAGTTTTAGTTTAACTTTACTACAAATTGGCATTACTGGCGATGAAGTGCCAAAATACGAATGCGAGCAGTGAGACGAAAACTCGAATTAGAGTAAGTCAGATTTGACAACTATGTCCGTTTTGAAAAAAGTGCTTTAAACTTGGCAGCATTTTAAGTTCAGAAATAAAGCCAGGAAAAGAGCTGGTTCTAATTTTTGTTTTTGCATTGCGAATAAAACAAAGCCACGCTCTAGATCAGCGGCCATGGGAATGCAGCTAATATTAATGAGCAAAAATATATTTTATTCCAACAGTTAAAAAGTTTACAATTTAAGATTTCAACGCGTACTGCGTAAGGGGCATATTTTTCATTCTGTTTGTAACGCCAATAAAAAAGCGTGGCAGGTATAGAAAAGTATATATATTTTTGATCAACATCACCACTTGAGTCGATTTCCGTGTGTCCATCTGTCCGTCTATCGACATAATTACCGCTGTAATTTTAAAGCTATCGCGATAAAATTCAAAATATAAGTATCTTTTTAAAAAATTAAAAACAAATTCGCAAATGAGACAAATCGGATGAAAACCACGTCTACCTCCTATATAAAGTGGCCTTATATTAACCGAAAAATCTTTTAATATTCTGCTCAAATTAAGGAAAGGTCTTGAAATTTTCCACATAGGCTATGGAAAATATATTAGGATATTTAATGTAGACCATCACTATCGGATGAAAACCACGCCTACCTCGCATACAAATTAGAATTTTTTTGAAACCTAAAATCTCTTAAAATCCACAAAAATAAAAGAAATGTCTTGAAATTTTGCACATAAGCCTTGATGTTTAATATAAACCATCTCTATGATATTTGGCAAAATCGGATGAAAACCACGCCTACCTCCCATAAAAAGTGGCGTCACCAAAATATAAAAATTAGCTAAAGCAGCTAAAGACTTCGAATATACTTCAATACGGCCACGGGGGATATTTTAGCTTCGGTACCCTGCCGAAGCTCAATACCTTACTCGTTTTTAATGTAACAGATATTTAAAAAAACTATTCCAAAATCATAAGTAAAATTCACTCTTCATACTGAAAGATAAAATATTTAAACTTATTTTTTATAATGAAAATTTGCCAAACATGAAACTATTTTTAAATATCTATTTTGTAAAAAGAAAATAATTAATCTTATTGTCTTATAGAATGTTCACACCTAAACCAAATGAGCAAATTTTAATATCTCATAAAAAAGAGTTAACACTTATTAAATCTCATTTGTTTAACGGTTGTTTTTGTTTTATCATAAATTGTTTATTTAAATTTTTCTGTGCCGAAAATTTTTTGTTTAAATTTTGCTTTGAAGCATCTTCAGCAAGCTGTTTTATTTGCTCAGAGCTATGTTTACTATGAAATACGTTAAATTTATCTCATTTGCTATTCATTTCACCGAAATGAGTTGGAAATTTAAATTATAATTTGCATTAGAAATGAGCTAATTACGCATCTTATTTGTGATTTTTGACCGAAATGAGAAAATTAGAATAGGTGTGAACGTACTATTATATTTGTATGAGTTAAATATTAACAATTTCTTAGAATTATGAAATTATTTCGGCCCTAGAATAAATAAGTAATAAGAACATATTTATGGCTTAATATTAAGCTTTAAGGATTTGCTTCAATTTCGCTATATCAATAACAGTATTTTTTAATTCAAAGAACACCACTATTAAAATTAAAAAAATTTGTGATGGCTATATATTTTCTATACAATTACACAGCTTACTCGATATTTATTCAGGGTGGGTTCGTGGAAACGCGTAGCGTAAACTTATAGTTTTACGCTTCAGTATATATACGATATTCTTTGAATACCACTAATGGTTTTCTGCAAACAATATAAATTACACGACGCACATCATTTGCCTTGATCGGTTATATAATAAAAGAGGCATAGCCAATTTTTTACCTGATTTCTTCACCAAAAATATATTCTTAAAAATTGGAAACTTGAAAACAAACAGATTTTTTCCTCTGGCCATTTCTATTATTATATAATGGTCTTAACATAGTCAAATTGCTGCGACCGCGAAATCGTAATCTCTTTCAAATATTAATATACAGCTCAGCTTGACAACTTTTTCTAACACATTCAATATGATTGTGATTGTAGTGCTCATCAAGAGTTTAATTTTATTTGTTTAATTTTTCCTTCGGTTCCATCCAGGTTTTGTATTTAGTAAAAATATCACTGGTACACAGTTAACAAAATTATACTTACTCGCTATACTACACCTGGCTAAGTTTAGCGCTACTATGCCAAATTTAATTTAATTTAATTTATTTTATATCTATATTTTTGTACATCTAATGTAGAAATGAGATCTTTTTATTTCTAGTTTACCTTATGATTATATTATTGTGTATGATTATTCGATTTTACCATCCTTCGGTATCATTGTTCTTAAGTGTCGGTTCACATTAGCCTCTCTTCACCGACTCATTTTGATGTGAGGACGCTACCAAATGTTCACACACATCATTTGCCTCACTTTGACCTTGATTAATTCAATCAAAAAGTTCTTCGCTTTTGGAGTTATATTGAATAATAAATTTGAGTTTTATTGCACTTGAAAATATTACTTTCTCTTTAAATCAATTATCACTAAGGAATATGGCGCTAAAATGCTGAAACACAACAAAAAAACCAACCAACGACGAATGTCAAAACAAAGAGAACAAGAGTGAAACTCTTGCCTCACGAAAATTTCACTTTTCCTCATCCCTCTGTAGACGTCAAAGTGAGTCGGTTGAGTGAGGCCAGTGTAGACAAGCGTTAAAGGAACAACATATTCGATATTTCATGACAAAAATTAAATTGTCTGGCTGTTTTAGCAATGTTTGGCAAAATTTTTTCCAGTGAAATAAAAATTCATAATGCAATTTTTTGTAAATTAATTTAATACCTTGTGGACTTTTATGCATATATCAAAACAAAGCTTCCATCATTTAAGCATTACATTGATCGAAATATTAAAATGAATTTAGTCAGCTGTACTTTGTTCACATTTAATTAAATATCTCTCTTTATGCAAGTTCTAACGCCATCGTTGACTACTCTTAATGAGCTGCAAAGTGTTATCCAAATTCGATTTGGATGTTGGAAGAAACGGAGATGTTATGACCTCAGAAGGAAAACAAGTATAGAATTTTTTACTTAAGAAAACAACGTCATATTTCTATCATCAGTTCGAGGTTGAATAAAATAATATATTTTTTTATATTTTCAGCGAATATATATGTTAGCTGAGAAACGATAACAATACAGTGAACTTATAAATGCTTTTGTACTTCATTATGGCAGTACCTTCCAAATGCAATATTTTTTGATGTGGCAACTCTATGTATTGCTATTTTGACAGCTTGCAAAAAGACTATTGTGAATAGTACAAGAATAGTGTAAGAAATAAAACAACAATAGGAAAAACACAAATATAATTTGCAAAAATCATTTTTTTAGTGAAACACGTTAATTTAATATTTTCATATAAATTAACCATGAGCACCAGTGGCGATTCACCGCAAAACTTGAGCGAGCTCATACTGCGCGACGATGAAGAAATGATATCTGGTGGTAAGTGATGTAAAAAATGCTAATTATGAAATATTTAACTGCTAATTTAGATGATTCGGATAACAAGCAAAGTGGCTCCGTCTACATGTTACGAGAGCAGGATCGCTTTTTGCCCATTTGCAATATAATCAAAATCATGAAAGTACCAGTGCCAGAAAATGGAAAAATCGCAAAGGATGCACGTGAATGCATACAGGAATGTGTCTCGGAGTTTATATCGTTTATCACATCAGAGGCTATAGAGCGGAGCATTGCAGAAAATCGCAAAACTGTCAATGGTGACGATTTGCTATATGCATTTGCCAATCTGGGTTTCGATAACTATGTAGAGCCGCTGTCATCATATTTGCATAAGTTTCGTGAGGTAAATAGCAACAAATAGTTTGCCACTTGATTGCGTTTTAACTCATATTAAGCTAGAACGTAGAAATTAATTTGTATGCAATACATTCGCTGACTGGGGATATGTTTGGCTGTGCTCAAATACTTCGAGCGCTTCTCCCTTTTAATAGTTTGTGTTGGGGGTCCAAATGTCTAAATGTCTGGCTTGGGTCTGAATGAAATATATTGATTAAAATTCTTACATAGAAAACGCAAACTCTTACCTTAATAATAATTTGATTAATTAAAATGTTTTTATCCTAAAGCATGCCACAGGAAAATATAAGAAAATTTTTTTGCATTTTACATTTACAGTCAACAAAATCAGATCGAAATTTGTATAACGAAAATACTATGCTGCAAGACGATTCATCCAGTGATATTCGTAAGCCCTGAAACAAATATTTACTCGTTTATCTCAATCCAATCACTCAACAACAAAAACCAGAAACACACAAAACCAACATGCACGAACACATCAACCAACCTTATCCACCCACAGCACCACCAACACCCAAACAAGCATTGTATTTTTAAGCAAATATTGTTAAATCTTCATTTTTTTTTTATTTAAAAAAACTTATCTAACAATTATTGTAAGTACAAATTTTATATAACTATTTAAAAAACAAAACTTTTTATATATAGATAAAAAAAAAAAATTAATTAAGTTTTTATCTAAGCAAACTTAATAAATTACAAAATTAACTTTAAAGAAATAATGAAACTTTTAGCAACAAACGGAAACAGCAACAATGAACAGCAAGATCAAACAATAGCAACAACAGAAGCAGCGCCAAGTAATGCTACAATTTATGAAATAACTGAAGATAATGAAATTGTAGCACATCCGCCAGGCATTTCCATAACAGCTGTATCTGCGAACAACTCTACACATCATATGAATACACGTCGCACAACGCGTTTGTCACGCTCACATCACACATCTCTGCCAATCGTCACGACATCAGCAAACGATATCGGCACCAGTGCTGAGCACTTGGTTTTCTATGAAAACAATGAGCAGCAGCTGCATCAGCCTCAATTGTCCACACATACTAATTATTTAAATATGTAACTTGTTTTTTTTATCTTTGAAATTCTGCGGCTTTAAATGAATTGTTTTTTTTTTTTGTGTTAATGTCATACAAGACTTTAGTTATAAATTATATATTTTATTTTGTCTTAAGAAGTATCTAAGAATATAATTAAGATGTTGAAACATTTCTTTTGTGAAAATAATTTCCACATGTTTATTAATATTTTGTAGCTTAACTTAAAAGATATTTCTCCATATACTGTAACAAAAAGTATGCGATGATGAGTAATAAAAATTTCAATATTTATAAAGATTTTAGAATTTGACTTATGTTTTTGTCGTGTTTTGAACCATCAAAAGCTTTCTTTTTTGAAGGAGACCAAGTTTTCTGACGTTATGATGTAGCATATTAGTAGAAAACTGCAATAACAGCAGAGTTCCTTTTTTCTCTGAAAATTTTTGAAAAAGTTCAACACAAATATTCAATTTTTAAGATCACAAGAAAAAATATCTTTAAAAGCATTATCTCCTTTCTGGGAGATAATCCTCCTCTTCAATTCTGGGTAAAAATGTATTTATAATAACACTGACTGTTATATTGTTACCAATTACTACATATTCAAATAAGGCAAAGGTTGAACAAGTAGAAGGTCAGTGTTTGTTCGTTTCTAATGCTCCCATCTACTGCAATGACAGTGGAACAGTCATAAATTTTTATCGTCAAAAACTGTCTTAATATATACAAAACATTCAAATATAAATAATACCATTATTTGATGTAACGACAATGTTGTCGAATACTGTGACAACTCAACTACAACATATCAGGCAATTCTGGAATATGTGTCTTCGAAAGCGAATATTGCTTCAACAGAAATACCGTTTCATTCCGGCAAAAAAAGATGATTCCAACTCGAAATTAGCAGGTTTTAAATAAGCGCATAAGTAAGTTTAACAAATAAGTATGTTTAACAAATATGAGTTCGCGTTGATCGTCCTTGCTATGGCGACGGATCTAATATGTTTATTAAAAGTATATATGGAACAAAATTATGTAATAAAATATGGTTATTTTAAAAATATAAAAAAAAAAAAAATTTTTTTAAATAATTTCGACGATTACCCGAACGTCGACAACATTTTTTTATGAGTTTACGATGAATTTGTTAAATGATCACTTTGGTGATAGTATTTAATTTATAAGCAACTAGCTTATGCCTACAAGGTGGAGCAAAAGAAATCACCCAATGTTCTTTTGTTGTCATTTTTTTTTTAATGAGAAACTTTGTGCTTGTGCAATTTGTTTATTTAATCCAATAGAATTTATTCCATCAAGTTGAGAAAATGATATCGGCCAAGTGGCCGCCGCCAGAGTCGATGACCATACGGGCTCGTTTTATGACATTTTCCATCACTCTTGCCAGAACTTCGGGCGACAGGTTCTCACATTCTTAATGAATATTCTCCTTAAGGTCTTGAAGAGTCTGAGGCTTGTTGACGTACACCCGCGGCTTCAAAAACCCCCATAAAAATAAGTCTAAGAAATAAACAAAATGGCCATTTCAGCCCTTGAAAGGACTTTGTCCAAGTTTCTTATGATCAATTGTGTTGTGCGTGTTGTGAAAATGTTTGAACACAAATGATCGAGAACTGGACCTACATGCTTTATGCCGACTCTGAACGGCTCATGTTCTCAAGAAGCTGCTTTTCATGGCAGTTTTTACTCTCTGAGGTCTGCAGAGAGGTGATGGCCGAACAGAAAAATTAATTTAATTGAAAAAACTGTCTGTGTCATTTAGAAATTGAACAAGGGTACTCTGGCGTAAAGGGTTACGCACTCTACCTACTGCGCCATGACCGCCACAAATAAAAAGAAGTCTGGAGCGGTTAAATTGGGAGATTTGTTTGGCCAGTGTAAATCACCAAAACGAGAGATTAAGCGACCCGGAAATGCTTTCTTCAGAATATCGGTTCACTTCCAACTTCTTTTTTATTTTTTGTATCTTTTTTTGTATGTAGCTGCTACGTAAGGGGGTATTAATCCCTTCGTCACATCTTCGAGCACGTAAGAAGAAGATTAGTAAAGAATCCGAGTACCTTCTTTTGGCTATGAAGGAAGGATGCGGATGTCGATGTGGAGACAGATTTTTCCCAATTTTATTGTTTTTTCTCTAGCATTTTTAGCATTTTCTTTTTGCTGCCGTGTTCATCTCCGAAGGTATAAGTGCCTTTTTTCAATACTTGAGGCAATAAGAAAAGTTAGATCGCTTTAGAGAGGTGTTCGCCTACTTTCCGACTGGGTAGTTTTTAAAGAGTGCCTCAAAATCTTGAGTCGGTATGTGGCTGACTTTTTTTTTTCTATCCAAATCGATTCAACAACTCTGCTTACGACATTCACAGGTTTCAACATAACAGAGTTTATTTCAATCCGAGGTAAGATGCATATAGTAGAATAAAACCAGATAGATGCAGAGCTGCTTATGCTCTCTTTTTGTCAACCCTGTCAAAATCGTTCAAAATTTTTTCATTTTGCTATCATTTTCTATGAGCTTTGGCAGTTTTGAGTCTACGCTCTCCGCCTTGCTTCTACCTGGTTTTATTCTACTATGGAAAGACGATTCCCGTTGCCGATTCTTCTAATCCTATTTTTACTTTTATTTATTTATTTATATCAATTCAACATTTCAAAATGCTTAAAATTTTGTATTTTTTTCTTCAAAGCTGATAAAATTACTATTTCTTTACCCAAGTAAAAATTATTCAAAGCCGATAGCCTTAGCTGCTAGTGCTTTTAATATTTTATTGTAAATTTATCTTATAATAAAAGTTAATAATAATACTAATAAAAAAATATCCCTATATTCTGGTAACAGCTTTTAATAAATCAATCTTTTATATTTTATTTCATGAATATTTTTATTTATTATATATTGTATGTTAACATTTACAGAAAATAACATAAATACTTTTACTCAGCTATATCAATATATATATTTATTTATTTTGAAATTATTGTAATAAAATAATGTGTATGTATATCAAATTTAAAAGGAAGTTAAAAAATAGTAGCTTGCAAAAGCTGTTAGGCTTTTAGAAACAAAGTTTCTAAAGCACAAGTTTATTTCACTTTTTTGTTAAATTGATTTGAGAATTTTTACAGTAAAGAAAGTTAAATGTATGGACATATTATTTTCAATAAAAAAATTATTTTCAATCTTATTTCAATAAAAAAATAAAAAAAAAAATATTAAAAATCGGTCCCTAGAGAAATTATACAAATTATTGATTTCAAATTTTAATTTCCGAAGCCGATTCAATCTAAAATAAAAAATAGTGCTTTTATTAATTCAGCATATTTTTATTTATTTAAAATTAAGCAAGACATGAAAAAGCATATTTTTATAATAAAATAATTCATATAAGAAAAAAGAAGTAAAACTCTAAACATAAGCTACTGTTAGTTGACTTTTCAATGTTAAGATAAATAATTATTTTACATAAACGAAAAACTGAAGACACTGAAATCATTTTTAAATATTTAAGTAATATTTAAAAAAAAAAAAAGACAGCAAAACGAACACGCACGCATGTTAGTGCGTTATATGCAACAATCAATCATTTTATTAATATGATGACAAAGAAACGCTTGTCGTAACTTATAGCTTAAAGCTTAATATAGTATAAACCGATGTATTGGAAACTAATCTATAATATTTAGTTAAAAAATAATTTAGTTGTGTGCATTATTTTTATATTATTAGGAATCATCATTATGCCGCAGTTGAATGTACGCCAAATGTTTGAGCCAAAGATAATCATGACTAATCAAGCTTAATGCGTTTCGCTGTCACTTTCATTCAGCATGGCAAAAAAATCATCAAACAACAAAGCGTCGTCATCAATGTTGTCGTCCTCATTGCCTTTTGTAATTTCCTCCTGTTTTACATAACTAGTTGAAAAATCATTTAAACTATCTGTCGCCATGCCACTGCGACCAAACGATGATGTTGAGGTTGATGATGACGATGAGCTTTTGTCGTTGGTTGATGTAGTGAATGACCCAGTATTGGAGAAAATATTGACATCCGCATGACCCAGCGCCAGCGTGGGTATAGCTTCAGCATGTAGTTTACCGTTGTAAATGCAATTCGGTTCAAAGTGTTTGGAGCAAATGGTGTAGACATAGTTATGTGGTTGGGGCGATAATTTTAAATTATGCAACCATTTATTGCATAGATTACGATTTTCTGGAAATGTGAAAAGCTGTGTTGAGGATAATTTCGCGGATCTGTTAGAGGTTAAGCAATTTAATACAATGCAACCGGTTGATTGTGATAGGGAAGAATGCATTTTTTTCGGGTTGCTGGCGCTTTTAAGTGTTGGTATCTTTGGTTCAGCTGTCAAATGTAGTGACGGTCGAACACCACCTTTTAGCATGGAACCAATAAAACAATCAGCAGTAAAATGTGCACTACAGATTTTCTTGTCAGTATTGCGATAGAGTAACTCATCGATTTGCAGAATTTTGCACCAGGTTTTATACAGATCGCCTAAAAAATATGAAATTAAAATCAATCAATCTTAATTATATTTTAATGATGATTTTTCATCACCACTCACCTTTTGGAAAATTATGAAAAGTGACATTGTCGCTACTGCGACGTCGGCCACAATGTGGTAGACAACATTTGATTTCCATTTCTGCAGGGCGTTTAACTTGATGAATATTTTCATCAGCATGACCCAAATTGAGGGTCGGCACAGCCCACAAACGCAAACTATGCCCTCCAATGCAGTAGGGTTCAAAGTGAGCGCTGCAAACTTTATACGTGCCATCGACATATTTACGAGGATCGATTTTTAAATTAAAGCACCATTTAGTGAAAAGTTCAAAATCAGCTGGGAACTTGGAAAATATTTTGACATTATCATTGCGAGAATTCATAGTACAATTGGGAACGCTACAAGTGTCGCTGTCTGCGGCGGAAGTAGTTGTTGAGATGGAACTGGAGCTGCATGCTGGTGCAGATTTTAAACCAGAATTTAACTCATCTACAACCGTAGTTGATGGTGGTAGATGTAGTGTGGGCACTGCATAATTAGCCAGGAGACGTCTACTGATGAAGTAACGTTCAAAGTGCCTGCTACATACACGCATCTCATCAAAAATTTCATCGATTTTTAAACACTTCTGCCAGATTTTAGAATATTTCGCAAGCGTAGGAAATGGAAAAAGCAGCACATCATCCGAGCTGGTTTCGTTACGTCCACAGCCCTTCACACAACAAGATAGCAATTGTTTTTGCATATCACTCGTATATGAAGATGCTTGTCCTCCTGGTGGTTCCAACATTTGTAAATTTGGTTTAATAATGTTTGCAACGTCATTGTGGCCTAAATCGAGTGTTGGTATAGCGCCTCGTAGAAGAAACTTGCGTCCTATGAGTTCTGGCTCGAAATGACGGCTGCATAAAAAGTGCCGGTGACGTCGGCGTGAGTCATAGCCAATTTTGAGGTTATGTTCCCATTGCAGCTGCAGCTCAGTCTCACGTGGAAAACGAAATAGTTTGACGCCATCGCCACGTCTCAGCTTGCAATGCTTGAGAAAACAACGCACCTTATTCGTGCATAAACGGGTGAGTTCGAAATTGCTTGTTGGTTCACTCGAATAAATATGGCGCCGAATTGGTGTATGGAGCGGTAATTCGGATTTTATATTTTGCTTTTTCATAATCATTTCACTTATGCTAGTGTTTGACAATTTACTATAATGATCGTCATTTTCATTTAGGAAAATATTGTTATCGTTGTGGCCGAGAAACAGTGTAGGTACAGCAGATTTACGTAGAACATCATTGTTTGAACTCAGCATATTGGGCTCAAAGTGGCGTTCACAGATTTTGAACGCTTTTGCATTGGGTTCGTCAAAGTTATGGTTTAGCTTAGTATTAAATATCCATTTTTGTCGTAGCTCATAGTCTTTGGGGAATGAGAATAGACGCACTTCATTGTCTTTGGTCTGAATGCATCCACAAAGCGGTATTTGACATTTGCAGGAGTCATCGACGAGTGTTTGCTTGGTTTCCCCTAATGCTGACGAAGAGGAGAATGGCGGATTGGAACGATCCAAATATTCGTTGGAATTGAAGGATTCCGCTTCATTAAATGAAGACTTTTCAAAGGAAAATTGTTCTGCATCTGATAAGGAGCTTTAATGTACATAAAAAAACAAGAATGAATTTGAGAAACTTTAAGATATATAAGAAAAATCATATTTATCATATAATAAATGCGTTACCCTTTTGTGATTTATAATAAAAACAAAATTGTGCTGCGATGTGCCCGATATGTGCTATCGTAAACTGGAATGGAATCGCTACTTATTTTTTAAAGAAATGTAAAAATTGTGATGGGGCATGCTTGAATTGTACTGCGATGTGCGGTAAAAAGATTAAAAAAAAATCTAATTTTTGCGAATTTAAATAACGTAAATATTTCAAGGAACTTTTTAGAAATCGTACTGGATGTACTTGAGTTATGTTACAATGTGCCATAGAAAGCTTTAAAGAAGAATCCACAAATTGTCAAAATTTTAAAAAAAAAATGTTTAAAAAATTTGTTCTGAAAGCTGCAGGAGAAATATTGAAAAAAGGTATATTTATCGAATTTTAAGAGCGTAAATTCAATGTCACGTTTAATTAGGTTGAAGTGGGGTGGGGTGATGTGTAACACGTTTTTATTTGCTCCAATAAGTGTTAGAAAATTTAATTTTTTATCGTTTTAAATGCTTATCTAAACCTTGCCGAAGAACCAATTCGAAGTGAGTGTTTTCATAGCTGTTGAATATTTTGAGAAATGGATGAAATAGAACAAAAAGTTAAAATATGGCTTTTTTGTCTTTTCCAAATCGATGGGGTTATTTGTAACACAAACAAAATTTTGGTTAAAAGGCCAGGAACTTTAATTTTTGAATTTTATTTTGTCTTTTTATCTTTAGTAAAGTATAACAAAAAAAAAAACTTAACGAAATAAGAGCAATATCTCTTAAATATGTCTGAATCTCAATGCACACACACATAAATTAAAATAAATACAACTGATCGTTAACTTCAATAGAATATATGAATGGCTTTAGAATTGTAAAAAAACAAAATTTGATTTCAAACGCAAATTGCTTAATTGTCGGAAACATCCATATTGGAGTGAGAATTCTGACAAATAAAATGGCTGGTTCGATGCTTCAGACAGCTGGAATGAAATGGGCTCTTGCATTTGTTCCAATCAAGTGAATTTTTATCATTCAAATGTGTTGGCAAAAAAATCGCAACAAATCATGCAAAACTCGATTTTCTTCGGATGATGACGAAGAGTGCCGGCTTCGCAGCCGAGCACCCGCAACTTCTTTGCTGTTTGTTTGGTTTTCTTTTTAATTTTTTGTTTTTGGTACGTCCTGCAACTGTAAAAGTTTCTCTGGCATTGTTACAACACAGCTTTTCATTGACTTTCTACCACGATTGAATTTTGGTCTGGACTGAAAAGATGCCACTGATATGGATGGCATTTGAGAGTATAACGTGTTGCCTCTTCAATGGCAATTATAATGTGTAAGATGTGTTACACATCACCCCATGCAAGCAAACTTTTTCTCATTGATATTATTTTACCACGATGTAAAAATGCAAAACCTTTTGTTTCATTTAAAGATATTAAGCAATAACACATTTTGCATTTATACACTTTTAACATATGGTAAAATTTTTTTTCGAAACGCTATTTTTTGTAATTAAAAAAAAAATTTTTGACGAAAATTTTTCAGAACTCTATGAAATGTATGTCTGCATACTTATAACACGCTCTTAATAAATCCTATTTTTGTGCATATTCTTCAGGAATGAATGAAATGTTAAATTAATATTAAAATAAAAACACAATAAAATTATATTAAAAAATGTCTTCAAACACTTACGAAAAACTATGTAGATGGTGTCAAAAAAAAACATATTACATTTGTTTATTCACTCATAAATCAACATTTTATACAAAAAATAGCAGTGTTACACATCACCCCATGTTACACATTACCCCACCTCACCCTACTTTTTCATTGAAACTTAATTCTGTTATTAGTATTCAGCGATTAAAGACTACATTTTAGCCAAAAGTCATGAAGTTAAGTCGTTCTGGAAATTATAGGAATCTAGTTATTCTCTCGACGGCACATTATAATAACTTCACATTAGTGTAAAAAAAATTTTTAAGGCGTCATATAGTATCACACATCAGCCATGGCAGCACATTTTTTTTTTAATATACATGTTGACAGAAAAATATGTGACTTCTTTTCTGTTAAGAAAATGTATGAGGCAAGCCAATCCGGCTAAATGAGTGCCAGTTCAGGCATTTTTACAAACAAAATGATGAAATTTTCAAAAAAAGGTGGTCAATGCGGCAGGTCTTCTTAGGTTTTGAGGTCAAAAAAGTTATTTTTATTGAAACCAAAACATTTCGAAAAAACTTTTGGTGGCCACTCTAATGTATAGACGGCGGCCATTGTTTAGAAATCTATTTTTAGGTGAAATTTAATTTAACTGCTATTTTTTTTTTTACTTTTTCTATAGATATTTCAACTTCTATATCTACTACTATATAATGCTACTATTTTCTACTACCATTTCTTGCCACTATTTTGTGAACGAGTTCTACTAATAATCCCTAAGACAGAGTTTATACGTCATTCAAATTGAAGCATCATTCAAAATTTGTTGTTGTTTCCCAACGAAAAAATAGATAAACTCTCAGCGAGAGTGGAAATGAACTTTCAACACTTCATCGCATCAATCAAAATTTTGATGGAGCTCAAGACCTGCATCAATCAATCACAGGGTTGCAAAATCAACTTTTCTGGTACTTACAACAACACTTTTAGTCGGCAACGGCCATTCAATCAAGAGAGTAAAAGAGAACAAAAAATGCGATATTCTTCATTCAATTTGAATGACGTATAAACTCTGCCAAATACTTTTTAATACTACTGTATTCTATTCATGTTCTTTTATTTTGTCCTACTATTTCCCAGCACTTTTTTCTACTACTATTTTCTGTTAATATTTCTACTTCCATATCTATTACTACTTAATACTACTATTTCTGACTACGACTACTATTTTCACCTTTTCCTTACTTAAATTCTTGTCCTAGTCTTTATTCAAATCCTTACTCACGTCCTTACCCAAATCCTTCCCAAATCCTTGTCCAAATACTTGTCCTATTCCTTGACAAAATCCTTGTCCAAATACTTTTTCAAACTTTTGAGTTAAAAAATTCTGTGATTCATTAAACACGACTATTAACATTACATGAACTAGTTTCAAATGCACAGATATTTGATTCAAACAAAAACATGAAAATAAAATCAATCGATAAGAACATGGAATGATTTCTATAAGGAAATTTTTTTGCAAATTATGATTTAGGATTCGATTTTATCCTTTTTCTTAACATTAATATATGAAAAATTAAGAAGCATCTATTAAAAATTTCAAAATAGAATCATTTCATATATTGTATTTTAACTTTTACGCTTTCAATTTATAAAAATTTATGGAATATTTTTATATCATTTTCTCTTTTAAAATTAAAGTGCTGTTTATGCACTTGTGATACAGAAATAGTGTTTCCAAGTTAATAATATTTCAATTTAATATTTATATTGTTTTTTTATGACAACTTTGTGCGTATTACGCTGACCAGAAAAACAATAAAATAAATAAGCAATTCAATAAATTCCGTTTCGGGTAAAAGTTTTACTTATAACGCATGTGGCGGCCACACACATACTTTTTTCTGAAGTGCTGGTAGTTGATTTTTTTTAAGTTTGCTACATTTATTCTGCATTTTATTTTGCACCTATTTTTCTGTCCACTTGTTTTAATAAATCAAAAATGTTGGAGAAATGAACTTAATGTATATCGCATTAAAAAAATGCATATATATATATACAATAAAAACTTACCACTCTGGCAGTATAAATAGGGCATCGTCATCGATTTCATTGGATTCTGGTGGTGGTCGTTCATTTAAACGTAAATCGGAGCGACTTTTGGCACCCAGTCGCAGAGTGGGCACAGCCCATGGTAATAGGCTGCCGGCTTTACCAAAGCAATAATCCTCGAAATGCAACTCACAAACATTGTAGGTCCAAGGACGTTCGGCATTGAATTCCATTTGCAGATTATGCAACCATTTAGCTAGTAAACGCTTATCGCTAGGAAAACGAAAATGTCGTGCATTATCCAAACGCCGACGGCCACAATCTGTGACGCAGCAGGTGAAGGATTCACAAATTGTACGTGCATTACGGTATATATTACGCTGGTTATGACCCAAATGCAGCGTTGGCACTGAACCGAGCTTGAGCTGACGCCGCGTGCGTGTAAAACATTGCTGTTCAAAGTGATAGCTGCAGACACGTGTGATATATAGTTCATTCGGTAAAGGAGTCAGTCGACAATTGTGACACCATTTATGTTGTAACAGTGAATCTTTGGGTAGCATGTGCAGTTGCACGAAGTCATCATTGGTGCGACGTTGGCACGAAGGCAGGCTGCACGTGAGGTTTGAAGTGGAAGTTCTAAATGTTGGCGTTGTTGCGGTGCTTATAGTGCCAGCAGTAGCAGACGTTGGCAATTCATTAGAACTTAAGGAGCCGCCACCACTTTCGGTATGTGAGGTGTCAATATTTATACTCTCGATCGCGGTTATTTTGAAATTAAAATTTGTTTTAGCTTGTGGGACCGCTTGTGGTGACAGCGATGAGTCTCGTGACGGGGCATCCGATGGACCGTCGTCTTCTATGGCCTGTTCATGCTCTAAATGTGCTTGATTCCCATCCTTCAACCTCTTAATGTGGGTATTTGTATAAATAGTTGACGGTCGCTTGGAGCCCAAATGTAATGTTGGAACTGCCCATTGGATCAATCTTTGGCCATTGTAACAATGCCTAGCAAAGTGACGACTACATATTTTAAAGCCCCACGGTCGATTGGCGTCAAAACTTATTTGACTATTATGCAGCCAACGTTTGCGAAAGAGTGGATTACTTGGCAGCTTGTGGAGCACAACATTAGGCTGGCCCATGCGACTATTGCAATTTTCGATGCGACAATTATTGCATCTTAAGCCATCTTTGGAGCTTAGTGATGTTTCCAAATAGTTGTAAATGGAACCGTAGTAGTTTTTATTTTTCTCTTCTTTTATTTCTTTTAATGTGGTTTCTAATTTGTTTATATTATTTTGGGAGTCCATGAAGCTATCTGAGTCATATGTTGTAGTATACTGGTCGCTTAGTTGCTTTGAGTCATCATCATTGTTCTCTTGCAATTTTTCATCGTTCTCTTGCAATTTTTCATCGTTATCTTGCAATTTTTCATTGTTCTCTTGCAATTTTTCATTTTTCTCTTGCAATTCTTGCAATTTTTCGTTTTCTTCTGCATGCTTTTTATGACAGGGATTTTCTACCATTTGTATAGTTTCAGTTATTTTTTCTTCTTTGGGTGACAGCTTCAGTTTCTATAGAAAAAGGAAAAATGTTTTAATATTTATTTTTTTAAATAAATGCAATATTTGTGTTTATTTTTTTAATCTGTATTGTTTTCCGTGTTTTAATTTAAAAAATATGATCACCGTAAATAAGTTCATATTAAAAATATAGTCCAACAAATAAAAAGTGTTTGGTTGAAGCTGAGTAAAGTCCTGACCAAAATAAACGAGTCACTCAGTAACGAGTAAAAACGAAAAAGTTCGATTAAATGCATTTCAATGTTGTTGCCCAAATAAAAAACCGTAATTTAACGAAACTGAACGAAACAGCTTGACCATAGCTTTTGTTATGTAAGAACTGAACTTTAAGCGTCTCAGCTCGTCAGACATTCGTGACGTTGCTATAGTATCGTCACGTCTATTTTGGTAAGGCCTTAACGAGTAAATGCATTTTAATGTTGTTACCCAAAATGAACAAACGTTACTTATCGAAACTGAACGAAACGGTTTAACAATAAGTTTTGTTCTGTAAGAGCCGAATTTCGTGAAGTTGCTATCGTCTCGCTTCGTCTACTTTGGTTAGGACTTAACGATAACATTTTTTTTAAAGAAAACGTGATACTGATGAAGATTGAGTCGTCTAATTTTTTTTCTTTTCTACACTAAAAGTTTATTTATTATAAACACCACATATATAAATGCTTTAAGAGCTAAACTTTTGAAGTCAGGGACAAAGTTGTTCTTAAAAATATGTTATGTCTAAGAATGGGTTTACAAGAGCGTTCAAGATGCTGCCAGCTTAACAAAGAAAACACACGATTTTTGCCAAAATGATTGTTTATTCTTCCACAAAGTCCCCTTTTAGCTCGATTCACTTATTCCAACGATTTTCTAACATTGCGATGCTTTTTGAATAGTAAGATTTCTCAAGATCTTTGAATTACGCTTCAGTCGCTGGGGACCAAATCTGGAGAATATGGAGTATAAGGAAGCAGTTCCAAGCGTTACTCGTGCAATTTCGCCATGGTTTCAACCGATTTATGAGCTGGAGCATTGTTTTCCAAAAATATGATTTTTTCCTTCGATAAATGGGACCGTTCGTTTAAGATTTCGTTTTTCAATCGGTATATAATTTACAGTAATAGTCGCTGCTGTTGATTGCTTTTCCTTTTCTCAAATAGTCGATGAACAAAATGCCACTTGAATTCCAAAAAAATAGACGCCAATACCTTTACGACCGTTTGTTATTCTTTCGATTCTGGTGTATAGTGGTGGATACATGTTTCATCCATGGTCACTATTTTACGCAAAAAATCAGTAGGATTTTGTTTAAAAATGTCCGAACATTGTTGGGAAGTGCAAACACGTTCATGTTTTTGATTGATTGTTAACGAATGCGGCACCCATCTTGCAGTCAGCTTTCTCATACCAAATGTTCATGTAAAATTGAAACCACAGACCCACTTGATATGCCTATGGCTGTAGCTATCTCACGCACTTTTACTTTCTGATTGCCTAATGCGAAATCGTGGATTTTTTTAATACATTCTGGAGTGGACTGTTTTGGTGCTTCCCCGGCACCACTCTCTCTATCTTTCTCTCTCTTTATCTCTCCATCTCTCTCTACATCTCTCTGCCTCTCTCTTGCTCTCTCTCTCTCTCTTTCTCTCTCTATCTCCTCTCTCTTCCTCTCACTTTCTATCTCTCTTTCTCTCTCTCTCTCTCTATCTCTTTATAGTTCTATCTCTATATCTCTCTTTCTCTCTCTCTCTCTCTTTATAGTTCTATCTCTATATCTCTCTTTCTATATATCACTCTCTATCTCTTTCTCTTTGGCTCTTACACTAAAATCTTTCTTATTTTAGAAGAGAAAGAGTGTATATCAGGGATGATCTTTGGGGGTTTTCAGGGCTTTGTTGAGCCCTTTTTGATTTCATAAGCCCTGAAGCCCTTCCGTTCATTTTAAGCCCTTTTGAAAAATTCTACTGAAAAAATATCTATAGTTAGCGAAATAACTATATGTGCAATGAAACTAGCATGCGTACATCAGTGTAGATTTCGGTAACGGTAAAATGTAAGTATGCAGAAAATTTGTTGTTGCCTTATTAATAGGTGTACTAAGAATTTGCTTGTCCTTTGCTCTCAAAATATTCTATTTGAATAAAATAAAATAAAAATTTATATTTTTTAGAATTGCTAAAAGCTTTATATTTTTTAGAATTGCTAAAAGCTTTATATTTTTAAGAATTGCAACGAACGGTTAAAAAACGAGAGTGAAAAAAAGCACATAAAAAAGTTCGAATTTTTTTTATTTCCGGAAACAGTTTATTAGAAATCTATTTGGATATCTAGTTGGAATTTTTTGATTTCCGGAAACAGTTCATTCGAAATCTATTTAGTATTCGTGATCATGACGGAATATCCAAATAGAAAGTATTTATTATTGAATTACCACTAAAAGCCCCATTCTTGTCAAAAAACCCCTATTTTTGTATGAATTTTCGCCCTTTTACAACTAAGCCAGTATCATCCCTGGTATATACAGAGAAGTTTCACTTCTTTACTGCATACACGATAAACTTTTTCTTTTTTTTATTAAACAGAAAGGCAAATGCTATATTTATGTTATCTTACCTTGATATCTTGTTCGTTCTTGATGTCACTACTGATGACTTTGAGGGGTACATCTTCGGAACATTCACTTAGTTCAAATGATTCAGTCTTTTCTATATTATTGGTTTCACACTTAAATGGTCGCTTTTTGCGTATGCGATTGATCAGCGGTTCACTATCTTCATCACTACTACTCTCCTCATTTTTGGGTTCATTCTTTTGTTCATGCTTTAATTCAGCGTCCACAAGTTTCGCATCATTCTTAGGTTCAATTTTAAATTTCGATTCTGGCGTTTCTTCCTCCTTAATACTTTCCGATAATTTCTCGGCCGGATTTTGATGTATTGTATCTGGTTTATCGTGTCCCAGATGGAGCGTTGGCAAAGCCCATGTGCGCATCCGCTTGCCAATACAAAGCGGCTCAAAGTGACGACTACATATGCGTGCATAAACACCTTCATCTGTCTTAAGTTGAGTGTTATAGAGCCATTTGTTAAAAAGCTGGGGATCATAACGTGGAAATTTATAGAGCATTGTGCCAGTTGTGCATTGTTGTGCATTTGTGCAAGATGGAATGCAGCACAGCTTGTCGCCAACGTGACCCAAGCAACGGGTTTCTAATGTAGACAAATCAGGGTTGGGAATAATTTGTGAAGGTGGAATATGCGGTGGCAGATTAAGTGTAGGCAAAGCCCAGGGACGCAAGCGTTTCGAAGGTTCGGCAATTGCATGCGGCTCAAAATGCAGCGAACATACTTTGTAGAGATAACGCTGATGATCAACTACTTGAATTTGAGTATTGTGAGACCATTTGTCATGTAGATCTCGATTGTAGGGAAAGGTGTGAAGCTTAACTTCACCAAGTAACGTGTTACCGCTGCAACCAGGCACGCTGCAAAACATGCCGCGTATACGCGTTGAATTTGACACTTCGTCGTTAATAGCTGCTAATTGGTCTAGTTCCAAAACCATTGCTTCGTCGGATTCGTCAGCGCTTTTGCTAAGCTCCAGCATGTTTTCGTAGTTGTAATCATAGAATATTTTAAAATGCATCATGCACAGTCGACCCGCTTCATCCTCCTGTATTCCTAAGCTTTCCAGCCAAATGGCTTCAAGTTTTGGATGCTTTGGTATGCTGTAGAAGTTAATTACATCCTTTGCGCTGGTGCGCTGGCAGTCGGGTTGACAACACTTATCCTCCGACTTCGCAATGACTTTCTTGCGTTTCTTCTGCTCATACGGTGTGGTAGACAGCATATCAGGCAGCACTCGATGTATGCTCTCCAGATCGTCATGACCCAGCTTTAGGGTAGGAATGGCGCCGAACAGCAAACGTCTGAGACCTGTACCAATGCAGAAATCCTCAAAGTGCTCGCAGCAAACGCGATAATACTGAAAGACATCGGGTGTCGGCTTCAGCGTCAACCTCAAGTTCTGTATCCATTGTTCAAATAACTTGCGATTCCTTGGAAAGCCATATAGCAGAACATTATCAAACTGCTTGGATTTGCCACACTCTGGCACACAACAGTAGGTTATATTCTCTGGGCGCTCAAATGATTCTGGATTTGCTATAATATCGTCAGCGTCGTTGTGACCCAAGAAAAGAGTGGGCAGCGCGCGTAAACGTGGACGCAAGTTGCGTTCACCGAGACAACGCTCCTCGAAATGTATGCTGCAAATGCGCATTTTAGGTGCCGTACATTCCTGCGGCACCAACCTCAGATTGTGACACCAGTTCTGCAGCATGTACGGGTCTTTAGGAAAACGGAAGAATCTGACATTCTCCGACTGCTTGGAGCTTACGCAGCCAGGTACTCTACATTCAAACTCCTGTTCGGAGACTGTCGAAGGTGTAGCACAGGTGTTGGCAACAGCCTCCAGATCATGATGGTAAATGTCGTCGTCGTTGTGTCCCAAATTGAGCATAGGTATAGCACCTACACGTAGACGTGTGCCAGCCG
Organism: Coremacera marginata; assembly: GCA_914767935.1. NCBI lineage: Eukaryota > Metazoa > Arthropoda > Insecta > Diptera > Sciomyzidae > Coremacera > Coremacera marginata. Next base: position 164,162,385 of record OU612045.1, read on the forward strand.
ATGTCAAGCAATGCTCATCAAAGTGCGTACTACAAATCCGAAAGGAGTACCGTGCCGCCTGATAGGCGTTATGTTTACAATTGTGCGCCCACTTGCGCAACAACAGCCCCTTTTTGGGATAGCCAAAGAGCTGGACTCCATCCTGTTTGGATTTTAAGCACGAAACGATGGCGCAGTAGTTACTGCGTACGAATTGCATTTCGCCGCATGCCTTCTCCTCAGCATGATATTTGTGCAGCTTGAGACTGGGATGAATGTGCTGCTCGTGTCCTAGTGCTAGGGTGGGTAGTGCCCAAGGTTTGAGTTTTGTTAGGCCCACGCAGTGGCGTTCAAAGTGATCGGCGCAAATGCGCAGATCGATTTCGGCGTCAGTGGGAATGGCTATGCGAAGATTGTAGCACCATTTCTGAAGCAGCCAATTTATTTTTGGAAAGCGATATAGTTGCTCATTGCTTCCGGGACAAGTGGCAATGCAGCAGCATTTAGTTCCTTTATTTTCTACTGGTTTTGCGTTATCAAAGGCGATGAGCTCATTGTGACCCAAATGTAGTGTAGGTACGGCGCCATTAGGTAAATATTCCAGATCTACTTGGGCAGTATGTGCAAAATGTTGACAGCAAATTTTATAATTGACGCAATTTTCAGCTTCCAACTTAAGGTTTGAGCACCATTTTTTTAGCAATTTTGGGTCGTTGGGGAAGTCAAACAATTTACACACTTCTTGAGCGCATAAGGCGACGGTACACAAATCTGCTGCGTTTTGGTTTAAAATTCGGTCTGGGTTTTTATGGGGCACGGATAGCGAGTGCCCTAGTTTAAGAGTTGGCACTGCACCGGGTTTGAGTTTGTGACCCATTATGGCAGCAGGCACAAAATGAGCACTGCACAGCATATGAACATCATTGCTTTGGTCTTCAGATATTTTGAGATTCTCACGCCATAACTGCCAATAACTCGCATTACGTTTGGGGCATTCAAAAAGTTCGACGGCGTGCACTTCATTACAATAAGTTGTTAAACTGCAGCTTAGGTACTTGCTGAGGTCTGGATTTTGATGCATCACCGGCTCATCGTGACCCAACTGCCTCGTGGGAACAACATCGGGCCAGTAGGTTCGATCGTTGAGTGCATTGGGCTCAAAATGCGCCGCACAAACTCGGCGTTTAGTGTGACTCGAATCGGTGTTGCGGGGAAACCGCAGATTATCGCACCATTTCTGTAGCAATTCCGGGCATTTTGGAAATCCAAAGAGACACATAGATTGCGTGTCGTCTTTTGAGGCCTCGCATTGGGGCACGCAGCAACGCCACAGATAATCGTCGCTGTTTCCGTGTAGCTGTTGATTTTCACATATTTCACCTTGATGTCCTAGCTCAAGCGTGGGCAGAGCCCAATGTCTGAGTTCGTTTTGAAGGAAGCATCCCTGCTCAAAATGAGCGCTACATAGCTTGCGTTTAGATGCGCTTTGCTGCTCTAGTTGTTCATCGGTCAGTCTTAAGTTATGCAACCATTTCTGGCGTACATCATCGGATTCGGGAAAACGATGCAAACGTTCCGTAGTTGATGTACGTCGTCGCTTGCGACAGTGTGGAAGACAACATTTTTGTAGCAAGCTGCTAGGTTTTGGATTTTTAATTATATCCACAGAGTCAGGGTCATAGCCCAGGTTGAGTGTGGGTAAAGCCCAGCCTGGCAGACGATTTTTGTTACCACCAGCTCGGCAGCAGTGTTGCTCAAAGTGAAGATTACAAATGCGCAGATTTTTGCAGTCATCCATGTTGAGTTTCAAATTATTTTGCCATTTTTGTAACGAATCCGATTTTAAAGGAAATTTGAAGAGTTTAATGCCGGCGTTATCATCACGTTGCTGACGACAGTCGGAAACGCAGCAGATCTGTGCCTGGACCAAGGCTGGCAGGTCTTGAATAGCAGGATTTTTATGAAGACTTAAATTAGCAGCCGGATCCACATTAAGCTTGAGCGTGGGTATAGCCCAATGGCGCAATCTTTTACCTATGCAGTAGCCTTCAAAATGAACGCTGCATATCCTGAGATAGCGGCTGCTTTCAACATCGCTGAGTTGTAGATTGTGACACCAACGCTGCAGAATGTTAGTATCGTTTGGAAAACGCCACAACTGAGTTGAACTATTGCAATCCTGCACACAGCATGCTCCTGCCTGTTGCTCAACTTGTGTTTCTTCCTCCTCCTCAGGATTTTGATAGATTTCAACTGAATCGGAGTTATTTAGTTTTAGTGTTGGCAACGCCCAGGGACGTATGCGAGTTGCGCCAAAACAACGTTCCTCAAAATGCAACGCACATACTTTGTACAAATAGCGCCGATGTTCATCGAACACAAGATTTGTGTTGTGACTCCATTTCGAGAACATCTCCGGATTTTGTGGAAATTTCATGAGTTTAATGCCTTCGCTATTGATGCATTTGGTGTGGCAGCCCGGGATGCTGCATAGAAAAATACGCCAGCGCGGCGAGTTATAGATGGTGTTGTAGGTTTCAGCTAGCAAGTTGTTATCATTCTCTACCGCGACTCCATCTTCTGTCAGTTGACTCCGACTCTCAAAGGCAGTCATAAAGTGTAGTCCGCATAGTCTGGATTTGCTGTTGAGGGTGTAGTTTTCTATTTCCAATTTACACCAGCGCTCTAGCGTTTCCTGGTCTGTTGGCATGTCAAATAATTGAATTTGTAGCTGTTTATAGCTGTGGCAAGACGTCAAGCTGCATTTGCTAGCTACAATAACTTCAACTTCGCTCTTGTTTAGTGGTAAACTGTTTTGATGTATATCTGGGTCGTTGTGCCCCAAGTTGAGAGTGGGTATGGCACCGAGACGTATACGAAACGCGACCTTACAGTAGTCCTCGAAGTGGTCGCTACAAACCTTGCTGCCGCTACGCATTTTGGTGTCAGTCCCCAATTTGAGGTTATGCAGCCACTTGAAGTAAAGTGTACGATTTTTGGGAAAGCTTATCATGTGCACATCGTCGTTAAGGCGCGTTTTGCCACAATTTGGTACGCAGCACATTATGACAGGCGTATTTGCAGCGGTTAACTGTAAGGTAGTCTCCGGGTAGTACAACTCCAGCGCGTCATCTTTGTGGCCTAATAGCTGCGTTGGCATGGCCCCTACAATCAGTTTTTGCTTCCCTACCCAGCCTTGTTCAAAGTGTAGATTGCAAATTTGCAGTTGTTGGGAATTTTTTGGCTGCAACTTGAGATTGTGACACCATTTTTCCAGCAATTCTACATTGTCCGTCGGGAACGAAAACAGCTTAATGCCATCGTCCGTCGTGTTGCGCGAACAGTTCACAATGTCGCAGCTAGTTTTAACGCTAGCCACTTCGTTGGCATAGTTATCTTCAGCATTGTGCCCTAAGTGCAAGGTGGGGATAGCCCCAAAGCTGAGCATATTCGGCGAACTTTTGCAACTGGGCTCAAAATGGCGACTGCATACTTTATAGTTGCGTCGCAGCGCCAAGTAGCCGTCTTGCTTGGTATTATGCGCCCATTTTCGCAACAACGTACTGCGTTTAGGAAAACTGAAGAGCTGTGCCGCCGGTGTTGTCACCCTGCAGTTGAGCACACAACATTTGTCTTTGTCCAAATTAGGCGCCGAATTATTGTAAAGGGGCTGTTGATGACCCAAATGTAGCGTAGGTATAGCCCAGGGGCGTGGTTTATTATGATGCAACGCATGTTTCTCAAAGTGTAATGCACAGATGTTTAGACGCAAACGTTTCTTGAATGGCTGTTGCGTATTGTGACACCATTTACGCAGCAGCAACTGACTGGGTTTGGGAAATGCAAAGAGTCGCACCGAACTGCCGGTACGATTGTTGCGACAGCTTGGAATACAGCATCGTTTCGATTTCGTTGGCTGTGGCGTGGAGCATTTGATCGGGGGTATTTCTGAATTATTTGCATCACTGTCGGATGACTCATTAACAGCTAAGTCGTCATCCTCACCAGTACTCTTGAATTTTGCCAATGGCAAGGCGCCTTTTTTAAGCTTTGTCTTGAAGCGCACGTCGGACGAAAAGTGCGCCACGCACACACGACTGCCTTTGGTGTTGGGCGCATCAATTTTAAGAATATCACACCATTGCTTCATTAGTTTGGGCTGTTTGGGAAAGCCAAACGTGCGCAGATTATTGTCAACGGTGCGTCGCCTGCCGCATTTCGGCACACAACAAATGGGTAAATAGTGTGGCTGACTGCTGTGTTCATTTGCAACCTTTGAAACCTTAGCAACAGAGATTTTTGGATTTTTATGCAACTCAAAGGCAGTCGGATGACCCAAGTTTAGGGTGGGCAATGCCCAGGCGTACAATTCTTTATTAGTGACAAAGCAACGCTTTTCAAAATGTTGATTGCAAATGTGCTGCAGCTCTTTGGGCGTAGCTACAGGCAGCTGCAGATTGAAACACCAGCGTTTGAGCATTTTCGACTCAGTGGGAAAGTCAAAGAAGCGCACGCCATGTTGTAGGCGGCTCTTGCGACATGCTGACACGCAGCATTTGATAAGATCTAGTTTACGTTTGATTTTGCATCCAGTCAAGAGCGACAGGTCCTGTTGTTCCTCGTCAGGTTTTGGCGTTTCGACAGCGGAAGTATTCAGTTCCGAGTGATTTTGATAAAGTTCTAAATCGGTATCGTTGTGTCCCAGTTTCAGCGTTGGTATAGACCAGGAACGCAAACGTCCCATTTTGCTTAGACATTCCGCTTCAAAGTGCAAGCTACAGATTTTGTAGAGTGGACATTTATCCCTTTCAACACAGCCTTGCAAATTATGTAGCCACTTATCGATGAACTCGGTGTCTGTGGGAAAGTTGAATAGTTTAATTGCATCGGCATCGAAGGTGTTGTTTACGCAGTTAGGTACGCAGCATTTGCTAGATTGTGGTCCTAAGAGCCGTCGTTCCCAGCCCACTAAATCAGGATTTTGATGTAGTTTTTTCTCGTCGGCATGCTGCGGCAGTTTCAAAGTGGGCACCGCCCAAGGACGCAAACGCTGCGCGTCGGTTAGGCAGTGGGGATCGAAATGCTGTGTGCAGACTTTGTGCAAATGACGACGTGTCTCATCCAATTCGACGCCTGTGTTGAAACACCATTTCTCGCAGAGTTCGCGATTGTAGGGAAATTGATAGAGTTTTATGCCTTCGCCACTAAGCGAGGTGATTTTACAGTCGGGCACACTGCATGACATGCTGCGCGTTAACGAAGAATTGCTCGAGTGCGCATATGCGGTAGCCAACACTTGCAGCTCCTCTTCGAGTTCACTATGTGTCTCTAATAGCTGCTTGCAAGCATCTGATGTTTGTTCGTACAACTCTATGAAGTGCAAGCCACACAATTTAAGATACTTGGTTTTTGAATCTGGGTCAATCTGCAGCGATTTGATCCACAGTTCAGCGACAATGGGCTGCTTAGGCATTGCATAGGATTCGCGCAACGCCGATTTTGTGGCCATGCAGCCAGGGTAGCAGCATTTATTGGAATCAACTTCATAATAATCGCTGCAGGCTGCAATGGATGGTTTTTCTGCGGTACTATTGGGGCGTGGTCGCTTGAGGCCGTACCAAGCCTGTAACTCTTCGGGATCGACTTGATAGATATCATCGCCATCGTGGCCCAGCTGCAATGTGGGTATGGCGCCATAGTGCAGCCGCTGCTTCCCAATACATTGGCGCTCAAAGTGTTCATTGCAAATGCGGTATTTCTCGCGGTCCGCAAAATCCAAGTTCAGACGCAGATTATGCGTCCAGCGATAGAAACGTTCAGAGGTCTTGGGAAAACTATTGAGTTGCGCCTCATCATATTTGCGTGAACGTCCACAAGATGTGACGCAACATTTAAAAATCTGTTCGGTGCTGAAACGATCTTCGGGTTTAGGATTGAGATGCAGCTGCAGCTCGGCATCGTTGTGGCCCAGCAGCATGGTGGGTATAGCCCAGCGGAAGAGACCACGCGGTCCCACACACATCGACTCAAAGTGAAGATTACAAATACGCGTCTTTTGACAGTCCACGGGATTGAGTTTCAGGTTGTTGCACCACTTCCATAACATATCCTCATCGTCGCAAGGAAATCTGAACAGCTTGACACCATCATCGACTCTGGAGCGTCCACAGCCCGCGATGACACATTGCATTTCCTGCTCCTCAAGAGGCGGCAGATTAGATTGGAATATATCTGGGTCATCGTGTCCCAACTTGAGCGTAGGTATAGCACCTAGGCACAGGCGAACAGGACCAAAGCAGTTCTCTTCAAAGTGTTCGCTGCAGACACGAAACTGGCCACGCGAGCATTCGCCAGGTTTTTGTTTGGTATTGTAGGCCCATTTGCGCAGCAGCACACGATTGTGGGGATAAAGAAAGAGCTGCACACCGTCTGCTCTGCTCTTGCGGCAACTGGGTATTACGCATAGGCGTTCCGTGCGTAGCTTAGCCAGTTTAAGCTTTTCTGGATTCTGATAAATTTTAAAACCTGGTGGAACATTGAGTTCCAAAGTAGGCATCGAGTTAGGCATTGGACAGCGTTTGGTCAGCACATGAGGTTCAAAATGCGAGGAGCAAACTCTGCGATGTGAACTGCTAGCTGTGGCAATGGATATCTGCAAATTGTGACACCATTTCTTTAGCATGCTCTTGCTGTAGCTCGGGAATCGAAATAGATGCACTTTGCCATCGCTGCGTTGCTTGCGACAGTGCGGCAAACAGCATCGTGGTGCATAGCCTAACATTTTTACTGATGACAACGCAGTCATTTCCTTGGGATTCTCAAAAAGTACTTCAGCGGAAGATTGTGGCAGATTTAGCGTCGGTATGGCCCAAGCGTGTAGACGTTTGCCAATGCAGTGCAACTCAAAGTGCAAATTACAGATGCGTGCACTAGGCGTGAGTGTTAAATCCTGTTGTAGATTGTGTGACCATTTAGCTAAAATTGATTCATCGTCGGGTATTGGATATAATTTGACATCGTCATTTTTGGGATTGCGTTGGCAACTTGAAACGCAGCATTCGGTGGCCATGGCAGCGCTATTGCTAACTGCCATTTGCTTGAGATAAATTTCCTCTACCTCAGCCTCACTAGGCAATGGTGTAATCTCCTCATCGTGCCCCAGCTCCAGTGTAGGTAAAGCCCAACGCTCTAGTCGCTTTATGCGTATGCAGCGACTTTCGAAATGCCGCTCACAAATGGCGTCGTTAAAGAGACGCGTGCCATCTGGCATGGGACGACGCAAATTATCGAGCCATTTCTGTAACAGCTCCGGTTTGTGTAGTGGAAATCGATGCAAATTTGCCTTATCGCGATCACGATTACGCCGACACGTTGGCACGCAACAAGTTTCACGTATGTGTAGTTTTTTTATTATCTTCGGATTGTGATGAATATTTGGATCATCGTGTCCTAGCATCAGCGTAGGAACTGCAAATGGACGCATGCAACCGCCTATGCAGTAAGGCTCAAAATGTATGCTACAGACGCGAAAATGTTTTGGTATTTTTTGTGGATTTAGTTTTAGATTGTGACACCATTTCTCAAGCATTTCTGGCCGACCAGGCATTGTATGCATGCTTACACTGTCAGCATAACGATTACGTTTGCAGCTAGGCAAGCTACATGTATCGGGCGTTTCATACACTGTAGTACTGGTCGTCGAAGAAGACGATGATATAGAGGAATTTGAATGCATGGTATTCTTTGAAGAAGAAGAACTAGTTATGGTGTAGATGTCGTTGTTGTAGATGTTCGGATCGTTGTGTCCCAAGTGAAGCGTAGGAACAGCACCTAAAGAAAAAACGTTCAAATTAGTAATAAATTAGAAAAATAAGATGGTCAAAAATAGATGATTCTTTGTTAAAAAGCTTCTATTAACCTATTCATGCATCTAGAATAGGTCTGGCCAGTTGGATCCTAAAAGAACAAGTTGGGTTTTTAACTTTTTAGATTCTGTGAACTCCATTCCCAACAATAGATTCTTCGATTAATAGGTTGCATTGGGTTATTTATGAAGATACTTTGGGTTCTGTGGATTTAGATTGTCTATGGAACTTCTTGAGTTATTGGAACACTTTTTGTATATTTTAACTTAGTGGATAACAATTTATGAATCTTTGACAAATAGGTTGGTCTAGGATAATCAATGGAACTAGTAAAATCATTTTCGGGTTTTGTGGACTCCTTTAACAACGATCGATGGTTCTTTGAATTATTCGGTTATCAGTTGAATTATCTATGAAACAACTTGAGTGATTGACACTTTTGGAGATCTATGGACTATAATTTTTCTAAAGGTTTCAGCGGGATTATTTTTGGAACTTGGTGGGTCATCTTAACTTTTTTGAGTTTTGTGGACTGCTTTGACAACGATCTATCATTCTTTAATAAATAAGTTCCATTCATATTATCTATTGAACTAATTGATAATTGCAAGTTATTTAGAATCTATGAACTCTTTTGAATTAGGTGCCACTGGGATTATCTTTGGAACTAATTAAATCATTTGAACTAATTTAGATCTATGAACTTTTTGGACAACAGTCGACAGTTTTATTAACCCGAATCCGTCCCTTGTGTCAAATTGACACAATTTACAAATTAATTTTAAAGCAGCGTTATCAATATACGTATATTATCGCTATCAATATAAAAAAATATAAGTTCATCAGCCTGTACTTCTTGAAATACCTTCAAGTCAATATTTGGTCAGAAAACTCATTTTTCAGCTTGTGGTGGAGATTAAAAATTCATTGTGTCAAATTGACACAAAAGGGACTTTTTTGTGTGTGAAACTGAGGGACGGATGAGGGTTAAAAAGGTTCCATTTGGATTATCTATTGCAGTTTTTTGAGTTCTGTGGACCAAATTATAATGATTCGCACACAAACAGATTCTACTAGGATTATCGATAAAACTAGTTTAATTTTTGGAGACTTTTTGTATTCTGTCGACTCCTTGAACAAAAATCTGATTCTTACACAAATAGATTTCCCTAAAACTTTATATGAAACAAGTTGGATCATTCGAACTTTTTTGGTTTTGATGTACTCAGTGAAACCTGTTTGGAACCAAGTTAGTTGTAGAGTTCATCCAGGAAGACATTTATTGGTTTATATGTATGCGCTACATAATATATTTCTGTGACAATATGCTAGTTACTTGAGTCGAAAAAAACTAGTTTTGAGTCATTGGCATTTTTTAAATCATTTTAGAAATTTCTGTATGAAAATTGAGTGCAAGGCTATCAGGCATAAAGGTATCCAATAAATCAACATTGAAAAGAAAATTAAGATACAAATTTTTTTTGTGGCGATTTCACAAATCATCTCGTTTTCATTCCCTAGTCCGGGAAATAGCGACATTCTTAGGGTGCGATGGGGTGAAGCGTTTCGGTGGGTGCGTTTCACCTGTGAAATTTTGACAGCGCGCTTACATATACGTATAACCAAGTGTCATACGGTCACGTGTTGCTTTCATTGTCGCACAGTGTTTCATGATACAGCGAAGCGTTCAGAAGTACATTGTGTTGCTCTTCCAAAACATTGGTAAAAAGATCGAGTTTATCGTGTTTTATGCCAACTACTCAACACAAATTCAAGGTAAATATATCAGTCGTGTGGGTTTAATATTGTTCTTAAAAAAAATGAAGTGTTTGCGAAATATCTATCGAGTGGTTGTGTGAAGCCAGCCGTGTGTTCAAAATGAAACGTTTCACCCCACAAACTCCGTTTTAATGCGTATTTAGTGTTTTTGTGTGTGTTTATTGCGTTTTTATTGGTTTTTAGCATTTTTCAATCCATTGCAACAAATGCGACCGGCCAAATTACTTGAAATGCGTCGACATTGGCAACCGTGGCTACTACACCTCGAAACTGCAACTATAACTAACCTCGATATTAGCGATGAATAATAAATTAGTATCGATTTCGATATTCGATGACTTTTATTCAGTATTATAGTTTCTTGCTGTCTTTGGAGCCTGCCCGAGGCCATTAAACCGATTTATGTTGATGTTTATACATGAAAACGGAAAGATTCTTCTTGTGAAATACTTCACCCCACTATTTTTCAAAAATCGAAAAACGAACATTTTCGAAGTAACCCCCTTAATTTTTCGCCGAAATCGAAAATTTTCAAATCCGAGAGCATAAGAATTAAGAAAAATGTCAGTTCTTGCGGTTCAAGCCAAAAACCATTACAAAATTATAATTTTTTGGGGGCGCTGTGAGCCTCCAGATGTCTAGAAGGCTTGAAATCGTGTCAAGATGGAGGCACCCTTTTTTTAGCACCCCTTTACCCTATACCAGTCTGTAATTTTTCAATTCTTAATTTTTTTTTTTTTTTAATTTTTTCATTATAATTGAAATATTAATAAACATATAATAAAAAAAAACTATATTCTTAGTTTAACCAAAAATATTCTTAGGTTTTCTTTTATTGAATTTCAAAAAACCCCCAAAATTTTTCCCTCTAGACTAGAATACTGCCTTAAATAATGTTTAATTACTAGCGTTATAAGGATTACAACGTTATTTTCAAAGGCCAGAAATTATTTTCACAAAAACTCAAAATAATTATTCTTTTCGTGATAACTTTTGTGATATTGTACCCTAAGCTTCTAAGTGCTTGAATATTAAAATATATGCAGCATTTGAATTACCTGGTTGTAATTTGATCGAACCTATGACATCTTTTATAAAATGTGCACTGCAAACTTTGTGAAATTTCCCGCGATATTCATTGGGATCCAGTTTTAAATTATAACACCAACGCTGTAGGACAGCTTCATCTCTGGGAAAACTGTATAGTGATAGACTCGGATCTTCGGAACGTTTGCGGCGACAATGCGACAAGCAACATTTCTTAACCTCCAACATGGGCACGCGCGGATTATCATGTATACGCGGAAATCCGCCTAAATGTAGAGTTGGTACAGCCCAAACCTTGAGGCGTATTTTGCCAAAACACTGATCTTCAAAGTGGCGACTGCATAGCTGACGTGTTTCTGTGCCGTTTAACGGTTGGTGTGGTAGGCGCGTATTTTGGCACCATTTTATATAAGTATCAGAATCAGTGGTGGGAAAGTTGAAAAACTTAAGATTTGTTTTGCCACGCTGACTATCACAACCAGGCATGCTGCACTGTGGCTGTGCAACATAGTTTTGATCACGATTATGATATATATTAGCTGAATCCTCATGGCCCAGATGAAAAGTGGGCACAGCCCAATAGCAGAGCGAATGCAAGTTGATGACACGTTTCGGAAAGTGTAGACTACAAATGCGATAGTCCTCGTAAGACTCGGCAGCATGGTAAATTAATTTCATATTATGTAGCCATTGTTTTAGATATTTTATATCTTTGGGATATTTAAAAAATTGCAGCGTAGGGCTAGAGCTCTTGCGCAGTCCGCAATTGGGCACGCAACAAATGGCATCAGCTTCATTGACCGCAGGCGTAGCTGGTGTGTATGGCGCAGTGAAATTAAAATTATTTGCATAACGTCTCTCCATAGCTTGAAATGGATTATTGAGTTCATTGTAAGTTGAATTAGAAAATGTATTATTATAGTTGGGCGTAGCTGTATACGAATTGTGAGAAAATGTTTCAGTTCCGTGTGGGGCAGCATATGCTGTTTGTTCAAAAACGGGCTCAGTTTTTATGGGTATGTTTGCAAAAGCATTGCTGTTCAAAGCAATTGGATTATGATTTATATGAGTGTTGGAGATGTTGGGTGGTGTAGCTGCAAAAAATTGTTATAAATGAAAATATGTACATTACAAATTTTAAAGTCTTTCTTACAACATTCCATCACGCCTATATTACAATCTTGTAGACTGTAATTTGGTTGATTCATTGGCATGTTGTTGTAGTAAGATTCGTTATTATAGTCTAAAAGAAACCATTGAAAAACAGTTTATAAATATTTATGAAAATATTTTCTTATTCCCTACCATTTCCTTCAGTAAAAAATTTTCCACAATTGAATGGTGCTTCTAGACGATGCCGGCGCAGCTCATTCGGCGATGTAAACCAACGTCGGCAAACTGGACAATCGAAACGTATCAAATGTCGATGCTGTGTTTTGTGAGTGAAAAGTTCATCCCGTGAGTGATAGGTGGAAATGCAAACCTAAAAAATAGAAGCACACAAATATTTTAATAAACCACAAATGCTTGAACTAGAACATAACTAACATTGCAAACAAACAGTTCAAAGTAATGGAACATAAACTCATGCGCCTCGCACAAATCCAATGTATCGAAATATTTTCCACAATATTTTTGACAGAAAAACTGATTTGCACGATGTACATTCTCGTGAGCTTGCAGTTCTTCCGGTGACATAAAGGACATTGGACATATGAGACATTTAAAATTGTATTCCAAAATGCTGCAGGAACTGAGACGCACATGTTTCACATAAGTGGATTTCTTCAGGAAGACTTGTTTACAACGTTGGCATATGGGCAATGTTTCGGAACGTTCCGTTTGTAGTTTGCGCCGTGGAAAATTCAGTGACTGAAATAAAATAAGCATTTACTCAATTTCGTTCTTGTAGCTTTATATATTATACCTTTTGCTGTGACGTTGTGGGCTCTTCTTTAATGAGTTGATATGGAATATTATTGGAAGAGCTCATTGCAGTAGAGCGATGGAAGGCATCTGCATTGCCTGCACTCTCAGGGTCAACTAAATTAACCACCGGAGCAGCATCATCAGGAGGCTCAGCTTTGCGGAATTAAAAAAAGATACATTATGAATAAGAGCATTGCTTAGAGATAAGATTGTAAAATCTAGATTGCATAATTCCTTGTTTTTTTTTAAACTAATAATCTGTACTCTTATATAAAAATGAAACTTGAAAGGATTGGCTTTTTTGGTATAATAACAGTTCCAACAAATTGAGTTAATTTTTCCATTTCCTGCCTTAACAAAAAGATATGTGGATGGAAAATTCTCAATAAAATTGATATTTCAGTAAAAAATTTAATTAATTTCTTTAAAACTTTTGACAAGCACTTCGTTAATTTATTGAATGCATAAATTGAAAACCAAATATTTTGGATGAAAATAATGCTTTATTTTAATTAATTAATGAAATTACATGTTATTGCAAATGAATTCCGCGTATGAAAAAGGCTTCGTCCTTTGAGACCAAGAACGAATCCAGCCAATTTTTGACACCTGGCTCAGAAGTAAAGCGTATTCCAGTAAGGGCGTTTTGCATCGAAAGAAATAAATGGTAGTCGAATGGCGCAAAGTCTGGTGAATATGGCGGGTGAGGTAAAACTTCAAAGCCACTATTCTTCATTTTTGACCGGTATAGCAACGTGTGGTTGAGCATTGTCATGATGGAAAATTACAGACTAGTCGAATGTTCTGGTCGAATATTCCGGCCGGTTTTCTGAAAATACTCGCTTCAAACGAAATAAATTGTTGTCGGTGAACCTGTCCCGTAATGGTTTGACCTGATTTCAGCAACTCGTGGTAGATCGGTCCCTTCTTATTCCATCAAATACAAATACTGAGCATTACCTTACAGCCAAGTTTATTCGGCTGTTTATTTGTCATCGATGTTCCTGGTTGGCCGGACTTCAGATACGATTTCTTGCGCTTGTCGCCAGTAATAATTCGATGCAAATGCGATTTTCTTTTATAGCGTTCGAGGTGCATTTCAGACATGCAAAATCGCATTTCAACATTTCTTGGCTAAGTTCGTGTAGCACCCAATTTCCTACCTTACGGGATGAACACGAACGCTTTCAAACGCCTGGAAATGGTGCAAATTTTCGAAGTTTCCCATGAGGGTAAAAAGCTTATGCACACACAAGGTAAGCAAATTATCCTTCTTATTATTTTATCCCGAATAGTATTGATTCTTAGGAAAAGGCTACCGTGAACGATGTTCTTATCACAGCCTTTGATATACTTTTTTGTTATGTTAATTTGTCGAAAGCTCGAACGCTTTCTTTTTTAATCTGGTCGTGATTGTATCCAAAAAGATCGAAATGGGACTTCCGCGTAGATGACTGTAAAATTATACTTAACAAATTTCAATACATTCCCGGATACTTTCACATTGATTATTTATTTAGCGATTGGCGACTAACAGGTGGGAATAGGGGGCGAACCTTCACATGGCAACGTGTCTGACCGCCTCAACCTGGCGAGGCCAGCATTATCCATGTCGAAATCGTCTCAAGTCGACTCAAACCTCCAAGTAGTGTTCCCTGGGCAACGGCAAACTGGCATCCGCCAGTTTGACGGCTAATTTGAGCGGCGGGTCGATCCATAGACCTTAAACATGGAATGTGCGAAGGGTTTGGGCCACATTACTACTGCCCAATGAAAACTGAGGTCGGTCGAAATCCAGACACGGGTTGTTACGGCCACCTAAGTAAGTAAGATTGGCGACTAACATAAGCCATGGTGAACGATTTAGCCGAAAGTCCGCAAATTGTCTTTGTGGCTTTGACAGCTGACCGATGATACTTTAAAATGACATATTTATTAGGGAAGTAAATTTAAGCCACTTTAAATTCCGGAATTTTCTTTTCGGGATCCCGGGATTTTCACTTAAAAAAAAAATATGTGTGGCCGCCACGCACGGTAGAAGTAAAACTTAAGCCCAAAAATGGAATTTATGGAAAGATTGCTAATTTATTTTATTAACATTCCCTCCTTCAGGGCAACCAAATGGTTAGAAAGCAGTCTGCCTTCGCACCAGTAGTAGTTCAAGAACTGTATTTTTTCATAAAGCCAACTAGTATTTTCAACATGGCGATATCATCGGAAATATCAATTGTCCCTTTTGTTTATGGACAGTTACTAAAAAGTTCAATGTTCGCGTACAGAATTAGATTGCAGTTTTTTTTTAGTACCCAGGTTCGATCCTCATAGCACATACGACAGATCTTGCGTTTTATATTTTTTTTTTTTTTGTTAATTACATTTTTATTTATAAATATTTATAAGAAAAAAATTTGTCGAAAAACCTGTAGCGGAAATAATGCATTTTTCCCCTTTCCGTATTCCAGTCGAACCGTGTACAATTAGGCTGCAAGTTGAACGTGCTACCATTGCAATATTGCCTCCCTTGTATCAAAGAGAACAAAATACGAACAAACCCGAAAGCAAGCATACATTTCCAATTTATTTCATAGGATTGATGACAAAAAAATTTATTGTTTATCCAAAATAATCATTAATCGACTATAACTGGGGCTTTATTTATATAATCTATTTTCAATTTTTCTTAAAAAAACAAAAACTGCCAGTATAATTGTAAATACTTTTAATTAAAACAAAAGCACAAAATTTCAACTGCAAGAAAGAACCACTTAGCCTTTGCTTCGTGGTCAGAAGCACTGACCTTATGCTACCGCGCAAACTTGTTTAGGTTTATTTTACCGTGCCTACACAGTAAAAAAGGTTGATGCATTTTTCGGTACCAGACTTGCATCGTATTTTATGTTGCATTTGCGATATTTCCCAGTAGTTCAAGTTTTAAATAATTGATAAGCGAATCTAATTTTTCTTCATCTTTGACGAAACATGCTAATTCGGCCATACATTTTATTGATGAAAATTTGTTGACGAAAGTAACTCTTTTAAACAAGTACTAGGTACAATTTTGTTAAGTGTTACTGGTAAAAATAATTTTTTAATGTTCAATTGTGATTGCTGTTTTCATTGTTTTTATTGTGCTAAAATAATGGTTAAGTCTTTGTGAAAAATGTTTTATACATATATATATTTTTTGTTCATAGGTCCTGATGATGACTAATAATTTTAGTTGAAAGAGCGAAATATAAAAGCCAAAAATAAAAAATTAGTTTAATTTTAAAACGGCCAAAGCCTACAATAATTTTCAAAAGATGAAAATTCCATATAAAATTACCAAATTCGTGCACGATCGCAATACAGAAATGTTGAGAAATTTTTCGTGCATGAATATATTACTGAATCGTAGCGGAAGTTTCGTCAACAAACAAGACAGAAATATGAAAAAAAAAATGTATTCTCCTTTTTTTAATATTCTTTGATTTTTTTTTTTAATGTTTTTTTGGATCAGATTATTTCCAATTTGTTATCTTTGGTATATCAATCATGCAGTCCATTATTACGGCGCGTTTTTAAAATGATATATATTGTAACTTTTAACGAAAAAAATGCCCCGAAATATAAGCCTTTGTAGGAAAAATATGAACGAACACAAAGCAGAAAGGTTGAAGAATATTCGACAAATTTTTTAATGAACGAACACAAGCCGGAAGCGTTAAAAATTTTTCGATAAATAATACAAGAGAGAAGAGTTATTGGTTATCGCGTGTTCTACTGTTTTCGTTGTTGTTAACGTTTTTAATGTTAACGAAACCAATGCAGATGAGTTGAAGAATATTCTGCAAGTCTGTTATTGACGAATAC
The DNA here is from genome assembly GCA_914767935.1 of Coremacera marginata. Taxonomy (NCBI): domain Eukaryota; kingdom Metazoa; phylum Arthropoda; class Insecta; order Diptera; family Sciomyzidae; genus Coremacera; species Coremacera marginata. The sequence goes on from OU612045.1 coordinate 164,178,836, forward strand.
AAGCCAGACGCGTTAAAGAATATTCTGCAAGTCTCGCTTATGCAGCAATTTTCTTTAATTTCTTTAAAAGCAGAGTAGGTAGTCCGGTAGCTCAGTTTATTATGGAAGAACTTGTAACCATTAGGTTGTGTTTTCAAATACCGCAGCATGCGATTTTTTGAATTATATGAAAGATATGGCATTTATATGAAAATTCACATATACTAAGAATAAAACAAATTTTAGATTCAAAGTTGCATTCGTTAATATTGCAGTATGTGCTGTTTCGAAATCAATCAATACAAGACTTACTTCGAAAAAACGATAAAAAACTGCACTGGAGTCATATACGGAACAAATAGCATTTCATATCACAAAAATCGATAAGTGTGTATCAACGAAATAAAACTAAGCAAAGCATAAAAAAATTTCAGCCATCTAGTGGTAGATATGCTGGCAAAATTTCATGTAATCGATTTTAATTAATTGAAATACTATTCAATTTTGCAGCTGACCCTGCACTGTTGTTGTTTTTAACGTCGCAGCCTAATGTTCCTTAAAAAAATATATATTCACAATATATAAAAATATATAGTGAAAGAAGTACATTTTAGTAGGTAATGTTTCAATTTCTGCAAAAGAATTAGCAACAGCACTAAAAATTGAGCGTGACTACGCAGTAATAGTACTGATCATCCTTTCTTTCACAGTGTCAGAATTGTCAAAACCAATGCAATAATTTTCCGCCACTTGACAGACTGAAACTCCGCTCAGTGTTGTTTTGCGTTTTTTTGTTTGACAGTTCAGACACTCGACTCTAAGCCATGCATCTGCCCTCTTTATTGTACCATGAGTCGAAGCGAGAGTTGACAAAGAGCTTGCAATACTTTTTGTGCATTCTATTAATAGCTTTGCATGCTAAGTCCCATGTTAGACATGCCGATATTACGACGATTTCTGTCACCGATTTTCAGTTTGTGGACGCAGGAGCCGAAGAAAAGGCGAAAATTAAAATCGTTCGTATCAGCGATTTTGCGACGATTTATCGTTCTTACTTTTTTACTCACATGAAAAAATAGTGAAACAGCAAGTCTAACTCCCATGTAATCGATTTTATTATCTTTTCTTTCGCTGTTTCGTTGTCCATTGCGTGTAGACACGACGATTTTGGCGAACGATGTTTGCTTGCTTTTATACAACTAGTGCGGCGAATTTCTGTGTTGTTGTTTTCATAAGAACCGTTTCGTTACATTGGTTTTACCCCCCATCTAGCTCTCCGTATTGTTGTATACGCGGCTATAAAAGTTTCGCTTCAAAAGGTCGAAAAAGTTCTTATTAAAAATACCCCATTATTTGGAAACTTTGTCATCCGCACATCTTCATGTTTGAGCGTCATATTTGACTTCATGTTTGAGCGTCATATCTGACTTCATGTTTGACCAAGCTGATGATATAATTATTGATTTTTTTCTTTAAACTGTTCCTTAAATTGATCTAGTCCCACTAGTCAGTAAAACTAATGAAAATGCTGAAAGCTATTCAATTTCAGTATTTTCAGTATTCCATGTAATATGTTTTTATCAATTGTTTTTTATTTCATATGATACGTTACTTTAAAGGGGATGGGGGGTTGGGGCAGGTTTGAAATGTACTACATAAAGTAACGGAGGGGAAAAGGGAAAAAGTAAAAAATTGGTAACGTAGTTTATGAAAGAGCCCTAAATAGTGTAGCGGCCATCGAAACAGTTGTCTAGTCTGCTTATAATTATTTCCATTAGAACTGTTTACATTTTTTTTTTTCAAAAAAACATTGACCTTAAGCTCATTCAAGTTATTTTTTAAAAAATTTAATCAATTATTTAAAAATAAGCTATGAGCACGGAATGTATTTTTGCTAGAACTCTAAATTTCAAAATACCCTATGCTAATTTAAAATTTTATAAATGAAATGCGAGAAGTCATCAGATTACATCATCCAATTCTTCAAGCTTGAAATACATATGGTATATTTTGTGTACATCTATTTCTTTTGAGCAACGCTAACTTTAAACCCGGAGAATAAATATAATTTTTTTTCACAAATTTGTATATACCCAAAAACCAATGAAAATTTAAATATATAATCAGCCCAATTATGAAACATTTTCTCCCGGGAGTTGTAAAAGGGAGTTTCCGTTTAAGAATGCAGATAAAGGCATTTCATTTTTTTTATTTTACACTCATGAATATTGAGGGTTGATGAACAAATGTCCATTAAAAATTTCCAAGTTTTTAAACTTTGTCTTAAAAACGGAAACTCCCTTTTACAACTTCCGGGAAAATATCTTTCATAATTGGGCTGAATATGAAACAGTAATTAGAGACTCACTTTTTATGATTAACTCTTCCATTTCTATGGTAGGCGCTAGAATATTTGTGTCCATGGTATCAAATTTAATATTAAGTTGTTGCTGATTGTGCTGACCTTGTTGCTGATTATGTTGACGTTGTTGCTGTTGGTTATGCTGCTGTTGGCTATGTTGCTGTTGGCTATGTTGCTGCTGGTTATGTTGCTGCTGGTTATGTTGCTGCTGGTTATGCTGCTGCTGCTGATGATGTTGCTGTTGGTTTTGCGGCTGCTGCTGTCGCTGTTGATTATGTTGTTGGTGCTGCTGCTGGATATGATGCTGTTGATGCAGCTGTTGATTATGCTGTTGATGCTGGTATTGTTGATATTGATGTCTTTGATGCTGCTGCTGCTGCTGTTGGTGCTGATGTTGCTGTTGATAAACTTGTTGCTGCATACCCTGCCAATAGGCTGGATAGTCGCTGCCACCATAATTGAACACCCCATGTTTTTGTTCTTCTGCCACCCTTGGCCCAGACCGAAACCCTCCGCCTATGAAAGCAGCAGCATGTGCGTAATTTTGTTGTTTATTTTGATTTTGCGACATCCCGCTGTCGAGAATGTCAAAAAGGGCTTTCCCGGAATGCCAGTCAACGGAGTCCCACGGCGCCGCAGTCGGCGCCGTCTTATATACTTCCTCGTCTATATGTATTCAATTTACAATCGCCTCCTTCCAGCAGCCATTTTTTTACTTGTCTATTTTTTACACTAAATATCATCAAGTTTTGATTAATTTTTGCATAAAACTTTAATTCAAGTCTTCATTTAACGAAGGCACCTAAATTTTATAATTTTACTAAACTTTTAAGTGGTTATTTTACAAAAAAAAATTTTTTTCACAGAACTCTTGGTATTTTTCCAGCGAAAAGCATCGAATTCTATTGTCACTTTGACAGGTAGTAATTTTGTTTTATGTACATATCGGTTAGAGCAACACAGTGTGTAGTTGAGATAATTACTTTTGGTTGTGCATTCACTTGTTTCCGTAGTTTCTAGAAAGGCATTGTATTTGTAGTATACTATTTTAGAATTCTGCATATTTACGAATTTTTTCTTCATTTTAAAGCAAGGTTGATTTATAAGGTTGTCGCAGGGCTGATCGCACTCTCTTCGCAGTACCCATAATTGTCAAAACCAGCGAATTTTGCGAATGACTACGAAAGAAGAATGGGTGATAAAAGAGAGCACTTGCAGATTTTCTATGAGCTGTCAACTTCGATTTGACAATTATGGGTACTCGCTCTCTCCCTTGCGACAACCTTATAAATCAACCTTGTTTTAAAGGAAACTATTCTAAATTACATGTTTCTTCTTTAGAAAATTGTGGAGCATGTAGGTAAAAAATACAGAATTTTTGAAATTGAACAAGAATGCACTCTAATTAAACCTGTTGTTATCTAATATATTTTAATATAAAAGTTTTAAAAGCAATCAACTGTTAAAGTAACTAAAAAAATAAAATCGGTTAAATGTGACTACAGAAAATTCAAACAATTTTAATATACATAAAAACACTATCACAACTTTAAAATTTTTGGTGAAAAATATATCTTATTCGCATATGTGATATTTTTTGGCTTGACATGACAATTTACAAGTTTTTACTGCCAGAAAATATGTTTCATAAAAACTTCTTACTGCTATTATGCATAAAAAATACTAATTTTTAATTGTTGTTCTTCAACAAGTCTTTTTCTAATATTAATAGTACCGGTACATTGTATGTACAAAAATTTCAAGCAATTTTCGTGTGTGAATATTTTAAAAAATTCTACACTCTCAGAAAAATATTGTTAATTTTAACAAAAAATAACACTAATCTTGGTTAAAATAGTAATTGGCAAAATAGGCAATTGTTGATTTCTTGATAGAAATAACAATCGAAATTGTGAATTTTTCGAAATTAGGATGTATTGGTAAAATTAATAAGTTGTTTTTTTATAAATGCCAAAATATTAATATAAAATTACAACTTAACGTCAAAAATTCAATGTCAGAAATGTGTATATCAAATCGAAACATCAGGTTCAAAGCATGGTAGAATATTCTACGTAGGCGCAATAAGGAGAGTCGCTAACCGCTAATGTCAAATGAAACGTCAGTACATGTTCACAACTATGAACATGAACAACACTGTCAAAATTGCTCCTACCTAGATTATTCTACCATGGTTCAAAGTACCACTTATTTTTATATTTTACAACACTTAACAACAGGGTAGCCAATATAGAATTTTTTTTAACTTCGTTATGCTGTGTCCACACGTACAAGTAATCACTTGCAAGTAGAGAGTACATATTGGCCCAAAATACACTATAGTGCTCAGTTTGCGTGAACAATTTTGAACGATTGTTAAATTTATTGTCGTTTACTTTTATCCTTGAATTCGACCTAGACACATTGATTGCGACTGCAACCACAAGCTGTCAAATTAGGAACGATTCTATATCGACGATAAAGCCGCTGCGGCAAGGGCTGCATTACACCAGTTTCTCTCCATAAGAAAAGTACACTGTAGTGGTTAGTCCAGTTTTGGTTTTGTGGACATGAACTTTGTTTGATTATATTAATGTAGTAATTTTTGCAAGCCCATAAATTAAAATATGACGACTTGGCTTATGTGTGCGTGTCAGTCACTCGTCCCTACAGCTTTTTTGGTGCATTAAATTTCACGCACCTCACGTAGCGTGTGAGCCCACAGTTACAGTTAATTTCCGAGGCAGTGGATTTTGACACATGCAGCAAGTAAATGTCAAAAAGTAGGAGAAAAGTAATGTTTTTGTTTTGCTTTTGTAGATTTTTCCGGGATTTCTGCAATTTAATACAAAAAGCAACACTGCACTTTCAAAAAATACTTGTTGAAATTTAACAATTAAGATTGTTAATAAAATATAACAATTGCCTTCCAAAATTTTTCTATTGATTTTGAGTATTAATTTCCTTTTAAAAAATCGACTATGTTCTTTTGTACGATTGTTAAATTTATTGTCGTTTACTTTTATTGTTGAATTCGACGATTTCATTGTTGATTGTTGATGATTGCAACTAAATATAAAGAGATAGGAATCTTAATGAGCCCCTTCACAGTTTGAATACGCATAAGCTTTCGCAAGCGTATTTTGCTTTATTGTTGTATTGCATGCAAACTCCATTACGCAGACAGGCGTAAATAAAAGTAGCCCATGGACGTGCTTTTTGTGCCTCGTATTTTTATGCCATGTTTTTTTTTTTGTTTTTCAAAACAAAATTTGAAGCTCAAAAATAATAAATTTTGATAGAAATGGCTTGTTTTTTGAGCTTTAAATTTTGTTTTGAAATCAAAAACGTACAACAAACATACGACAGCCACATACCAAGGTGCTCACAGTTTCAAATATAACAAATGCTATAAATATGCTTTGTAAATATACGTTTAAACTGTGAATAGTCTAAATGTTAAGGTTAAGAATAAGATTATTTCAGATTTCACCTTTTTCAGCTCTCTTTTATGTGCAAAACTCACGAATTATATATGAGATTGGATATCCTATGATATTGCTGAGCTTGTCATGGTTGACACATTTTACACATTTACAGATCAATTCTGTCGCGATCCCGTTAATCTTATTACCAAAGACATTCACCTTTTGGTAACATTTACAAGTATTTGATACAATCAGGACATAAGGCTTTCCCACAGTCCAAAATCAAAGTTTCATATCTCTCTATCTCTGGTTGCAACGAAATGAAAATAGTTGAATAAAATAACGGTAATTACAATAATTGAAATTAATCAATAGCATTTTTTAATTTAATACAATTATTACTAGCTAATTTACTTTAATTGCTTTAATTGGGTTATAATTGATGAAGACAAGTTTTAAATAAATGTCGCACATACAAGAAGTTATATAGCGGCATTCTTTAATACGAAAAAGAAAATAACGCAATAATGGATTCTAAGATGCAGGATTCTTAAATGCGGTTTTTGTTATTTTAATGCTTGATTTCTTTAGGTACTTATGATAACGTGTTTATGTATTGTATACAAGGCTGAAACCACAAAGTATGTGCCAAAGCACTCCGAGAAGAAGGAAGGTCATTTTGGAGTCTGCAAGATCTTTTTGGTTGAAATGTTGTTTTCTGAATAAAATAAGCTCTCAAAAACTTTTTATTTTAATTGAAAAACTGAATTGTTTTTTGTCGGCTAGTTTTTGTTTTTGACAGTAAAATTATATTTTTTTTACATATTATTTTTTATATCAATATATTTTTGACGATTAGATTTTGACATTTCTGACGTTTAACATTTGACGTTTTTTATAGTTTTTGACATTTTTTTTTATTTGTTGACATTAATAAATGGCAACTTGTTTTAACTATCAAATCTTATATTCGAAAAATTAACAATTTCGATTGTTATTGATAACAAGAAATTAGCAACTGCTTTATTCTCTACTTGCAATTGATTACTTGCACGTGTGAACCCAGTGTTAAAGAAGTTGCGCTAAGCGTAAACGGTTGTGCCAACTGATTTAAAGCTTGATTACCCAAGCGTAAGGTAACGTAACGTGACATAGCCAGCTGTTAAGTTTAACACTGTTAAATGAGAAATGTGTATAAGTCGTAACCGATATTGTAAGTGGTGGGTCGTACCGTAGAGTTTTTTTTTGTATATATATTTTGAAATATTTAAATTTTGACTTCAAGTAAGGAAAGTAGACGACATCTTATAACAAAACATGTCAAGAGTCTAAAAAATGTCATTCCTCTGCTTCTCAATGCAAAAATAAGATGATCGATGTCTTTTATTGAATCTAAGCTATGTCTTTTTAAAAATACGTATTTTCGTGGTTCGTTTTCGCACCCGTAGGACTTAATGTGTTAACAGGACATTGAGAAAGAGCTTTTTTACTTACCGCTGGCTAAAGTTCTGATTTATGCTTAAACGGACATTGAGAAAGCGGCCCTAAATTTAATTTTAAATATTCTGCACTTATTACAAATGTAAATTATGAGTACTAAATGAGTACTAAACTTTTTGATACTTCTGTTGGGAATAACAACGATTTAAGTTTGGGCTGAAGAAATAACAAACAAGAAGTTTGTGTTTGGGCATATCAATAGTATTAGTCTCTTTCAGTCTTTCATGCTGTAGCACTGTCAGCGAACTTGTGCTGAACACTCATGTCTATGGGCTGCAAGCACTGTGATAAACACATCAAGAAACGTAGCTGCTTTTTGTGTAAAGGGGTACAAATCAGGGATGATATTTGGGGGCTTTTAGGGCTTTTTTGGGGGCTTTTAGGGCTTTTTTGGGCCCTTTTTCATTTCAAAAGCCCCGAGGCCCTTCTTATCCATTTTACGCCCTTTTGGAAAATTCTACCGAAAAAAAAATCTGAATTTTTTAAAAGAAAGTTTTTTGTTTATTTTATATGATTTTAATATGCCAAAGAAAAATCGCCGAAAAAATTAAATGAAAATCCCCCAAACGAAAAGAATAAAAAATTTTTACACAATAAAAACGAAAAAATGTTCAAAATTTTTTGGAAAAATGTTCCAAAATGCAATTCAGCGGCGTTGTTTAGTTGACAAAAATAAAATGAAACAACCAATATCCGCCGTCACGAAGGGTATAATTTTTCGGGTATAATTTCCGTGATCAAGATTCAATATAAGATTATCAAAGTATAAAAGAACAGATTCGAGTAGTAAATTAATATTCCCCTGTAAAAATATCTGCAAAGATTTCATTAATTTTATTTGTTTTTTGATTTAATTCATGAACAAGGGGTCATGAACATTATGTACGGATAAGGTCCAAATGGTGTTTTTTTTATGATAAAATTATTTGCTCTTTTAAGGAATAATGTTTTTTACCTTCCGTACTAGGGCGAACCATTTTATCGTAACGAATTTGATATTTCTTAACTTTTCGGTAGACAAAAATTCTGGAGTTTTTTTATTTTTAATTTGGCAAAAATGCCCAATTTTTTTTTTGGTCCTAAATTCCAAGCATATTTTTCGTACCTTTTCCTTTTCAAGTATTTGCAAAAAAGATCCTAATTTTATTGGTACAAACACCCAAAAAAAATGTCACTATCGGTAAAAATTCCGGTCATTGTTTTTCGTAGAATTAAACCTGATTTTGTATGAAAACTTTCGGGTTTTTTTGTATTTTTTTTTTTTCAGTTAAAAACCAAGTTAATCAGTTAAAAACAGAAAGCGAAATTGCATCCATAAAAGTTGGTGATTTTTGCATAAAAAAAAACCCTCAGCAAAAAGCGAAATTTCGTTAAAAAATGTGCAAAATTGTCCAATTTTTTCGGTGATTTTTCTTTTGAATTTCCCATTAATTTTTTATTTCATTCACCCCAATTTTTGATGAAAAATGTTGGGTGATTTTTCATTTCATTTCTTATGTTAATTTTTATTGTTTGTATTTTATGTAAAGGCGATATTTCCTATCGCCTTTAAAAATGTTCTCAGTAAAACAAGTTTTGTTATATGCAGTCCCATTAAGAGCATATTGTCCCATTAAGAGCATACTTTTTAGTAATTTCAACAAGTTTAGTTTATTTCCCAAGTTGAGTTTAGATGAAAAGAGTGATCCCTAGTCCCGCTTCATTAATTAGACTTCTTGCAAGACTTAACAGAGCGTCTGCATTAAATTGCTTATTAATTTCTGACATTCTACGACTATTTCAAGATAGAAATTTCTGGTGTGTGGTTTTTGTGGAAAAGCTTTACAATTTTTATTTATCAAATTTAGGATTGACTTATCAGAATAATGTTTTTGTTAAAAATTTTCTTGTAGAAACACTTTATCTATAGATAATTTTTGGCGTCTTTTTAACTTTTACAAACAAAGCGTGAAATAAAAACTTTTTGAAAGAAAAACCTTAAACTATACCACTTTCACCTAAAATTTGTGATTTAAGATGGAAGTGATTTCATTTAATCATTTAAATTACAGTTCTAAATGAGTCATTATCATCATCATCATGCGTGGAGCGTGTATTTCTTGCCTTAAAATTAGTTAAAATTAAATAAAATCAAAACTTACCAGTTATTTAGTGCTCAAAAAAATTTCGGTTAGATTTTGCTTTTTATTTTTGCCTTAACAAATAAAAAGCAGAAATAATTATTATTTTTGCTCAAAATTTTAAAAGTCAAAATATAATTATTATTGTACGCTTTTTATTATAAAATGCATAATTGGTACCTATTAATGTTAAGCCCTATTAATGTCAGATTGGCCCTATTTTTTTATGAATTTTGGCCCTTTTGCAGTAAAGCCAATATCATCCCTGGTACAAATGCGAGAAAACGTCCGTATTGTATTATGCATGTTTTTTCAAAAATAGTTCTGAAAAATATAAATACTTTATTGTGGACTTGCGATTTTTAAATGATATTAATTTCATTTCAATAAACCAAGTTTTAATAAGAAAAAGTCGACATTCATTTCGATGCTAACTATAAATAAATTGTGAAAACGTTTTTATTCAGCCCCTTTGTCAAGCTTGAACTACGTCACAACAAAGATGGCGGACATGCTCATTCTGGAAATATATCATTCTTGCTACGGATATATCAGACAGTATACTAGATTTGTGATAAATAAAAAGCCTGCATCATGAAATCTAGATTGGCCATCTCCCCTTATACTATGTTCACACTGAGGGCTAAATGCGCATTTAACGAAATGCGCATTAGCAATTTAGAATGCGTGGCCGTATGCTCCTTGTAAGAGTAAAAGAGACAAATATATACATTCAATTTCGTAAATGCGCATTTAGCGCTCAATGTGAACGTAGTATTAAACACTTACAGATATTCGAATTTTAAAGCCTCAAAAAAGCGCAAATTTTAAATAAACTTCAACGAATTGACTCCAAAATTAAAAACAATTTTAATAACAGATCACAAATTTAGCCAATAAATGATTCTAAAATTTGAAAGTCCTTTATTAATAGAAATGTCGTGCAAAATTAAAATGCATTTGGGAATGTAATTTCACACTCTACTGCCACGGCACCACCTTTGAAGGGTTTTACTAAACTAATTTAATTTTTTCATTTTAAAAAATAAAAGTATAAGCAATGTATTCCTTCAACAGGAAATGCTATAAAATAAAAATTCTGCGTTTTAGCTCTTTTATATGCCTTTTGACAGGGTTGGGTAGAATCGGAATAAGAAGTAATTTTTGCACTCTAAGAGGCAGAATTATTTTAGATTATGTTGAGAAGAGGTCAGAAAAAATGCAACATTTTTTTAAAAATATGTGTTAGCTGGTCTGTTGTTTATGTTTTAAAAACTTCAAAAGCATTCGAATTATGCTTTTAGCAAACTAAATTGAATCGTATGTACATTTATTTATAAAAACAATACCAAATACATATATATATTTTGATGCCTTGTCAAAATTTAGTGACGTATTTTGTAAAAATTTTTCTAGTAAATCTTGATATGTTCTGTAAAAGAGCTCATACTTTAATGATATATTAAAGATTAAATGAAATATTTTTCTCACATATATAGTTTTGTCACTTTTTTGGATTTAGTTATAGACTTTCGCGTAGAACTTTCTAACCGTCGATCTTGCGAGTGCTAATATTCACCACTTTTTATACTTTTGTGGTAGAACATTTTTGAGAAAAGAACATGATTTAGAGAGGTCAGAATATATGTTTTCTTTTTTTTTTATTAGAAAAGAACGGAAAAATTACAGAAATACAAAGAGAGCAGAAAAAAATAAAAATTTTTTCGAGAAAATAGTTCGCCCTATGTTCGACAATTAATGGGTTCGAAATAAGTAAAAAGATATTTAAGCCATGGTTAAAAAAAATTTCTCAATACTCTCCTCACGAAAATTTTTTACTACTCAAACGAACACAGCCAATCGTTATGTCACATGTTCGAAAATTCGAAGAAAATCAAATGTCACTTAAAAAAGGTGCAGCTGGCAATACTTAGCCTCGCCATTTTTCTTTTTCCCAAATTTCACGACCGCGTGGACTTCATTTTCTAAAAGGTGATTATAAATAGGTTGTTTTAGAGCGAACTATCTGCAAAAGTAGCACAAATGTGCGTTAAATATCTGCAGATTATATCGCGCAATTCATGTAAAGTGAATTTTTATTAAAATGATGAATAATTGCAGGGAACCAACGCAGCCAACAAAATGACAAACTCAAAGGGTTATCGCCGTGGTACCAGAGATATGTTCTCTCGCCCCTTCCGCAAGCATGGTGTCATTCCATTGTCCACCTACATGCGCGTCTTCAAGAACGGTGATATTGTTGATATCAAAGGACATGGTGCTGTACAGAAGGGCATGCCCTACAAGGCATACCACGGCAAAACTGGCCGTATTTACAATGTTACACCACATGCTGTCGGTGTAATTGTTAACAAGCGTGTACGCGGAAAGATCCTAGCTAAGCGCATCAATGTCCGCATTGAGCATGTTCATCACTCAAAATGTCGTGAGGATTTCTTGCGTCGCGTCAAGGAGAACGAACGCCTACTTAAGGACGCCAAGGAGAAGAACATCTATGTTAGTCTGAAGCGTCAACCCGCCCAACCAAGGAAGGCACATTTCGTCAAGAAATTGGAGGAGCCAATTGCTCTTGCTCCAATTCCATATGAATTTATTGCTTAAGTTTGGTGAATGTGGAAATGTTTTGTTTATATTCTTTTTGGATAAAATAAATTATTTTAAGAGAATGTATTGAGTGCTTTTGGACAAGAGGTTAAATTAATTTACTACCATAGTTAAATTATTATTACTGTTTGTGGAAATCAAGTGGTCTTGGTATCAGACTTGAAACCGACAAATAGTTTGCTTAGATGTGGTTGTATAACATTGGTTTCCGTGACACCAAAAATGATTCGAACATAAAACTGAAAAATCAGAATTCATTTCAAGAGTTCTGATTCCAAGAGCGCTTGGTTTCCAAACAAACCCTGTCTATAGATAAACGGAGACACTGTTTTAGATGTCTTGAAAGACTTTCGAGTCCAATCAGAAATTTCATCTTCACTTGGTTTCATTGTATGTATATACAATATTACTCGAAGAACGGCTTTACCAATGAATTTATGAAGATGATAAAAGAAAGTTTTTAACGGCTAATCGTAAATTTTCATCAATCAAATGTTTGAGAAGAAATGGTACAATTTTGAATAAAACTTCAAATATATGGACTAAAGAAAAAAAGGGGTTTGAATTTCAACCAGAGTCGATATTAGTTCATCGCTAAGCTTGGAATTTACCCTTTCGCTTAATGTAAAAAAGTATATATTTCTCTTCACAAGATGTTTAAAGAAATATTCCAAAATCATAGGTAAAATTCCTTTCACATACTTAAAAACTATAAAATCAAAATTTTTCAAAAGTGATTTTTTATTGTAGAAACTTTCAAAATATGGTATAAAAATTTAATATAAAAAGATTAAATATATATTTTTTTAAAAAAAAATCGTAAAAGGGAAATTTTTAGATTTAATGACTTATTTTTATACGAGTTCAATATGAAATATTACCTAAGAATTTATTTCAACAGAGAATAAATACGTGAAGAATTTTATATCCAGATATGCACGTGATTATTTTATTTTAATCACCAGATTAAAAACACTTGAAAAACATACGTTTTCTGCAATGATTTTTTACTTAAGATTTTTATGTATTAAATCGTTCGTGCGGTTTGGTGTCCACGGGTGTAAAACCTAAGGGCAATAAATTTACAACATCTGTTATCAAGGTTAATATCTCGATAGTAAAAAAAGTTGTCACACCCCCTATTTCCGCCTACAAATCAATAAAAATGCTGTAATTTAGTCCATATGGTTACTCTCGGCAACTCCACTAAAAATGGGCGTGGTAAAACTTTCACTACGCCCCTTTTTCAGAAATCCACCCAAAAATAAAAATGCTACAGACGGTTTTGGTTTATTCGACTTCAACCAAATTTTGCACATTTTTTTGTATTTCTGTTTGCAGAATAAAAAAAAGTGGGCGAAACTATACAGGTGGCGTGGCACTTTAATATTAGTCGAACTCCTATACAGTTTGTTCGATTTCAATAAAATATTGCACATATGTACTTCTTAGAATAATGAGCAGTCTGTAGTCTAGAAAAGTGGGCGATATTAGGCAATGCAGTTTGTCACATTAATTTTAATCGAACTCCTATACAGTCTGCCTGACTTCAACTAAATTTTGCACACATGTTCTTGGTGTAATGTGTGTTTTCTAGAAAATTGGTGTAATATTTACACCAGATATATGACAAAGGGGTGGTTAGGGTCTGTTTCAAGCTCTATGCAAAAAGTGGTCTGGACAAGAAAGGGGACATGACAAAATTTTTTTAAAACAATATATTAGTATTAAATTTATATCTCGAGCTTTCAAGGCCCATTTTTTAATTCTTTTTTAAATTTAAAAATTTTATTTTCTTTAATTTTTAATAATTTCATGCTCAAAAATCTATAATCAATGAAAATGCTATATTTCAAGAGGTTTTGTTCGTATAAGACTCAAATTTGGTAAATGATTTTGTATGCTCACCGTCGGCAACTGAACCAAAAATGGGCGTGGTGACACTATAATTACGCCCACTTAAGAAATTATTAAGACTCCAAAACTTCTGCGCCGATTGCGCTGATTTTTCGGCAGTAGATTGTTTTCGAACACGATATGGCTTACGGAAAATGATTGCTACACCTTCTTTCACCGCCCACAAATAAAAAAGTATGGTTGCTGGATCGTCCGTGGCGAAGCCGCGCACAACTGGGTCTTGCTAGTATCCTATAAAATGCAAGACTACACATTAATAAACTAAATAAATTTGTTTAATAACAAATTCAACCCCAATACATCTTATTTTTATATTGTTGAATGTCAAATTTCCGCGGCAATTAAATGCGTGATTAAGTGATTTTTAATTTTTTTTTTTTTTGGCGATTTTGCGGACAGCCAAATGCTACACCATCCCCGGGCGGCACCGGGTATTCTAGTTATTTATGAAATATAAAGTATTACATTACATTAGTATTAAAATATTATTAATATTATCGTCCAATTTCCAAACCATATTTTCAAAACAAATTAATATTTTTATTAAATAAAAAAAGACGAATTGGTTATTTCAGCCATTGAAAGGACGTTGATCGAGCTTTAAATGATCATCTGTGTTGTGCGTATTATTAGAATTTTTTACTCAAATACTTTATGCCAACTCCAAACGACTCATGTTCTCAAGAAGCTTTACATGGCTGGTTTTAATCAATCGCTGAAAGTTGCAAAGTAACATTAATTAATTTGTTTACTTTTTGTGTTTTCTTATACTAGTTACAGATTCAATACTATCAATAAATCATTAGCTAAAAATTTGCTAATTTTTTAAAAGTTTGTTTGAAAAAATAATTAATATAAAGTGGCAGTACTACGCTCTGAAGTGATTGCGTAGCTTGCTTGGTAGCACTTAAAAATTGTTTGACAACTGAAAACAGCTGATCGAAAATATTCAATATTTGCTAAAACAAAAAATCTTGAATTTCTTGAAATTTAGGTAAATTTCACTTTTTCAATTAAATTGTGCAGTGAAATTTCAAAGTCATTAAAATAAAATTATTATTAAACTTTTCAAAGAGCAATATAACTCAACAAATTGATTAAAGGCAACAATTGTTAGAAAAAAATAAATGATCAGTTTTCCAATAGCAATTTTGTAGTTCTGGAAATTTTTAAGATTACGTGTTTTCACTGCTTAATGCTGTACTCTTGGGAATTCAATATGTTGGCGGAAATAAACGCTAATAAATATAATGAAATAAAATCAATGAAATAATATAAAGAAAAATTATATAATTCAAGTACTATTTTTTTGAACAGTACTGGAGAAAGTTAATGGCAAGTGGAGAATAAACATATAAACAAGTTGTTGCGTTTATTAATTTGTAACTATACTTTTTCGTTCATACTAGTGAGGTGCTCGCAAGGACTTCAAGTGCAGCGTTCAATTTCAAGATGTCACATACAAGTAAAGCGCTTGGTGCAGCCAGACGATTAGCGCACCTACAAACATGAATCAAAATGTTGCCGATAGTTTGCCTACGTGGCGTCTCTGGGGGGAGGAGCATGAAGAGAATGCCATCTTTACGGTTTATCTAAAAAAAGTGCGTTACCACCGACCCACGCCAACTGTTACCAACGATTCGGACGATGAAATCTCGCACCTCGAATGGGAAACTGTGCGTGTACGCTTCGTCAAAGCAGCTACTTTGCCGCGTCTCGTCGAAGCTTTGGCCACCGATGATGGAGAACTTGAATCGACATTTATCAATGTTTTTCTCTCAACATATCGCACCTTTGCCACACCCATTGAAGTGCTGCAGCTACTAATAATGCGCTATAATACTCTACATGAAAAACACTTGCACGAAATCACGTCCACCGCCGATGTTAAATATGTGTCGGCTGCTTCTGTGCATGAGCAACACAAACGAACATTGGTTTCAGCGTTACATGTATGGCTGGATGGTTTTCCCGAGGACTGGCATGAAGAGAATCTACGTAAAATTTTGGCTTTTGCTGCAAAACGACTGCCGCGCTCTGAGCTGCACGTAAAAGCGCTGCATCGTCTGGAAAGAATACTTCGTCTGCAGGTGTATGGCGATCAACACCAGCAACAGACATCATGGCTGGGTGGCGTACAGTGTTCCCAACAGTCTTCGCCAATCTATGGTACAACTGAAATATCCGCAGAGTTTGCGGGCTTATGCTTGGCGCCAGCTTTTCGTGGACCCACCCACATCCTGCAGGCCTTCCGTTTTCCTCACGTACCCGTGCGTCACTTTGCCGAACAATTGACTCGGATGGACTCAGAGTTGTTTAAGCGTCTGATACCACATCAGTGCTTGGGAGCTACCTGGGCACGGCGGGACAAAAGTGGTTCTGAAAGCGTTGTGGCCACCATAAATCAATTCAATGCGGTACTGTTTCGCGTTATATCGAGCATATTAATAGAAGTGCGCCTAAAACCACAGGAGCGTGCCCTAAACATAGCAACCTGGGTAGATATAGCTCAAGAACTGCGTTTGCTTAAAAATTTCTCGTCACTTAAGGCCATCATCTCTGGACTGCAGTCGAATCCCATATATAGACTCTCCAAGGTCTGGTCTGCACTACCCAAAGAGAAATTGGAAATATTCAATGAACTTGCCCGTATTTTTTCCGAGGACAACAACGCCTGGGCGCAACGTGAGGTGCTTATGCGCGAGGGAACGGCAAAATTTGCCGAGTCCGTTGGCGCACATGATCGACATTTGCAGAAAATTATACAAAAGCAAAGCACGCACACATCGCAAGGCACTATTCCCTATCTGGGCACCTTTCTGACGGACCTCACCATGATACATGCCGCTATACCCGACACAGTTGTGGCGGGGGGCAAAGATAAATCCTCCTCTCCCTCTAAATCTCTGATAAACTTTGACAAGAAACGTAAAGAATTCGAGGTATTGGCGCAACTTAAACTGCTGCAAGGTGCAGCCAACACCTACAGCTTGCGCGATGATCCCAACTTCGATCGCTGGTTTGCATCCATGCTAGTGCTAGACGAACGCGAAGCACATACAATATCCTGTCAGCTAGAGCCACAAATGCCACCCACAGGCACAAAGAAATCCATCGCTGCAGCATCACCAAACGCTTCATATGCTACCAGCGCATCGACCGCAACCACAACAAATCACAGTAGTGGGCATCGAAAGACCGACTCGATAGCCTCGAATTCCAGTAGTGGAGCTGGCTCGCAATTCTATTGTGAATTCCAGAGCACCAGCTCACGTCATAACTCACTCGACCGCGAATCTCATTTGCCAAACGCCAACATATCGCTTATGTCGGCTTCGACGAGCAGTATTTCAAACTTTTCAATGAACTCCAGCAATTCAGGGGGACAGAAAACTAACTTAAACAATTCAAAGGCCACAAATGGCTGCAAAACACCTTCATCAACAGCAGCAGATGCTAATCACTTAGCTACTTCGCCGCACATCAATGCGCAACTAGTGCTACCTGTGGGCCAAGCAAAGCCCAATCCAGATTTCTACATCATACGTGTTACTTACGAGACGGATAACATAGAACGCGACGGTATAGTGCTGTACAAGAGCATTATGTTGGGCAACAATGAGCGCACACCGCAAGTAATACGCAATGCTATGATGAAGCTGGGACTGGATGCTGATCCGGAGCTTTATACGCTGGCGCAGGTGCTGCCTGAAAAGGAGTTAGTTATGCCGCGTAATGCCAATGTTTATTATGCAGTCAATACCAACTACAATTTGAATTTTATATTAAGACCCATTAAAGATGGCAGCTAGTGATTGGCACATGCTCTCAACTTAACAATACGACCAACAAAATTTCCCCGGATGCTTAAAAACATAGAAAAAGACAAAATCAACACAAAGTTTAATTGTAGTATATGCAAAAGATTTAATTTACTACAGTTTGAATTTTATATTAAGACCCATTAAAGTTGGCAGCTAGTGGTTGGCACAGGCTCTCAACTTAACAGTGCTGCAAAATTTCCCTGGGTGCTTTAAAAACATATAGAAAAAGAAAAAACAACACAAAGTTCAAGTACAGAATATGTAAAACATTTCATTTTAAGTAAATTATACTAAGGCACAATAAGCAGGCCAACTCCCTTTTCCTAAAAAAGTTTTATAAAGATTTATATTTTAACACTGTGATTCCAATTTATGTTTTTAAAAAACATAAATCGTATGTTTTTTAGAAACATAAATCGTAACACTGTAATAAGTTATGTAACTTTTTCATTTTATCACTTCACAGTACTAGAATTGACATCTAGACTTGCTTCTAAACTTATTGTGCATACAAAATACAATCTCAAAAGTCGAATTATGTTCAAAAAAGCTTATACAATGATGTTCTAAGTAACCTTATTATTCTGTTATTCATATAAATTTGTGCTCAATTCTTATAACACCAGTTCAGAATCTCATTAACACGTTCACGGACGCTCAAGATTTCAGCGATCTGCAAAAATAGACAGGTAATTTTTTTTTTTAAATTAAGAAATCTGCGAAAGTAAGGAGAATACATGGTGAAAATATTAAATAATTGATAAATAATTGAATTGAATTGAATTAAATAATTGAATTGACCTAATGAATCCGTTTTCCATTATCTTGAAATGTATATTAATTACAAAATCTTAAGGTTGTATAAAATTTTATGAATAAAAATTAGCTGTTTAATTTGAATGCTATAGCATTCACGTCATTTTGCATCACTATGAAAATGAATGCTAAAGCATCTGCGTCCGCGGACGTGTTAAATGAACTCAATCTCTATTGTTTTATGTAATAGCTGCAAACAATTTATGCTTTAGACTTTTTATAAATGCTTTTGTATATTTATATAGTAAACAATTTACCACAGTGTACAATAGAAATATAATTTTAAATTATTTATTTAAGCTAAATAATTTGTATGTTTTTATTTATGTTGTATTATTTTTTAATTTATTTCTAAAAAAAAAAAATATATTTTTAACCAAACGTATCACAAGACATTAAAATTTTTCTTTAAGTATAGCGTGCTTAATTTTTGTGCATATAACAACTTAGACTCGAATAAAATTGTACACAAATTTATTAAGTATTTATATACCATAAATATTTATACATGCATATATTAATTCAATATATATTGACAATATACAAACATTTTAAAAATAACAACTTTGTTTAGCTGTGTTGTATTATGATTAACAGGGACATAAAAAAATATATTTGTTTTCATTTTAATGAAAAATTGATATGTTTTTATTATTATTTTCGGACTATTACTGATCATAAAAATATAAATCGTAAATTGATTTTTCTACCTTAAAAGCATATATAAATTGAAAACACATTTTATTTATTAGCCATATAACAAAAATCAATCGATTATTTCTACATATTTAGTACTTTATTAAAGACTAGATCGCCTGTGGCCGAAATTCGGCCATATCAAAATCGGGTTGTCTTTTTTTTTTTGCTGAACGCACCAATCCATAGCCTGGGCAGAAGTATTGATTTACTTGGGTCAATTTTAATATTAATATTTTGATGCTTTTTAAGAGGTTTTTGGCCAATTCTTTTTTGAAATTGCAATTTTCATATAAAACAAAAATTAAATTTTTTCTCCCAACGTTTCTTCAATTCTTTGTTGACATCCTCATCTAAAGCAACACAAGAGAACGAAGAAAACGAAATGGGCATATTAGCCCTTAAAAGGACTTTGACCGAGCTTCTTATGATCAATTGTGTTGAGCGTGTTGTGAAATATTTGAACGTATATGACCGAGAACTGGGACTACAAACTTTATGACGACTCTGAACGGCTTATGTTCTCAAGAAGCTTTTCTTGGCAGTTTTTATTCTCTGAGGTTTGCCATTGTCTGCAGAGAGGTGACGGCCGAACAGAAAAATTAATTCAATTAAAAAAACAACAAAAACAAATAAAATTTTAAAACGCACTGAAAATGTCTTCTATCTGAATGAGACAGACTTTTAAAAATGTCTTTTATAAACATTTATACGTACTTATTTTTCGCTTTAAATTTTGAATAAAACGATTTTAAAGGGCTATTTTAAAAAATCAGTTTCATTCAGATAGATCAAAATGTTATTAAAAAATATCTTTCCAAATATTGTAAGGATAGGTCAAGTAGTTTTGGAGCTAGGTTGCACGCAGTTTTGAAAAACGTAGTTTTGAGAAAAGTCTTTAAAGTAATACGAAACAAATAATATGAAGACGTTAGTGTTCAAAACTAAATTAAATCACTATATATCTGTGGTCACAAGATATAACGACTAAACTCAAAATATCGTAAAATAGTGTTGTTGGGATTTCCATTATTTTTTAATTCTTTGTGCTTTTTTAATTTATATTTAACTAAAAAGTTTAGCTTTCATTAATTTCTAAGTGTTTTTTTTTCTAATTATGTTTGTGTCAAAAATTCTCTTGCCGATTTTTTAAAATTTATACTAGCCTCTGAGGCTACATGAAATTTCAGCCTGTCAAAATTTCATCATCCGAGTGAAAAGTTTCCGAATAGCACACAGCCTAAGTAGATAAAATAAATGATATAATAAAATAGCAGCTGTAGTAACTTGATTTTTATATTATATCGAACACACGCTCGGGTTTCTTTTCAAGTTTATAACTTTCTTAATATTCAAGATGAAAAAAAAAATTTCGATTCTGGGATGCCTCTAAATGTATTGCCGGCCTTAAGAAGTTCGTTTAAAATTAAAGTGTCACGCCCTTGTCTAGTCCAAATATTCATCTATATCACATATATCATATGTGATGCAACTATCAAGGTGGAAGTGGCAGCAGGCTATATTCACACTAACGGCGATCATAGGTTGTCATTTGCCTGTATATTTTACTTTTTATTTTTCTACTT
Organism: Coremacera marginata; assembly: GCA_914767935.1. Taxonomy (NCBI): domain Eukaryota; kingdom Metazoa; phylum Arthropoda; class Insecta; order Diptera; family Sciomyzidae; genus Coremacera; species Coremacera marginata. Next base: position 164,199,689 of record OU612045.1, read on the forward strand.
TTTTTTCTACTTTATACTATTTTTGACCACCTATGTTCGCCAAAAGAACTGTCACTACCAACTTGTAAGTTGCATCATGCTTGTTAGTTGCTTCATGGCTTGGGCACGATTACGATTTCCTGGGTGCTGCAATTTGAAAGTGTTTTCCTATTCAAAACAACACAAAAATAGATTTTGCCGAACAAAAAATCGATACCTCAACTAGTTATCGAGCTATCGATTTTTTAGAAATTTTTTCTTGCTACAAGATATGTTCAAAAAAACATCTATATCTTTGTCAATATCTAATCGATCTTCAATATTGATGCGTTATTTGAAAGATAATTAAATTATGTAATATTATGTATGTTAAAAAAATGTAAATCCAATATATTTAAGTAATATATTGAATTTTATAAGTGATTTCATATTATATTTACTTTTTATTGCTGATAAAACCGTTATTTTCACAAAAATTTGCAGTATTAAGGTGCTTAAAATCTATTTCATTTCAAAGCCTGAAACTTTTCCTTTCATTTGATATGCAAAAACTTACACTTTTTTTTAAATCGACCCTGAATTTGGTATACTTGTTATATATACCTAATATGTATATACAAAGCTATTTCTTGAATAATTACACTTCAGGTGGCAAGCCCCAAAATTGTTTGTGTATTTTCATTATACTAACTTGAACCTCCTAAGCCCATATATATACAAAACAAAGCCCGCTCACAATTGGTTTAGGAGATAAAATTCGTGAAAATTTGAAAAATTACTATTTCAAGCTTGTTTTTAATATTCCGTACAAGGGCAAATCACATTGGATATAATTGTCCTTTTAATAGAATTCCATATTTTATAATCCACTTTTATGGGAACATAAACAGTTGTTTATTGTAATGGTAATATAAGGACTTATGGAGGAAGCAAACAGAACAACGAACGTAAATATGCTTGAAATAACAACATTTCGTACATGGGCAAAGTATTTTATCTTAAAGAAAACTCCATCAAAAAAGTCATATTAGACCTATTCGGAGCAATCTGTTATGAAAAAAATTCTGTTGTGATTTCCCATACAAATTTTTGAGCTGTCAAAAAAATCTGTATGGGAAATCATAACAGATTTTTTCATTAAAGATTGTGCCAAATAGGTCTAATTATATATCAAATGAAATATGAATTTTCAGGCTTCAATAATTTAATTTTCATAATTCATAGTAATAACGGTACTTTAAAATAATAATTTTTGAAAGCTTATTCTATTATCTTTAAAATGGTACCATAACCATAAATACAGATTGTATACTAAGAAAAATATAAGTTATTTTCTTAAAAGATCGAAATCGACAAATCGATTTTTCGTTCGGCCATTCTATCTATTTTGAAAGTACTTCACGAATCCATTGTCAAATCGCGGCACCCAAGAAATCGTAATCTTCCCATGACTTGCACGTGTGTCCGCAGGGTTAGTGAAGATCGACTTTGCCGATTATTTGGAAGCGAGACTCTACGTCAAAATACTGGACTGTTTTGGGCAAAAGTCGATTTTCGATTATATTCGAAGTTGATTTACGCACCACCAATTTAAGCGTTCCATCAAATTCATATCAAAACAAATATTTGATTGAATTAGCCACCAAGAAAGTGATGAACGTGTCTACAACGGAAAGACTCAATAGTACACAAATCCTTCAAGGACATCTTGGTGTGCATAAGTCTACTGAGCAATCCATGCAAAAACAAAGTTGTCCCGAGGCAGAGTATGGCAGAAGTTTAGTAGGATTGGCGACCTTGCGGTCGCACTTAAAACAACACGAAGTTCGCGATGGAAATGAAAACAAGCGATGTGACAAGGAGCTGCAGCAGCGAGTGGAGCACAACTCTTGTGATGATGGGCGTTTAGTAGAAACATTGGTTTGTTTTTGATAGTTGTTAAATGGTTTATAGTTTCTTCCATATTTATGGAATCCATTAAATTTATATCAGGATGGCAGAAGCCAGATGCAGTTATTTCACTGTAGGCGCAAGTACGAGTGCAACATCTGTGGCAAGCGTTTCCAGAAACATTGTCTGCTACAAAGGCATACCGTTGTGCATACGAATGGAAAATCTTTTCAGGTACAAGCAATTCTGAAGAACTTGCTTATAACTTTATCCTGTATATTTCTAGTGCTCCATTTGCTCGAAGTACTTTACACAGAAATCAAGCTTGCAGCGTCATATTCAGCACAATCACATGTGTGAAAAACCACACAAATGCTCCAAGTGCGACAAATGGTAACTTCCAATTTTTCCAAAATTTTCTTCTATATAATCGTTGCGTAGCTTTTCGCAGAAAACAAATCTCTTGATGCATCTGCAGCGCGTACACCCATTGAACACTAGTGCATCTTTCTCTTCGGAAACTAGCTTTGCTTGTGATCGCTGCAGTTGTGTCTACAGTAAATTAAACAGTCTCAACCGTCATAAATCGCAATATCATCGCGCAATTGAGTCTGAGTCAGCACGTGTAGCGCAATTGGCTGTAACGTATAAGGATGAAACGCCAGTTATTGATGCAGACGAACTGGCACGCAGTGTTTTATTGGAACTTAAAAAACTGCAAGGAGTCATGATGACTACAATGCAGACGGCGGAAGTGGAGCAACATAATATAAATCCAACATTATTGAACAATAATGAATCGCTTGTGGAAACATTTAATGCAACATCTCAAACGATTGTTGATCCAGCCAAAATTCATTTAGTTGATGTGTGCGATAAACTGAATCCACATCTTGAGCCTCATTCCATCACTGTGCAATGCATACGACGAAACGATGGTATCGCCTATTATGTTTGTGAATTTTGCGCTAAAGAGTTTCGAAAAACTTACGATTTAATAAGGTGAGCTGGCAAATTTTTTTTATATAAAATTCTGTTATCTTTTCTTGAATAGACATCGTCGCACACATTTACAAGAGGCACCTTATAAATGTATGCAATGCAGCAGGTGTTGCATAACCAAATCTAAACTTGAGGAGCATAAAAAGGTGCATACTTCGGCAGTTACATCACTTCCGTGCAATAGATATATTTGTAGCGTTTGTCAGCAAGTTTTTGAATCTATTCGTCAGTTAGATACGCATGCGAGGTTTGTGGTTTTTAATCTACTTTCGAAATTTATTTCTAGCTATGTTTTTTTTAGCTTGCATGCTAAAACGCATTCGCTGCTGTACACCTGTTCAATTTGTGGGCGTTCATATGGCACACTTGGATCCTTTTCAAAACACAAGCACGGGACGCAGGATAAAGAAATAAAAATGATTCCGAATTTACTGCCAACACCCATCGATATATCAACAAAAGCTACTGAGAAAAGCACAGATCCTTTGGCTTCTAATTCTACTCGGAAAATTCAGACAGGTCTAAAATGTCACACCTGCGAGCGGTGCGTAGAAAATCATTCTTTGCACACATTCTTTGTAACATTTTTTTTTTTTTTTAGTTTATTTGATACAAAACAACAACTAAATTTACATTACAAAATTCATTCCACACACAAGCAGTTTGTTTGTCCTAAATGCACGTTAAAGAAATTTCCTACAGAGTCGCGTCTTCGTCGCCATTTGCTCTCTCACACCAATGAAAGGAATTTTAAATGTGTTTATTGCGAGAAAACCTACAAAAGCAAAGAACACTGCCGACAACACATGCAGATGCATCTAAAAACTTTGCTTAAAGAAGCTGAAGAAAGGCCTAAACTCCGCTCGGAATTAAAGCCAAAAGAATGTCTCGCTGTAGTTCAACAAAAGAAGCAAGAAGTAAGCTATACTAGCACACCGGCTTCACTGCAGCATGCTCCCAAATTTATTGAACTGCAAATGTTGCCAAAGTATCGCAGTCACAAAAATATTACCGTTAAAACTTTGTCCTCCACTTCAACTGCTCAAAACGCTTGTGTTTTTTGTCAGCGTCAGTTTAAAAAGCCCAACGATCTGCAACGTCATCTACGCACGCACACCAAGGAACGTCCTTTCTGTTGCAATCAATGCACAAAATGTTTTGCTTTACAATCGACACTTAAAGAACATTCCCTGACGCATGCTCAACAGCGCATCACGAACGATTGCCAAGTGTGTGGCAAAAGTTATGCCTCCAAAAAGGTGCTTGTTTTACATCTGCGCATACACACCGGCGAGCGTCCCTTTAAGTGTCAATACTGTGAGCAGACATTTCGTACTTCTGGACATCGACAAGCGCACTTTAAGGCAGCGCATAAGCAACTGTCCATCATGGAATTAAAAACAGCATAATTTTTAAAAATGTACAATTTTATTTCATAAGTTAATCAACTGCATCTTAATGCATGAAATTGAAACACACGTTGAACGACGTCCTAGACACTTCAAGCAGTACTTTTTTTATACCAAAATTATTGGTACTCGTTTCTTTCACGACGTTCGACGTTGGTTTCGTTATACATAAATGCATTAAATCTATTCATAATATTTTTACATCCAATTAGTTATAAAACACTTAAAAGGTATTCATTTTTTAATTTCATTGCGTTGCACTGGAGGTGCGTCCAGCTTATTCATTACTTTAGAAGCAGCATTTTAAACATTAAATACATAACACTGAAATCTTAATACAGTTTTCAACTAAAGTTTAGTATTAATTCAGTTTTAGGATACTCTAAACAAAGCAAAAATTCATATTCTCTACTAGCATAAAGTATTTAAATTTTCGTTATTGTTACAAGTTATCAGCCTTAAGTATGGAAGCCCGGCGATAGCCCGTATGTAAACAAAGCCTCGCGTTCTTGACTTTTAGCGAGCTCAGCAAATTTTTGCCTTTTATCGGCTAGCAAAAAATCATCAACATCTACATCGTCAACCAATTCTGAATCGCTACGTTTACGGCGCATTTCTGCTTTTAGCTTGTGGGTCGACGTTGTGCTGCTTTCTTCAGCTTCGCTAGCTTGGTATTGTAAATAATAAGCGGCTATTCTCGGTCCAGATCTAAAAAAATTTAACGAGCAAAATTTGATTTTATTATAAAAATACATTTGTATTATATTTTAAATCAATAATATAATCTTCGAATTTTGGTCGAGTAAGCTTCTTAAATAAAATGTTAGAAGGCAAAAGAATTGTTCGGAATAGTAAAAAATTTGGTGGAATTCTACAAATGGAAAATTGAGATAAGTTGAATGAATTTGGATAAATTTGTACTCACGAAAGGATTTAAGTTATCTTTACATTAAGGCTATCGGAATTTAAATGTAAAAATTAAATACGTATATATACCTAATGCTTTTAATGTCTTTATTCGTGCCCATTTTATTTAATAGGTCTATTGCTCTATTGTAATGCTGCCATTTAACCTGTATGTATTTAGATGTTAAAGTTTTTGTCCTGTGTTTTCATTTCGGTAATTTTCTGATGTAGCGATACCCATTAACTGATTCTAGAAATTGATAAAATTAAAAAAAAGCGATAGCGAAAAAGATAAAAAAGCAGCTTGGTTACGATGGGTTGCAGTCTTTTACATAATACACATGACAGAACTTTATTTAGAATATTAAGATGGGCTCACGTTAGTTGAGGTCAGGTTTGTAGCGGGAGAGTTTTCCGTGTTGTAAAATCCTCTCATAAGGTTTAAAAAGTTTGAAAAAAGAATAAATAAAATTTGTATATCCATGTTTTTTCGATTTTACTGGTATATATTTGTCAGGTTATTAAATAAAACCCCCCATGAAAAATCCTGGGGCCCTTCTCTGTATTGCGATGCGCCAATAGAGTAGGGCTCCTGGCAACGGCCCTGGTTGAGGCAATGGCATATTTTAAGGCAGAGATTCTATTCACTTAAAATACATTTTTTTTAAAACATGTTTTAGAGCTTTGGTATATATACTATGGCTTGTTATATATAATATACTATAAATTAATCCAAAGAAAAACCATTTAGTCTTAAAAAACTGTTTCAAAAAGAGGAAATCTAGTCAGGGAAATATTTAAAAGTTAGCATTAGAATTTTTTGGTAAAAAAATAAATTAGCGTTTATAATACTGTTAAAAAAAAAGAAAAAAAAAAAAGATTTTACTTACAATTTTAATAAATAAGGATCGAATGGAAAGAATGTGTCCAATGTTTCGATGGGTGTTGCAATGTCATTAGCATAGATTGTGGCCAATTTGCGACGTGCATTACGCTCGAGTATTGCATGACAGTAGGCCAGCTGATAGGCACGCGTTACACCAGCAAATGCTGTAGCTACTGCAGGCAGACAAACTCGCAGAGGATTCAAATTACAATTCACCAAAGCTGAGAGTTGCAAGGATTGAAGGAACAGTAAACCTTAAAATGAAAAGATACATGTATAAAATCATAGACTTATTATCGTTTTTAAAAACTTACTCTTCTTATTGACAGTTAAATCGCGACTTCGAAATGCTATCACATAAAAAATAGCTTGGCAAACGCAGAAAAACACCAAATTGGCTTTCAAAGAACCATTGGAACGGTATTGATCACAACTTTGTATGTACTGATGCGCCCAATTACAAAGCTCTTCCAAGTAATGCTTCACTGTTCTAAAAAAAAAAAAAAAAACAAAAAATAGGGATATTACAAAAATATTTTATCATACAGCAAGAGCTTACTTTATTGCTAAAAATTTGGAACGCGCTAAAAAGCTTGCCACATAGCCTACAGATGCTTGTCGTATAACAGCGCATACATTTGGATTTTTAATTTTTTCCCAGAGGTAGATGAGAAAAGCTTCCGAAAATGCTTGCTACAAAAAAAAAATATTTATATATATATATATATATAAAAACTTTAATATAGCAATTTCAAAAATGTTATGCTTACAGGCACCTACCTTAAAACTGCTGTAATAGAAGAGTATAAATTGTACATGGTGTGTATTGTGACTGGGTAATATTTCATTATCAAACGAATTTAACAGAACTCTTTGAAACTTTCCACACTGCGCTTGTCGTCTTATTTGTTCTTCCTCACTTATGTTGATTTCGCTGGGATTTTGTGCATCAAGAAAATTTAACATTTTCTCCATGCATAAGTCCAATGTTTGCGCAATAGGATGATGCATTGTGATATTTTTTGATTCTAAAAAATAGATCATTTAGTTGAAATTTAATATAAGTTAAAAATGCATTATTTCCTACCTTCTTTGCAATCGTCCATTTCGAATATTTGTTCTTCAGCGTCGTTCATATCGTCTATATCATCATCACTCTCATCATATTCAATTTCTTCAATTTCATTACGGGGCGCATTAACGTCCAAAATAACCATTCTTAGAAAACGAGGAAGTTTGTTTATTTTATTATCCATACATAAAACATTTTGTAAAACTTACTTCCGCAGCACCAACTGAAGCACAAACTCGGAAAATATTGGCTTGTATTTCATTAACCATAGCACGTTGTGTATATAGCCAACTATAATGTGCGGCGGCTTTTTAAAGTATGGAAACATAGTTTCGACAGTGTCCAGAACCACATCAAAAGTCATCGGTATTATTGTAAGTAAACGGTTTAGCAGCTTATGAACTGCATCTAATTCTTTTTGTACTTCTGCCACCGGTGTGCCATTTGGCCACAACGATGCATCCATATCGCTAGGTATCCACAGTGCAATTAATTTTGAGATACCAAAACAAATATGTTGGCTATGCGCTACCATGTTGTCAATGAAAAAATCTGAATATGCTTGTATGGCCTCCGGTGTACGTTTTGTCCAGCTTTGGGCTAGCAAGCATTCTACTAAGCCATCGAATTTAGAGTTAAGATTGTGAGCAATCTTGCATGCAACATTCATGTTGCGATAGAAGTCCATGTCCTATAAGAACATGTATTTCACATCAACTTAATTTCAACTGTCTTCCCAACAATACTTACAGTAATTTCAGACTCATAAAGAAAAGCAATGAATTCATTCAACGGTTGGAAGTTGTCTTTTTCATGTGCAATTTTGAACACCTCAAGCAGACCCATTTCCTTGGGAATTGCGAAGCGCACCTTGCTGATGACTGCAAGTTTGGCTCTATCACGCTCTTCTGGCGAATACATTTTCAGTATAGACGAACGCATAGTTTTTCCACTGTACACAGACATTTTGCAAGGTTTCGATTTAAAACTTTATTGTAATTCTTTTGATTTGATAAGCTTGTAATTTCACAAGATTTTTTTGAGCACTGTGTAGATTTTCTTACTAATATTTGACCTTGACTATTTCCAACTAGTCCTTTGAAACTCTTTATATGATGATTTTAGGTTTTTACAAGTTATTACCATTTTTTTTTAAGTAATAAAAAACCAATTTTATGGTTTTTTATTCGAAAAGCCGTACTTTTTGATAATCTTTTGTAAACGTGTTAAACGAAAAGTGCACGAAGCACGTTGCAGCTCCGCTTTTGACAAAACGCAAAAAATTTATCATTTACAAAATGTCAAATTAAGTCTCCAATCTAAGGAGTTGCCATCTATCCAGAAAAATCTTGGTTTTTCAATTTAAACAAAACCCATTAGGGTTTCGCATGATCTAATATATTGAACGACATGATGTAGCATACACGCCGTCTCACTTAATGTTTGGCTGCTCTTGTAACTGACCAATAAATTTACTTTTTTTCGTATGCTTCAATTTTATCTTTCCATATATCAGGTAAACTTTTAAAAAATTTCATAAATTCGATCCGGAATCCAGTGTTTGGAATAACCGGCACCGATGTTCATTGTGCGACGACCAAAATAGAATGAGAAAAATGTAGCGATCGCCAGAAAAATCAAAAATCAATTTTTGATTTGTATCCAACATATTGGATCGACTGTCATTTCTTAGCTTACGTATGGTACTACATGTCGTCCAATATGTTGGACCAATTTATTTTATTTGTTTTTTTTTCCTGTTAGTTGCGCAATATTCCTTTGTGAAAATTGATTTAAATGTTAATTAAGACATTGAAGTGCAATAAAACCCAAATTTAAGCTTGGATAGAATACCAACAGAGAAGAATTCTTTAAATTTGGGTTTTATTGCACTTAAATATCTTAGTTAACATTTAAATCAATTTTCTCAAAGAAATATTGCGCAACTAACAGAAAAAAATACAAATGACAAATGTCAGTTCAAAATGATGTCTAGTCATTTGGGCTGGGAGTGATAAGTCAAAAGTCTTGCAAATTTTGAGAATTGCCGAGAAAAGAAGTTTTATATAAATATGCATTCTGTGTACGCTAACCAGAGAACGAAAAGATCCACTCGCGTACCTTTATGAGCGTACTATTCAAAAAGGTACACAAGAAATTGTACGCGCTCGTGGACGTGTACCCTAAAAAATATTTTATCGCCCTCGTCCATGAGCGCGTACGTTTCGGTGAGACTTTGAAATGAGGACTCATTATAAGGATTGCACAAAATTTGTGTACACAAAATTAAAATTTCATATTCTCTCCAAGTGCACCCTTTGTAATTTCAATTGATTCTGTAAACTGAAATGTACACTGTCATGCTGAATAAAAAAAAAAATTGCTGAATAAAAATTTTTATCTGTCAATTTCAAAATAGTGATGAACAAATTTGAATTTTTCAAAAAAATAGTTCAATCGTAAATGTAAATAAACATCACTATAGAAAAATATTATTTGATTGTATAAAGAAAATAAGCTATTCCTTGACTGATGACAAAATTTTTAAAAATACAATCCCAAATTACGCCGGTATATCACAACAATAATTTTCCAAAAATCAAATATTCATAGAAAAAATGTGGGTGAATAAAATTTGTTGCTTGTGTACACTTTTTAAAAGTAAAAAACTCATTTTCAAAGCTTGTGAATCGGAAACTGTATGTGTACACAATATTAAGTATACACAGTTATAGAATAGGGCCCCAGGAATGAAATTTGAGTAGTATAAAGAATAATTTAGCTTCCAGTAGAATCCATTGCAAAGTTCATGATTTCAGTAGACTGTGGACAAAAATTTGGGTTCCACATGGACTATCTATGGTATTAGTTGGGTCATTGGAACTTTTATAGGTTCTGTGGACTCCATGGACAAAAACCTTGGATTTTTTTGACAAATACTGTCCATTTCAACAAATAGGTTCCAATTGAAGTATGTATGAAGTAAGTAAGAGCTTGTAAGATCACTGGGACTTTTTGGATTTACTGGACTCCTGGAACAAAATTTTCACTACAAATAGGTTAACTCGGATCATTGGAACTTTGTTGGGTGTAATGGACTCCTTTGACCAAAATCTGCACCACTTGGTACCACTTGGACAGACAGGTTCCAATTGTAATATTTTTGAAAAAAAAGTTGGGTCATTGGAACTTTTTGGGCTTAGTGGACTCTTCGAATAAACTTTTTCTTGACAAATAGGTTCCACTTGATCAAATGGATTCTTCTTTGATTATTTTTGCAGCTAGTTGAGTAATCTCTAGCTGCACTGCGGCGGCCGTGGCGTAATGGGTAGAGTGTGCGACTCTTAAGCCAGAGAACCCAGGTTCAAATCCTCCATCTGACACAGAGCATTTTTTCAATTGAATTAATTTTTCTGTTCGGTCGTCACCTCTCTGCAGACAATGGCAAACCTCAGAGAGTAAAAACTGCAATGAAAAGCTTTTTGAGAACATAAGTCGTTACCCAACTAGTTCCAAAAGTGCAAATGGATTCTATTTGACCAAGTGGAACCTACTTGCAAAAAATCGAAGAAATCCACAAAATCTAAAAAAAGTCCAATGATCCCATTAGCACCATAATTAATCAACCCAAAAAAGATCCAATGACCAAGGTAATTCGAAAAATTTTGAAAGTGGAATATATTTTTAAAAAAACCAAGATCTATGTCCAAAGATATCCCAAAACCAGAAAAGTTCCACTGACACAAGAGTTCCAAAAGTATTTAAAATGTATCCTTTTTGTTAAAAATGTTTGTCCAAGGAATCTACAAAACCCAAAAAATGTTCCAATGGAACCCAATTGCCGAAATTACATCGACTTTAAAAGTCAAAAATTACATCTTTTTAGTAACCATGTACGACTCATGAACCATCCCTTGACATTCATTACTTCCCATTACGTACACGCTCGTGAACGGGTACGCCAAATTTTTTTCGTCGTTCAAGTGCATGAGATAGTTCTATTGCTTTGAAAATTTGGCTCACAAAAGACACAGGAGCGTGCACCAAAGTGAGCTGTGTACTAGCTTGTGCTACCCTGACGCTAACTTTAACAAATAAAAGTGACAGTTGGCGCTCGCCTCATCTTGCGTTCAATGTGGATAGGCTATTACTCTTTAAGCATGAAACAGAATGCGATGTAGTTGTAGCGATTCCAGGTAGTAACCTCATCAGCTGTTCAGTGTGTAGCACGCTACGCCAAAAAATATGTCCACAATGGCATGAGCGCTTCAGAGAATACTTATTTATCAATTTTACAAATATTGAACACTTTCAATACTTATTTTGGTACCGACAACGTTTGCAGTATCGATTTGATATACTCAATCCTAAAAAAAGCATCGTTAATACAATTTTCAGACCAGCTAGTACTCAAAAGTTAAAGTTAGCTTAACTTGCGCTACAATTACAGCTACGAACCACAGACGTACTACACATTCTGTGCGATTCCGTGCATTTATTATATTTTAACTTTTGACAGATCATACAACGTGCTGCAAGCTACACCATTCTGGTTCCCACTTTAATGTCTTCTATGCAGCTACAAAAACAAATATACTCGCGGGCAGACGGTTCGGCTGATACTGGTCGAAATAGTGTGAGCATACCATTTAAAAAAATAACTTTTAGTTATGAAACACCCTGTTTAGTAAAGACACAAATTTAATATACAAACCAAAGTTGCTAGCTCCGGCTGTGGCATAATCTTTAAAGACGTAAAGGTTTTATTTATTCTACTAACAAATTAATTTTATTGGAAATTTTCTGCTGGACCAAAATAACAAACAATGTCGGACAACGAGTATGAAAAGTTCGAAATAACTGACTATGATTTAGACAATGAATTCAATATAAATAGACCGCGCCGACGACACACCAAGCATCAACAAATTTACGGTGAGTAAGAAACAAAAGTTGATAGTATGTAGATGGATTTTTAAAATAAATCTTAGGCATCTGGGCGGACGACAGTGAAAATGAGAGTGAAGAGGAATCCAGCAATCGACGTGGTCGCCGTGGACGTTCAGGAGCAGGCAAGGGTAGCGCAGGAAAGCCCAAAGATTATACGGCGCCTGTGAGCTTTGTGGCGGGTGGCATACAGCAGTCTGGAAAAAAACATAAGAAAAAGGAAAGCAGCCATGACAATGAGGATCAGGAAAATCCAATAACAGATGAAGAAGGTGCATATAAAAAAAAAAAATTAGAAATTTCCATTAATCCAGTCTTGAATTGGCTTGTAGAGAGTGAGCGACCTTCGTTCGGACGCAAACAACCACAACTGATGGAAGCTGAAGACTCTCAGGGTTCCAGCGCATCTTCAGATGAGTCGATTAAAAAGACGCCACCACAACGAAGTGGTTTCGGTATGCAGCACAAAAAACAGATGCCTGGTAAAAATGTGGGTGCCTGGGAGCAACACACACGAGGTATTGGCGCCAAGCTATTGCTACAGATGGGCTACAAACCAGGCAAAGGCTTGGGGAAAGATTTGCAAGGTATATCTCAGCCAGTGGAAGCCCACGTGCGTAAAGGGCGTGGCGCAATAGGCGCCTATGGACCAGAGACTGCAGCAAGCATCGGCGGCAAAGGCGTAAGTTGGGCGGATGTGGCAATTTATATATATTAAGATTTGATGCGTGTTGCTAGGTTAAGCCCAAGGAAGACGAGGATGTGCGCGAAGCCAAGGAGTTCAAGGAGCAGCTTAACAAGTGGAAAAAAGGTGATGCGCGTCAGGACAAAACCAAGCGTTACTACTACAAATCAGTGGAGGAGGTTATAGAAAAGGGCAAAAAAACCAGTTTTATGCTGCCCGAAAAGTTGAGGTATGATTGATTATTGATTGATTTATATAAATGTTACTTAAATATTTGCGCATTATTTAGCAAAAAATTGGGCAATGTGCCGGTTATAGACATGACCGGGCCGGAAAAGCGCGTTCTGAGTGGTTATCACGCCCTCACAACATCTAAAGTGCTCGACGAGGATCTCTACGATCTGCAGCCAGTGGCAGCAACTTCAAAAAAATCCAGCAGCTTTGCTTTGCCTGAGCTAATGCACAATCTCACTCTCATTGTAGACAACTGCGAACGTGAAATTATTGTGCTGGACAATAGCGCTCGCGTGGCTAGTGATCAACAGCAAGCTTTAGAGAATGAGCGCAAAAATTTGGAAGAAATAGTCAAGCTAGAACGTAATCACATCGATACGCTGGAGGTAGTCGAAAAGCTTGTTGCGGAGCTGACAGACAGCGAAACATCGTTAACGCTTGAAAGAGCAGAAAAAATATTCCTAGAGCTGCAATCGAAGTATGGTGCAGAATATCAAGAATTCGGTTTGGGTGATCTTTCCGCTGGCGTCATTGCGCCCATTGTCAAGTCTACGCTTGATGCTTGGCAACCGTTGTCGGAACCTACCCGACACATTGATATGATTAAGAGATGGCGCAGCATTTTGGAGAATTCCACCACCACCTCGGGGCAGACACAGAAGGAGACGCGTAACGTTTTTGATCCCTATTCCTCGCTGATATGGGCCGGTGTTATACCCAGCTTTCGCGCCTGCTCCAGCTCTTGGAATCCCAAGCAGCATCAGCGTATGGCGGCTTTACTCGACAGCTGGGCACCTCTATTCCCCAGCTGGATTTTGGATTCAGTTCTGGAGCAGCTGATTTTGCCTCGACTTACAGCGGCTGTCAAGGAGTGGGATCCGTTGACCGATACAGTACCAATTCACATTTGGATTCTGCCATGGACCACTATTTTGGGTCATAAAATGGAGGAGCTCATTTTCCCCACAATACGTGAAAAGCTGGGGAACGCTCTGCTGGCTTGGATGCCGCAAGATCGATCGGCGCGTGCCATGTTGACACCATGGAAAGGCGCTTTTGATGAAGCCGAAATGCAAATGTTCCTCATGCAGCACATCATACCCAAGTTGCAGCTGGTATTGAATGAATTTATTATTAATCCACTGCAACAGGATTTGGGTGAGTTTTTTTTTTATAATTTTTGCAAAATTCTTAGAGTAATTCTATAATTTTTCAAAAATTATTTCCAATATTTTTGCCATAATTTATTGAATAATTTTAACAATATTTTTCTTTTCATAAGTTTTAAATAAAAACTTTTCAACAATTTCTTTAACAAATTTTCAATAATATTACAATATTTTTCAATACCTTTTTTTTAAATTTTCTCATTAGTTTTTTCAATAACTTTATCAATACTTTTTTTTTAATTTTCATTAGTGTATCCAAAAATTCATCCTTCAATAAAACTTTCAATATTGTTCCAAATATGTTTTTTCATTTCTAGAACTCTGGAACCAGGTCTGGGAGTGGCACGAGCTCGTACCACCCATGCATATGGCACAACTGCTGGATAAGTATTTCTTTCCGAAATGGATGCAGGTACTCGTGCTGTGGCTCAATCAATCACCAGACTATGTGGAAATATCGCGTTGGTATACCGGATGGAAGAGCATGTTCTCAACTGAAATACTACAAGAACCCAATGTTAAGGAACATTTGCGACGTGCTCTCGAAATAATGCATCGCGCTACTGAGACGCCCACAGCTACGATACCTTTGAATATACCTACCGGCGTCGGAATGCCAACAATGCCAATGGATACAGATTCAATACCGCCACCGCCACCATCGATGAACTTAAATTTCCAAATGCCTGCTCAGCTCGAATTCAAGGAGTTGGTCTCACAAAAATGCTCCGAACTGGGCATACTCTTTGCTCCCATGCCAGGCAGACGCGAGTTGGGCAAACAGGTGCGTTTAGTCTTTATTTTTTTATATGCAAAATAATTATTCAATTTATTATTTGAAGGTGTATCGCGTTGGCAAACTTTTTTGCTACATCGATCGCAATGTTATTTTAATCAGCGATAGCAGCTTCAGTAACTGGGCACCCACATCTTTGCCGAAAATGTTGGAAAGTGCTGTCACGGGCATACTTTGAGCTATAATTTTAAGTCATAGAGTTAATTTTTTTTAAACAATTACAATTTTTTTAAGAATATCTGATCTATGTGCTTTGAAAAGAAAAGTTCACAAGCAAAGTAAAAATAAATGTTAAATTTTCTTCTACCCAAATACTAATATTTTTCAAAAATATTAAATTGTCTTTTAAATTTAATTTAATTTAATTGATTTATTTAAATGTGTCAAAAACCATGACTAATTGAAGTGGATTTGTGTAGTTTTATCTTCCATAATTCTCTCACAAGCTAGCCAAAAACAAAACGTTTGTTTCCCTTGCGGCCCGTAATTTCCAATGAATTTAGTTGATTTTTTTATAAATGTAGATAATTATAATGCGAAGATTATAGGCTAAAAAAAAATAGTATTGCCACCTAGATTTTTAATTTAAAAATGGATCACTGAATCCGTTGTAAGAATTTTAAAAACTATGCCATTTTTTTACCATAGGATTGTAACCTGAATTTTTAAATTTTTACGAATTCAAAATTACGTGTTTTCTATAGGGCTGCCAATTAAATATTTTTATTTTTACGAATTCGGTGCTGGGCGAACAGAAGCTAAAAATGGGTGGCTGAATCCGAATCCGTCGTCAGAATTTAAAAGTAACGAAATTTTTTTTTAATAAATCTAAAATTATTTTCTCTTTACGAATTCGGCGCTAGGGCGAACTGTAGGTAAAAATGGGTCACTGAATCTGTTAGCAGAATTTCAAAATTATGTTATTTTCTTTCAATAAAGGTGTGCCACCTACACTTTTTTAATTTTTACTAATTTGGTGCTGGTGAAACCTATGTAAAAATTAGTCGCTGAATCCGATCCCGTTATTTGAATTTAAAAATGATGTAGTTCTCTTACTATACGAGTGCCAGCTAAATTTTTGTACTTTTACGTATTCAGTGCTAGGTCGAACACTAGGTAAAATTGGGTCACTGAGACCGCATCCGTTGTCAGAATTTAAAAATTCTGTAATTTTTTATCATAGAGTTGCCACCTCATTTTTTTATTTTTTCGAATTCGCTGGTAAAAAAACAAAACACCAAAATTGTTTACAATTTTTAAAGAAAGCACTACCGCTACAGTTCATATGTATAGACTCAAACCAATTTTTTTTTTAATACAGAAACCTCACAGACACTCATCTAAGCATACATACGAGAAGCTATCAACCCAGATCTGAATGAATTCTCCCCGGGAATGGAATTTTCGTATTTTTAGCAATGTTCCCAGAATTTTTTAAAAATTTTAATGCAAATATTTGCATTCATAGTCAATTTTTAAGATTACAAGAAAACAAAAAAATCTTTAAAAGCATTACCCCCTGTCTAAAAAATTAAAAAATCCCTTTTTTAATTCCCGCGGAGATTTCATTCAGAATTGGGCTGTATATAATGTAAGCCTAGCCAGCATTTTTTTAAATTTTTTAACATATAAGAGTCGTTTTCGGGTTTTCTCCGCGATAGTGACAGTCGAAAGCGCGCTCGTTTTCTGATCGAAAAGGACTCTTTGCTCGGGAGAAAATTGTACCCTATGCGCGACTCTTCTTGAGGAGTCGTTTTCGAATCGTTTTTTTTCTTCTTAAATATGACCAAGAAATGATTTGAAATTGACTTTTTGTCGAGTTTATGAGCTTGAATATGACCAAAAAAAGACTTAAAAATGATTGTACAAGAAGAGCCACGTGTAGGGTACCATTTTTTCCCGGATAGAGTGTTTTTCGATCAGAAAATTAGCAATTAGAAATTATTATGGAGTCGAAAACGACAATTTGTTTGCAAATTTCATAAAATGCAAAGTAGATTTGGTTTGCTGCAATTCCGTTATTAAGATATGGAAAATATAAAGATGAAAATTTAAAGTATATATATATTAATTAAAAGTTTATTGGGCCTAAATTTGTTTTTTAACTATACATATATAAAGGGTGGTTAAATTTTAAGGGCCGATGTTGAATGTGAACCACACCTAAACGTCAAGTTTTTTCTGCATTTCATTTGACTTTTCTCAATTTCAGACTAACTCAATTTGAACCATGGAAAGATACACAATCAAGCAACGCGTTAAAATTATTCAGGCTTATTATGAAAATAGGCGTTCAACATAAATGCATATCGTGCACCTCGTGATTTTTTCGGTCAATTTAATCGTCCAAATATGCGTACAATCGGAAAAATCGTGCAAAAATTTGAGGAAACCGGGTCTGTAGGAGATGCACCAACAAAGAGTGACTGTTTGGTGTGGTGTTATGGGCTGGTGGCATCATCGGGCCGTATTTTTTCCAAAATGAGGCTGGTCAGGCAGTTACTGTGAATGGTGTTCATTATCGTGAGATGATAACGAACTTTTTATGGCCCGAATTGGAAGATATGGATGTGGACGATATGTGGTGTCACTTGCCACACAGCTAACGAAAAAATGGTTCCCAAATGGTCATCGAAAATTTGGACCATCGGATGGAGGAGTGCCGCCGAGGTCGCGGCGGCCATTTGGCCGATATTTTGTTTCATACATAATTGAACCATACATTGGTATAACCATACATTATCATAATAAGAAAAAATGACAATAATTTCCTAAATAATTTGTGTTTTATTCAAAATCAACATCGGCCCTTAACATTTTACCACCCTTTATATATTAAGGTGGGTAAAAAATATTCGGTGAGCTGCATTCAAGAAGATCTTAAATCCAAAAGGATATCGAAATCGGTGAAACCGTCTGCCAGCGGCTTTGATTTAAAAAAAAATCATTTTTTCTCCAATAATCAAGGGTTTTTTCGCCGTAAGTTTTTATCAATTAGAAATAACTACCCAAAAGTAGAGTGCAAATGAAAGGTATCTATGACCTCAAAGTTGTGCATAGAAGATTGTTAGATTCGAGTATTTTTTTAGTACAACAGTGGTCAGAGTTCGTTCAACATTTTGGATATTTTTCACAAAAAGCACTATAAATCCCCTTTTTTTTTGTTAAATTGGTAGAAAATTTAGTATTGTTAAAAAAGACTTGATGTCATCTATTGATATATTTAAAAAAAAAAAGAAAAATCAAAATAGTGGAAGTAATTTTTTTAATGAATTTTCATTGAAAAAGTATTTTTGATAGAGTATTTTTCACAAAAATCCGATTACCGAACCAATTACCGAAGCGACTACCAACCCATTACTGAATACTGAAGCGATTACCAACGGACTACCAAAGTGAATACGAATCGATTATCAATTACCGAAGCGATTACGAACCGATTACCGAGTCAATTACCGATCACCCAACCAAAGTAATTGTGTTAAAAAAAGATTATATATACACATTAAAAAAATATGTGTGTGGCCGCCACGCACGATAGAAGTGAAACGTTTACCCAAAAATGGAATTTCTGGGAAGATAGCTAATTTATTTTATTAACATTCCCTGCTTCAGTGAGAGAAATGGTTAAAAAGCAGTCTGTCTTCATACCAGTAGTAGTTCAATAACTGTCGTTTTTCATAAAGACAACTTGTATTTTCAACATGGCGATATCATAGGAAATATCAATTGTCCCTCTTGTTTAAGGACAGTTACTGAAAAGTTCAATATTCACGTACATAATTAGATCGCAGTGTTTTTTTGAACTTTCGTGACACAGTTGGTTATCAAGAGGAGTTTTGAAGCGAAGCTTTTTACTCCTCGTCTGTGATTTGCTTGAAGTGAATCTGAAAAATTTTCGACAGATTTTTTCTTGGAAATTTGATGGCTTCTTTGTTGCTAGCGCTTATTACAACAGAAAATTTAATACTTTAATATTAAATACTAAAAATATTTTTCGTCCCGCCCGTGGAGATCGAACCCGTGTCCTATTATATGAGAGTCCAATACACTATCCATCAGGCCACACAGACTTGCTAGAAACAGCAGTTAATTCAGTAATTAATGCTGCTGTAGATCGTCACCATCTATCAATAGATAGAGGATTGTGTATTTGCTATGCTACAACTAACAAAAATTTGATTTTATTTGCCACAAGGTGTCTCCAGCATCGGTGTTTTTGTATTGTGAATGCGTTTGTGGTGTTGTTGGTACGAGGAAAATTAGCAATGCCCACAAGTGCGTTGAAAAGTGCGTTTTTAAGTATCAAAAAAATATATGATATTAATAAATATGGAATTGCATACGCATGCATGACATCGGCAAGGTATCTAAAATGTTTGTTAAATTTTGTTTCGTGTGTGTTCTTTAATATATATATTTTTGAAGCGTAGCTTTTTACTCCTCGTTCTGTGATTTGCTTGGAGTGAAATCTGAAAAATTTTCGACAGATTTTTCCGCTAGGTAGTACGCTGTTGATGGAAAAAATTTGTTCAGTGCAGCCAAGTTCAATACCATGTGTGGAGAGTTAAAATGGAGAGTCGCTGGCATTATATGCGCGAATATGTAATTGGCGTAGAAATTTGACATTCAACAATAAAAAAATAAGCAGTAAATATGTTTTCTGTATATATGGTATATATGTATATATGGTATATATATTTAATAAAAGTTTATTTATTAAAAAGAAAAAATTATTAAGCTATCAAATCTATGTAACTGCGAAAAAGCTTCGCTTCTCTCGTGTGTCCAACGACGCACCTGTGTTTTTTTTATTTTAATTTGATGACTTAAGTCATCCCAGGCTCGATCCTCATAGCACAGACGGCAGATCTTGCTGTTTTATTTTTTTGTTAATTATATTTTGATTTATAAATATTTCAAAGAAAAAATTTGTCAAAAAACCTGTGTCGGGAATAATGCCCTTTTGCCTTTCCGTACACGCATCGAACCGCGTACAATTCGACTGCAAGTTGAACGTTGCTACCATCTCACCATTGCCTCCCTTGCATCAAAGCGAACAAAATACCAACAAACCTGAAAGCAAGTATAAGATACATTTTCCAATTTATTCCATAGGATTGATTCCAAAATGAATTTATTGTTTATCCAAAATAATCATCAAAAGATTATAAAATTTCGGGCTTTATTTATATAATTTATTTTCTTAAAAAAACAAACAAAAACTGCCTGTATGATTGTAAATATTTTTAATTTAAAAAAATCACAAAATTTCAACTGCAGTTAGGACCACTGAACCTTCGTTTCGTGGTCAGAAGATCTGACCTTATGCTACCGCGCATACTTGTTTGGGTTTATTTTAACGTGCCTACACAGTTACAAATGTTGACGCGTTTTTCGACTTGCATCGTATATTATGTTGTATTTGCGACGATATTTAATGCTAAATGATGCAGACATGTATATATATATATAGAAGAAACTCCAACATTATCACAAAAATGGTGCTATTTCCCACACGGCACAAACTCCGACTTCGATATCGAAAATTTAAAAATTGATTTAAAAATTGCAACAATTGAATTCGTTATCGATTATGATTCGAAAAAGATACTTTTGGCGGACGTAACGGTTACTTTGTAAACGAAGGTTCGCTTATGTTCCGATTATATGCGATTCTAATTATTATGTTTACGATTCTAAAGCGATTAATTCTTTAACACAAATGCGAAGATAATTATATTTTCTACTTTTTTAATGTAAGGTGGATACTTTCGGATAACTTTTTTGGCACTTTCAGACTTACTTTTATTATTACTGACGCGATAACACTGGTATAAGATAACTTTAGATTTTTTATCGCCAATTAGAAAAAAATACGAAATTTTTCTTCACTAAAAGTTCATTGCAAACGCACTAATCTGACATCTCAGTTGGTAATGGAAGAACTTGTAACCAGTAACCAGTAACCAGTAACTTGTAACCAGTAAAAACTGAATTTGAATTATATGAAAGATGAACGATATTTATATGGAAATTCACAGATCTAAGAGTAAAACAAATTTTAAATTAAAAGTTGCATTCGTTAATATTGCAGCATGTGCTGTTTCCAAATCAATCAATGCAATCAATCTGCATTTATCAAAACTCAATTTGAAAAATGCCTTCTGAAAAAAGCTACGTTCAGATTCAAATTTTTAAACCGTACTGTATTTTACAGTTTTTTTTTTAGACTTAACCAGCACTTAGGGGATGCCCCCTATAAATGCGAAAACATTGTGTTGATTCGGAAGACGGGTGATAGTTAGTTGGAGGGTGGAAAGATGGAGTAGTGTCGATGAAGATTTGACTTAAATTTACACAGATTGAAACTGCCGGGAAACACGCTCGCAGGGACAATTTAACTGAGCGACCGAAGAACGAATTATTTCGGTAATGCGATGTTCTATTGGGCAAAGTTGCAATGGTAAAGGAATGGGCAGCTGCCCGAGTGGATCTAGGAAACACACGAGCTGGTGGCGTCAGGCCATGTAACTCCCTTGAACACTTCCCATGGTAGTACCTGTACAGAAGGCTTAGGCAACCAGCATTGCGACGATGCCCAAGAGAGTTGAGAGAAGATGAAATATTTCCATCACCTATCAAATATATCGCACGTCTTTGAATCCGGTCCAGAAGGTCCAAATATGATCTTGAAGCCCCTGCCCAAATGTGCGAATTGAGCTCCATTTTCGGATATATTTCCTAATATAAGAGGTATAGATCAAACGAAGATCAGATGGAGTGAAGTATTTCTTACACCGTTTTAAAAAACCAAGGCACTTGGCTGCTTCTTTTGACACATCAAAAATATAATCATTCCACCGAAGATCTGCTTGTATTGAAATGCCTAGAACGTCAAGAGCATCTGACTCCGTAAGATCTACACCGTTCATATAGAGGGGAGCTAAGGGGCAATTGATTCGCTTGTGGGTTAACAGACAACACTGGGTCTTGCTAGCATTAAACTCTACTCTATTAGCAAGACCCCACTCGGAGATTTTTCCTAAGTCATTGTTAAGTGTGTCATTCATATGTTGCCACCTCCTCTCAATCTCCACAGAGCTCGGGCATTTTTTAAATGAATATTAATGGCAAATGCCGCTGTCATCCGCAAACGAATGAATTGGGTTGTGAGTCAACGACAGAAGGTCGTTGATAAAAACCAGTAACAAAGTTGGCGATAGAACTGAGCCCTGCGGTACATCTGCGTTGATGGCGTGCTCTCTGGACGATATGCCATCGACTACAACATGTATCGTTCGATTCATAAGAAAGCACGTGATCCATCGAGCAAAGTTACCACCGACACCATATGCAATTAGTTGAGACACGAGCGATTTATGCCACACTCGGTCAAATGCCTTTGAAATATCCAGAGCAACAACTCTGCTGTCACCGAATAAGTGAACGCATTGGTTCCATTTTTCAGTTAAGAGTGCCATAAGGTCGCCAGTAGAGCGGGCCCTACGAAAACCATATTGACGGTCACTAAGCAATTCATTGTGCTCCAGATAGTTCATAAGGTTGAAGTATTGAACGAATGACTCAATTCAATCATAAAAGAAAGAGAGAATTACTAATTGTTGATTTAACCACCGAGGTGTGTTCAATCCTCGGTGGAACCAAAAATATGAAAAATTATTGAACAAGCCTTTTTTCGTTTTTATATAACCAGTAAGGATGAATTGCTGTGTTGTCGTTTTCATAAGAACCATTTCGTTCCATTGGTTTTACCCCCCATCTAGCTCGCCGTATTGTTGTATACGCGTCTACAAAAGTTTCACTTCAAAAATAGCAGTTTATACATTCAATAACGCATAAGTTGATAAAAATAGTTAAAAAAGTAGAACGCTTCTGATTCGCGCCGACTCTAACTACTTCGGAAATCATAACAGCTATGTTATTTCATAGCTTTAAGTTTTCACTTCGGTCGGCAGTAGCTCCTGCCTACTTTTTTTTTGTTTATATTTTAATTTTGATTATTGATTTTAATTTTGAGTTTTATTATAAGTTTTTATAATGGTTTTGTATTAAAGATTTATTTTTATAGAAATAGAAATTAATATAGAAATAATTTTTTGTTTTTCTTTTCAATTATTTTTGATTTAAATTTAAGTTTTTGTATTAGTATTAGTATTAGTATTAGTATTAGTATTAGTATTAGTATTAGTATTAGTATTAGTATTAGTATTAGTATTAGTATTAGTATTAGTATTAGTATTAGTATTAGTATTAGTATTAGTATTAGTATTAGTATAAGTATTAGTATTAGTATTAGTATTAGTATTAGTATTAGTATTAGTATTAGTATTAGTATTAGTATTAGTATTAGTATTAGTATTAGTATTAGTATTAGTATTAGTATTAGTATTAGTATTAGTATTAGTATTAGTATTAGTATTAGTATTAGTATTAGTATTAGTATTAGTATTAGTATTAGTATTAGTATTAGTATTAGTATTAGTATTAGTATTAGTATTAGTATTAGTATTAGTATTAGTATTAGTATTAGTATTAGTATTAGTATTAGTATTAGTATTAGTATTAGTATTAGTATTAGTATTAGTATTAGTATTAGTATTAGTATTAGTATTAGTATTAGTATTAGTATTAGTATTAGTATTAGTATTAGTATTAGTATTAGTATTAGTATTAGTATTAGTATTAGTATTAGTATTAGTATTAGTATTAGTATTAGTATTAGTATTAGTATTAGTATTAGTATTAGTATTAGTATTAGTATTAGTATTAGTATTAGTATTAGTATTAGTATTAGTATTAGTGTTAGTATTAGTATTAGTATTAGTATTAGTATTAGTATTAGTATTAGTATTAGTATTAGTATTAGTGTTAGTATTAGTATTAGTATTAGTATTAGTATTAGTATTAGTATTAGTAAATATTGTGAGATATTTTAACTTTTGGTGCTAATTCTGAAAATTTATATTTTTAAAGACAATTAAAAATTCTCGATCCGAACAATTTGTCAAAAATTATAGGCAAAAATCAAAAACTTAGTTCACAAAATTAATTCAATAAACCCTGGTGAGCTCCCTGTTAGTTATTTAAAAAAAAAATCAAAATCAAGAATATTTTTAAAAGTAAACGATTTTCTTTGGAAAAATTCCCATACCTTGCCTTTAATTTTTTACTGCTACTTCTACATATTTTTATCAAAACTCCCCACATGGAAAATCTTGGCTACGGGCCTTCGCTGAAATCTTCGTTAACTGATTTTACATTCTTGGTTTTTACTTAATTTTTTTTTTATCATTTTCCTTTCTGCAAAACGCGTCAATTCGAACATTGTTAAGGTATATAATTTTCAAAAATACTGCGGATACTGAGCTTTGTTTCTAGAATTATTTCCAAGTTGAATTGATGAAAACTAATTAAAATTAAATTTTAGTTTGGCATTTTGCGAATATATCATTATACCTTCATAGTTTACCTTCGCTGCTGAACTTGACATAAAGATAAATATAGTTTTATGCTGTTTCATTGATAAGTTTTTTTTGCCAATCCAAATGATTCGTGCAATTATGGGCAGCGATTAACTAGCCAGATTATTGGCAGCGATTAACTCGTCATTCATTGACGTGTGTTAATAACAATGAAATTAGTTATCTATGGTACACAAAAAAAAATTTAACCCTTAGAATTGATCAAAAATAATATGAAATTTTTACTGTTTTCTTTGGGAACCGTGCTGGCTGGCAAACTGTAATATTAACAATGTATTTACTCTAAATTTTATTTAATGTATGCGGTAAGGCTTACGGTTTTTTTCCACATGACTAGTTTCTTATTTATGACTAGCTGAATACCCGGCTTAACTCGGGAATTGATATAAATAATTTTCAATTTCATTCGTCGATTTGAAAAAACTTTTCACAAACTTTGGAAGGAGTTTTGTGTCCATCTTTCAAGCCGGCAACTTTGGCGAAATGAGCAAAATGTAGCTTCAACAAAAAATTATGGGAAAAAGTTGGGGAAGTCGTGATTTGTGTGTGCGTGGCGCCGATCGCTTGCAAAAATATATTTTCAAGTTTTATACGAGTATTGTATTCTATAGATTGCACATTTTTGAAAAAAAAAAATCAGAGCAAAAACGAATTTTTGGCAATTCGCTAGAAAACTGCACAAAAATTAAGTAAGCATTGAAAATAGAAATTGCAATGTCAAAACAACGCCAACTTACGACGCAACTGACTTGCGCATGTGTTGAAGCGTACTCAAATACCACAGAAGCGTAATCAAATACCACAGGCATCAGCAGTCCTGATTTGCGAAAAAAGAAAGTGGAATACAAATACACATAAAGAAGAAGAACATATTTATCACCCTTCGCGCTTTGCTCCGCCTTACTGTATTTTGTAGTACAGCGCCCTCTGGTGTTCAAGATATGGCAAAATACATAGCGCCAAAAGACTCACCGCACCCGAAAACCGCTTATAAAAATCATACTTATCGGATGAGTTGTTTGAGTTTTTGTGGTATTTGTACAACAGCGCCCTCTGGTTTTCGAGATAGAATAAAAAAATAACGCCAAATCCCTTTCCATACTCAATAATCAAATCCTATATATCCGATATACAAATTCTTATCTAAATCGGATGAGCGGTTTTTGAGTGTTGCACGATTTCTTAAGTGATTTGTACTACAGCACCATCTGGTGTTTAAGATAGCGCAGAAAAAAAAGTCCAAAAAACCGACCGTATCCGGAAGCTCCTATGTAAAAATTTTCACGCAAATCGGATGTACAGTTAGGACTTTTTCGAGATTTTTCAAACATTTGTAATGCAGTGCCCTCTGGTGTTCAATATAGAACAAAATAGAGGAGTCATAAAAACTACTGTACCCGAAAACCCCTACACACAAATTTTCATGTAAATCGGATGAATGGCTTCGGAGATAAACTATAATAACAAAATTCGTGGAACCCGATCGCAGTGCCATCAATCCAGGGATCCAACCCGATCCAGGGATATATCATGGGATCCACTTAAACACACACACAAAATTTCATCAAAATCGGTGCAGCCGTTAAGTAACAGCTTAATAACACACACACGTACAAATTGTATAACAGCGCCCTCTACTTTTCGAGACATTGCAAAAGAGTTAACGCCAAAACACGAAAATCCTTTAATAAAATTTTTCATCCAAATCAGATGAGCGGTTTTCTACTTTTTCACGATTTCTTAAGAGGTACTACAGCGCCCTCTGGTGTTCGATATAGTACAAAAAAGATAAAGATATAGTACAAAAGAGTCACCATATTAGAAAACCCCTATATACAAATTTTCATGAAAATCGGATAAGCAGTTTAGAAGTTTTTTAAAATAATTGTGCACAGCGCCCTCTGGTGTTTAAGATAGAACAGAGTAGATACGTCATAAAAACTCACCATATTCGAAAACCTCTTTATACAAATTTTCATACAAGTTGGATGAACGGTTTCGGAGATAAACTATAAACACAAAATGCCTTAAACACGATCGCAGCGCCACCTGCCGGGTCTAATTATGAATCTGAACCATCCAGGGATCAAACACACACAAAAAATTTCATCATAATCAGTGCAGCCGTTAAGGAACAGTTTAATAACATACACACGTACAAATTGGACAACAGCGCCCTCTAGTTTCGAGAAAGAGCAAAAAAAGCACCAAAACCCTTGCCGTACTCGAAAATCACTATTTACAAATTTTCATCCAAATCGGATGAGCAGTTTTGGAGTTTTACACGATTTTCACCATTTCCTAATATTCTACTAAAGCGCCCTCTGGTTTTCAAGATAGCACAAAAGAGATAATTCTAAAACACTCACCGTATCAGAAAACTCCTATTTTCCAATTTTCATGCGGTTCGGATGCACGGCTTAGGAGTTTTTCGAGGTTTTTCAAAATATTTGTACTACAACGACCTCTGGTGTTCAAGATAGAACCTCACTGTTTCCGAAAACCTCTATGTACCAACTTTGATGCAAATCGGATAAACGGCTTAGGAGTTTTTTGACTTTTTTAAAAAATAAAAAAATATTTGTGCTACAGCGCCCTCTGGTGTTCAAGATAGCACAAAAAAGATAAGTCCAGAACACTCACCATATCAGAAAACCCCTATATTTCAATTTTCATGCAAATCGGATGCACGGTTAAGGAGTTGTTCAAGGTTTTTCAAAATATTTGTACTACAGCGTCCTCTGGTGTTCAAGATAGAACAGAGTAGATAAGTCATAAAAACTCACCGTATCCGAAATCTTCTACATACAAATTTTCATGCAAATCGGGTGAACGGTTTCGGAGATAAGCTAAAAAAAAGAATGACTGGAACCCGATCGCAGCGCCCCCTACCGGGTCCAACCTTTTTTATTGAATAAAAAGTAACCTATATGTTGACCGGGGATATAAGGAACCTAAGTGCCAAATTTCATTTAAATCCATCCAGTGGTTTTCGCGTAATGCTTTAACAGACAGACAGACAGACAGACAGACAAAAATTTTAAAAATGCGATTTTCGGACTCAGCGACATTCAAAATGGTAATCGCAAAAGGAATTTCAAAAAAATATTTCATGTACAGATTTTTTTTTTTTACAGTTTTATATATACGTATATAGACAATTAAGTTTTGTTTTATTTAGAGAAGCCATTTGACTATTTCAACAGTTTTCAATTTGTTTTTTTTTTTTTTTTATAAAATTCGCAATGTTATTAAAGTACTTCAATACTTTTTTATCTACTAGTGTACCTTATCAGCAATTCGTACAAACTTATTTGCTCACTTTTAACATTGTTAAACGAAAAAAACTTATTTCAAGTATTTTCTAAATAAGTATTTAATTTTCTAGATAAATAATAATAGTTTGTTTTA
Source organism: Coremacera marginata (assembly GCA_914767935.1). Classification (NCBI taxonomy): domain Eukaryota; kingdom Metazoa; phylum Arthropoda; class Insecta; order Diptera; family Sciomyzidae; genus Coremacera; species Coremacera marginata. The sequence continues at coordinate 164,227,581 of OU612045.1, forward strand.
AAGTCTATACTATTATTAAAATAGTTCAATGTATGAATAACAAGAAATGTGTTGGACAGGGGCATAAGAAATTTAAAAGCTAAGTTTTGCAAATGCCAAAAATCTACCACTAGTTGGTGTTTTGAATGAAGCATTTGGTTTGACTATGTCCAATGATTGAAAACTTAGTATTATTAAATATAAAACGACAATCGATGCGGTTTTTACTCGACACTTAAGAAATTTCAATCGAAAATTTTTGTTTCTTACCCGAGAAACAATTACATAATTTGTGTCCATAAAGTACATAGCTGATATGTGTCCGGTGCCCGTGTCGGTAAATGTCCGACACATTTACCGAAAAAAGTGCTAGTTCTGCAACACCTTGGTCAGGCACAGTGCCTGAACGAAGACCTAATCGGGCACTCGTTGGTTTATTGTGTCCGAATAGAGTCGGTCGATTTTTGGACACTTTTCTGTAGATTTTCATGTAAAATATCGGTTAAATTTCAGTTAAAACATCGAGTACTTTTTGGGTACATTACAGTTAAGACTCAGGTCTGTTACAATACTATTTCGGTACATATTCTAATATATACTAGTAATAGTAACTAGTAATATATATCTGTATCTAGTAATATACTTCAATTCGATAATTCAGTTGTTTTCAATTTTTCTCCATTGTCAAACATAGAAAAAATGCCAACGTGTTGGAAAAAATTAATAGAAAAAAAGAGATTGATAGAAAGAAAACTAATTAAAAATTATTTTTACTCGCTTTTTTAAATTTTAGTGTTGATCAAGTTTTTAAAAATCGGATATTCGATTAATCGGTTAATTAATAATCAATCCCTTAGATTTATCAATGATCGATTAACCGAATTATAATTTTATTCCCATCACTAGTTTTAAGTTGTTCTTTGCCACTCAATAGATCAATTACATATGAACTTGTAAGCGTGGATGACATTTCTGAAACGTGTGACTCCCTTCCAAAAAAAAAATAGTGCTGCCTCTTTTGGAACACAAATCCGAAGGCTGCATATTACACTTACTTTCAACGTTGACAAAGTCCACATCATCGTTCGAGTCAGAAAATAGTTTAATGTGTTCATCAATTAACTTCTCACATCTTTTGAAATCATTTATAAAAAAAAAAAAAATCGAAATGGGCTTTTCAGCCCTTGAAAGGACTTTGACCAAGCTTCATATGATCAATTATGTTGTGCGTGTTGTGAAATGTTTGAAGACAGATGATCGAGAACTACCAATGTTATTTTAGTTAACTACTTTTTCTTCTTATTTTTTGGACTTTAAAAAAATTATTTCAAATTGCGAATACTTTTGTGAGTAACTGTAAGCGATTCTAATTTCAAAGAGCTTGTTTGGCTTAAAGCAAATAATTGTTAGCATCTTTTGTTTTTCTTGTTTTTGAATACTCAATACTAAAAGTAAACTATTGACCTATTCATTTAATTAATTGGAAACTTTCTGTGTTCCACTACCATTAGTGCACTATTAATTTTAGTGCAATAAAAAAAGTTGCACTATGCCTTAACCATTTTCCCCCCATTATTCTTATATGAATTTTAGTGATCATTTTTTCACTATCACTATCACTATCACGATCACTATCACTATCACTATCACTATCACTATTACTATCACTATCACTATCACTATCACTATCACTATTACTATCACTATCACTATCACTATCACTATCACTATCACTATCACTATCACTATCACTATCACTATCACTATCACTATCACTATCACTATCACTATCACTATCACTATCACTATCACTATCACTATCACTATCACTATCACTATCACTATCACTATCACTATCACTATCACTATCACTATCACTATCACTATCACTATCACTATCACTATCACTATCACTATCACTATCACTATCACTATCACTATCACTATCACCATCACTATCACTATCACTATCACTATCACTATCACTATCACTATCACTATCACTATCACTATCACTATCACTATCACTATCACTATCACTATCACTATCACTATCACTATCACTATCACTATCACTATCACTATCACTATCACTATCACTATCACTATCACTATCACTATCACTATCACTATCACTATCACTACCACTATCACTATCACTATCACTATCAATATCACAATCACTATCACTATCACTATCACTATCAATATCACAATCACAATCACTATCACTATCACTATCACTAATTGTGACAGTGTTAATTTTTTCACTATCACTATCACTATCACTATCACTATCACTATCACTATCACTATCACTATCACTATCACTATCACTATCACTATCACTATCACTATCACTATCACTATCACTATCACTATCACTATCACTATCACTATCACTATCACTATCACTATCACTATCACTATCACTATCACTATCACTATCACTATCACTATCACTATCACTATCACTATCACTATCACTATCACTATCACTATCACTATCACTATCACTATCACTATCACTATCACTATCACTATCACTATCACTATCACTATCACTATCACTATCACTATCACTATCACTATCACTATCACTATCACTATCACTATCACTATCACTATCACTATCACTATCACTATCACTATCACTATCACTATCACTATCACTATCACTATCACTATCACTATCACTATCACTATCACTATCACTATCACTATCACTATCACTATCACTATCACTATCACTATCACTATCACTATCACTATCACTGTCACTTGTGTATAGTGAAGTTTATATTTTTCAATTCAACAGTACACACCAACAGATGTAGTGAATAATTTTACACTATCAGTATATGTAAGGTGAAACTAAAAATTTAGTGCACTGCCTCCATCTCTGGTATTTCTGGTATGAATAAAAAAAAATCCATTTTTGAGATTGGAAGAAAAACGACCATGGTATAATGATTTACAAGGTAGGAGTGACAGTTTGGTTGGCGATTTGGAGTTGTCAAAAACACATTGAATAGAGAGAACGAAGAAGCAGCAAAACAGATGACAAGTTAAACTTTGTATTGATTTGACAACTCCCGATCACCACTCGCGAGAAAAAATGTAGTTGTCTACCTTGTAAATTATTGTATCATGAAAACGACAATAAAAGAATGACAATTCCTTTTGTGTAACGTTCGGAGTCGGCATAAACTTGTAGGGCCAGTTCTCGATCATTTATGTTCAAACATGTCACAACACACACAACACAATTGAATCAACAAAAAAAGCTCGGTCAAAGTCCTTTCGAGGGCTGAAATGACCATTTCGTTTTTTTTAGCAGTACTTTGCTAAGTAGTGCTTAGAGATGAGCATCCAAACCAAAAAATACATAATTTAAAATATTACTACTAATATAAATAATGCTTTATAATTTATAATCATTTTACTTTTTACGTTTTATTTTATTTTTATTCGTTTATTTAGCGGGAGGAGGGCTAAACCACCAAAAGCCCCTGTGTGAGCTCGTGTCAAGCTCTGCTCTATGGTTAAAATGCATATTAGCAATAATGACAAAAACTACAACAATACCTGTTGATGCTGATACCTGGATACCTGTTGATGCACCAATGTTCGTTTATTGTTATTATATTGTGTACCTAAGGTTGTGCCCATTATGTGTCAATCATCATTTCGGTGATAAAAAAAAATCAATTTTTGTTTCCTTTGTTTTTTAGCTTTTATCAATCATTTTTTACGAATAATAAAATCATAAAGATTAGGTAAGCTACGAGTTATCATAAGCGACAGAAAATAAAGCTAACTCAATTTTTGATGTCGCGTTTTAGTTATAATTTTAGCACTTATGCAGTACTCAGTAATGTTTGTTCTACTCGATATAAAGAGGCTTTTACCTAAGTAAACGCCAGGAGTGATAACTTAAAGATACACTCTAACACAATTTCATAAGTAGTTATTTAGAAACAACGCGCCAATTCATAACGATTGATTAAAAAGTACGCGCTAACTTAAAATTATAACTCTGAGTTATTCGAAGAAATTTGAAAAGTGAATTTATATGCGTATTTAGATATTTTCGGATAGTTTGGTTAATATAATAAATGTGTTATTTTTTAAAAGGTGATTAAAAAATATGTGAAATGTGTGCTATGGACAAAATGTTAAGGGAAGTTTAGAAGATTACTTTTAATAGTGAAGAATTTTTGAGTTAAATGTTTGATATATTAACATCATTTCTTTGACCTAAGGAACTGAAAAAATATTTGATTATAGTGCTTAGTTAGTAAATATTGAGAAAATAATTTAACGCATTTTTATGTATCTCGAAACGAACGGTTTCGTTTGAGCGAGACACGATACGAAAAAAATAATGTTACTTGTTTCTTTCGTTTCGAAATAGATAAAGATGCGGTAAAATTGAAAGTAAAAGTGATAAATTAGAAACGGTTCCTTAACATCAAAAATTATGCAAATACACGGTGTTACAATTTAATAAGAAAAAAAAAAAAATTAATGGCCATTTCAGCCCTTGAAAGCACTTTGACCGAGCTTCTTATGATCAATTGTGTTATGCGTGTTGTGAAATGTTTGAATACAAATGATCGAGAACTGGACCTACGAAGCTTTATGCCGATTCAAACGGCTTATGTTCTGAAGAAGCTTTTTATGGCAGTTTTTACTCTCTGAGGTTTGCCATTGTCTGCAGGGAGGTGACGGTCAAACAGAAAAATTAATTCAATTGAAAAAACTTTCTGTGTCAGGTGGGAATTGAACCAGGGTTCTCAGCCGTATGGGCCACGCACTCTACCCACTACGCCACGGCCGCCACTGGAGTGAAATACACATTGTATTATGTTTGGAAGTTATTATTTAATCAAAGTAGGTTCCCAAAACTTACAAGGAAAGGTCTCCTGGTGATACTGGTCCATGGTTGGTTTAGGGTATCAAAAAGGTGCTTTAAAATCAGTGAAAATTCCATTTTTTTTGCCATAACTTCGCTATTTTCCATGGAAACATACATACATATTTGATATCAAACGAAAGGTATTTAAGAGACACATATGATGACATCTAATTTTTAGAAATACATTTTGTTATTTTGTTGCTGAAATTTTTAACAATATTTTGCTGATATAATGAGGAGCCCGTACCTGAACTTGTTTCATTTTCACTCATGATATAATTATAACAGATCATTCAATAAGTCCGTGAATAAGTAAGAAAAAAACAAAATTTTGATAAAACTCGATTATATTATTCAACATAGTTACCATCGAGACCGATACAACGAGTATAGCGATTTTCCAACTTTTCGATATCACTTTTATAATACGATTTCTCTTTCTCGTCAAAATAGGCCTCAGTTTCAGCGATTATTTCATCATTGGACTTGAATTTCTTTCCAGCAAGCATTCTCTTGAGATCTGAAAAGAGGAAAAAGTTGCTGGGGGCTAAATCTGTAGAATACGGTAAGTGGGTAAGCAATTCCAAGCCCAATTCATTCAATTTTGCCATCGTTTTCATCGATTTGTGACACGGTGCATTGTCTTGGTGAAACAACACTTTTTTCTTTTACAAATGTGGCCGTTTCTTGGCGATTTCAGCATTCAATCGATCCAAAAGTGCACAGTTAAAGTTGATGTTGATGGTGGTTCCTTTTTGGAGATAGTCGATGAATATTATTCCTTTCGCATCCCAAAATACAGACGCCATCACCTTACAAGTCGACTGTTGGGTCTTTGCTCGCTTTGGATTCAGTTCGTCGACTGCTGTCCGCTCAGCTGACTGTATTTTGTGTAATAGTTAAGCCATGTATCATCCATTGTCACATATCGACGGTAGAATTTGATTTTATTGCAGTTTAACAGCGCCAAACATTCCTCTGAAGCATCAATTCGTTGTTGTTTTTGGTCGAGTGTGAGCTCATGCGGCACCCACTTTGCACAGAGCTTTCGCATACTCAAATGTTCGTGTAAAATGGTAAAAACACTACCATCTGATATCTTTACAATGTCAGCTAGCTCGTGCACCTTCAATTTTCGATCGTTCATAACTAATTTGTGAAATAACAGTCTGATTTTGGCGTCCACTGCGCTCTGCATCATTTGTGCTGGTACGACCACGATTAAATTCAGCAATCCCCTTCTCTACCATTTGTCTTGATGGAGCAGAGTCTGGATAATGTTTATCGATCCATTGTTAGGTTTCCACTCTATTTTTTTTCATCTAAAAGCAATGCTGTAGCAAAATTCGAAATTCACTTTTTTTCATTTTTTTTTTTTCAATAACAATAGTTGCACACAAAATGCTATAACTCCCGAAATAATTATCAAATTGTTGTCAAATTTTTATACGTATAGTTTGAAGGTTGGTACTAAATAAAAATCATATGGAAAAAATCTAGTAACGCCATCTTTGTGCCATCCTATGGACTTTTTGAACGTACTGTTAAGGTAGCATACAGAAACTCCCCACACCGACTGCTAATGTCAAAACCAATACAAAAAAAAATACAGATTTGCCGCTAAAGTTAATTTTTGACATTAGCAGTCGGTGTGGGGAGTTTCTGTATGCTACATTATATAACTTATAATTATATCATGTTTCACTTATATTTGAGTGAAGCTAATTTCAAAAGTTACCTTTTTTTGTTTTTTTTTTTAATTTTAACCTTATATTAAGATTGTCTTTGTAAAAAAATTCACTTATTTTCTTAAAATACAATTGTTGTTATAGAAATGGGTGTCAAAAAAAATTGTTTTCGAACTTTCCGCATGTGTAGATATTTGATTCGAAAAGTTTATAGATAACAGGGCTTCCATATAAACTGTGTGCTTTATACTTGTTTGGCCGTTGGAATGAGAAAAAAATCATCCGAAATTTTAAGATATATCTTTCGATGCGAATATCTCTGTTTTTTTTTTAAATATATTTGTTCTCAATTCTTTTTTGTCAAAAAAGCTCAATAAATCTAAGGTTGACATGATAAAAAATATTTACTTGATAAAAATATTTAAGCAATACCGTTTGCTATGCATTTATATTTATAATATTTTTTTCAAAAAAGATCCAAAATATTAAACGTTTCTCAAAAAGTTACGTAGCAGATGTTTTTGTTTTAAAAATAGTTTAAATTAAAAACTGCATTTTAAGCTCCCTTTCACATGGCGTAATATTTACTAGCAAAAATTGTTTAAGTTATACACAAAAATTAATTTACTGTTTCTGTCATAACAAAAAGCAAGGGACTTTGATTTTTTTAATGAAATTTTTTTTTAAAATTTTTTTTTGATATTTTTTACAAATAGTCAAGCTTCAAAAATAATTTATTTAAAAAAAATATCCCAATATTCCTTTCCAATCAAAAGTTAATACTAAAAATTTGTTTTCATACCATGTGGATCTGTATTATCAAAACTCTTTTTCGTTAATTATTAAGTTACTATGTACTTCTCTTGCTCAATTTTAAAATTTTAAAAGAAAGAAATATTTTTGCATTTTTTTTTTTTATTTTTATAACACTTTTATTAAGCAACTGATATACAGAAAGGTAAGTTGGTTAGAGTACCTTTAGAGATTTTTTCTAATTTGTGGTATTATGAATGTAGCCCCAAAGTGTGAAGACAACGTTTATCGTTGAACGTTTATTGAGAACGTCACAACGTCATTGCACAAAGTTCCAATACATAGGCAAAATTTCCAAAGCAGTTGATAGAGTTGATAGGCACTAAATTTATATAGTCCAAAAAAGAGGAAAAAATTGTCTACAACATGAGTATTAAAAAAAAAAGCTATGCAAAAATTTTGTTTCTCTTAAAATTTTAAAAATGAGCAAGATTATTCTAAAAATGAGCAAGGGAAGTATATACAAATTTAATAATTAAAAGAAAATGAGTTTTGTTAATACAGATCCACATGGTATGAAAATAGATTTTAAGTAATAACTTTTGATTGGAAAGGAATATTGGCATATTTTTTTCAAATAAAATATTTTTGAAGCTGAACTATTTTCAAAAAAAAAAAAAAAAAAAAAAAAAATAGAACATTTTTAAAAAAATAAATTTATAAAAAAGAAACAGAAACAGTTAAATAATTTTAATGTGAAACTGAAACAGTTTTTGCTAATAAATATTATGCCATATGAAAGGGCGTTTAAAATGCAATTTTTAATTTAAATTATTTTTACAACAAAAACAACTTTTTTATTTAACTTTTGAGAAAATATTCATTATTTTGAATATTTTTTGGAAAAGAGAACTAAGAATTAAAATTATTAATGCACAGCAAACGGTTTTGCTGAAATAGTTTTTATCAAGTAATTTTATTGAACTTTTTAACAAAAAAAAAAAAAAAAAATAAAAAATTTGAGTGAAATATAATGCAGCATAGCGGAGATATTTGCGTCAAAAGTCATATCTTTAAATTTCGGATGATTTTTTCTCATTCCTACGGTCAAACAAGAAGCACGCAGTTTGTATGGAAGCCCTGTTATATATAAACTTTTACAAACAAATATCTAAACATGCGGAAATTTGTACACAGAAAAATTCTACACAGAAAAAACAAAATTTTTGGAAACCCATAATGTAATGTTCTGGTGCGCATAATTTTATTTTTAGGAAAATGTGTGCATTATTAAACGAAGAAAATTAAAACATAAAAAGTTAAAAATTAAAAAAAGAAAAACAAAAAAAAAAGGTAACTTTTAAAATTAGCTTAAATTAAACACAAGTGAAAATGAAACAATTTTGAAAATGAAAAAATGAAAAAAAAATAACCGACTAGAAAATCACTACAAAGTTAAAAATAATTTTAAAATAACTTCTCCTTTCTAGTGTCAATATTATTCGAGATACACTGTTTTTCTAATATTGCCACGCCCAGTAGTCGAATAACGCCCACTTTATTGACCATAATTTGTACATACGCCTATACGCCCTATACGCCTACGCCTATACTCAATTGTAGTACTCTAGTCTCAAAATTATTCAAGATGCACTGTTTTTCTAATATTGCCACGCCCATTTGTCGAAATACGCCCATTTTCTTCACGGTAATTTGTAATAATTGTGCCTACCCCTACACTAAATTGCAGTACCCTACTGTCAATGTTATTCGAGATACAGTAGTATCTAGTATTGCGAGATCTAGTATTGCCACGCCCAGTTCTCGAATGCCGCCCACTTTTTTACGTGCACTTCCGTGTTTATCATATCTATCCGTTCATTAAAAATTATGGCAACCAAGCATATGGTTTAGTAGTTACCGATGTACATCCCTATAGGAACAAACTAACTTGTATTTAAAAACAACTAATTAAAAAACTTATTTAAAATAAACCAGTACATGAACTACTTTGAATTATATTAAGGCGGCATCCACTTCAATTCTAAATACTTTTTATTGCATTGAAGTAATTGAAATACTACTTAAATACAAGTGATTGATAAACTACTTTGAATTATATTAAGGCGGCAACTACTCTGATTTTGACATGTATTAATTGCAAATTTTTATTAGATTACAAGTTTATATATATTTAACCATGTTATTTCATCAAATATTATTAACTTTAGGCCATCAGTAATAGTTTTCAATTGGTTATTTTAAAGTAATTAAAAAAATAATTTAAATATAACTAATTTAACAAGTAGTTGAGAATATATGCAGACGAAAGTCAATTGACTTATTTAGCGGACATCACCATACAAAATATGTTAGTTCGTTCTATGGAAAAAAGTCAGAATTTCAACTAGTTGTGGTTGACAAAAAACTACTTTATCAACTATTTTTGAATTAGTTGATTTTCCTACAGGGAAACACAAGTGGAAATGAAACAATTTCGGGTACTGGCTCCTCATGATTCGGCTGAATACTTTAAAAATTTCAACAAAATAACAATACAGTTTATTTCTAAAAATTAGATGCCATCATATGGGCCTCTTAAATACTTTTCGTTTGATATCAAGCATGTGTATGTTTCCATGGAAAATAGTGAAGTAAATGGTAAAAAAATTTTTCGCTGATTTTGAAACGCAATTTTTAAACCCCAAACCATCGATTGAGCACGTATAAAAAAGAAAAGTTTTGAAAGTATCGTAAGTAAGGACGTAGAATTTTTTTAATTGATATATTTGGTGATGGATTTGTTGTTCTTGTTCATTTTTATGTTGGTTAAAAATAAATGTAATTGAACCTAATGTTTAATAAAAGGAAATAAATATTAAATTAAAAATATTAAAAAAAATATTCATTAAAAATATGAAATTATTATTTTTCCTGCTGTGAAGAACTTATATATATCTATTTGAAATTAAATTCAAAATTTTAATTTTAACACACAAAATATAGTTTTAATATGATATATATGAGCGATTACATCAATTATCGGCCAACTGTATAGGTCACCATCTGAGATTTTTTGTAACTTTCCTAATTTGATGGTGAAAAATTTTAGAAAAACAATTTTTGTTACCGTTATTATTTCAGCTACAATCAGTTACGGTATTTCTCTTATAAAATGTTTTAGTCATGAATTCTTTTATTTTCCATGGTTTTTTGTTGGACTTAGAGCTTATCAGAAATATGATCTCTTCGAAAAAAATAGTACCCCATTAAAAATTTTTGAGGAAGGCCCTTTAAAGAAAGGTGTTTTTTTTTTTATATAAAAAATATAATCTTTTTAAAAAAAATAGTAACTCATTAAACATTTTTGAGGAAGGCCCTTTAAAGAATGGTTAAACAATTAAATCTAATTTTTATGCACTTGCCTCCATTTTAAATTTTTTAAAAATATTTTTATTGTATATAGATTGCGTTAATTTTCGAAATAAGTTCTCTGTAAACACAGCCACAATAAATAAAAGAATAAATAAGGGTATTCACTTCAACGCTGAAATTTCAGAAATGCTGAAATTTACAAAAACTTTAGAGCAATTGTTGTTGTTTTGGTTTTCCCAAGTTTGCTTAAATTTAATCATCTATTGAGTTGATAAAAAATTATCGTCGGAAATTTGCGAAGAAAAGATGTGTTCAGTAATCATAAGCGAATCTGTTTAATGAGTGTGAGTCATTGGGAATATGATAATTTCTATAAGAAGAGCATTCTGTCAAATCTAGCCTACATGCTAATGAAATGTCTGCAATTTAGAACGAAATTGCAATTCAATTAGTTTCTTTTAATTGGTTTATAGTTTTGATGGCCGCTTATAAAAAAGTATAAGTATAAAGTACATATATGGTGTATGTACATGCAACCAGGAGACTCTTTGTTTGCTGACATGCATCGCATGACTAACGAAATGAAGCGATAGCGATTTTAAGGTTGACAGATGCATGTAAAAAAAAACGAAACATTAAAAACGGTCGCTCACTTCAACTCGTCGGAAATTTCCGATTTCTGAAATTTCAGCAGTGAAGTGAATACCCCTAATAAAACACAGTAAATGTAGCGCATTTTCTTGTGACGTGCTATGCTTTGGTTGTTGGCCTTGCTTTTACAGAAACATTAAATTTTGGCTTTATATATCATGTAAATGTGTAAAATTTGTATAAGTAATAGAGCTCAAACATGAATTTTTCTCCCAGTGAGTATCAACCAGACCAACAAGTGCTTGCATCAACATTGTACGAACAGTACTTTAAGCACACCAAAGGCTCAAAGTGTGACATAAAAACGATTTCTGATTGCAATCAACCATCCTATTAACCTCCGAGAATGACGTAATTCTTAGTCAAAATACGCCGCTCTTAGATTTTTGGTCTCTATCACATATTCGGAAATCATTCAAAGCGGCGAGTGATACCTGGGGATCTTTCCTTGTTAGTAAGAGCAAATTCCTATGGCCACTGAAGTCATTCATAAAAACGTGATTACTACACCTTTCCGAATATTGGAATTTTTAAGAATGTCGGTTGCTCAGGATTATAATGGCAAACTGCACACGGCGGCTAATGACTATTAAATCAGGCTGCGGGCGAAAGAGTGCCGATGACAGAAGGTCTTACAATGACAGGTCCTAAAAATACTTCAAATAAGTTGGCTTAGGTCGAAAAGCCAAAGCTTGAGTTTGACCGAAGCCGAAACTTGATGAGTTGGCTGTGTTTGGCCGAAGCCGAAAGTTACTATGTTACATGTGTTTTGGCTTGGTGATTTTGTTGCAACCAAAAATGTCTGCTTTATTTCGATTTTTTTTTTTCTTTAAAATTAGCAGAAAGTTATTTTACCTACATAAGCCAACTAGTTGGGCAAGTGAATTGGACTGCTAATTGTTGCATTTGATCTCCTATTTACTAATACCTACGTATGAACAATATGAGAACTATAGGCTGCCGACGATCATTCAATGTAAATTCCTCTTGCATACTCTTACAGATTGATTCTGTGCGGTAATAGTTATTTGGTTACCGAAACTCGTCACCGGTTTAGTAATCGGTATTCTGTAAGCTCGGTAACGCTGTCCAATCTCGTAAGCTTGTTTAAGAAAAAATAAGAAATAAAGAAATACACTGGTAACGCTTGCTTGTAGAATACCAAAAGGGTGTAAATGTTACCAAAAGGTGAATTTCTTCGGTAGTAAGATTAACGTTACCGCGACATTATCGATCTGTTACTGGTCCTTAGTGTTAGTGTTGCTTCTTGCGATCGTAAAAATTGAGCGTGCGATGCTTTTAGTAGAAAGATGGGGGACCGCCTCCAATCACCGTCGACGTGTTTTGTTTTTCTAATTTCGTTTTCTTACTTTATTTATTTATTATTTTTTTATATTTTATTAATATATTAATTTTTTTATATATATTTTAAGCTTTATTTTTATACTTAATACGTAATATTTTTGTTTATTTCTTTATATTTACTACATATTATACCATTGTAACTATATGACTGTTACACAATCTCATCAATCTCCAAGCTAAAGTTCTAAACCGACCCCTAAATAAGTTTTCTTTCTAGGTGTCAGAAATAAGTATTATAACTGCCTTGAATAGAAGCTATTTGAAAGCTACTGAAAGGACCATCACTATTCGCTATGCGGCACCCAAAGCGTTATTGCAAGCCAGAAACTCGTGTCCTTATTCTATGCGCTTTGTTTCTGTTGGGTTTCTTTCTATTCCTGCAACAATCCTTTCGCATCAAATATATACTCGAACCCTCAACAAGTTATAACGAATTTTCAAAATTGAGAAGTTTGAATCAAGTGCCAACTACGTCCGAGGCGCCTAGCTTGGAGAAAAAGTTAAAATCATTTCTACGCTGCAAAGATAAAGAATTGCAAATGGAACGACAACAGTATGGTGAATATTGGTTGGTGCGTAATATTGTGATCGGCACTGTGAGTCGGAACATTGGTTGTTCTGCATCGATAACGTATACGACAAATGGTGACTATACATTTTTCGATAATCTGGCAACAGTGGTTAAAAGGTGATTGAAGTAAAATATATTAACACAACTATACACGTTTTTGAATCTGAACAATCAAAAGTTGTTTCTAAGGTAATTTGCGGCGCTAAAGTAGAATTTTCAATTGGTTTATTAAATTGATTATAGCTTTCGAGATGTTCAATAAATGAATTTTTTTGTTTGACAACTAATGGTAATTTTAGTCAATAAAAAGTGATAAATCAGAAATTTAGCGTGGTTTAATTAATCTGTTTTACGCATTAGATCCCACGTTCTTGTCCCAAAATTCTTGGCAACGTCTCTCAATTGGAGGTAGCGCCCAAGTTTTTAGGAGGGAAACAAACAAATTGAGTGTGTGAACATTTTGAGAGACATTCGAGCTACAATCTCAGGGTAATTTTGATGCAAGTTGCCTATTATTTGCTTGAAACCTGGAGTCGAGATTTGCGGTTACCGATAAGGCTGTGAACAACACTTTGAAATGATGACCACGCTGCCGCTTCAATTGGTGCTTAACATTTTATATAATTTCTATCGGTCATTAATTTTCGAATATCAGGTCCGACACACATGGTTGGTTGGCTTAAATGGTGATACTACCACGAGTAGTATCCAAGGTTTGATATCCACCAATGCACCAGGAGGTTGGTATTTTGCTTCATAACCATCAAGTGCGGTTAATAAATGTATGTAGGTTGCCGAGAGTTCTTCTAGGTTGCTGAAAAACCGCTCATTTACCACGCTCAATCTATATCTGGTTAGTGCAGGGCAAGTGCATAAGAAGTGTGTTAGTGTTTCTTTTTCATTTGGTTCGTCTCAGCTGCAACAATGGGCGTTGAAGGAAATTCAGATTTTTTTCACTTGCACTCCAATGCACCAGTGCCCCGTTATGATAGCTGTGGTCCTAGCTATGTCGGTCCGGGACCTAGATAGCATATCTGGGGTTCTGCCTAAGATGCAGGTTGACCACATTTTCCTTGATGTGGTACATGGGCGTAGTCAGGATTTTACTCAGGGGGAGAAAACAATTCTTTTTTTCAAGTGACTGGTAAATAAATAAAAAATTTGTCAGCCGTAAGCTTGTAATAAAAAATATTTTAAGCTTTAATAAATATTAATAAATTCTCTGCTTTTTAATTATAACAAAATATGTTTTGAATTTCTTAACCCAGTACTATAATTTTTATTTTTCTAATGTTCAAGGGGCCCAAGAACTGCCCTTCCCTGTCCTACCCTCACTACGCCCATGATGTGGTACATGTTGGTAGTTCTCTCCATCTATTATCAGCTATGGCAAGGTAGTAAGAGTGAATCCTTCCGTTGACTGTACTTAGGGGGGCTGCGACTGGAACGTTAAGGGAAGACCAAAACCTGGCGAATTCATTCGCCTTTTCATTACTATAAATGTTCTTATGACCGGGAACCCATATTATGGTGATGTCAAGTTGGTGACTTAGCCGGGCTTGTTCCTCTTTACACTGCCTTACCAGTTGGTGACTTCCCGGCCCGACAATATTGCTGCATTAAGGTTGTTTTTGTTGACTCGACAAAGTACTCTTATCGTTAGAAGTTCGGCCTGAAAGATGCTAGCCGAATCCGTTAGACGAAAAGCTTCCGCCACACTTAGTTGCTCTGAGTAGACACCGGTTCCAACTACGCAGTCCATCTTGGATCCATCAGTGTAGATTGATACATCGAAGACTGAATCAGGTCTTCCATTGCGCCATTTTACCCTGGTTGGGACTTTAATAGTAAATGACCTTGTGAAATCAAGCTTAATGGATGTCATAGTCCGTACTCTTTGTAAAGAGTAAATGTTAAAGTAAGAATGTTGCTGTTTCCATAAGGTCTGTTCCTCCAGATTTGGAACTGCCTGAGTCTGACTGAACAGTTTGTTGCGATGAGTTTAATATGGAGATCTATAGGAAGTAGGTGTGTCAGGACGCCAAGTGCATCGGTGTAGTAAGAACGGATGCCCCCCGTAATACCTATGCACTCTGATCGCTGAATCCTTTACCAAACTAGTGAACCGTATGTCAGGATAGGACGCATTACTGCGGTGTATAATCATATGCGTATTTTTTTCCGAAGGTCTTCCTTCAGACGTATAAGGCTATGCAGGCCTTTTCAACTCTGTATTCAACGTTGTTTTTTCAGTTGAGTCCAGCTTAGAATCATGTATGACTCCTAGATATTTGGCATTGTTGCATAGTGGGTGTGTTTGGTCGTTTAGTTTCGGCAGGACAAAGTCTTGCATCTTGGTTTTTGTGGTAAATAGTTCAATCAGTTTCGTCTTACTAGGATTCACTCTTAGGCCGCACCTAGCAGCCCCACCGCTGAGCTTGTCCAAAGCTCCTTTCAAAATATCCCTGAGGGTAGAGGGAAACAGTCCGGATACCATTACACACACATCATGCGCAAATGCCACTACCTTGACTCCGTTACAATTCAGTTTATTAAGTACTATGTTCATGGCTATGAGCCAGAGTAGGGGAAATAGCACACCATCCTGGATTATTCTGCTACTGAGCTAGTTACTCACAGGTACTTCCACACCTAAATTGGTTCAAGAACCCTTAATGTTTCTTGTATGTATGTTGTTAAAGGCTCCTTTTATATCTTAAAAGGCCGCGGGAGTGTATTGTTTAAAGCAGAGAGATCTTTCTATGGTTGTGATAAGCCCATGTAGGGCGGTCTCTGTGAATCTACCTTTGAGGTACGCATCTTGTGCTGTGGATAAGGATGTTCTACCTGGAATATCTCTGAGATGTATGTCTTAAACTCGCTACATTTTCTTTAGTGCGAATGGTGTGAGACTTATTGGTCTGAAGTCATTAGCTATTTCATGACCTCGTCTTCCGACCTTAGGTATAACAATTACCTTGACTCTTCTCCAACTACTTGGAGTATAATTGAGGTGAAGGCAGTTTGTAAATATTGAATATAAGAGTGGTGTAACTACATCTTGTAATTTTTGTAACATGATTGGTAGGATGCCGTCAGGGCCTGGGGATTTGTAGGAGGAGAAGCTGTTTATTGCCCAGATTATCGTATTCTTTGAGATAATAGAACTGATAGGAATAGTTTGGGTGGCCTCAGGTAACACTATACCATGGCGCTCATTGCAATTGATCCTACAGCCAGGGAAGGGTGTATTAAGTAGGTGATCCAGTGATTTGGCTGAAGATTCCGTTCAAGTTCC
Organism: Coremacera marginata; assembly: GCA_914767935.1. Classification (NCBI taxonomy): domain Eukaryota; kingdom Metazoa; phylum Arthropoda; class Insecta; order Diptera; family Sciomyzidae; genus Coremacera; species Coremacera marginata. Next base: position 164,244,182 of record OU612045.1, read on the forward strand.
ATCCTGGATAGAATTCTACCTAGTTTCGCGGATTCCTTAAGACTGTCGATAGATTGGGTGTATTCTTTCCAAGATTGCTTTTTCGAGTCTCGAATGACTTTTTTTTGTAAGTACTCGTATAAAGGATAGCTTTGTATTGTTGTCAATAGCTCAACCTTTGGCACTTATTAAAGGTTCTTCTAAAGTTTTTCCTAAAGTCAGAGAGATCCTTACTCTACCATAGAGGGAAAAATTTATTTCTACCCCTACTGGGAGAACACTAGACCCTAAAAGCAACATGCATGGCTTTCTCAAGAGACTCAAAGGAAGAATTAAGTTCCGCCGCTGTTGAGATGTGGTTGTGTGTCAATTTAAGGAGTTTCGGGCGCGACATTCTGTACGTTTTGGATTACGAAAGGGCATAAAAGACTCTATTTTCAGGTTCAAATTGAAGAGAATCAAATTGGGATCCGAGGATACTTTTGCTGGACACTCTTCAATAACCCCCGTTTAGAGAATCGTTATAGGATAGAATTGTAATGTCGAATACTTCTTTCTAACCAATAAAATTAGCAGAGCTTGGAAAGTTGAAAGTTGGTGTGTTGCCCAGATTGCACACATTAGGATTTAAGTTAATAATAAAGTCGAATAAAAACTCACCTCTTGTGTTGATCCCGGTGCTGCCCCTCAAAGGGTGTCTCGCATTTGCCTCGCAGCGCATGACAGACAAATATACTCTCTATTTGATTTGTGCGAATGTCAATTTAGGAAATAACTTGATGAAGTAAGGCATCGCCATGAATGGGACAGTGAAAAAAATATATTTGGGCATTTCCACAGAAAAGTCTGCCCTCAATGGAAAATAAAATATTAATAAACGTGTACAAAATTTGGTAAATGTGTATGTGACATCAAAACCAAGTTGTATGAAAAAATTGTCGTGATCCACACACGGACACGCCCACCTCCCATATAGACTATATTTGTAAAATGGATTTCTATATGAGCTAGAAAAGTCTGATTTGCAACATGACCACATGGGATAAATATTAAGTTGTTAGCGGAAAATGGGCGTGGTATTCCCACTTTAACGTAACATGTATGTAACATAACGTCAAGTTAGATACTAAGGCTTAAAAAAGTTTTATACAAAAAGTCTCGCCCAATTCGCAGACTTTTGCAATTTTGTAAACTAAGTCAAAATACACTTCTGTTTTTTTTAACGTCACGCCAGAACATATTATTGCTTACATCTAGAAGTTACACTAAAAAATTAAGTTAAAATATTTGATGATGTGGGAACATTTCACAGAAGTTTGTCGAAGAAGGGTTAAGCAATTAAAAAAGTTTTCAATATAATTTTAATGATTTTTCTAGCGACCTCAACATCTGACAGTCGTTATGCGAGATATGCAAGAAATCGAAAACTAGATTCAATCATAACATATGAATAGAAAATTCGAATTTAGCGCATCAAATAACATCTGTTCGAGTCCAAAAGTTAACATAAATTTGTACAGTTGTGTTATTACATATTTTCTGTATGATAGAATTAGTAGCGAATTAACAAATAATTTTCTTTTCCATCCACAGATGGCTTGCGCCCGTAAGTTTCGCCATTTTTGCACCTGGCTACGATATCAACGCCACTATGGAATCTATACAATATGTGCGCAATTGTTTACCCGACAGCGAGTTGATACGTCAATATGTCAGCTTCCATGTGTTCTTTCCCACCGCCCACATGCCACCAGTGCTGCCTTTAAACGAAACAGAGGCGCTTAACTGGCCCTACTTTGAATGTGATGAGGCCTTTGAAGGCCCACCCTATGCTAATGTGAACCGCCAAGAGATGTACAAAGCGGTACATAATCTGACATATCCCATAAATGTGGGCCGCAATATTGCACGCAAAGCGGCTAATACCTATTTCATTTTTGCCTGCGATATAGAGCTATTTCCGAATCCAGGATTTGTGCAGATGTTTCTAGAAATGGTTGAACGCAATCATAGCGTTATTAGTAGTAACAGTGGTGGCACGGACCCGAGGTAATAAGCGATTTACTCTACTTTTAACTTATATTTTTGATGTTGCTGTTTTAAGGGTCTTTGCGTTGCCTGTTTTTGAATTGGCCAAGAATGCAACCCTGCCCAATACAAAGCCAGAGCTAATTCATATGCTCAAGACCAAAATGGCGATACCCTTTCATTCCAAAATTTGTAATTCATGTCACTTGATACCGAATCAGACCGAGTGGCTGAACCTAAAGGCTATAGGCAATGAAATGTCTGTGTTTGCGGTGAGCAAGCGTGAGAAAAAATTTGTATACTGGGAACCATTTTATGTGAGTGACAACAAAGAACCCATATTCGATGAACGTGTCACATGGGAAGGGCAGAAAAACAAACGTATTCAGGTAAGTTGGTCCTTTAAGAATACTAGATAAAAAAAAAAGAAAACAGTTTTGTAATGAAATTCATTAATGCCTTCATAACTTTCAGGGTTACGCCATGTGTTTGTTGAACTATCAGTATCATCTACTCAATAATGGCTTCCTCGTACATAGTCCGGGCATAAAATATTTCCAAAAGAACTCAACACGTATGAAATATGTGCCACCTATGAATAAACTTATAAAGAATGTCATCGAAACCGAATATAAAATATTATTTGGAAGAAATTCTAAATGCAAAGTGTAACTTTAGTCTTAAGAGTGTTGTTTAGTATATGAAAACTTTATGTTTTTATAAAGAAAAATAATATTAAACTTAATTTTTTTACTATCTAGAAGCATATGTTACTTAAGAGTCTTTAAAAAAATTTAAAATGATTTGTTCTAAGAATGACTTCGAAATATACATAAATCGTAAACCTTGTACTTTATTTAGAAAATATTAATGCTATTCTTATGTTTTTGTAAATACTAAAATTCTAATAATGTACAAAAATGTGATACACGAGTAGTTCCTAATTTTTTAAAAAACTTTCAAATATAAATTGAATCGAAGAGATATTATTCTTTATTATTGTATATATTATAAGAAATACATATGCTGTGTTGTTACTGTACTTTAAACATTTAGGCAATTCTCAAGGTTTTGTAAAGTTGTATATAGCATTGTTGTAAGTGAAAGGGTTTCTCCAGGGATGGAAAATAACGACTATTTTTTAACTTTCAGATCAAAAGATCATGTATAAAAAGTTATTGCACAATAATTTTAAATGTTGCAATATGATGATAGGGAGTCAGAGATCCCATTTTTGACATGAGTTTTTTTTTATGATTTTTAAGATAAAAATCACCTTAATCCAATTATTTTTCACTGTGTCAAATGTGTAAAAAAATGTCAAATGTGAAAAAAAAAAAAAACATTTTTGGGGTCCACCCTATCGATAGGGTAAAAAAATCGATCAATGATTGGTTTTTATTTCTGACCGAAAAAATATCGATCACAAAAGGTTTTTTATTTCTGATCGAAAAAATAACGATTAAAAAATAACTTTTCTTTCTGATTGGGAATATAACGATTAAAAATAATTTTTATTTCTGATCGAAAAAATAACATTAAAAAATAACTTTTTTTTGTGATCGAAAAAATAACGATCAAAAAATAAATTTTATTTCTGATCGAAAAAATAACGTTACAAAATGATTTTTATTTCTGATCAAAAAGTAACGATTATAAAAGAACTTTTGATTTCTGTTTGAAAAAATAACGATTACAAATAATTTTTATTTCTGATCGAAAAAATAACGATCAGAAAATAACTTTTATTTCTGATCGAAAAAAAACGATAAAAAACAACTTTTATTTCTGATCGAAAAATTAGTGATCAAAAAATAATTGCTATAAAATGATTGATTGATAGCAATAACCGTTATTTGTGGTCCCTGGCTTTCTCATTGAAGCGATTTTTTTGAAATTTTGGTTGTTTGTTTTGTTTATAGTGGTTGTATGGTGTGTAAAAAATGGACCGTGTACCAGAAGCACGCCTACCTCCCATACAAACCCTATAGGAACAAACTAACTTGTTTTTAAAAACAACTAATTAAAAAACTAATTTAAAATAAACTAGTATATTAACTACTTTGAATTATATTAACCCGGCAACTACTCTGATTTTGACATGTTTTAATTGCAAATTTTTATTAGATTACAAGTTTATATATATTTAACCATGTTATTTCATCAATTATTTTGTACTTTAGGCCATCAGTAATATTTTTCAATTGGGTATTTTAAAGTAATTAAAAAAATAATTTAAATATAACTAATTTAACAAGTAGTTAAAAATATATGCAGGCGAAAGTCAATTGACTTATTTAGCGGACATCACCATACAAAATATGTTAGTTCGTTCTATGGAAAAAAGTCAGAATTTCAACTAGTTGTGGTTGACAAAAAACTACTTTAACAACTATGGGAGGTTTTCATTCTAAGAATGAAAATTTTTATTTTAAAATCACCGCGACTTAGGAATGTACAAATTTTGTTATAATTTAACTTCAACCTATGGGAGTTAAAGCTGATGTATTTGTAACGATAATTTTAAACTCTTTTTCCTTGCAAATTTGATCATGTCAAAATTTTGTGAAATTAGCTTTCACGTACTTACAAATATGCACTGAATTTTTAAATTTTCACGATTTTTATATCATAAACCATTCGAAACCAACAAAATGTTTTTGAGGTTTATAAATACAAATAAATAAAAGTAAAGTACTTACTTACTTACTTACTTACTTTACTTAGGTGGCCGTAACAACCCGTGTCCGGGTTTCGGCCGACCTCATCAGCTCTCGCCAGGCGCCTCTGCTTTGCGTGCGCCTTCTCCAATCGGATACACCAAGTGCGGTTAGGGCTTCCTCAGCCTGGTCCATCCATCGGAGGCATGGTCTCCCTCGTCGTCGTTGACCAGCGACCCTCGCCTCGAGCACCTTTTCCGCTGGAGCTTCGTCGTTCATACGATGGACATGACCCAGCCAGCGTAGTCGCTGCACAGTTATACGCCGAACTACGTCAATGTCATCGTAAAGCTCATACAGCTCGTGGTTCATTCGGATGCGATAGTCATCGCCGACTCGAACAGGACCGAAGATTTTGCGAAGAACTTTTCTCTCGAACACCCCCAGAGCGGCTGCGTCAGTTTGCGAAACTACCCATGCCTCAGCGCCATAAAGCAGCACAGGTAGAACGAGCGTCTTGTAGAGTGTTAGTTTTGTCGATCGAGAGAGGGCTCTGGAACTTAGTTGCTTACTGAGCTCGTAGTAGCACCTATTAGCAATTGTTGTTCCTCGCCTTATCTCCAGGCTGATTTCGTTGTTGGTATTAATGGCGGTGCCAAGGTAAACGAACTCCTTGACTACTTCAAAGTTATAGCTGCCGGATGAAACGTGAGAGTCTAAACGCCGCACTCTCTTGTTTGTAGACAGCATATACTTTGTTTTACCCCTTTTACTTTTTCTAAAAGTAAAGTAATAAGTAAAATTATGCCCTTGTCTGAAGGTTTTCCATAGGTTTTTAAATTTTTTTTAAAAAACTTCGGATGTTACAAACTGCGTTCCTCTTCATAATTTTTTATTTATGTACATCCGTCAAGTTACCTTAGTATTTTGAAACAAAGTTTCTTGCTAGTTTGTTCAAGTCACAAACCATAATTCTGTAAAGTTCTCTGCATATAGAAGGCATGCATGCATCAAAGCATCTGACGTTTCTGTTAAACACACGTAAGCCCTATAAGCTAACTGTTAAACACACGTAAACACACGTAAGCCCTATAAGCTAACGTGTGTTTAGCAGAAACGTCAGATGCTTGCATGCCTTTTGTGTGTTATGGGCTTAAAAGGTGTTATGGGCCTTACGTTTTTTCGTACTATTTTAGCATCGACTGAATTTATCAGTTTTGTAGCCCAAAGGAGGGGCGGGGGCTGAAACGGCTTTTAAAGCTTATTTTCATTATTTCCCCATAAAAAAATTCTGAAAGGGGGGAGCTAAAGCCGGTTTGGCCCGTATGTAGATCCGCCACTGACTCTCATCAAAACACAATCAAAACAAAAAAGTACTTTTTGATCTTTGGCTAACAACAGTCTTCTATTGTATACGGGAATAATGCTGCGGGAATAGTGTGCGGGAACACTACATAACAATACTTGTTGCTCACAACTAAATTTAAAATTTAATTTGTTGAGGATAGCATAGGCCAATTACCGATTGAGTTGAGTAAAGTTGCGTTGTAAAGTTCTTATTTTTTAGTTGGTTTGTGTACGGGATAAAGTAAAATGTAATAGATTCTGTCAAAATGTGACGTGAGTACAAAAACCAAATTAAATTTCTTTAACCTTCATGTTTTCGGGATTGTAAACTTAAGTAGACGGTCGGATGTCTACATTTGTTGCAAGCATGAAAAGTTGGCTTCTTAGTCGTCAACTGTAACTGATTTATTAGCATAGACGAGTGACTTGCAAAAATCCTTACAAAAATTAGTCCCATGGAGTCCAATGAATTGAACTAGGCAGCCAATTGACTGGGCCATTTCTTCAGATGATTCGATCACCAAATGTTGATCCCAATGATGCAATGATTTGACGGTAGTGTTTCTACGGTATGTAGTGTAGATTGGTTTGAATTTTTCAAAGTATCTTGCACTTATGTTAAATGTTAAAACTGCTCTGACAGATATCATTGGTGAAAATTCGATACTTCTAAAAAGCACTCTTTATTTGTATGGAAGGCCATAACAAATTTTCTTAACTTCTTTCCTATTATTGCGCAATACAAAAAAAGTCATATATGGGCATTTTCAAACTGGCGTTACATACGATGTGCACGAAAATATATTAAAAAAAACGAATGAAATAGTAAAATTTTTGAAAATGTTTTTTTTTTTTATATTTGCGTAGTAATTAAGTAGAACTTTAAGTAGAAATTAAGTAAAAGAATTACAACAATCGACCCTAAGCATATAAAGATATAAGCAAAACTATGCTCTGGCGTGACGTTACACAAAACAGAAGTAGTTTTCGACTTGAATTAAAAAATATTTCAAAACTCTGTGAATTGGGCTTTAAAAAGGTTTTGAAATAATATTAGTTTATTTTCCAATTGAATTTAAAAATTTTTTCCCGTTTTTTTGTTTTTAGGCTTTGTCATTTGACGTGACGTTCCTGGCGTTACGTTACTTAAATTTCTATTAGGTTATTAATTAATAAGGTTATTAAATAATATTAATTTAAATTGGTTATTAAGTAATTACGTATTTAAGTAATTATGCAATTTAGAAATTAAAACACAAATTCAATATACGACACCTCAACTTGCATCAACGATTTTTCATTATTTATAGCCAATGCCTTCCATTTTTATTAAAACAAAAACGTTGAAGAAACATTTACTAAACATTTATTAAAAATAAAAATTACATTAGTGAAACAGTATAGACGATTTGATCATCATGGTTAGCTTTATTCAAAAAAGTTAAAATATAAGAGTCTTCTGAGACCTTTATTCTTAAAAAAATGTTAAAGTCTTTAAAGACTTTTCTTTCAACAAGTCATTAATAAGAGTTATTTGAGGTTTTTATATTAAAAAGTCTCGATAAAAGTCTTTTTGGTATAAACCTTTAAAAAGTATTTTTCCCAAAATTTCCGATAAATACGTTTCACATAAATATCATAAAAGATGTTTTTTAATGAAGACTTTTATTAAGACTTCTTTAATATAAGAAGTTATATATGAGGTCCTTGTCGATTTTTGTGATATCTGCTGCTACGTCGACTTCTGAAAAAAACCTGAGTGCAGTATTCCCGTCATTTATTGTTCCAAAGCCTTGTTTTAGTTGGTCAACTATTAAGCCAGTTTTTTTCCTAAATTCCCTCTGAGTTCGGGTTTTACTTTCTTAAAATGCAGCTCTATTTACATTTCGTACTTGCCAGGATTTAAATGGGAGACGATATGCTATATGAAGCAGGCATTAAAAAAATCGAATATAGCAATGAAGAATTGATAAGCCAAACTTAAAGTACTCAAAGTTGCCGCTTCCTCCTTGCACAATTTGATTAATTTCAGTCGGACTAGCTTCGCATATGAAGCATCTGCTGGCGGAGCTCGTATTTGACAAAACAGTTGCTACAGAACCATCAATCATGGTGTAGTCATGGAACCATCATACATGGACGAATGAACTAATCTGCAAATATAGTAAACACCATGATTACGTAATCGTAATCATAAAAACCATGTCAATACTTACTTAACATAACAATATAATACTTAGCATAGCAATATAAACAAAAAGAAATATATGAAAAATATACTTATTTTGATTTGCGTGCCCTACTAAAAATGTAATATTAGGCATAGAAACTGCGTTTTGGACGCTTAGAAAAAATTTAATATTTTCAAGGATCGGAAAAAGTCGGATGAGTTTTTGGGTTTTCCGGATAAATTAAGGTTTATTGTTACAGAAACAGCAATAACATTTCACGGACTTTCAGGAACTAATTTTCCCCGGACTCCAGAAATTGCCCAATTTTCATATTATTCCAAAATGTAAGCCTCCATGTTTGCCATCTCCTAAAACTTTTACAATTTCATAAATTAAAAAAAACTCTACAAATTCATTTAACTGAGTTATTTCTTAATTTAAAATGTTCTACATTACATAGTTGAAACAAAAAATTTAATTTTGCCAAATTATCTTAAAGCCACTTTTTCATGTTTCATTCATTTGTTTAATTATTTCAATATCATATTCGTCAACTTTGTACAGTTGTGCCAACAAAAAAATATATTTACTAAAGAAGTTGCAGTTCCTTCTTATTTGGACTTTTACCTTTCAAATGAGACCAATATTGTTGAATTCGGCGATACTAACATTTTTGATTTTTGTCTACTGAAGGAGCATTGTGCATCGCAGTAATTGAACCTGTGCCGCTCGGGTGCCAGTCTGTTGATTTTCTTACGCACCAGCTCAGCTATTTTCGAATAGCGGCGTAATTTTCTTAAAAAAAAAAACGATGTCGACAGAGCGTTTGTTCTAACATTCGATAACATGCGAATACACATGCAAAAACAATTATTTTGCGGCCGCTCACAGCATCGAGGGTTGTTTTTTTTTGTTGGTTTTATTTAAATTAAAAAAACTAGCCGAAAAAAAAATTCTGCCGCCATGAGGTTCGAACCCACGTGCGACAATGTCAAGGGTCTGACGCTCTATGCTGTAGGCTATAGAACTACTATCGGCAATTAAGCAAAGAATCAATAAGTTAAAGTAGCTACTTTTCTCTTACTCGCAAGTCATATACAGGTTTGCCCATATTCGAAGCGCCTATTTTATTCTTAAATAAATCAAAGAAACCACAATTTTTTGTCTGTTCGTCATGAATGTCATTTAATTGGGTTTAAGTAGATTTGCTTACATTATTTCTTGAATATGATTTCTCGTAAATGGTCGCCATTGGCCTCTACGACATATTGTGCCCGTTTTGCAGCATTTTCCATGGTTTTCTTCAACATTTCGATGGGAATGGCGGTTATTTCTTGACGGATGTTGGTTTTCAGCTCTTCTAGGGTCTTTGGATTGTTGACGTAAACCTTTGATTTCAAATAACCCCACAAAAAGAAGTCTGGAGGCGTTAAATCTGGTGATCTTGGCGGCCAATCGAAATCACCATTTTTTGACATCAAACGGCCAGGGAACAATTGCTTCAAAAAATCGATTGTAGTGCGGCTTGTGTGTGGTGGCGCGCCGTCTTGTTGAAACCAGTAGTGCCTGATACGCTTTCGACGAACGATTGGCATAAAAAAATTGTTTATCATATCGCTATAACGCTCCTGATTGACAGTAACTCTGTGGCCATTATCATCTTCGAAAAAGAACGGCCCAATGAGCATTTTAGCACAAACGCCGCACCAAACAGTGACTTTTACATCGTGAAGAGGTACTTCTTGAATCTTTTGTGGATTTTCAGTGGCATAAATACGGCAATTTTGATTGTTTACCGTTCCGTTCATCTGAAAATGAGCTTCATTGCTCATGATAATTTTATGCCAAAATTGCTCGTCTTCTTCAGCCATTTCGATGACTCTTTGGGCCCATTCCAATCGACGTGGCTTATCGGTAGGCAACAATTTGTTTACCAATTGAATTTTGTACGGAAACAAATTCAAATCAACACTTAAAATGCGTTGTAAAGTGGATCGGGGAATGCCGAGCTGCTGAGAACGGCGATTTTGGGATGTTGTTGGTGACTGCTCAATACTGGCTCGTACGGCTGCAATATTCTCATCCGATCGCCTTGGTCGCTTTTTATTTGGCCTCTTTGGGTTACCAAGAGTATTACCAGTTGTAAATCTTTCATACAAACGATAAATTGTTTTCTTGGAAGGCGCACTTTTCACTTTATTTATTTTTTTGAAAGCACGTTGAGTTTTCACTATTGACTTGTTTTGTTGAATGTAAATTTCAACAATTTTAGAGCGTTCGCGTGGCGTGTAGTGTTCCATTGTAAACATTTGCTTGGAATGACACTTCAAACGCGGTATGTCATTAGTCGATTTGGCATCACTGCGGAAAGTTACAGTGTTGCCAGATGGGCGCTTCGAATAAGGGCTACCCTGTATATTAACCCTACTCCCCTATAGTATAATTTTTGATATTACTTTTTTTTTGCATGGATCAATAAATTTCAAAAATAAAATTTCGTGTTCTATGTTTAGGCCAGATACACTCGAAAAAAAAAAATCAGTGTTTTTTTTTAATTTTCTCTCACAAAACAAAAAAGTTCCAAATTCTCAGTTAGTATCAACAATCATACTACAAGCCATCTGTTGTACTTGACGGAAAAATAAGGCGTGCAATATCACGCGAATTGAATTAGAAATATCTGATGACATATATGAACACACCCGAGCTTCGTCAGTTCTGTTTATTGCGCGTCAAACGAAGCTTTATTTCGGATCATTCTTTGCTTTCATTTAGGTTTTTTTTGTGTTGTGAAAATTATTCCTGTGGTCATAAGTCATAACAGCCTAACTCAAAATACCGTACAAAAATGATCTGGTATTTGTGCAAAATGAAGGGATATTCATGTATCTACAAGTTCCATGTTCGATATTTCCGTTACTATCTCCGTATCTACAAGCTCTATGTTCGATTGCACCGTTAATATTACGTATTTACGAAATGGATGAGTGTCGTGAGAAGTATAGAGACGATTTTGAGCCCAACGATGTTTTATATGAACCGACTGCAGAGGAAATGTCCAACATTGGATCAGATGTTGACTCGTCGAACGCGCTAAGATCGCTTGGCAGTGTTTCAACTAGTTATGGTAGTTTGTGTTGCTATTATTTTGCTTGCTGCTCAGTTCTTACTTTGATTTGTTTTTTTTTAGGACCTACAATTTTCACTTCGTCTCGTGTTTCGAATGAGCTTTCTGCTTTTGATCTTTTCTTTTCTCCGATCGAGCGACTTATATTGAAATGCACAAATTAATGCAGTGTGCGGAAATATAAAGATAAATGGGCAACAATCGATGCCATCAAGCTACGGGCTTATGTTGGTACGGTGGAGTGCTTTTGTAGCTTTTGTACGGTGGAGTGTTTCGTTCGAATGGTGGAACATTGAGAGAGCTGTGGGATGAAGACACTGGTCGATGTATTTTCCGAGCAACAGTGTAGCGATATGACTTTGAACTTATGACTTCGTGTATGAGATTCGTTGATAAAAACTGGAGAAAGAGAAGAACGGAGAATGCGTGAAAAGCTCGCTCCGATTAGAGAATTCTTTAAAATTTGGGTGATCTCATTGAAGCCCTGTTGCAATCCACATGAGGATATTACTGTTGATGAACAGCTCATCCCTTTCCGTGGTAGATGCCCATTTACTCATTATATCCCGAGCAAACCAGCTCGATACGGCATAAAAGTCTGGGAAGCGTGCGATAGCAGCAATGCATATCTTTGGAATTCACAAGTTTACTCTGGGAAAGCGCCAAATTGCCGTCTCGAAAAAGATCAATGGAAAGGAGTTGTTCTCGAATTGACCGAAATACTTCATGGGCGAATCATTACAAACGATAATTTTTTCCACTTCTCATCGCTTGGCTCTCGAGTTGCTAAAGAGAAAACAGACATTGCTTGGAACAAAAACCGAAAGAACAAAACGTTTATTCCAGCAGAAATCTTGTGTGTATGATACAAGCCACCAGCTCATTCAGAATTTTACTTTGACAATAAGAGCGAAGTAACTTTGTCCACCTACGTACCTAAGAAGAATCGAGTTATCGTTATGTTAAGGTGGGACAAGACCTTTTTTTAAAAATTCATAACTCAGTCAAAAACAAACATTTTCCCAAAATTTTTTATTATTGTAGAGAATTGAACAAATTACAAGAAAAAAAATTCAAAAAAATATATTTTTCACTCCAACATGGTTTTAGAGAGCTCCAAACTTTAAGAGTAAATCTTAGGAATATTTACTAAAATACAAAATTATTAAAAAAAAAGTCGATTTCAAAAAACTGCCAATGTCATGTCCCCCCTTAAGCACGAAACATCATTCGAAAGATATTTCAGTTGAAAAGAATGGCAAGCCAATAATGATTATCGATTATATCAAGACGAAAGGTGGCGTTGACACTTGTGATCATCTTTTTCGACTAATCGGGCTGTGTGGCGTTGGCCAATGGCCCTTTCTCATATATGCTTGATGTATCCGGAATAAATGGCTTTCTTATTTACCGGGAAATTAGTTCAATTGATCCTGGTCTGTTACAAAGGCGTTTATTTTTGAAAGCTGTTGCACACGATCTCGTGAAATCACACATTCAATGTCGTCTAGAACTTCCACACTGCGAAAACGCAGTGAAAAATAAAATGCCTTCAACCAGTCGCAAGCGTGGTTCCGAGGTAGACGATCCACCACAGCCGAAGAAACGAGCTCGATGCAGCAAGTGCCCACACGATGTGAAGGCAAATAAGTATGGGCACTTCTGTTGCTCCTGTCGCAGAGCGTTATGCCCGGATCATTGCCAAAAGATTAATTTGTGTTCAAAATGCATACATAAAAATAATAATAAAGGTTCGGATTTTTAATTTGAGTTTCAATATCTATTTCTTTGATTTTTCTTTAATAGTATCAAAATTGAGCCCAATAGAAATTAGGTACTCATTTCAAACAGGGAAGTAGGGTTAAAGAAAATTTAATTTTTAAATCAAAGTTCTTAGTTTCTTTAGACAAATGTTTACTTAAGACCCAAGTCTAAATATTTTGACCTAAATTGTCATATCTACACAAAATTTAGGTATCGTTCCAGGACAAAACGCAGTATCTACAAAAACAGAGTCAAAAATGCCGTATCTACATATATATGCCGCACTTTGCTTTTGTTTTTTATTTTTTTTTTTTTCATAAACACAATTTTTTTGAGTCATACAAAATAGAGTTTGCGTCAAATAAATTTTTTTTATTAATTGATTGTAAATAAATTTTATACCAGGCCCGTAGCCAGGATTTACCTTAGGGGGGGGGATTTTATAAAACATCTATAAGTAGATACCAGTAATAACTGAAAGAAAGGATATGAAAATTTTTAAGCAAATCCGTTTTATTTTAAGATTATTTGTGAATATGACTGTTTTTAAATGACCATAAGAAAGATGAGAAGAGTTTATTTTTTTTTTACATATCAATGTTTAGTACTAAGTTTTTTGATTTTTGCCTAAGGTTTGTTGAAAAATGGTCTAAATTGAGAATTTTTTATTTCTTTTAAAAATTATTATTAGCACAAACAGTAAAAATGTCTGTGACAAAATTTTACTAATTCAACAATATTAATATGAACGGTAAAAATAGGTAAGATTTCTTGCAGTTTATCAAAACCAAAATTAAAATCAGCTATGAAAAATGCAAACATATCTTAATTAGTTCAGCTGGTGAAGCTCTATTCACAACTTTTATGGACATTTCATATAAAAGGGAGATAAAAATATTTTAGTCTTCAGATTTGGTTTCTTTTTGACTATCTGGCAACTTTTTGAACCTGTGTGAACCCCAGTTCGAGTTATCGTTAAGGGCTAAAATATTACTGTTATCGAAAACGATTTCGACAATTTAAATAAATTCAAAAAAATATTTGAAGATCTTTAAAAATTTAAGAGTTTCATTTTCTCATGATTCAATTCCAATAACAATTACTATATATATATATATTTTTTTTTTAAAATTTTTTGATTAGAGGAATCGACTCCGATAAAGTCACATTTAAATTTCAGACTATTTTTCAAAAACCGTAATTCGAAAACTGGTTTCGGCACAGCACCAGTATCTTATACCCAATTTATTATATAAGATATCACATGAAAATAAGTTCACGTTAATATTAAAATAATTACTCAGATAGATAAATTTTTGTAAAAAGAATGGAACTGAAATTTTTTTTGGATATTTAAGAATTTAACTGATTTATATTTAAATTATTTGTAAATTAAAAACACTAAAACCAAAATTTTTAGAACTTCCAAATTGTTTTTTAATTTTTTAATATAATAAAAATAATTTTAAAAATGCTGCAGCTTAAAAAACTGTAATTGTTAATTTTTTTATGAAAATTTGATAACATGATTAAAAAATCATCAAATCACTATAAAATTGGACTGTATAAAATGTATAAAAATTTTTTCTATTGAGAATTTTTTTTTCAAAAAAAAAACATATTTAAATTTAAGGTGATTTTCCGAAACCTGTTATTTGGAAAAGACTTCGCACAGGGCTACATTTTTGTGCCAAGTTGGAAATTTTAGATGTCAAATTTTTTAGTCATTCGCTTTACGTGGAATACCCCATAATGTGTTAAATTTCGTAGTTTATATATTTTTTATACTTTTAAATATGAAAAAAAAACCAACTGAATTAAATGCTTTTCCAAAATTTTTGGGTCTAATAAGCTTACCCAGCAAACCATAGTTGACGACTTTGTCGAAATTCCGACGAATTCATAACTATTTCGAGCTGTCTTAAAGGAATCGTTACAATTTCGTTACGCAAATATCGTAACAGTTTCACTTTTTATACGAATTTATAAAGAGTTTCGTTATGCGACTGTTAGTAAAACATATCGAGATGCAAACAGAGTAAAATTTGCTTTCTTTCGAACTGGCTAAACGAAATGGTAACTTTTTCGTAACATTTTCGTTAAGACTCGTTACGAAATTGTTACGACATTTTGTTACGAACTCGTGTCAACCACTTCATAAGATATTCTTTACGATTTCGTAACGAAATTAGATTCCGAAATCAGAAAGATTGCGAAATGTTTGTTACGATTTCGTTAAGAATATTTCGTAATCATTCCGATTTCGTTTGCGAAATCGTAACGAAAATCGTATGAAGGGGTTGACACGACTTCGTAACGAAGTATCGTAATGATTTCGTAACGAGTCCTACCGATAATGTTACGAGAAAGTTACGATTTCGTTCAGACAGTTCGAAAGAAAGGAAATTTTACTCTGTTAGCATTTTAATATGTCGTACAAGCAGTCGCATAACGAAATTTTATATAAATTCGTATAAAAAGTGAAACTGTTCCAATATTTGCGTAACGAAATTGTAATGATTTCTTTAATAAAGCTCGAAATATGGACGAATTAGTCGGAATTTCGACATAGTCGTCAACTATGGTTTGCTGGGTGGATATGGCATAAAAAATGTCAAGCTAATTTTCTTCAATTTACAAAATTATATTCATTCTAGGTATAACTTTCATATATATATTTTACTGGATATCACGAGCTTTTTGAGCTCTGAAACTGATGTTTAATATACCAACTCCTTGGAGATGAATTCCAATATAATGATTATGACTCTTATAAGGAAAATTAATCTTTCACTTGGCCAAAAAAATTTTTCAAAAATTATGTGAAGTTTTCAAGAAAATTAACATCATTATCACAGTTTATCTAAAAAAAACAATCACATTTTGAATTTAATTGTCTCATTTGTGATAATTCTTTACACTTCCTGGACCCTAAGGGAGGAGGGGGTTTAAACACCTTAAACCCCCCTGTCTACGGGCCTGTATTATACATTCGGTTTTACCCTAATAGTTTGGATCCTTTATATCGGTAATATGGCTTTGATGACATTTTAAATAAAATTAAGCAAACTTTTTTCTTTATAGATGCAAAAAGTAATGCAGATACGGCAACTACAGTATTTTATGCCACAGTTTTTGCATTATTGGTAAATTCATTAAAATGACTTTGTAATTAATATTGTACTAGGCTAAACTATTCTGACAAACTAAATTTGCATAATTATTCCAACCCTCCATGTTCATGAAATATACATTTTTTATTTTTAGGCATTTTTCAGAGGATTTTGAAAAGTGTAGATCCCAAACTCTTCCTTATGACGGCAGTATAACGCTACAAAATTCGAAAGTTTTTATAACTTAAACGTGCCTATCAATATATGCTGCTGGCTTAGCTTATGCTATGCAGCTGTGGCGACCTAGTAACAAGAGATCCCAGAATATTAGAGAACCAAATTTTTTTGGAACTCTTCCGCTAAGGTGACCCAATTAAATTGTTAACAAAAAGCAAAAGGAAATACCCACACTTATGCATTTGGCCAGTTCAACTGTGCAAATAATATCTCTTATTTAAAATGAATTTATGGATGTTTTTACGCAAAATATAACTAAAAAATAACTATTTCAAATACTTCATTTGAACATATGTGTCTGACAAAGATATTTTAAACAATGTTGTTTTAATCATGTTAATGTCATTTTACATTTTTGTATTTTTATTTTTTAGCACTAAAGTTTTTGTTGTTCACTCTTTGTTCATGGTTTTTATCATTGTTTTTATTTTGTTTCCATACAGATACTAGACTAACTGATAATAATTGCTTTCTAGAACAATACAGCTAATACAATCTTAACTGTTGCTAATGCCTTTATATAGAGGTGCCACACATATTTTAGAACATATCAAAGCAATCAGTTGTGTGAAAGTTACGTTAAATATCTTCGAGCATAATAATAATAATAATAATGAAGTTAATCATTTTCTTTTTGGCCGTAGTGCTTGTGCAAGTCTTCGATCAAGTGTCACTTGAACCAATACCACAAAATCTTAAACATTTGTAAGTAAACTCTTGACTTACTCTTAATTACTAAACTTTTAAATAATTGTTTGTAAGCCATGTATACCGGTGAATATATTTTTTAAACATAAATACAATTAATACAAAAACGAAGTATTTTATAAAATTTAAACTATTAAATATCAATATTAAGTAATTTTAAAATAATTTTTTAATTCTGACAAAACAATAAGTAGATATTTTTATAGATTGAACGAAAAAGTTCTCAGGATTCTTTCTTTTGTATACAATTTCATATAAGAAAATGCAACAACTACTATAAAGTCTTCACTCTAATATTTTAAACAGTGTTTCATATATAAAACTCTAATTGTACTTCAGAATAGTGATTTATATTCAGAATAAAAACAAATTGATGTTAGAATATATGCAAAATCGATATACACGAAAAATATAATTTTTCTGTTAGTAATATGAACAAGTTTCTTCAAGTTTTTTACAAAAAATTTCAAAATCTGCGGTGCTATTTTAAATTGCAGATAAATAATCACGGGTTTTGACAAAAACTTATCTGAACTTGGCGTCTATAGCTTTTGACCTTATTGGGCAAATCGAATTAAATTTTACAATCTTAATGAAGCTATTAAAGAAAACGTTTTTTTTATAAAAGTTGACTTTTAAGAAATTTTATTTGTTCTTCAAAGCTTTAGATTAGATGTCTGTATACATTCGTTTTCTTTTTGTATTAACATTCATAAACTACATTAGAAATACAGAACTCATTCTATTAAATAGAATAAAGAGAGAAAAATTTATTATTTCTTAAGTCGTGGCATTAAATTTGAAAATATTTTTAAAAAAAAAAAAAAAATAAATTAAAAATTTTATTTTAATCAAAAAAAAAAAAATAAAAAAAAAAGTTATATAATAATTTATTGAGCAAACCGAATTCAACTTTATAATCTTAATGAAGTTGTTAAAGAAAACTTTATTGTAGCTTTATTAGCAGAATAACTGTTGAGTTATGTTAAAAAAGTAGACTTTTAAGAAATTTTATTTGTACTTTAAGGCTTAAGATTATGTCTTTATACTTTAGTTTTCTTTTTGTATTAACATTCATAAACTACATTAGAAATACAGAACTCATTCTAATAAACAGAACATATCTATAATTTAACAATACGTTTTATGAGAATAATTGATTATTTGTTAAGTCGTGGCATTAAATTGGAAACTATTTTTAAAAGAAAAAAATAAAAAATTAATTCAAAATTTAATTTTAATCAAACAAAAAAAAAAAAAAAATATTGGGCAACCCGAATTCAACTTTACAATCTTAATAAAGTTATTACAGAAAACGTTATTTTAGCTTTAAGAACAGAATATTTGTTGAGTTATGTTAAAAAAGTTGACTTTTAAGAAATTTTATTTGTACTTTAAGGCTTAAGATTATGTCTTTATACTTCAGTTTTCTTTTTGTATTAACATTCATAAACTACATTAGAAATACAGAACTCATTCTAATAAAAAGAAAATTTTTATACTGTAACAGTTCATTTTATGAGAAAAATTGATTTGTTGTTCAGTGGTGGCTTCAAATTAGAAATTATTTTTAAAAGAAAAAAAAAAATTTATCAAAAAAAAAAAACTTTAATAATAATCGAAAACTTTATTTTATTTGTAAGTTAATTACGAACATTTTTCACAAGTTTTTATGTTTTGTGTTTTTTTCAGGGATGGAAAATAACGATTTTTTTTTTTATTCTTAAATCAAAAGATCATATAAAAAAGTTATTGTAAAATAATTTTAAATGTAGCAATATGACACTACATCCGTTTTTGACATGATTTTTTTTTCATGATTTTTAAGATAGAAATCACCTTAAGCCAATTGCTTTTGATCGTTTTTTTCGATCAAATATAAAAATTTTTTTTCGGTCGTTATTTTTTCGATAAAAAAGAAAAATTATTTTAATTTTTTTCAATCGGAAATTGAAATTATTTTTTGATAATTATTTTTTAGATTAGAAATACACATAATAACGTGATCACTATTTTTTTCGATCAAAAATAAAACTTATTTTTTAATCGTATTTTTCACAAAATGATTTTTATTTCTGATCGAAAAAATAACGATAAAAAAATTAAATTTTATTTCTGATTGAAAAAATAACAATCACAAATAATTTTTATTTCTGATCGAAAAAATAACGATTAAAAACTAACTTTTATATCTCATCGAAAAAATAAGGATCACAAAATTATTTTTATTTGTGATCGAAAAAATAACGATCAAGAAATAACTTTTATATCTGATGGAAAAAATAACGATAAGAAATAACTATTATTTTGGATTGAAAAAAACGATCAAAAATAAATTTTATTTTTGATTCAAAAGGTAACGATAAAAAAATAAATTTTACTTCTGAAAATAATTGCTATAAAATGATTGTCTGATAGCTACGAGTATAATCGTTATTTGCGGTCCCTGTTTTTTGATAACTCTTAAAATTTTTCAATTATTAAGACTTGTATTTTTCGTGCTCTAGGCCTATGTTGCTTTTCTGAAGAAAACAACCAACAACAACAACAACACACCAACTCATCAGTGGTCTTGAGTGATTATCGCTGTGATTAACTAGAAGATTATGTTCTATTTGTTGAGTTAATGTTTTTCGCGTAAGTAATTACGAAACAAATGATGATAAATCAAATAAAGTTCTTTATTTTTCTGATGCATACTGTTAGGCATTTATTTTTATTGAAGATAAAAAAGATAGAACAAATTTCATAGTATGGATTTTTATTAAAAAATCAAAGGTTACTCGTATGTGCAAAAGTTTTCAGAAATATTACATTCACTTTTGTTGACTTTTGGAATTTTAAGTGACTTTACCTTTTAAATGAAGTCACTTTGATTGCGAGGTAAGCGTGGTTTTCATTCGATTTAGTTCATTTTGGAACTTAGTCTTTAATTCTTGGCTTATAGTTTTATTTCGAATTTCATAACGATAACTTTTAAATTATGTAGATGCAATTATGATCATATACGAACAGACGTACAGACAGTCAGACAGACATGACTAATTAGACTCAGGTGGTGATGTTGATCGGGAATATTTATACTTTTTTATGCTGCCATATCTTTTTATGGGCATTACAAACTATTGATAGAGTGGCAAAGTTAATATACCCCTGTCGGAGTACGCGTGGTGTATAAATATATCTTCTTTCGATCTAGATTGACTTGCAATTAATTTTATTCATAGGAAATTTGCCTTTGCTTAAAACTCAGTTTTTCTTAAGTGAACAATTCTTTAGGCGAGTTGGGCACTTTTTGCTAGAGAGCAAATATATAGATTCACAATATCATCTCGCTGTTAGCGATATTCTCATGCTGTTAGCGTAACAGAAATTATTGCTGTACAGCATTTCTTTTAAGGTATTACCTAGCATCGATCAAGCCGAAGATCGAAGCGATTACCGATCTACGGACTACCAGGCTAATTATCGAAGCCTGGTAAACTGAATTCTGAACCAAATACCGATTAACAACCGATTACCGAACCAATTACCGAAGCGATTACCACCTAATTACAGAACCAACTATTGAATACCGAAGCGACTATAAACCAATTGCCGAACCAATTACCGAAGCGATTACCAACACTTTATAGGACCAATTACCGATTACCGAACCAATTATCGAAGCGACTACCAACCAATTACATGACCAATTACTGATTACCGAAGCGATAACCAACAAATTACAGGACCAATTACCGAATACCGAAGCGATTGCCAACCGATTACTGAAGCGTCTACCAACAAATTACAGGACCAATTACCGATCGCCGAAGCGGTTACCAACCGTTTACCGAAGCAATTACAAACCAATTACAGAAGCATTTACCAACCGATTACCGAAGCTATTACCAACCAATTACCAATTACTTAAGTGATTACCAACCGATTACTAACTACCGAAGTAATAACTAAACGATTACCGAAGCAATTACCGATTACCAGACTAATTACCGAATATTTGGTAAATAACCGATTACCGAAGCGATAACCAACCTATTACAGAAGCGATTACCAACCAATTACCGAAGCGATTACTGAGCCAATTACCAAGTCGATTACCAACCCATTACCGAACCAATTACCGAAGCGATAACCAAAAAATTACTAGAAGCACTTACCAAGCGATTACCGAAGCTATTACCAACCAATTACCAATTACTTAAGTGATTACCAACCGATTACTAATTACCGAAGCAATTTCTAAACGATCACCGAAGCGATTACAATCCGATTACCGAACCAACAACCGATTACCAGACCAATTACTGAATATTTGGTAAATAACCGATTACCGAAGCGATTACATGCCGATTACCGAAGCGATAAAAAACCGATTACAGAAGCGATTACCAACCGATTACCGAATCGATTACCAACCCATTACCGAACCAACTGCCGAAGCGATAACCAACAAATTACTAGACCAATTACCGATTACCGAAGCGATTACCAACTGACTACCGAACCAATTACCGAAGCGACTACCAACAAATTACAGGCCCAGTTACCGATTGCCGAAGCGATTACAAACCAACTATCGAAGCGATTACCAACCGATTACCAATTATCGAAGGGATAACCAACCGATAACCGATTACAGAAGGGATTACCAACCGATTACCGAAGCGATTACTGAGTCAATTACCCAACCAAATGAATTGTGTTACAAATATGTTGATTATATATAATCATTAAAAAATAGCAGTTTATACATTCAATGACGCATAAATTGATAAAAAGAGTTAAGAAAGTAGAACGCGTCTGATTCGCGCCGACTCTAACTACTTCGGAAATCATAACAGCTATGTTATTTCATAGCTTTAAGTTTTCACTTCGGTCGGCAGTCCCCTAATGCCTACTTTTTTTTTGTGTAATAATTTCGGTGAACATTTGATTAAATTTGTTTTAAGGTAAATTTAACAAAATAATAATTATATTTTCAATAAAATTTTGATCGTGCTTAGATCATCTGTTTCATTATGTACTATTTTACATCAACTACTTTTGTTTTCATTTCTAGTGGAAACTTACGCGGTGATGTTGCAACTCCAGCCACAGCAGCAACTCCAGCTACAGCAGCAACGCCAGCCCCAGCAGCAAGGGCAGCCAAAGCAGCAACTCCAGCCACAGCAGCAACTCCTGCTACAGCCGCAACTCCAGCCCCAGCAGCAAGGGCAGCCAAAGCAGCAACTCCAGCCACAGCAGCAACTCCAGCTACAGCAGCAACTCCAGCCCCAGCAGCAAGGGCATCCAAATTAGAAACTCCAGCCACAGCAGCAACTCCAGCCACAGCAGCAACTCCAGCTACAGCAGCAACTCCAGACCCAGCAGCAAGGGCAGCCAAATCAGAAACTCCAGCCACAGCAGCAACTCCAGCCACAGCAGCAACTCCAGCTACAGCAGCAACTCCAGCCCCAGCAGCAAGGGCAGCCAAATTAGAAACTCCAGCCACAGCAGCAACTCCAGCCACAGCAGCAACTCCAGCTACAGCAGCAACTCCAGCCCCAGCAGCAAGGGCAGCCAAATTAGAAACTCCAGCCACAGCAGCAACTCCAGCCACAGCAGCAACTCCAGCTACAGCAGCAACTCCAGCCCCAGCAGCAAGGGCAGCCAAATCAGAAACTCCAGCCACAGCAGCAACTCCAGCCACAGCAGCAACTCCAGCTACAGCAGCAACTCCAGCCCCAGCAGCAAGGGCAGCCAAATTAGAAACTCCAGCCACAGCAGCAACTCCAGCCACAGCAGCAACTCCAGCTACAGCAGCAACTGCAGCCCCTGCAGCAAGGGCAGCCAAATCAGCAACTCCAGCCACAGCAGCAACTCCAGCCACAGCCGCAACTCCAGCCACAGCAGCAACGGGAGCCTAAAAAATAACCTTTACGTAAGTGTTTACTTGTTCTACATGGAAATGTAGAACTTAACTTAAGCCATTGCAATGCATACGCAATAGTACAGTACGATATAAATATATAACAGTATATACGGAGCTTTCTAATTTAGAAACATGTAAATATCTCAAAAAGTAGGCAATATCTTGAAAAAAAAAATTTGCATGATTTCGAAATGGTAAAATAATGGCGATCTTGTCATTGACCTAGAATACAACTTTTAAGGTGAAATGAAAATCAGATGAGATTTTCTGTTTTTATAAAAACCCTTATATTTTTATTGAATATTCTTATTCTTCAGACAAAAATGCGTAAATCTTTCAGAAAAATTTCATATTCCATTTTAGTGCATATTCCATACAAAAACAGACAAGTTTTTTTGACAATTTTTCTGTTAAGTGGTGCTGTAAGACTAAAAACCGACCGGTGCATTCTAAAGCACCCTATACTACGTTTGAGTTTAATTTCAATCGGATGAAAGCTGTTCTATAGTTTGACACCACTAACGAGTATATAGTATAATACGTTCGAAGTGTCTATAATCCGGAACTCGGTTAGTAAGTTTAAGAAGGAAATTTAATTTAATATCCTAACTTCAATTACGTTTTAAAAGGGAATAGGTATCAAGACAAAATTTCACTTAAATTTAAAAAAAAATAAACTTAGCTTAAAAACAACTCTTAAAGAACATTCAGTTAATTACAGTTCATTTGCAATATGCATATAATAACTTCCAATTAAATTTAAAAACTTTTCATTCTCTTACAGCTCCACCACTGCAGCGCCCGCCGACACGATTCCATCAACAATAATATTTACTTAAACGGTGCTAACATTGCTTAATACTGTAAATTTTCCAAAAACTGTTTAAAATTCAATTCAATTGCCATCTAAAATTATTATTTCAAAACTATTACTGTTAATATTAATTTTGCTTATATTTTATGTATTTATATTATTCTGACATTAATATTTCAGATAGATTTTAAATTTAAATTTAAATTTTCAGATTTATATAGTTGGCATTGCGTTTTTTTTTAATAAATAAATTTTCATAATTTTTGCCGTTTTATTAAAATATCCTCGTCATTCAGACATACACTTGAATTTAAGCATTAATAGAGATATTTCTCAAAGTTTTTGAAACATAGTAAAAAAAAAAATGTGTTTTATGGTGAATAGTTGCTAAATTTAAATACTTAAAACAATGTCTAAGGAAATCGTACTTTTAAAAATATTTTTGAAAAACTTGCAAAAGATAATTTTTCCCAACAACTTCAAAGTTGATTAATACCAAAGCTCATAAGAAATGCCTTGAAAATTAAGTATAGAGCGGCTAAAATAAGACTGGGTTACAAAAAATGTTTATATTTTGTTTTTTACTTCTATTAAGTTTTTTTTTGTATTCTTTATAATAATTAATAAAATTTAAAACTTTCATAACTAATTGCTTTTCATTAAAAACAATGGTCTACAAAAATTTTTTTTAATGTTCAAGAGCTACCATCAATATTTTACATTTTGCCGATTCATATGATGACTTTCTGCGTTTTCAGAATGTTTTCATTACTTCGATTTTTTTGCCAATGACCATTTTGAAAAGTCACTTTGGTTTTTCGTACCGTGCCTTACTTAGTGTATCACAACTTTGCTTCTGTTCACCAAAATTTGATTTTATATTAAAGCTGAAAACTATTGTGTTCCATTTTTGCTTAAATACTTTAAATCTTTCAATTTTTTACGAAGTCATAGGCGCTTACATGAACAGAAAAAATATTATTTTTTTTTTGTTATTTGCGTTTTGCTTTTAGAAATAATCAAAAAATTCTAATGACACGATTTTTTTGACTAATTGTGAATAAGGGACAGAGCATTCGATTTTTAATGTTTTTAAAAAACTAAAATCGGTAATCAAATAATATAGTTATGGACGATAATAAAAATGAACATATTTTTGTATTGGTTTTACTATAGCCAATTCTCAGAGAAAGCCAATTCTCTGAAATTAAAACGCTTCTGAACTGAATGTGTTCACCACAGCTTAGCTACTGAAGTTACTGAGTTTATAGCCTCAGAACAAAAGCGCATTTTTCTAGCCTCACAAAAGACATTATTGTCAATTTTCGTATCAGTTGTCGAAGAGTTTCATATCTCTTTATCTATGGTTTGAGTAAAGCGATAAACACTGACCAAAGCGACGCACAGTGGGATTTTGGCGCAATCAATTTTTCGACAACTCTATTTTTATGATAAGGTCATGCAGACTTAAAGAGAAATGTTCAATTATGAAGAATCCATTAATGCTTTACTTAAATTAAAATTTTTTTATTAGAAAATTATAGGCGGATACAAGCAAAAAATTGATTTCAATTGTATTGTATTTGTATGTATTTGAGTAAACAAAAATTTGTTACTAGGAAATTATTATAACTTCTTATAAAAGTATACCTTATGGTCATTATTCTAACGAAAATATTTTGTAGATTACATGAATATTTTAAAAGTTATTTGATAATCAAAATTGGTCCATAAATTTTTTTTTCTATTTTCTATGGAAAATAGAAATTAAGCTCTGTCCTTTTCGGTCGTCTTATTATGATATTCTGAAATTTTGGAATCTCCTCTTTAAATATATGTAAAAAAATTTGGTACATGTTTGCAGTCACCGAACAAAGTTTTTAAAAATGCGTACATTGCTCACAAGAATTTCAATACAAATTAGCAATGTTATATGCAAATAAAAAGAAATGGTGCATACTTTTAGGGTTTAATTATTTGAATGACTGTTATTAAAACCAAGTTCGTATACCTTGGCACCGCCATTAATACCAACGACGAAATCAGCCTGGAGATAAAGCGAGGAACAACAATTGCTAATAGGTGCTACTACGGGCTCAGTAAGCAACTAAGTTCCAGAGCCCTCTCTCGATCGACAAAACTAACACTCTACAAGACGCTCGTTCTACCTGTGCTGCTTTATGGCGCTGAGGCTTAGGCAGTTTCGCAAACTGACGCAGCCGCTCTGGGGGTGTTCGAGAGAAAAGTTCTTCGCAAAATCTTCGGTCCTGTTCGAGTCGGCGATGACTATCGCATCCGAATGAACCACGAGCTGTATGAGCTCTACGAAGACATTGGCGTAGTTCGGCGTATAACCGTGCAGCGACTACGCTGGCTGGGTCATGTCCATCGTATGGACGACGAAGCTCCAGCGAAAAAGGTGCTCGAGGCGAGGGTCGCTGCTCAACGACGACGAAGGAGACCATGCCTCCGATGGATGGACCAGGCTGAGGAAGCCCTAACCGCACTTGGTGTATCCGATTGGAGAAGGCGCGCGCAAAGCAGAGGCTTCTGGCGAGAGCTGATGATGTCGGCCGAAACCCGGACACGGGTTGTTATGACCACCTAAGTAAGTAAGTAAAGTTATTAAAACCAAAGTGACAGTAATTCGAAAGTATTGAATAAAGGAATTAAAAAAAAGAAGGGGGTAGGGGTTAATAAAAAGTTAATTTTGTATGAGAGGTAGACAATTCCATTGACTTATCGGGATAACTTTTGGAAGTTTTCTTAACAAGATGCTTCTAATCAAGCATGCAAAATTTCAGTATCATAATTCAGTATTTATCTTTTTTTTTCCAAGAAATGTATGAAGCGATCCTACTTTGCGTCGCACAGTATTTCTATCAGTGGGAATAAATCAAAAATATTTTTTTAACAAAACCTAATGATGTGTTTATTGTAAGTATGTAATACTTTATCTAAGAAGAATCAAATTTTTACTGTGAAAGAAGTAGTTTTGTGAAAACTATACCTGTTTAATGTCAACGCTTTTTATGCATTTTTATTGTTATGGACTTTTAGTTTTTGAGCTTCAACCAAAGAAAAAAATGCTGGAAGCACAATTTTTACACTATTTGACAGTTTTTTTTTATTTTTAAGCAAATAATGTACAAAAATAACGTTTTTAATATTGGGTCTATAACTTAATTCGAGCAGTTTTTTTTTCAAAATCTGAACGTTTATTTAAGGAAAATATGTACAATAGTATTATTAAAAGTATTAGCCCTCTAATTTTTCTCATCTTTCTAGTAACATATGGATTCCGCGCCAAAAGAACTCCTCCTATTTTGAGGCCAAAAATGAATCAAGCCAATTTCTGATACCCTGTTCTGAAGTGAAGCGTATCCCGGTGAGAGCGTTTTGCATAGACCGAAATAAATGATAGTCGGACGGGGCAAGATCCGGGCTATAAGGCGGGCTAAATTATGGCTTCATGTCTGTGATCAATTGTGTTCGATAGAGGTCATCTGTGATTGTCTGGCTCGATTTCAACAGCTCATAATAAAGCACACCCTTCTGATCCCACCAAATCCATTCAAATACATTACCTTGGCACCATGGATATTTGCCTTTGGCTGGGAAGGCCCTGGTTGTCCGGGCCTCACATATGAATGTTTGCGTTTCGGGTTATCGTAATGTATCTATTTTTTATCCCCAGACACGATCCGATTTCTTTTTGTAGCGTTCAAGCAGTATTTCGGCTTCAAAACATATGGCACACAATTTCCTTGCTTTTAAATATATCCGGCTGCTTTTAAACGTTTTGAAATGGCTGCTTGAGTGACTTCCAGCGATTTCGTAAGTTCTTCTTGTGTTTGGCAACAATCTTCATCGAGTAATGCTTCTAATTCTTCGTCTTCAAACTTTTTTGTCTGACCAGGACGTTATTCGTCTTCTAAGCCAAAATTACCACTTTTAGAGCATGTCCACCATAAACTGCCACCAAAATACGATGACTTCCGGCAGCAGTTTTCTTCATATTAAAGTAATGAAGAAGAACTCGCAAAGACACTTTTTCAGGCACAAAGCTCGATATATTTGAGTGAAAAAAAATATTGTTGTTTACGCTTCAAATGAATGACATATACTGAAAAAGACGCACAATGACAGTAACTTTCCAACGCATGTTCGGAATATTGGAACGATGGAATAATAATCAAGTTACGCCATCTCTCAAAATATATTTGAAATAAAATAAAAAATTGTTCATCAAAATTATGTTGAAATCATTTAAAAATTTAAAAAATTTAAAAAAAATTGATTGTTTTAATGGGTTATAAAAAAAAAATATCTCAAATCACCTCTTTCATTTTCATATATATTATTGTTTGTTTATTATTCTTTCAGAATTTCTGTCCAATTCTTTCAGTTACTTCGTTTTAAAAATGGTATTTTTCAAAAATTTCCTCTATATATATAATAATATATAATACCTCTAGGGTCTAACCAATTTCAACCACTTTCAGTACACAACTTTACTTGACCACCATTCTGACGAAGTTTTGCTAAGATCGGCCAACTTTTGTATGCACCTCCCATACAAAATCAAGTCAAAAAATTAATATAGATCCAAAGGGAGGTATCCTTTAGGTTTAATGGATTTCAACCGTTTTCAGTACATATCTATTACTCTACACACAGAAAAATACCTACAGCGTATTGCCTAAAATGACTTGGGTAACTATTTTTGTATGACGCCTAAGAAATTTGTGTAAATTTCACAAGTTTTTTGTCAACTTAGGCTTGTCAAAATTTTACAATATGCAAAGATACTTGGGCAAAAGCAAAATCAGGTTTTTACAATATTTTCATTTCATTTCATTTAATTTTATTTAAGTCAAAGAATAATTTATTCCATACTGACAATTTATAACTTAAAAATATACTAAATTAATAGTAAATGTTGTTAAGATACTTTTTAATGATATATTTGGGAAAAGAAAAATCGAAGCCAAAAGAATTTGGGATTAAGTTTATTTCAGTGAAAGCTCTCATAATGGGGGCATATAATGCATAATTAGTTTTTTTGATACTTATAAAAAACGGTACAAAATTTCTCAAATTTCTGATAGGAACATTAAAATGTATTAATTGCAAAAGAGCAGGATGAATGCAAATATGAATAATAATGACAATATGGTACTTCTACATTGAAGCGTTTTTAAATTTAAAAGTTTACAGCGATCAAAATACGAGGGATAAGCATCACACAGATTTAACTGACAAACTGCAAAGCGAGTAAATCTCTTTTGAATGCGCTCCAACCGATGTATATGAGTTAAATAAAAAGGTCTGCAGATAACTATAGCATACTCTAATTTTGAACGAACAAAAGAAGAATATAATAAATTCAGAGTAAATGGATCTGAGAAATCCGTACTATTACGCATTACAAAAGCTAACAGAGAGTAAGCATTAGATATAATATAGTTGAGATGGCTGACAAAAGTGAATTTAGAATCCAAAATTAGACCAAGATCAGTAATTTCACCAACTTTTTTTAAAATAGAGCCGTTGAAACATCTGCTAATGTCATTTATAAATTAGCATAAAAAGCAGCTGACCTAAAATGCTGCCTTGAGGAACACCCGATGTTGATATTAAAGCGAAAGATTGAGTATTGTCAACTACAACATAAGAAAGTCTAGAGCCGTAAAACATCTGCTAATGTCATTTATAAATTAGCATAAAAAGCAGCGGACCTAAAATGCTGCCTTGAGGAATACCCGATGTTGATATAAAAGCGAAAGATTGAGTATTGTCAACTACAACATAAGAAAGTCTATTGGTTAAATATGACTTTAACCATTCTAAAAATTTAGAGTGAAAACCGATATACGCCAATTATGAAAGTAAGATTCTATGAGACACTTTGTCGAACGCTTTTGAAAAATCAGTATAAATCGTGTCAACTTGATTTCCACTTTGAAATGCAGAGATACAGTCTTCTGGAAATATCATAAGATTTGTTACTGTTGAGCGACCTGCAACAAAACCGTGCTGTTGAGGACATATTAAATTCTTGTTGGCAAAAAACATTTTGTTTTTAACAATACTCTCAAATAATTTAGAAATAGTCGATGATTTAGAGATTGGTCTATAATTCAAAACATTACTTTTATTACCACTTTTAAAAATAGGTTCAATATTTTCTCTCATTGCTACTCTCTCTGTCATACGCGGTCATTATTTGCTTTCCTTTTCTTATCATTTTTAATTACGTGCATGTATTTCGAAGTAATATATTCGTGACATTGACGACACAACATAAAATAGCTACTGGATCACAGCACAGAATCATGCACAGAATCATGCAAGACTACAGATGAGTTGACATTATTCAATAAAAATTAAGTTAATTAAAAACAGAAAAACAAAAAAGTTCAAAAAGTGTCAAACAAGTGAAAAGATGAAAAAAAAATAAACAAATCATAAGAGAACAACGCAAGTGCTTGTTTACTAATGAAATCTCTAGCAGTATAAGTATAACTTACCTGAGGTTATGGTACCCAAGTTCCTTTTTTAATATTGCCTAAAATCTACTGCAACCCATTTAAATTTCTTTTATTGTTTTATACAAATTATACAAATACTTCGATAACCCATTCTGACCGAAGGTTTTAGGCATATTATACCCGAAATTTTATAATTTAACACTTTTTGAAGCAAAGCTTTTCTGTGATCAGCTTGGAGTGAAATCTGAAAAATTTTCTACAGATTTTTTCTTGGAAATTTGATGGTTTCTTCGTTGCTAGCGCTTATTAAAACAAGAAAATTTAATACTTTAATATTAAATGCTAAAAATAACTTTAGTTTCCAGTGGGGATCGAACTCGTGTCTCCTTAAATGATAGTCCAACACACTATCCACCAGGCCACAAAGACTTGATAAAACTAGTTGTTAATTCAATATTAATTATAGCAAAAGCTATGCTGCAGTTGATCATCACCATCTATCAATAGATAGAGGATTGTGTATTTGCTATGCTACAACTGACAAAAATTTGCTTTAATTTGCCACAAGTTGTCTCCAGCATCGGTGTGTTTGTATTGTGAATGCGTTTGTGGTGTTGTTGGCACACAGAAAATTAGCAATGCCCACAAGGGCGTTAAATTTGTTCAGTGCAGCCAAGCTCACAACCATGTGTGGAGAGTTAAAATGGAGAGTCACTGGCATTATATGCCCGTATATGTAATTGGCGTGGAAATTTGACATTCAACAATAAAAAAAGATGCAGTAAATATGTTTTCTGTATATATGCAATTTATTTTATGTTATTTTAAATTTTTGTGTTTAAAAGTTAATTTACTAAAAAGAAAAAAATTATTGAGCTATCAAATCTATGTAACTGCGAAAAAGCTTCGCTTCTCTAGTGTGTCCAACGACGCACCTGTGTTTTTTCTCTGTGTGTATTTAACTACCTTCGGAAGATTTTTTGTTAAGATCGGCTAATAAATCAGGTAAAAAATTAATATAAGTCCAAGAGAGGTACCCCTAGCGGATTTAAACCATTTTCAGTACACATCTATTACTCTATTTGATTACCTTTCTGACAAGTTTATGTTAAGATCAGCTAACTTTTGTATGCACCTTCCATACAAAATCATATAAAAAACATAGGTGCGTCGTTGGACACACGAGAGAAGCGAAGCCTTTTTACAGTTCCATAGATATGATAATTTTTTTTTTTTTAAATAACTTAAATTCAAAAATTTTAAACATTAAATATATTAAAAAAACACACGTCAATATTCACACCAGTAAATTGTATTACATTTCATTATTATATTATTTATTTTATTACATGTTACTGCCATTGTTTTTTTCAACGCACTTGTGGGCAATTGTTAATTTTCCTTCGCACTATGCAAAAACAACACAAAAGCATGTACCAACAAAAACATAAACGAATTCATATAAAAAAAAAATATATCTCTTTACCCACAGTGAGGATCAATTCTATAACCCATTGATTAATAAACCTGCACTCTTTCCACCGATCCAAACAGCTCTGTTAAATTTTGACGTTGATTTAATATTAAATATATAACTGCAGCTACGTTAACAGTTGTTAACAGATGGCACTAACAAACTGAGGATGATGACCAGTGTTGTCACTTGCAAATTTTTAATAGTGGTAGGTTGAGTCTAAAATGAGTGGTGAATTTAAAACACTGGAATATTCTTAAGGAAAATTTCGAATGAAGTCCTACAACAAAACAAATCATAAGAGGTATACCATACAGTACGTTTTTTCACGCTGAATTAGTTTTATTGCAAATAATTCCCATATAATGTTCTTAAGACAGTACTAAAATACAAATTAAATGTAATAATAAATAAAATATATGCAATAAAATTTCTAAAATTTTAATTATAATGCAATAATTTTTAAATAAATATATCAAAATGCAAATAGTGGGTGATAAAAGTGGTAGAAAAAGTGCTAGACTTACCACAATTGTGGAAAAGTGACAACACTGATAATAGCACGTGGTTTAGCAGCTACCCAAACCACACAAATACATTAATAGGTTATTGAATGTGCTGCAACATAGCTTCAGCTGTACTTAATACTAAATCAATGCTTTTGGATAACAAGGGTGCTTGGCTCAGTGGATAGAGTATAGAACTCCCAACAAAGTGTTTGCGGGTTCAAGTCCCCACGGAAAGTGAAGAAATGTTTTTTTATATTTGTTATATTAAATTGTCTTGTAAAAACACATAAACAAAGAACCATATAAAATTCTAAGAAAAAATCTGTCGAAAATTTTTGAGATTTCACTCCAAGCAAATCACAGAACGGGGCGTAAAAAGCTTCGCTTCAAAAATTAATACCCATAGGTCCAAGAGAGATAACCCAAGGGACTGACCGATTTCAACCATTTGTGAAATTTTTCTTAATTGGCTTAAACTAACAAAGCGTACAAAATTGCATTATCATAACAGTACTCCTTCTATTTTTACTTTTTTATGGGATCAAAGTACTCTGCGTCGCGCTGAAAGGTATATTTTAAAATTTTTTAATAAAGAGTTGATTAAAAGGTGCGATAAATGGGATAACTTTTGCTTTATATGTGATTTGTTTATACAGTCGCTATTTGCAAATATAAAAATTCCACACAGAATTATAAGGATCCAGAATGCAACAGTAGAACTTTTTACAAAATAATTTAAACATTACATTTGGAAGAACTAAAGAAACGAATGCGTTTCAGTCATTTTTCACTGAAGACGCAGAGTGCAGTAATTTAGTTTGTTGCAACGATGTGAGTGTAATATTGCTAAATATGCTAATGAATGGAGGCTTTTTATTGATGGTTCCACCACAACTTAAAATAAGATTTCTTTTAACATATTCGTATACTTGAGTCGTCTTTTCGCACAACAAACAATACATATATCCAAGTATTCCAATAGCTTATGCAACTGATTGTTTTGTAGCAGTTTATAAAAATTTTCTAGGAAATCATCGGAGCAATAAGTATGCAGAAATTGCGAAGGAATTGCTAATAGCATTTTAGGCTATGAAATGCAATAGAGTATGTCAATAAAGTACATTATTTACATTCACATTTCAATTTTTTCCACAAAACTTAGGGCAGTACATTTTTGGGAATTTTTTTCGTAAAAATACTTAAATTTAAAATATTTAAATAGGTATACTTCTAGCAAAAAAAAAAAAAAAATCATAAGGACCAGAATTACACAATTATTTACATTTGCATTGGGTATAGTTTAAGAAATTATTTTCATAAGA
Organism: Coremacera marginata; assembly: GCA_914767935.1. NCBI lineage: Eukaryota > Metazoa > Arthropoda > Insecta > Diptera > Sciomyzidae > Coremacera > Coremacera marginata. The sequence continues at coordinate 164,277,846 of OU612045.1, forward strand.
TTTCATATAAATATTTTGAAATTTGGATTTTTTCGATTTTTTTAATACAGCAAGCACAAAAAGATGTTTGTTTTTCGAAAAGTAAAAAATTACAACACCGTAAGTTTACGTCCAATATGCTTTTTGAACGAGCTTTTAGAAAATTTACACTTATACAAAAGTTATTTGGGTTTTTTGAAAAAATTAGCACTTTTTTTCCTATATCGTTAAGTACTGACATGTACCAATGCATGTCGGCACGTGTTCCCGTGATCCTAGGTACTCGAAACTTTATTTACATATATTTTAAAATTATACGAAAAAATTAAGAGGGTAAGCCATAAAAAAAAACAACTTCAATTTTCAAGGGACACTAGTGTACATAGCCGCTCAATACTTTCCCCCACCTTCTTGACATTATATGTTCTCTTCAAAAACGTTTAAGAAATTTGACTTGATTTTGGAATAAGTTTCTAATGGCCAGAAATTGTTCAACCAACTTGTCAAATCATGTCCAGTTTTGGACTATTCTAAGTTATTCAAAAGTTGTTTTCTCTTCTAGAAATTCTTCTCTTCTAAAATGTAAAATTTTATAAAAACAAGTATATATTTAAAAAAAAATTCAATTATGTGGTTAAACATTTTATGTAACAATTCATTTCTGATCATTAAAAAAATTTGGCTTCTGCTTGTCGCCGACTAATTCTGACCTATGCCAATTTATATAGTTAGATGTAAAGTCATTGCTGTTGTTGTATTGTGTGCTGTTATGTATTTGTGGTGACTGCTCCTCGACTTCATATGGATCCACGGGAATGACAGATATTATCGGTTGTTTTGAAGTTAATCGACGCCACTTTGACATAATATTTATCTGCTTCTGTTGGTGGACATCATTCTGATTCGGTGTTATAAGAACGCGTACATTTTCTATGGTTCCATTGAGAGAGTGTATCTCGCTGCCATGAAGCATGAGAGGCTGAAAAGGATCATCACCATAGAAGGCACGATAACGATCAGAGTAAATGAGTTCGATAATTTGAAAAAGGGCCACACTGGTGGCCCAGTTATAGCCCAAATACACTAAAGAGAAGAAAATGAGCATATATGAGATAAAATTGAAATTGAAAATTCAAATGGTTATTTCAAGGAATAATGGATTTTAAGGGGACTTATATCAATTATATTGGGTTAGGTCTGAGGGATTTTATTATGATGAAGAAATTACGTCACAAAAAACAAAATATATATTTAAAAATATGTAAAAAATTGCAAGTCAATATCTTCAACCGATATTTCGTAATACTCTCACAGAAAATACCTAAATTTTTCACTATAATGGATATAAGTCTCCTTAAGTTATCATTCGCACTTTAAACTTACAGATAATAAAACCACCGAGTAAGGTGAAACCAATCAAGACGCCCAGATTGAGTATCTTTTTAAGAACAATCATAAGCAAAATATGTAGAGTCAAGCAATAAATCACACGTATCAGCTCCATAATAATAAAAGGCAACACGAACCATTTCAAAAGCTGTGAGTAGTAAAAAGTTTTTGAAATTGACATATAACGAAAATATATGAGTTAAAAGTAACATAAACCTTAAAAGCACCATAAATAGCTACAATACAGGTGATAGAATGGAAAAGAAGGTACAGATTCAGTATCAATATAAAATTGCCCGGAGCTAAAAGTATTAAAAAAACCATTTCTCATATATATTGCATAAAAATTAAAGAGTCGTCTTCACTAACATTTTGCTATCCAGCTAAAAATCATTTTTACAACATAATCCTTGTTGTATTGCTCATCATTCTCGAATAACTGAATAAGTGGATCGAATATTTTGATGCCGATGGTTAAAAATAAAACAGCTGGAGCTATAAGTTGCAGCTGAAAGTAAACAATTTTTTCTTTATATGAAAGTTTGTAAGAAAAAAAAACACCGTTCCATACCAAAGTCAGTATAGCCACAATAATTACACCCAAGCGAACGGAGAAACAGAACAGATATGTTTCCATCAATAGTTGCATGATGAGGAGAATTTCACTTTTCTGTGTCTAGGCTCAAAATTGTTAAAGTTTTCCAAAATTTTAAAATTTCTCAAAATTTATTTATCAAAGATTTGGCAGAGTCCTGTTGCGTATAGTTTGGCTTTAATTATATTGAAATTATATGAAACAAAAATTGAGTTTCATTTCAATAAAGCAGTCATGAAGTGTGAGTGTGACAAAAAACCGCACATGTGATAAGGATCTTCAGTAATTACTGTTATATAAAAACTACACAGAAAATCCATTTGTCAATGTTTTGTGAGATTTATATTGACGACTGTTTCCAGCTATATGCATTATAGAGGGTGGTATAAATGACAAAAGGAAAAGAAAAAAAAATGTACAAATATACAGCTACATATTGTCGGCTTACAAGAAAAACTGACCAACTGAAAAAACATAGTTCACAAAAATTAAAAATATGGTCAGCTTAACTTGAATTAATTTTTCCTTAAGCTAGATGGTCATTAGAAGTTTGTTTAAGCTATTATTTTTTTCAGGCCAAATATGAGTTAGTCAGTATTGTTAGAAATTTTAAATAACTTTCTACATAAACAATGCATCAAAGAGTAAAAAAACGATTTTTCGTAGTTGGCCAGTTTTCCTTGTTAGCTGACAATATATCTGTATAGAATAATGGTATTTTATGACGAAAAAACTACAAGTTGCTTGATATGTGAATAATTCAAGGACAATATTTATGTGCTAGTCGTAGTACAATTTGCTGTAAAAAACGAACGTTAACGAATTTTTCGAAATGTAACAAATGCGTTGTAAGTGTTGCATTATATGCTTGCGGATAATACACAAATTATAGTCCAATGGAAAATTCTGAAGTGACAAAGTACTGTTGTTAAAAAAAAAATGAGCATTTATATCTCCCAGCCATATTTTGGGGGAGGAGGCGAAAGGGGGTTGGGGCTCACAGTGATGCGATTAGTAGAAGTTAGACGGAAAAAACTATTTTGTTGATGTTTTTGTTAGTTTTCGAAGATGAAGGTGTAGGAAAGTACATAAAAAAGTATCTCAGAAATTTTGGACAAGTGGGCGGGGCGTGGCAGCTCCCATACAACTTGAACACATTTTGCGCTATATCGGAGAAACGCTACAATAAATAAATTAAAGGTAGATGTCTAATGTGTAATTTGTAAAATGCGTAAAAAAAAAATGCGGGCGTGATTGCACAAGTGGGCGTGGTACCTACCATATAACTAATAAACGAAAAAACTTAACATAACAAAATCAAAGGCCGGTGTCTAACTAATATTTGATTTCAAAATCACTTAAGAATCAACCCTAATAGGCTCGAGCTGGCTGCATCAAATGCCAAAATCCATACGATTATACAGATATGGGCATTTCCGTGGTGGCGCACGTGACGATCGCTCGACTTTAATGAGTGAAAAAAGAATGAAAAATGTAACTTACAAGTTCCTTATTTTGATTTTCTAATAGCTTACTAAGCACACTTTACAAGGTGTATAGCCTTAGAGTTGTCAAAAATTCGGCTCTTAGATAGAAGCCACCAAATATGATACGTTAGGTGACAAAAAATAGAAGTAGTTTTTGACTTGGATCACAAAATTAGTAAAATTCCGTAAACTCTTGCCAATAGTTTTTGTATAAAACTTTTTTAGAAGGATTTGAAATAGTATAAGTTTATATCCAAGGCAATCAAATTTAAAAAACTTTTCTCGTTTTTTTTTATTGGCCTTAGTATGAAACGTTACGTGACATTTTTTCCATTGTAATTCATTTGAGTAATTAAGTAATTAGGTTATTAAGCAATTATGTGATTTAGTTATTAAAAAACAAATTTAGTATATTCTGCCTCTCCTTGCCTCAACCATTTTTCATTATTTTTAGCCAATGCCTGCCATTTTTACGAAAACAAAAAAGTTTACGAAACATTTACAAAACATTAACTTAAAAGAAAAATTACATTTGTGAAACAGTGCAGACGATTTGATCATCATGGTAAATGAATTTATATTTAAATTGCTTAAATCAATAAAATAAAAATGTTTCTCTAAGATAATATCATTAAATAATAAGTTTTTAATAACTTTTAATTTTCGTGTCACGGTGGACCTTTCGGCGGAAATGCCCATATGATACGCTTCAAACATAATAACTCAAGTTAGCCTTTCGTCAAGTTGTATCAATTTGAGCTGGCTTCAGCCGAAGCTATTTAAATCGAATGTTCCGTACGTATCTGACAAACAAATAAAATGTAAATTGGTATTTTTCCATAGCTTCGTTATAATTAGTCAAAATTTCTGAAGCGGGCCACTAAAAATCGACTATTAGGTTATAGGCTAAAAGTAATACCCAAAAAAGGTTTTTGAAAATTTTTATTATTCAAAAATTTATTATACAATATATTGAAAATTTCGAGTAATTTTTTTAAAATTAAAATATATTAGCGAATAAGTACTGAATTTCAATGAAAATTTAATTGTATGTTAACGAATAGTAGAGGAAAAAACTTAAATTTATTATTAGAAATTTATTATTAGAATACTTAAAGAAATTATTATATTTGTTTATAAATAATTAATTTTACAATAAGGCAGAGCCTCTAGATAAAAAAGGGCTAGAAAGGGCTAAATAAAAAATGTTGGAGCTAAAAAAGTGGTAGTTTTAAAATTCATCAATTGAACATATTTTCCACTTGGTTAGGTACACTATAATTATATTTTATTTGCTTACAACATGCAGTTTGCATTCTTAACAAACATTCTGAGCTTAATGCTCCTGTGTATTCACCTGTAAAAAAAAATAAATATATGTGTAACACTCTAAAACATATTTGTACATTTTAGGTGCTATAGTAAATATCACGAAGTTACGTATTGTCTCTTCTCCTTTGTAAGAAGAATCATCATTGTTATTACATAAGGTTTCTAGATTTAAGGAGGACTCCTGCCGAGTCGGATTTATTCCTGCGGTCTTAAGACCAAGAGTAATAGTTTATGGAACAGACAACCAGTACATAATGTGTAATACCCTTACACGGACCTGTTTATGCAATACAGCCTAAGCCACTAAAGCATACAGGGCACCGGAAAAGCAAACACGTACTGGTTGTCCATTCCTCAAACACAAAGCATTACTCAGTGCATTACTGTGTAAAAGCATTATGCAATAATTACACACTGCTCCGAATAGTAGTACCAGTTTGACTAGCAGTGTTTGACTTACCTTCATTACCATATACTGGTGAAGACGAGACCTACCTAATCTCTTGTATTTTGAGGGATATGCTAGCCCGGCCGTACCACTGCGCAGCTCCCGCCGGCCAATCTAGAACTGTCACCATACACACAACCACAGCCAGCACTGGGCACTGGGTCCCACCAATTGAGGTTCTATAACATCCCAGCAAAGAGACTAAAAATTCCCGTATGAACTTTTGTAACTGGCCTTGCCCAGTTTCTGCACTAAATTGTGCTTGACTGACATTCCTCCAAGTTATAGGGTAAGGATTGAAAATCCATATTCTTTTTTACTCAAACGGCGTTTTAGTGACATCTTGGGCCTGACAATTGATGGCTTTCTTTCTTATTGCTTATTCGTATTCTGGGTATATTCCTTATTAGGCCCGGTTTTACAAAAGCATAAGCGATATTAGGCTCATTTTAATGAAAAGTTAAAGTTTTCAAAGAAACCATTTGGTATTGATTTTTTTCACAATTTTCACAAAATAATAAAGTGTCTGGTTTACAAAATATTTTTGTAATTGCACACAATTTCACAACAAAACTTTTTTTTATGCGCCGCGCACTATTAAATTAACTTCAACACACTTTTGCTATTTTCAATTGACTGCGCTCGCTTTCAATTTTGCGCGATTGTCTTACATTTTTTTTCCACGAAATAGCTTGAGGACAAGTTTCAACATGTGAAAGTATATGCACATTTGATAGTCAGAAATTCGGTAAAATAAATATGGTCCATAAAAAGGTGACGGGCCTTACATGGTGCACAGACATTACATGATATTTTGATCTAAAAGTTAAAAAATAATCGTTATTTTCTATCCCTGATTTTAAAGCTACGGTCGCTTGTTCTCCACCATGCGAACACCTTAATTATTACACCATAAGTTTGACAAGCATAGCTGACGCCACTGTTCTGGCTGACATGAGCAAGGCCATGGAATAATAAGACAAGGTAGATGCATGGCTAAGAGCCGACCACCATAAAAAAAAAAAAAAAAAAAAAAAACGAAATGGCCATTTCAACCCTTGAAAGGACTCTGACCGAGCTTCTTATGATCAATTGTGTTGTGTGTGATGTGAAATGTTTGCACACAAATGATCGAGAACTGGACCTACATGTTTTACGCCGACTCCGAACGGCTTATGTTCTCAAGAAGCTTTTCATGGCAGTTTTTACTCTCTGAGGTTTGCCATTGTCTCCAGAGAGGTGACGGCCGAACAGAAAAATTAATTCAATTGGAAAACTTTTCTGTGCCGGATGGAGGATTCGAACCTGGGTTCTCTGGCTTCTCTAATAACTTATGAAAAAAGCCTAAAATGATTAAGGCGTAATCTGATTTTCTATGTCTTTTGCTGTTGTAGCGCCGCTCAGCTTATGATTTCTTTTTTGCTATTTAATGCATTTATATATATTTATTTACTTGTACTTATGTTTACATATTTATTTATTTTAGCATTTTACTGTAGGGAATTTAAACTAAAATGGAAAAAGATTCCGTCTATGCTGAAGGGACACGTCTTTTGAATACCAAAATTAAATCAGAAATATTGCACCTACCTTTGATGGGAAAGAAATAAAATTAAAAACACTGGTGCGTCGTTGGACACACGCGAAAAGCGAAGTTTTATCGCAGTTTCATAGATTTGACAGATTAATGATTTTTTCTTCTTAATAAATTAACTTTTGAATTGATCAATAGATTATGATGATCTGCTGCAACATGGCTTCTGTTATACGTAACATTGAATAAACAACTCTGCGTAACTCTTAATCGGTGGGGTACTAGTTCGATCCCCACAGCGCACAGTGGCCAAAATGAGGGATTGAGGGACAAAATTATTTGGTAATTTTTATTAAATTATTTTGACCCCCTAAACACGAATCTACACAAAAACCGTTTCGGACTCTTATGGTTATCGAGACAAAATTCATGAAACTGAAAAATTTTCTAAAAAAAATTTATCCATAAAATCTGAACAAAAAAAGATATTAGCAATTAGAAAGAATTGTTTAGATATACAAAAAATTCTTGTATAATAAGATATAAGCTTTCTTTCAGTGCACTTTTTTGAGACATAAAGCCGCGTTCATAGTGAACGCCAAGGCCGTAGATAACGAGATGTTGTTCGTAGAACTAACAAATTGTTTTTCAAATAATTTTTACAAAATTAGAAAACAGTAAAATTAAAAAGAAAAATTTAGGTGGGGTTTGAACAAAATTTTTTTCTAAAATTATTTTTGTGATCATTCAACTTAAAGGAAAACTTATTGTCGAAATTTTAAAAAATTTTTTTTATTGATAGTTTTAAAATTACCCAATTTCACCCCTTAAAATAATTTTAGAAAAAAATTTAGTTCCAAAACCCTCCTATAAATTTTTCATTTTTATTTTAATATGACTGTTTACTAATTTTGGCAAAAATTTGTTAGTTCTGAGAGCAATATTTCACTACCTACTGCCTTGGCTTTCACTACGAACGCGGCTTTATGTCTCAAAAAAGTGCACTGAAAGAAAGCTTATATCTACCAAAAAAGGCAAAAACAGGCAGGCGAAACTTATAGGATCTTCAGTTAGTAAGTCAATATCAATTAAATAGGATGGCTTATCATATTGCCGGGTGTTGCCCGACGTTGAAGCTTAATCAAAATTTTAATTTAATGTTTTTATAAAATTTTTTTTTTCCATGTCTTAGATTATTTTAAAAAATCTCAGTGTACTTCAGATTTCTTGAAACCCTATATTTAGTATATACAAATATTCTGCAAGAGAATCATCGTTTTATTTTAAAGTGTTTCACATCAATTCTTTAAAAAATTGTATTTAACAATAACACTATTACAGCAACAGCTGTCAACTTCCTTCCACTTCATAACCTTCACTTTCGCGGTCCATATAACCTTTGATTTTATTTGGATTGAAAAAAAATTTTTTGGTAAAATAAACTACAATTAATTTGCAATAAAATGATGTCAACATTTTTTGTTTTTGGAGCAATGAATTTTTTGACTTTTGACCAGCTTAGGTCAAGAAATATTTTTATAATATTTGATCTCAGTGTTAGATCAGATGATTTGGACTGACTCTAAAGAAACTTAAAGAAAATAACTTTTTACTTATCGAAGTGATCATCATGAAAATTTTGCTATTGCATATTTTGCACCCAATTGGTTTTTGAGAAATTAGGGGGAAAGTGCAAAAAGACGTGGTTTAAAAAAAAAATTTTTTTTAAACAATTCTTAGGTAAATTTATTTAAAACAAGCGTGTTTTTGCAAAAATAACACAAAATATTTTAATGACTTCACTCAATTTTTGACTAGTAACAGCCAGTGAATGACGTAATCAAGGGACGTTTAAATAAATTGTCCAAATCTTGATTCACTTTTCTTTAGAAACTTCACTAACATTTAAGTTCGTTTTTTTTATAAATACTTTTTGCAGCAAAAATGCTATTTAAAAACAAAACATTTAAAACAAAATAAAATTGTTTCAAGTAATAATATGAGCTGCTTCTTGAGTGCCACAAATTCTTACCACTTTGTGCCAAATCAAGTTAAAGTCCAGGGGTGCTTTTGTGCGGCAAAGTCCAGCTTAGCACAATTGTTGTAACCGCACAATGGTCACGACAACAGACAACAACAATGGCAACACGATGATATAATAAATATTTCTATTAAACTACTGGACAAAGTTTTTGTTCTTAGCAACATCTTACTGCAAGTCAGAAACAAAAACAAGAAAAAAAAAAATATTTCCTCAAATGAAATTTCAACTTCAATCAAAAAATTCCCAGGACAATTAAGTGTAAATTTTCTTGATGTTTTCATCTTGTTGCTATTTTAAGTTGCACACAAAAACTTTTGCTTTGATTTTCTTTGCAAAAAAATTTGTCCGAAAAAGAATAAAAATTTCAAAACATTGTATTTTAGCTCTCTCGGTGCAGTGGTCTGAATTGCAGTGGGTACCCAAAGGATTCGATTTCTGGCTTGACAGCCAAAATATTGCAACTACAGCTATGAACACAACAACAACAACAACATAATCTTCTTTAGTTTATGCATAACAGCCGCAGCATTCGTGTAAATGTCTGTCTATTTAGTTGTCTTCGGTCTTGTGTCCGTTTTCAATTTTGTTGTCCTTTCTTATGCTTAACTCGCCGTCGCACAGTGTAATGCTACCATATGGCGAGTGGTAGAAATAAGTTTTAGGATAAGAGAAAATTAGACGCACAATTTAGTTGAAATTGGCTAAATGACAAGCACACCTGTCATATAACCGAAATCGGTAATCTGGTATATTTTCCCAAAAACAAAAAAAAAAAATATACTACATCAATAAAATTTGGAAAATATAGTAATTTTACAGCCAGTTTTGTATTATGTAAAAATGGACAACATCGGTTTACTAGTAAGTCCGATAAGTCTCAGTATATACTTTGCGCTACTTCTGCCTTACTACTTTGTGGCCATTGCACAAGCTTTGATATTCTTTCGAGGCCAGAGTTGCAGTGGATATTTGCGGTAACACTTGTAGGGTGGGGTTGTATGCATTTCACATGCGCTTGTACTCTTTTCTGGCCAAATTTGCTGCGTCTGCACTATGTAACTTCTGGCTTTATTTTTTTGTGTTTTGGATCAAGCTTTGGTTCTCCTTTCTGATCAAAGTTTCTGCGCCTGCTCTCAGTTGACCATCTTTACAGCATAACTATTGACGGATCATTCCTTCTCAGATTCCTTTTTAGTATTTTCACCAGCACTTATAGTGACATACCTCTACCGATTACCAGAATCAACTGCATTGATTACCAGAATCAGCGATACTACCAGATAAAAATTTCACCTAAATATTTGAAGTTATTCATGCACAATTTAAAAAAGTCTTGTATAAAAGTTATTATTCATGCTTTTCTTGAAATATTCTTGTAAAAGTCTTGAAAATTCCATTTTCTTGTATAATTTTTTATACATAGCTTTATTCAATAATATATTTTAGGAAGTATTCAAGAAGACTTATACTAAGGCTTAGATATTTTTAGATAAAAAATGTTTCAGTTTGTGATAACAATAGCATAAGAAATTCCTGAATTAAATAAGAAACACTCTCTTTCATAAAAAAAAGGATAAAAATACTATTTCAGCAATAAAAAATAACTTTTGTCTGAGCCCGGAAACGAACCGTGATCTCTCAACTAAAAAACTATCTCCTTAAACCGCTGGGCTACCGAACTTACAAATTAAGTGAAAATGATTGCAATTGAGGCCTTTGTAAAGTTTTACGTTAGGAAATTCAAGGAAAATGGTTATTAAGTTTCAACGTCACGCGAGCGAACTCCTGAATAGACGAGTGCATCGAGTGTGCGTCTGTCGATACAAAGGATCTAAATTCTATCAGCTCTAAATTCAAGATTTCTGTTCTAAATAAAAAGAAATGAAACGTACTGCGGAAGAGAGAGATAGATATAAGTAATAGTCCATTTTTTTACAGTTTCCGAGTGCCTTGAATAAAAACCTTATATCAAACTTTATATAAGTCCTTGTATAAAAAAATTGATTTCATACGCCTTTTTTCCTTGCATAGACCTTGTATTAAACTTATTTCAATTATTGTTCAAGGAAGTTTAAATTCTTCTTTCTACATAAATTCCCTTACTCAAGGCTTATTTAGGTGAATAAGCCAATTACCAATTACTAGACCAATTACCAGAATCAACTGTACCGATTACCAAAATCACCGATATCATCGACTAGAAATAACTACACCAGAATCAACTGTATTGCTTACCAAAATTACCGATATCATCTTCTAGAAATAACTAGACCAATTACCAGAATAAACTGTACCGATTGCCAGAATCAACGATGTCGTCTAATAGAAAAAGCTAGACCGATTACCAGAATCTACTATGCCAATTAACAGATTCACCGATGCCTTCTTCTAGAACCACCTATACCGATTACTAGAAGCAACGATAGCAAATATCTGAATCACCAGCTTCCGTCAAGTAAGTAAATGCTAAGCCACGTCAATAAATTCCTTGCCAGTGTAACACACTCGATGTCAGACCTCCACGCTGACCCACTACTGCTAAAAGACTATTACTTTTCTTGTATTTATGCTATGGAACTAATACATTTTTAGTTTAATTCTTCTAAATATATCTACCCCCTATCTGCCACTATTTTGGGGATCCCAACACAAAAAAAAAAAAACACAAAATCTTTGTATTAGAGGGTCAAATATATGAGCAGGTTATATTATTTTCTACAGTTCAATATTTCTTCTGAACACTTCTTAACACGAAGAAAGGGGTAAAATTTATGATCTGGTTTCATATTTTTTTTACTCTTCAACATTTCTTCTAAACTCACCTATCCCCTATCAGCCACCTTTCTGGGAGCCCCTATACAAAAAACACAAAAACTGTCGATAATACTTCATACTCTCCCGAATTGAATCCTAGAGGAGTCAAATATATGAGATGGTTCTGTTATTTTTTGCCTTGTAAAATTTCTTTTGCAAACACACCTACCCCATATATGACACGCTTCTGGGGGGTCCTAATATAAGAAACATAAAAATTTTTCTATGATTTCTGCTTGCCAATCAGAAATGCAGGCATTAACATTGCAAGAATTAACAGTGCTAACGTTAACATTGCCGACGTTAATATTGTTGACGTTAACATTGCTGACGTTAAAATTGCTAATGGTAACATTGCTGACGTTAACATTGCTGATGTTAACCTTGATGACGTTAACATTGCTGACATTTACCCCAGCAAAAGTGCTCAACGCTGCTAAAAAATTGTTCACTTAATAAAAGTAGGCAGTGGGGACTGCCGACCGAAGTGAATACTTAAAGCTAAAAATAAACATAGCTATTATGAATTTCCGAAGAAGCGAGTGTCAGCAAATCAGACGCGTTCTACTTTTTTAACTCTTTTTATAAATTTCTGCGTTATTGAATGTATAAACTGCAATTTTTCAATGATTATATATAATATATTTGTAAAACAATTACTTTGGTTGGGTAATCGGTAATTGACTCGGTAATCGATTGGTAATTGCTTCGGTAATTGGTAATCGGTTGGTTATCGCTTTGGTAATTGGCAATCGGTTGGCAATCGCTTCGGTAATTGGTAATCGGTTGCTAATCGCTTAGGTAATGGGTTGGTAATCTCTTCGGTAATTGGTAAGTGGTTTGCAATCGCTTCGACAATCGGTTCGTAATCGCTTCAGTATTTGGTAATGGGTTGTTGATATTTTCGGTAATTGATAATGGGTTGGTAATCGCTTCAGTAATCGAAAATTGGTTGGTTATCGCTTCGGTAATCGGTTGGTAATCGATTCGATAATAGGTTGGTAATCGCTCCAGTAATTGGTTGGTAATCGATTCGGCAATCGGTTGGTAATCGCTTCGGTATTTAGTAATCGGTTGGTAATTTCTTCGGTAATCGGTAAATTGTTCGGTAATCGCTTCGGTAATTGGTTCGGAAATCTGTTGGTAATCGCTTCGGTGATCAGTAATTGGTTCGGTAATCGGTTGGTAATCGCTTCAGTAATCGGCAGTCGGCTGGTAATCGCTTCGGTAATCGAAAAATTGTTCGGTAATCGGAAAATTGTTCGGTAATCGCTTCGGTAATTGATTCGGTAATCGCTTGGTAATCGCCTCGGCAATAAAAAAAAAAGCTCACTAAACATATTTGCCTAGCATAACCACGGCATAAGCAAGGCTGTACAATGCAACAGAAATTAACAGCTAAAAGAGTTATGATATCGCGAATCAATAGATTTGCTCTCTACCAAAAAATTTAATTTTGGTTGCAAGTGCTACACTGTGCGTCGCGTTGGTTTAATTTCTAAAACATTTGTGAAAATTGTGTGACTCATGAGTCCATCATGCTTTGTTGTTGTTGTTTTTGTTGTATATACCGGAAATTGTTATTAGAATGTGGCAACATGTGAGTGCGAGAGTCTATGGGCTGCATCCTTGTTAGTTAAGAATGACAGGAAATGAGTAATTGGTGTAAAAGTTTAAGCATTTCTTCTTGTATGTGTTCAATTGTCGGCTTCCTTCCGCTGGTAGAGTAATCCTTTTAAATGTGTTTTTTTTCTTTTAGACTAATTATAAAGTTAAATGTTTCGGAGTTCGGAAATTCTTGATCATTTGTGTACAAACTTTTCCAAACACGCTCAACACAATTGATCATGAGGACTAGGTCAAAGTTCCTTTCAAGAGCTGAAATGAACATTTCGCTTTGTTTTTTGATGTTTCGGAAAACTTTAAAAAAAAGTTTTATTAATTCATAATCGAAAAGGGATTTAGTTAAAATTAAAAACATGAAAAACTATCCAAAAAATAGTAATGAGTTTTGAATATATTCTTTAAAATAAAATTTATTTGATCTTCGGTTGAAATCAAGAATGATTTTACAGTGTAAATAACTCAAACATCTTAAACTACTATTTCTTAATTCAAAAAGAACAAACAACTTTATCGCGTTGCTCAATTAAATTGTCGGCAAATGATGCTCAGTGCGATGCAGTAAATTGGAGTTTTTATTTATTGGTTGCAGTTTAACGTAATCCTGATGATGCGGATGATGATGTTGCGTGCTTGGCAACAGCGGTAATGAGGTGTTTGAAGTCTTGAAGTAAGAGAGAAAAACAATCGATTAATAAAATTACTAAAATTTCTTCAAGTAGAAATTTTGATAAAATGTATGTGGCTTTGTTTACTTTTGAATTCGGTTTTGAGCTTAGAAAATTGAATATGTTAAAAACCTTTGATTTATCACGCTGATATTGTTGTTGTTGCTGTTGCGTTTGCAGCAAGTTTGATTGTGATTGTTGGGTTTGTTGTTGTTGCTGTTGTTGCTGTTGTTGGTGGTGCTGTTGCAGCAATTGTTGCTGCAACTGTTGTTGCATCTGTTGCTGATGCAGATATTGTTGTTGTCTAGTTGTTGCCGCATCTAAAGCGCTAAGCGAGTCCAATTCGCGCTGTTTGGCGCAATAATCATCGAAGTAGGAGTGTTTAATGAGTTTTTCGCAGGACCAACGCTTAGATGGATCCTTGTCCAGACATTTCTGGGAATAAAGAAGAAGAGTTTTAACAATAATGGACTGAGAGAACATTTAATAATTTTACTTTAAAAACATTTGAAAATTTTTAAAATAATGCACAATGAGATTTTACAAGTTAACTTTCATGAAGAAAAAATGTGCTGGAGTTGGAGAACTTATGTATAATTACAAAAGTTTTTGGGTCAGCTACACATTTAGAGGCTCAAAAAAAAAGTCGGACACACATGCAATTAATAAACAATCTGAAGGATCCGTAATGGTCAGGCTATTCTTCATTTATAAAATTATCTATAACTACCAATAAGAGGAGTGTGAGGTTTCTTTAGTCGAAAAAAGACCTTTTTTTATGAATTTTTTTATAAGAAAAATTATTACTGTAGGTTTATTTTACATATTATTATATAGAAGTACAACATTTGAAGAATATTTAAAAAAATTTTTTGTACAAAAATAAAGAGAAATAACGGATTTATTGTAGATCTCCGCAGGCGCCTCGAAAAAAGTTATTGTGCGGTTACCAGCCTACAGCATCACTGGATCATCTGAAACCAAAAAATCAATATGCTTACTTTTGTAGTTTCTTACTTTATCTCTCCAGTCTCGTCGAGTTTTTTTAAATTTTTAAATTTTTCAATTTTTGGTACCATTTTCAAGCCAAAATGAAAATTTTTGACGAAAAAAATCGACCTATTTGTTATTGTGATATTGTTAGTATTTAAAAAATTTTAAAAAACTCGACGTGGCTAGAGAGCTATTTACATGTAGAATATGTATACAAAACTTCAAAACGATCGGTTCAGTAGTTTTTTCTGTAGGCTGGTCACCGACTTTAAAAATTACATGTTTGGGACAATCGGTTTAAAGTTTTGTAGACTGAAAAAATAAAAATATCTTGAAAACTATTGGATTTTCTTATAAAATAAGTACATGTCATCATCGATGCCGGGTCCATTCTGTACGTCACTATCATCCACGTTATCTAAGGCATCTTTTTGCTTCTGTCTACGTAAAACTCTGCCTTCTTTGGTCTCGCGAGCAGCTTGCTCGTCCGCTCTGCTGATCCGGAAAGAGTCTGTCGCGCGCACCCATTTATGCGTACTTGGTCCTGAAGTGATGCCCAAATCTTGCATGAAGGTTAGAAAAGCAGTAGTGCCTTCGTTAAAAAGTGATGCTGCTACATATGCTGCAATTTCAACGGCAGTTGCGGTACCACTCACTGATTTGGGACTAATTTCCATATGACTTGGTTGTAGCTTTCGTTGTTGTGTGTCTTTGTTTAAATCTTCATATGTTGTCTTTATTGCGTCAAAAATATCAGCTGAAAGTGAAGAGTAACTGTGCTTGAATGATCGAAATGTTTTTGCAGCTTCATCCTTCTTCCACTCGCACCATGATTCATCGCATTTTTCATGCTGGGGACACTGTAAATGTGTCGATCATGTTGCCAGTTAGTTTGCCTTTACCGGAAAGAGTTTTCCTTTTCACTTTTTTACCCGATTTCGTTTTTGCATCGACCACGTCCGATTTCACTGAGTCACGCAGACGTTTGCCCGTTTTTTTGGACGTGTCCAATACACTCTTTCTTGTTTATTATGAAGTTATCACTGTAAGGTTTCGCATTGACAACTCCGGTGTAGATTTTGGAATTGCCATCATCAACATAATTATGGTATTTTACTTTTAAAAACTCTATCCATATTACCGGATGGCCCACTGTGATTTGATTCACATTGTCCTTTGTTCACGAGCACCTCGTGCCACTCTTCATATTCTGAAGGTCTTAGTTTTTTGCTCCAGGTTTCACATAAGTTACAGTACGAACTACTGACAAAAATATCAACAACTTTGCCGGTCCAATAGCCGATCAATGACGATGCACCAAAGAGCGAATTAAATCCTCTTTTTTCCACGTGGCTTCACCGGATACTGTAATTTCGTCTGTGTCTTCGCGATTATTTTGTTTACAAGTCTCTTCTTTTTCTTCTTTGATGGCAGAAGCAAAATATTTATACGCAACAGTTTTTACGCTGGTGTTCATTTTTTTAATGAAAGTATTGTAGTACGGTTTTGAAATAAAACTACTTATTTACTACTACACATCCGGCATGTCCTAGGCCTAAAACTCGCATTACGAATGCAAATCTATTATTTATTTCGTAGGCATTATTATCAATTCTTTTACTCGACGGAACGTAGTTTGGAATTTTGCACTTTTCATGCGTAACTTTTATTTTGAAGCCAAGAACTTCTTTTTAACAAGATTCAAATTACGCTTTACACTTCATTAAAGTTGCTAGAGAAGAAAAAATTAGAAGAAAGTCCATAATGCGATAATGTTTTTTAAGATCTTCCTCGACTTCAAGCGCAGCATTCAATTTGATTTTTTTCGCTGATGCACTAGACGCTCTTACTTTCGTTTTTCGATCCTGCGGCATTACTCTTTTTCTTGGTCGGCTTGCACCCTGTGCACGTCCTTCTCTGCCAGTTAGTTTCGGCATTTTTTCGATGATAAATAAAAATCACTAAGAAAACTAAGCAAAAACAAAACGGAGCACGAGTTAATGCAATCGGAGCAAAACTGAAATGACGCACACATCTTCTCTCCTAAGCTTTCAATTTTAGACTGAAATATATATTCTACATCGAAGGATACAATGTACGTTACACATTTTATTTACCTGAAGATATTAAGACGAAAAGAGGGGATAAAAGTAATATAATAGAGACCGAAATAGTTGCCATTCGCCGCTCAGCGCAAGTAGCTAAAAGGCGCGCAAAACTAAGTTAGAGGTACGGTCATTTAACGTACTGTAACTTCGTTATTTTTGCTCCGAATAACCTATAAATTTAATGCAATATTCTTTAGATGTTGTGCTTTCAGAAACAAAAATAAAAAAATATGGGGGAAAAGTTGTCAAACCTTACCTCCCCCTTAAGTATAAAGGTCCGAGTTTTTTTTTTTGATATGAAGTTCTTCATGAATTATGTTTAATTTTTTTATGTTGAAGTATATTTGAGTATATTTGAAATAAAATATTTGTTTTCATTTAACATTATATCTTGCTGCTTCCTTTTTTGAGCCACTGTAGTTTTAAAACGAGAATTTCGATACTCAAAAAATATTTAAGCTATATAAAGCATAAAAATTTCAATATTCACCAAATCCTATTCAATAAAAGTCAAGCAAAATGCTCCGCACCTAATATCGCTCAAACTGTAATTATTTTTTGCCATTATTACAGTACTTTCCCAACATATACAGTCCTGAAAAATATTCAGCCTTAGAGTATGCACAGAAAATTCTTTCAGGCTGAACATTCAGAACCGTAGATGTTGTAAAAGCACTGTAATAATGGCAAAAAATAATTACAGTTTGAGTGTAAATGCTTCTAACCCGTCGTAAAACGAACTATTATACTATTGTTCTATACAATGTGGGAAGGTTTATGCAACAAAATCTATTTTTAGTTTTGATTCAATCATTCATAAATTTTAAAGTCACAGATTCTAAAAACATCCTTTAAATTCACGAACATTGAACACGCTGTATGTAATATTTTTTTATCAAGCAAACAGAGCTAAACTATGTAACCAGAAATGTATAGCACGTCCTCCTTAAAATCGTGAGGACGTTAGTTCGTGTAAGAGAGTCAGTACTGTTTTCAGGGTTGAGTAATGTTATTGCGTTTTTCTAGCGTGAAAATTTCAAAAAAGTTATACCAAATTTCAGGTCTGGAAAGCTATTACATTTCCATTTATGAGTTTGTATGAAAAAATCAGGGATATTTGCAAGAAATTACTACGGCCTCCAGCTCCAGCTTAAACAGTAATATAATTTTCTGCTGGGTTGATGGATTTTGTTATGGAGTGTTTGATACGAGTGTATTTAAGATTAAGACTTTTATAAGTCTAGATAATATACCCTATTTTTGAGAATTAGAAACTAGCTTACTTTTTTAAAAATTTGACATGCTTACTTTAAGGAAATCGATTGTCAGTGGGTTTTGTAATGATTTTGCAGGCATTTTATCTTCCAGAGGTTCCAATGTGGGTGGCACTGGCAAAGTTATACCCTTAATTAAATAAAAGTAAAAGGGAATTTTTGTAAAAAAATATAAATAAGCAGAATAAATTTAAAAAAAAACCCACTTTGAAGTACTCGTTTTGACCAAAGATCTGAATGTGACGTGGCAGCAGGTCGCCCAAAGTTTTGCGTATTAAATACAACTGATCGACATCGCTGCGACCAGGCCAAAGTGCCTCACCACGTACCAGTTCGGCAAACAGGCAGCCAATAGCCCAGACATCAACTGCGGTTCCATATTGCGTGTCGCCAACTAGCAGCTCTGGAGCGCGATACCAGCGTGTGGCAACGTAGTCGGTATAATTTTCACCAGGACCTGTTGGAAGATAGTTCTAAATTTATTATTCTTAATATCTCTAACGTTTCAACTTAATTTGAAATTGTTTCTTTAAAACCAACCCTTAAACTGATTGAAATTATAAAATTATTCTTAGCATTTTACACTTTAAGTTTGAGAGTTTTTATTAAAGTTTTTAAAATGTTAAAACTCAAGTTTGCCATCAAGTGACAAACCATCAAAAGTGTTTTGCTTAAAAATACAAGCACAAACTTACTCAACATTCTGGCGAAACCAAAATCACACAACTTTACTTGGCCCTGTGCTGTCAACAGGATATTCTCTGGCTTGATGTCTCGATGCAGACAGCCTTGCTTGTGACAATATGCCACACCATGCAGTGTCTGGTAACAAATCTGTTTGGTTAAATTTTCGGGACAACCCTGCGGATGACGTTCCAATTCATGCAATACGGTTAGTTCGCAAAATTCAAAAACTAAATGCAAGCGACGTTTGCGACGAAAAACTTCCAGCAATGAAACTAGATTTGGATGTTTCAGATTCTGTATGAAAAATGGAAGAAATAAAGATTAAATACATTGAACTCTTTAATTTTTTCTTATTTTATTTAAAGATATCACAATTTCTTTGCAATTTTTTATTCAATTAAATGGGGTTACTTACCTTCAACAGTCGTATCTCTCTCAAGGCTATTTTTCTGATAGCCGGATCATCTTCGGACTCAACAAAACGTTTTACAGCCACCAAGGCGCCTGTTTCACGATCACGACATTTGTATACAATGCCATAGGAACCTTCACCAAGACGACTTAGTTTCTCATAACGATCCATTTTGCTACTACCTTGAGGTCTAAAAAGAAAAAAAAAAAGAGAGGAGAGTGAAGTGTTCAATCTCAAAAAGCTGATAGCTTTGAACAAAAGGTAGTTTCTTAGGCTTTTTTAATAGTTTCTTTGTAAGCTACTTCGTGAGTATGTATATAGTTTTAATACTTGTAATAATAAAATTCACGGAAGAGTCTAAAAAATGCATACCTTTGACTTAAACACTGACCGCGTATAATGCTTGGTCTACGCATTTCTTTGCGTTGCAACATGTTGTTGGTATGAATCTTTTGAGGAACTTAAGGCAACTTGGATGGGGCAAATTGGAACGGCAAATGGAAGGTGATGACGATTCTTCATGAGGTATGAGTTGTTAGGTTCTTTCAAATGAAAATGATAGAAAATTTAGAATTAGATTAGAAAAGAATGCAAGAACAAAAGAAAATGAAGGTGGGGGTAGAGGTAGAGGTAGAGGTAGAGGTAGAGGTAGAGGTAGAGGTAGAGGTAGAGGTAGAGGTAGAGGTAGAGGTAGAGGTAGAGGTAGAGGTAGAGGTAGAGGTAGAGGTAGAGGTAGAGGTAGAGGTAGAGGTAGAGGTAGAGGTAGAGGTAGAGGTAGAGGTAGAGGTAGAGGTAGAGGTAGAGGTAGAGGTAGAGGTAGAGGTAGAGGTAGAGGTAGAGGTAGAGGTAGAGGTAGAGGTAGAGGTAGAGGTAGAGGTAGAGGTAGAGGTAGAGGTAGAGGTAGAGGTAGAGGTAGAGGTAGAGGTAGAGGTAGAGGTAGAGGTAGAGGTAGAGGTAGAGGTAGAGGTAGAGGTAGAGGTAGAGGTAGAGGTAGAGGTAGAGGTAGAGGTAGAGGTAGAGGTAGAGGTAGAGGTAGAGGTAGAGGTAGAGGTAGAGGTAGAGGTAGAGGTAGAGGTAGAGGTAGAGGTAGAGGTAGAGGTAGAGGTAGAGGTAGAGGTAGAGGTAGAGGTAGAGGTAGAGGTAGAGGTAGAGGTAGAGGTAGAGGTAGAGGTAGAGGTAGAGGTAGAGGTAGAGGTAGAGGTAGAGGTAGAGGTAGAGGTAGAGGTAGAGGTAGAGGTAGAGGTAGAGGTAGAGGTAGAGGTAGAGGTAGAGGTAGAGGTAGAGGTAGAGGTAGAGGTAGAGGTAGAGGTAGAGGTAGAGGTAGAGGTAGAGGTAGAGGTAGAGGTAGAGGTAGAGGTAGAGGTAGAGGTAGAGGTAGAGGTAGAGGTAGAGGTAGAGGTAGAGGTAGAGGTAGAGGTAGAGGTAGAGGTAGAGGTAGAGGTAGAGGTAGAGGTAGAGGTAGAGGTAGAGGTAGAGGTAGAGGTAGAGGTAGAGGTAGAGGTAGAGGTAGAGGTAGAGGTAGAGGTAGAGGTAGAGGTAGAGGTAGAGGTAGAGGTAGAGGTAGAGGTAGAGGTAGAGGTAGAGGTAGAGGTAGAGGTAGAGGTAGAGGTAGAGGTAGAGGTAGAGGTAGAGGTAGAGGTAGAGGTAGAGGTAGAGGTAGAGGTAGAGGTAGAGGTAGAGGTAGAGGTAGAGGTAGAGGTAGAGGTAGAGGTAGAGGTAGAGGTAGAGGTAGAGGTAGAGGTAGAGGTAGAGGTAGAGGTAGAGGTAGAGGTAGAGGTAGAGGTAGAGGTAGAGGTAGAGGTAGAGGTAGAGGTAGAGGTAGAGGTAGAGGTAGAGGTAGAGGTAGAGGTAGAGGTAGAGGTAGAGGTAGAGGTAGAGGTAGAGGTAGAGGTAGAGGTAGAGGTAGAGGTAGAGGTAGAGGTAGAGGTAGAGGTAGAGGTAGAGGTAGAGGTAGAGGTAGAGGTAGAGGTAGAGGTAGAGGTAGAGGTAGAGGTAGAGGTAGAGGTAGAGGTAGAGGTAGAGGTAGAGGTAGAGGTAGAGGTAGAGGTAGAGGTAGAGGTAGAGGTAGAGGTAGAGGTAGAGGTAGAGGTAGAGGTAGAGGTAGAGGTAGAGGTAGAGGTAGAGGTAGAGGTAGAGGTAGAGGTAGAGGTAGAGGTAGAGGTAGAGGTAGAGGTAGAGGTAGAGGTAGAGGTAGAGGTAGAGGTAGAGGTAGAGGTAGAGGTAGAGGTAGAGGTAGAGGTAGAGGTAGAGGTAGAGGTAGAGGTAGAGGTAGAGGTAGAGGTAGAGGTAGAGGTAGAGGTAGAGGTAGAGGTAGAGGTAGAGGTAGAGGTAGAGGTAGAGGTAGAGGTAGAGGTAGAGGTAGAGGTAGAGGTAGAGGTAGAGGTAGAGGTAGAGGTAGAGGTAGAGGTAGAGGTAGAGGTAGAGGTAGAGGTAGAGGTAGAGGTAGAGGTAGAGGTAGAGGTAGAGGTAGAGGTAGAGGTAGAGGTAGAGGTAGAGGTAGAGGTAGAGGTAGAGGTAGAGGTAGAGGTAGAGGTAGAGGTAGAGGTAGAGGTAGAGGTAGAGGTAGAGGTAGAGGTAGAGGTAGAGGTAGAGGTAGAGGTAGAGGTAGAGGTAGAGGTAGAGGTAGAGGTAGAGGTAGAGGTAGAGGTAGAGGTAGAGGTAGAGGTAGAGGTAGAGGTAGAGGTAGAGGTAGAGGTAGAGGTAGAGGTAGAGGTAGAGGTAGAGGTAGAGGTAGAGGTAGAGGTAGAGGTAGAGGTAGAGGTAGAGGTAGAGGTAGAGGTAGAGGTAGAGGTAGAGGTAGAGGTAGAGGTAGAGGTAGAGGTAGAGGTAGAGGTAGAGGTAGAGGTAGAGGTAGAGGTAGAGGTAGAGGTAGAGGTAGAGGTAGAGGTAGAGGTAGAGGTAGAGGTAGAGGTAGAGGTAGAGGTAGAGGTAGAGGTAGAGGTAGAGGTAGAGGTAGAGGTAGAGGTAGAGGTAGAGGTAGAGGTAGAGGTAGAGGTAGAGGTAGAGGTAGAGGTAGAGGTAGAGGTAGAGGTAGAGGTAGAGGTAGAGGTAGAGGTAGAGGTAGAGGTAGAGGTAGAGGTAGAGGTAGAGGTAGAGGTAGAGGTAGAGGTAGAGGTAGAGGTAGAGGTAGAGGTAGAGGTAGAGGTAGAGGTAGAGGTAGAGGTAGAGGTAGAGGTAGAGGTAGAGGTAGAGGTAGAGGTAGAGGTAGAGGTAGAGGTAGAGGTAGAGGTAGAGGTAGAGGTAGAGGTAGAGGTAGAGGTAGAGGTAGAGGTAGAGGTAGAGGTAGAGGTAGAGGTAGAGGTAGAGGTAGAGGTAGAGGTAGAGGTAGAGGTAGAGGTAGAGGTAGAGGTAGAGGTAGAGGTAGAGGTAGAGGTAGAGGTAGAGGTAGAGGTAGAGGTAGAGGTAGAGGTAGAGGTAGAGGTAGAGGTAGAGGTAGAGGTAGAGGTAGAGGTAGAGGTAGAGGTAGAGGTAGAGGTAGAGGTAGAGGTAGAGGTAGAGGTAGAGGTAGAGGTAGAGGTAGAGGTAGAGGTAGAGGTAGAGGTAGAGGTAGAGGTAGAGGTAGAGGTAGAGGTAGAGGTAGAGGTAGAGGTAGAGGTAGAGGTAGAGGTAGAGGTAGAGGTAGAGGTAGAGGTAGAGGTAGAGGTAGAGGTAGAGGTAGAGGTAGAGGTAGAGGTAGAGGTAGAGGTAGAGGTAGAGGTAGAGGTAGAGGTAGAGGTAGAGGTAGAGGTAGAGGTAGAGGTAGAGGTAGAGGTAGAGGTAGAGGTAGAGGTAGAGGTAGAGGTAGAGGTAGAGGTAGAGGTAGAGGTAGAGGTAGAGGTAGAGGTAGAGGTAGAGGTAGAGGTAGAGGTAGAGGTAGAGGTAGAGGTAGAGGTAGAGGTAGAGGTAGAGGTAGAGGTAGAGGTAGAGGTAGAGGTAGAGTTAGATATTTTTAATCACCATTTTTATAAAGTTATAAACCACAAGATAAGTACGACTACTAACATCATAAGATTGAGTCCACGAAGGTCATAAAAGTCATCTGCCAAAACAATTCGCATTATAAAGACACTTTTCAATCAGTGACTAAAACCACCATAGAAAATGTAAATTTTCATAATGTTAAAAATGGGTAGGTACATTAAAAAACTACATAAGATAATTAAAATAAAAAAAAAAAACATAAATAAAAGTATAAAAACAAAGCTGAAAATATAAATAAAAAATGAATTCCATAAGAAATAAAAAAACATTACAAGCGGACGGTGATTCAATGCGGTCCTGCATCTTTTTATTAACCCATTAAACGCCGGTGCTGCTTTAAAGCAACGCTAACTTTAAAAAATAAAAAATCTAAAAAATCTTTTGAATTGAAATTTTGGGGTGACAAAGTTTATTATATTGGGTTTTAATGTAGCTAATAACTCTTTGACTTTCTTGAGAAGGAGAGGTGTATGTACCTTTGGAGTGTATGAGTGTGAGTGTATGAAAAAATCACATTTTTTGAACATTTTTTGTTAACAGTGTAGTAAATTTAAACAAAGATGCAATTAAGCAAATTTTGACAGAAATGTTAAGCCAGGCATCATACTAAAAGTTCAAAAAATAAAAACTCCATTTCAAGTAAAATTATAACACATTTTCCGGGAAACAAGATTTTCGATTTTTTTTTAAATTAATTTTTACGATCGCAAGATGCGACTTTAGCACTGAAGACCAGTAAATGGAAACAAGGGGACTGCTATTTACATCGAGTGACTATCGGCAGCCTATAGTTCTCATATTGTTCATATGTAGGTATGAGTAAATAGGAGGCAAAATGCAACAATTGCCAATTCAGTGCTTTTCTGGTGATTTTGGGGGGGGGGAGGTTTGGGGAAATCGAAAATAAAGCAGAACTTTTTGGATGCAGGAAGTTGCAATCAAATCACCAAACCAAAATCCAGTAATATAGTTACTTTCGGCTTCGGCAAAATACTAGGCTTCAACTTTATGGCTTCGGTCAACACATCAGCTCTTTGGTTTTGTGGCTTCGGTCAAACACAAGCTTTGGCTTTCGGCTTCAGGCAACATATTTTAAGTAAGACCTTTTCGTAAGACCATCGGTAGTCAGGCGCTGTGTGCTGTTTGCCTCTATAATCTTGATGTCAAGTACATGAAGAAATCTTAAGTATATTAAATGGCTAACCAGAAAATAAAGTAAAGCGTTTAAAAACATAATTAAAGAAATAAGAATAAACCAGAATAAAAATAAAACAGAATATAAATAAATAGTGGTATTCGCTCTTTTGTGTATTTATGAATACACTAGTGTACTTCTGTCAAAAAATTACACTAAATACACATGCAACAACAAATACCATAGCTTTTGAAGTTTCACTTTATGTGTTTCTTTACAACATCAAAAGATGATTGTAATGTAGTTGAATGTGTTTATTGTATCATTTTGATATTACTTGGCAGCATTCTTGGCACCATTTCTTTTCCTTTGTTCGCCATAATTTTTCGCGCTAGCTCGTCACATCATATCGTTTTCTAATTAGAACTGTTTAAAATCCATCTGTAATGGAATCTGTAATGGAAAATGTTAAAATAAGGAAAAAACGTTCAATTGCCACCAGTGTAGCCAATAGTAGATACACTGCTGTGGAAGAAGTCACTCACTCTTTCCCTTGTATTTATCGGTACAATTACAATCAGTACATCTAATACACGAAAGAGCGAATACCACTAATAAATAAAAAAAAAAAAAAAAAAGAAAAATATATACATTTTTTTATCGCACCGAGCTAAAACCACCCGTTTAAGTGATTGAGTTTACTTCCAAGTCTACAGTGACAAACTCTGCGATTTATAAATCTATAATTCTTTACTTTTGGGAAAATTAGTTTTGCCCAGGGGTTGCGAGATCCCTTGGACGGACCCTGGAGTGGCTGAGCTTACCAAATCCTAAGATAAAAAGTAGGCAGTGGGGCGACTCACGACCGAAGTGAAAACTTAAAGCTATGAAATTACATAGTTGTTATGAATTTCCGAAGTTGGTAGAGTCGGCAAATCTACTGTTTTTTTAACTCTTTTTATCAATTTATGCGTTATTGAATGTATAAACTGCTATATATATTTATAATATATAATATATTTGTTACACAATCTTCTTTGGTTGGGTAATCTGTAATTGGCTCGGCAATCGGCTGGTAATCACTTTGGTAATTGGTAATCGATTGGTAATGGGTTGGTAATCGCTTCGGTAGTCGCTTCGGTAATCGGTTGGTAATCACCTCGGTAATTGGGTGGTAATCGCTTCGGTCGGTAAACGCTTCAGTAATCGGTTGGTAATCACTTCGGTAATTGGTAATTGGTTGGTAATGGGTTGATAATCGCTTTGGTAATCGGTAATCGGTAATTGGTAGGTAATCATCTCTATAATCGGTTGGTAATCACTTCGGTAATTGGTAATTGGTTCGGCAATCCGTTGGTAATCGCTTTGGTAGTCGAATCGTTATCACTTCGGCAATCGGTTGGTAATCGCTTCAGTAATAG
Source organism: Coremacera marginata (assembly GCA_914767935.1). Taxonomy (NCBI): domain Eukaryota; kingdom Metazoa; phylum Arthropoda; class Insecta; order Diptera; family Sciomyzidae; genus Coremacera; species Coremacera marginata. The sequence continues at coordinate 164,303,749 of OU612045.1, forward strand.
GTAATAAGTTGGTAATCGCTTCGGTAATCGGTAACGGGTGTGTAATCGCTTCGGTAATTGGTTGGTAATCGGAAATTGGTAACAGGAATGAACAGCTAAAAGCGTGATGATATAACTAACAGCGTGATGATATCGCGAATCTGTAGATTTGCTCTCTATCAAAAAGTGCTTAACTCCCTTAAAGAAGATTTCGCTTTAAAAAGCTCGTTACAAACTTCTTTATGCCCCCAAAATTGCTGCTTCAAAGTATCTGCCTTAACTCAAATATAAAACATAATGCGTGTAAGAAACTGAAGGTCATGCTGAAGGAGGAATCACTATAAAAAGCGTTGTTAAAAAGATACTTAATTTGCAGCTAAAAAAATTTTTATGATTAAAAGAAATTTGTTTTGTTTTTATTCTACAATTTCTGGTACTTTTAAACCTTGGTATATTATAATGAGAACTCATTTCAGAGTGCTGCTTGTGAAAGTTTGAGGAGCACGTTTGAAGTAGTGCTGTGTAATTTATATTGGTTGTGATTAAGGCATACAATTAACATGGTTTCATAAATTATAATAAAAAAACTCTCTATTCTTTCTCCATTTTTTGAATTAAGGCAAATTTGATTTTTTCCGCTTTATTCAAAATTGAAATAAAAGCCTTCGAAACTTGCTTCAAAGCACATTAAACCTTCCTGTATTTCAACATTCAAACGCTTAACACAATTATTTTTCATGGCTTTTGTATGCATCTATAGAGCATTTATATAAATTTTGTATGTTATTAAAATCTCTTTCAACAAACGAAAAACAACTTTTTTTATTCATATTTTTATTTTCACCTACCGTCTTAATGCAAATATCTTGGAAAACTCAAACATTTTGTGTCGACTTTTAAAAACTTTTTAAATACTGATAAATAACTATTTCCTTTGAAAAGTTGCAATTAACTTTTAATAACGTCCACGCTGTGCAGCGCTTAAATCCGACTGAATGTCCTTTCATGTGGTCGCCACATGTGTAGCTTGCCAGGTTATGGTAACGAGGGACCCAAAAAGCAGATTGGCCAACACAAAAATGACTGCAGGCTTGATAGCGATAGCTTGCTGTGGCTTCGTAGAGTATTGCGTGGATTTAATTTCACATTAAAACGTGCAGTACAAGAAAATCCTTCTAAGAAGTTAAAAGGCAGAGACGCCCATTTCTGGAGTATAAGCCGCAAACACGCATACAAGGACATTCACTTGAAATACACACTTACTCACTCATTCAAACACTCACAGGTGCTTGAACAACCAATACACTTAAAGACACACACATGCACATATACATACACATGCATTCAAACACCTTTGAGTCAACATTAAAGTAGTGGTTCCTCATTTAACGACCTTTTTGTATTGCATGTTGGCAAAACTTTGGACGGCTTTTGACCTTTGTAAAATTGCTGTTGTTGTTGTTGTTGTGCTTGTTATGCTAGCTGTTATTGTTATTGTTGTTTGATGTTGTTCTTGGCTCTTTTTTTTTTTGTTGTCGTTTAGTTCTATTGTTGTTTTGATTTCACCTGAGTTTTGTTCGTAGCGCTATTTAAAGAAAACTTTCAAAAGAAAATGCATTTTAATGCTCGGGTAATTTTCGGCTCGAGTATGGCAAAGTTTCGCCATACTCTCTCTTTCTCTCTCTCTTCGTGTATAATGAACGTTATTATGAAATATTTGCTGTCTTCATTATTATTATTGTTGTTGTTGTATGTAATTGTAGTGCACTGTTTGTGGTGCCATAATGTTTGCTGTTGTGGTTTATTGAATAAGCTATTCATGCTATACTTTAATTGGTACCACAAAAATTGCTTAAGAGCTTTCGAAGTGCCAATCATTTGGGGGAGGTGTATTAAAAGAGTTCCAACTAAAAATGTTAAAATCAATAAATGCTGGTATTGGTGATGGGTAGAGGTTATTATCAAAATAAAAAGAGAGTTTAAGAAATTTCGAACAGTAATTTTCAATACTTCGCCAAGTCATTAAATAAACAAAATTTTCAAAAGAATAATCTATTACCTTGTATTAATCCTGTGAGTTGGGAATTAATTGTAATATAGTTAAAAATTATTTATTCGTGATTTTAAGTGAATCAATATTAAAAAAACTCTAAAATCACGTTAAAAAAACCTTTTTTAGAATGTCCACAGTTACGTTTTCAGTTTTTTTTTTTCCAGTATTAAAGAAAAATTATCAATATATTGTTAAAAACAATTGTTTCTCATTTATTGTTTTTTAAATTAAAAATGCCGAAGTAATTTAAAAAACCGAAGTGAAAATTTAAGACTATGAAGTGAAAACTTAAAGCTATGAAAAACATAATGCTATGAAAAACAGTGTCTCTTAAATTTTTAAAATGTATCGTCTCAAACCCGCATCGATCATCATTTTATGTTTAGTAGTACTAAGAAAATTTTAGAGAATACATACGTATAAAACAACGAAATAAATAAAATTTTATTTTTAGATAAAATTTTGAGAAAATTGCACTCGAACCAATAATTTTTGGAAACAAAAATATTTTTTGAGTTTGATCAACTCATTTTCCTTTAAAGAACAAGAATAATTTAATTAGTTTTCTGTTTTACTTAAATTGTTAAATTTCATTTCCAAAACTGGTTTTAAATCTAACGTAGCTTTCATACTTTTAAAGTTATTTCCATAAAATTCGACTTTTTACATACTTTTACTTATAACTGGGAGGGGTGAGAATAGATCCCCCCTCCCATACGATATTTTTTCTTCTCTTGACCCAAGGATAAGCTGGTCCTGTTTTTTTTTGCCCTTCAATATTTTTTTCTAGAGAAAGATGATAGGTGATCTTTCTCTCACCCGCAAAAAAAAAAACACAAAAACTGCCGATTATAGTTTATATTTTAGATGAAATGTACAAACTGGTTCTATTAATTTTTACCCTTTAAAATTTTTCCTGAACACATCTATCCCCTAAACACAAACACATTGCTATGTTTACCTGATAACTGAATGAGAAAAGAAGACATTAACAGTGATAACGTTAACAGCAATTGTCATTAACAGTGGTGATGATATAACATTGCTGACATTAACATTGCTGACATTAACATTGCTGACATTAACATTGCTGACATTAACATTGCTGAAGTTAACATTGCTGACGTTAACATTTCTTACGTTAACATTACTGACGTAACAGTGCTGAAGAAAATTTATAACTTTTACCCCTACCAAAAAGTGCTCAACGCGTCTAAAGGAGATTCACTTCAAAAATAAGAATTCAGTCTTAAAGACTCAAAAAAAAAAGTGCGGAGACTTATGGTATTTTAATTTTTGTCAAACATTTACGTGTATAGAGGATTACGAAATAACTGTTAAAAATATTAATTTAAAACTGTTTGTGTTTTTTGTTTTAAACTTATTGAAATTTCTGAAAATAGAAAACAGTTTTTTTGTGACGTAATTTTTACTGTGATTTTAAAATCCCTGATGCACCACGAAAAGAAGGTCACTAAAAAAAACCAAAAAGAAATTCTGTTAAAATACACATTTAAGACTAGAGATTGACGTTTTTTATTTAAGAAAATGCTTATAATTTGAGGTGAAAGAAACCTAGATGTCAATCCCTGAAAAATTAATTGCTTTAGGTCCACAAAAAATTTCAAGTGGATTGGCCGACTAGTTTTTGAGTAATCTTGCTCTCCGGTTTTTTTCGTGGTGCCTCAGGGATTTTATTGTTATAAAGAACTGATGTCACGAAAAAATAATATTTTTTGCCAAAATCACGCTGTTAGCGTAACAGAAATTACTGCTGTAGAGCATTCTTTTTTAGGGATTACCTAGCATCAACCAAGCTGGAGACCGAAGCGATTACCGAACCGATTACCAGGCCGATTACTGAAGCGATTAACAACCGATTACCGAACCAATTATCGACTACCGAAGCGATTACCGAAGTCATTACTAACCAATTACCGAACGAATTACCGCAGCGATTACCAAGCGATTACCGAAGCTATTACCAACCGATTACGAATTTCCGAAGCGATTACCAGCCCATTATCCATTACTGAAGCGAATACTAAGCAATTACCAATTACCGATGCGATTACCGATTACCGAAGAGATTACCAATCGATTACCGAAGCGATAACCAACCGAGTACCAATAACTGAAGCAATTACCAAGCGATTACCTAAGTGATTACCAACCCATTACCGATTACCGAAGCGATTACCAACGGATTACCAATTACATAAGCGATTACAAGCCGATTACCGAGCCAATTACCGATTATACAACCAAAATAATTGTGTTAGAAATATATTCTATATTAAAACATTAAAAAAAAGCAGTTTATACATTCAATAACGTATTAATTGATAAAAAGAGTTAAAAAAGTAGAACGCGTCTTATCTGCCGACGTTAGCTACTTTGAAAATTCATAACAGCTATGTTATTTTATAGCTTTAAGTTATAACTTCGGTCGGCAGGCCCCCACTGCCTACTTCTTTTTTTATAAATTAAATACTTTAAAAATATGCGAAAACTTTTAAATCGATAGGAATCAATAAGAGTAAAATTTTTGTAAAAAAAATTGTGAGTTTGATCCGCTATTATTTTGTGTGTGAACAAAAAACTTTAATTATTCCATTTTTACACCTCCGCCCCCCCCCTCCCCCCAAAGGTCAAAGGTAAAAATAGTCCTTTATATAAAAACAAAATTACCTATCACTCGATATTTTTTATTTTGGCGCTTGAACGCCATACGGGACTACTAGTTCCTTATATTTCTCATTATTTCCCACAAATATACCATTAAATTTTCGAATCAAGACAGGCTTGACTGTGTAGATGTTACACCTGAATTCATTATTTAAAAGAACTAAAACAAAAGAACTCAATACACCAGAATTTATATAAGTAAATAAAATAAGAGACTTTTATTACCTAACATGAATACAGCTATTAACTTAATAATGTTGTGCAGTGTCAATAACTTGTAACAACTCAACACTAGACATCAAATATTTATATTAAAAAAGCAACTTCAACTGTTGTTTAACCTCTAAATGCCAACCTTGCAACCAAACTGCACTAAATGCTGCCTAAGTAAACTTTGCTTGAAGGTTTTTTTACTGCTTTTCAGTGTTTGTTGTGGTTGCAAGGCTGTCATTTGCAGTTTTTCTGCCTTGTCTTCACTAAGGATTATAAATAATTTATTGAATATGGGTATATTTTATAAAAAAAAACACTTTGTTTATAAATAAAGTTAGTAGCAAACAGCCACAAAACCAAATGTCAGACGGAAGTAAAGTGCGTTGCAGTTGAAGCAAGGCAAGAAGAGTATGTTTTCCATTTAAGCTCACAGCAAATATGTGGCGTGTGTTTTTTGTGAGGGAAACATGTTAATATAGATTTTTATAGCAAACTATCTAATTTTATATGAAAATAATTAACATATTCACATGTGAACTCCAGCGCGGTGTATATATCATTGAGATATGGTCTGGTTTTGCACATTTTATTATAGCACGCGATTGCTTAAATCTATTGCATACTTTGAGGCATATGAGTACAATACGATTTAAACAGCGGTATGCATGCGTAAAGAAAGGCCAAGGTTAGGCAAACAAGAGGTTGTTGTTATAACTGGTATCTATAGGCCGTAGAGCCATAGAATGGAGGCAGAAAATTATTATTGCCGATAAATATTAGTGACATGAGCTGTTATATAGCTAATTTTCTAAGGTTGTGAAACTACGCGACAATAGAGTGTAAGTATTGAGTAAACAATTAAAAGTTTATTCTATAGGTAAGCGTGCAAGAATTTTATATAAAATATTGTGTAATTGTATTTTCTAAATAATACGAAATTTAATACTTTTAATACCTGAAGCTTTATTATAAATACTTAAAAGCATAATAAATGAATACCTTCTGAATAACAAATGTATAATGAATAAAATACCAAAAATGAGTAATGAATAAAAACTTATTATGAATGATGGATAAAAAAAATTCATAATTCAAAATTCTTAAATTCTCTGTGAATAGCATTCTTATGAATAAAAAAATTGAGTCACTATTCTAAATAACATAAGTAAATAATTAATAAATTTTTTGAAATTGAATGTGAATTAAATACGCTTTCGTTATTCACTGATACACATTTGTGTAAATAAAATCAAATTGAAAATTCATAAATATTTTTATTTCAATATAATTAAATATTTAAAAAAAATTTAGATGTGCGGTTCATCAAAAAATTAATCACTGTTACAATATCTTTAGGTATACAATCAGTGCTCAATGCCAATATTTTCATTAACAATTTGACAATTTGTGGCGGCCGTGGCGTAGAGGGTAGAGTGTGTGGCCCATACGAAAGAGAACCCAGGTTTAAATCCCACCCGACACAGAAAGTTTTTTCAATTGAATTGATTTTTCTGTTCAGCCGTCACCTCTCTGCAGACAATGGCAAACCTCACTGCCATGAAAAGTTTCTTGAGAACATAAGTCGTTCGGAGTAGGCATAAAACCTGTAGGTCCAGTTCTTGATCATTTGTGTTCAAACATTTCACAACACACACAACACAATTGATCAAAAGAAGCTCGGTCGAAGTCCTTTCAAGGGCTGAAATGGCCATTTTTTTTTTTTTGACAAAACAAATTTGTTTTTTTTTATCCACTCTCTCGCCATCAAGCATTTTGGGATTATTAGCCAACTGTATTCCAAAGTTTATTCCAAATTATTTTTCAGTGTTGCCCCACACTTTTTCTACCTGTTAATGAAAAACAATTTGTTTTACCCCCGACCTGAATGCAGCTTTATGGATTTGATGTGATCTTAAAAATAAATAAGTTAATTAAGTTCAAATTTGTATTCTGAAGCTTACAGTAAAAAGCTTCTAAGCAAAAACCGTAAATTTTTGAACACATGAAGAGCAGTTATTTTAATATTTATTGCACCGTAATTAAAGAAAAAAAGCAAATACAAATAATAGATAAGTTGAATACTTAAGTAAATAAAATTAAAAAAATTTAAAAAATATTTGTGTATAAATAGGGGCGCCAATAAAAGACTTCGCTTGTATTTCTTATATGTCACGAGACGTCCCTGTTAAATACCTAATATATGAAAGCAAAAAAACATACTAATTACATGATACAATATACAAGATACAAGATACAAGATACAAGATACAAGATACAAGATACAAGATACAAGATACAAGATACAAGATACAAGATACAAGTTACAAGATACAAGATACAAGATACAAGATACAAGATACAAGATACAAGATACAAGATACAAGATACAAGATACAAGATACAAGATACAAGATACAAGATACAAGATACAAGATACAAGATACAAGATACAAGATACAAGATACAAGATACAAGATACAAGATACAAGATACAAGATACAAGATACAAGATACAAGATACAAGATACAAGATACAAGATACAAGATACAAGATACAAGATACAAGATACAAGATACAAGATACAAGATACAAGATACAAGATACAAGATACAAGATACAAGATACAAGATACAAGATACAAGATACAAGATACAAGATACAAGATACAAGATACAAGATACAAGATACAAGATACAAGATACAAGATACAAGATACAAGATACAAGATACAAGATACAAGATACAAGATACAAGATACAAGATACAAGATACAAGATACAAGATACAAGATACAAGATACAAGATACAAGATACAAGATACAAGATACAAAATACAAGATACAAGATACAAGATACAAGATACAAGATACAAGATACAAGATACAAGATACAAGATACAAGATACAAGATACAAGATACAAGATACAAGATACAAGATACAAGATACAAGATACAAGATACAAGATACAAGATACAAGATACAAGATACAAGATACAAGATACAAGATACAAGATACAAGATACAAGATACAAGATACAAGATACAAGATACAAGATACAAGATACAAGATACAAGATACAAGATACAAGATACAAGATACAAGATACAAGATACAAGATACAAGATACAAGATACAAGATACAAGATACAAGATACAAGATACAAGATACAAGATACAAGATACAAGATACAAGATACAAGATACAAGATACAAGAAACAAGATACAAGATACAAGATACAAGATACAAGATACAAGATACAAGATAAAAGATACAAGATACAAGATACAAGATACAAGATACAAGATACAAGATACAAGATACAAGATACAAGATACAAGATACAAGATACAAGATACAAGATACAAGATACAAGATACAAGATACAAGATACAAGATACAAGATACAAGATACAAGATACAAGATACAAGATACAAGATACAAGATACAAGATACAAGATACAAGATACAAGATACAAGATACAAGATACAAGATACAAGATACAAGATACAAGATACAAGATACAAGATACAAGATACAAGATACAAGATACAAGATACAAGATACAAGATACAAGATACAAGATACAAGATACAAGATACAAGATACAAGATACAAGATACAAGATACAAGATACAAGATACAAGATACAAGATACAAGATACAAGATACAAGATACAAGATACAAGATACAAGATACAAGATACAAGATACAAGATACAAGATACAAGATACAAGATACAAGATACAAGATACAAGAAACAAGATACAAGATACAAGATACAAGATACAAGATACAAGATACAAGATACAAGATACAAGATACAAGATACAAGATACAAGATACAAGATACAAGATACAAGATAAAAGATACAAGATACAAGATACAAGATACAAGATACAAGATACAAGATACAAGATACAAGATACAAGATACAAGATACAAGATACAAGATACAAGATACAAGATACAAGATACAAGATACAAGATACAAGATACAAGATACAAGATACAAGATACAAGATACAAGATACAAGATACAAGATACAAGACACAGGATACAGGTCACAATAAACAAGAAACAAGATAAAAGATAAAAGATATAAACTCAAGATACTAAATACAAACTTTGTGCCTAAAATTTTCATTTATAATTATTTGAAATGAAGTCGCGTTGTGCTATTTTTAACAAATTTTATTTCGATTCCTGCATTTGAGCTTAAAACTTGTAAAAGTTAAATATATGCCTTAAAGTTAAAGCCAATGTCATAAACTTATTTCAGCTTCATTCAAAACTCTTTGCTGTTGAAAGGTTAATCGTCATAATGGAGACTAATTATGGAACTTGGGCCATCACTTTGAACTCAACTTGCAACTTATGTGATTAATGAAGTGTATTGATTTTTGTCTAAAAATATCCAAGCCTATAATTCAGGTCATGTATTATGACAGAGCAATTTGTTATTTTCGTATTCCAACATTACCAAGTAAAGTTTTGCAAAATTTATGCATGTGCCTTTATACGGATAGAATGCGCAAATTAAGATATACTCCATTTTTAATCGAAAGAGTTGAAATTATACGAAAACATTTAAGGCTAAATATGCAATAAAAAACTGAATATTTTTTTCTTCAACACACTGCAAACTGCAACAAAGAGTTATTCAATTGTTTTTACTTGAACGTTGCAAAAATTCATGGCATTATCCTGTGCGTCGTATTGGGAACCAGCGGCAAAAAAAAAGGATCATAAAAAATGCACTCGTTGTTAAGCTGGGTAGAGCTAAAAAACTGACCCCATTCATGAAATGCATGAATAAATACACTGAAATAAAACAAGCCATGTAGGCAGTACCGTTTGGCATGAAACGAACAACAAAAACAAGTAAACAAAATACTCGTATATATAAAAAATAATAATTATCCTAAGTTGTCAAAGCAATGAAAGTCGAATTTATGAGTTATTTAAGAGCAAAAAAGGCTTACATTTTTAACTTTTTAATTGAAGAGAAATAATATTGAACTGAAATTGCTTTGAAATTGTTTTAAAAAGTTAAATGAAATTGAAATGAAATTGAAATGAAATTGAAATGAAATTGAAATGAAATTGAAATGAAATTGAAATGAAATTGAAATGAAATTGAAATGAAATTGAAATGAAATTGAAATGAAATTGAAATGAAATTGAAATGAAATTGAAATGAAATTGAAATGAAATTGAAATGAAATTGAAATGAAATTGAAATGAAGTTGAAATGAAATTGAAATGAAATTGAAATGAAATTAAAATGAAATTGAAATGAAATTGAAATGAAATTGAAATGAAATTGAAATGAAATTGAAATGAAATTGAAGTGAAATTGAAATGAAATTGAAATGAAATTGAAATGAAATTGAAATGAAATTGAAATGAAATTGAAATGAAATTGAAATGAAATTGAAATGAAATTGAAATGAAATTGAAATGAAATTGATGTGGAATTTAAATAAAATGCAATTGAAATTAAGTCTGGAATGGAATTCTGAAAACAAATTGAAACTACAACAAATATAGTTCTATACTCTATTCTAATTAGAACAGATAAAAATTTCAATGAAATTGTGAAGGTATGTACAAAACAGTAATTGTTTCGAAAAATTATATTATCAAAATTACCTCTATAACAGTTAAATATCTCCTTAACTAAAAAACTGTCCTCACAGCTGGACTTCAGCACTACAAATGAACAATAATTCTACACTTTTTTTCATTAAACTAACAAGCACAACATGACACTGTTCATTTATGCATAGCTACATTATTTTTTTTACTCAACTCTTAGTTTTAATTTGTTAATAATTTTGTAAAATAATTTATTTCATCGATTATATTTAAGCAAACACTACAAAGCACGCAAGGGACATTCAAATAGTTTCCGTTTCATTTTCCGTCTCCATCAGTAGCTGATAGAGTCTTTCATAAAACCTACAGTCTAATAATCAATAAAGCATTTTTTATTTTCTATGTTCTGTCTGAATTTTGTCGTTATAACCACTTTGAACCACTTTGACTGTCACTCTGCTAGACGACGACAGCGATGACTGCTGCAGCCAGTCTTACTTTGTTGTGGCTTTTCTGTTGTGTGGCCTGTTTTGATTGGTTTCGTATTTGCATATTGTTTTTTGAAATTTTTATGTTGTGGTTTTAAAGTATTTGACAGCCGAATTGTTGTCAAGTTGTTGCGGTTTTTGTTGCTGGGAATTAAAGGGCTCATTTAATTGAGTGGTTGTAAAGGCGATAATAAGTCCACAACCAAAGCGTTAATTAATTGCAGTAGAGTAAATTACAATTTATTTACTATTAATATAAAAAAAAAAAAAATATTGATTGACAAAAATTAACGAATGGGAAGTTTTTAAAGAATAATACGCCGGAATTCAGTTTCATCAAATTCCGTCACAATTTTGCTGTGGCTGATATCTATCTTTCTATTTTCATACCATCAATTCTATACCGTAGATACGATTTTTATAAATTGGTTATAAATAAAAAGAAAGCTCATGTTCTATAGATGTGCATTATTACTCTTTAAATATTTTATATTTTTTTAGAATAACTAAAATAATTTTCTTTTAAAAAGATTTAAGATCTAATATTTTTTTGTGCTTCCTAAAACAATGTGCAATATATTTTTATTAAGATGCTATGAAATTTAATCACTAGGTTATTGAACAAATCAATAGATATATTGATACAATTTGGGGTCTAAAAGTATGCCTAAAGTAATTGTTTTATTATTGCGTTATTATCTGCGTTTCTTTCGGTTCGTGATCCAAATAGTTTAACTTTTATGATGAAAAAACGACTTGCATCATATTTTGTTCACAGGCTATAAGCCAACAGATGGCGCTCTAAGTTAAACTGGTAGTCCAATGTCAAGTTTTGCCAATATTTGGCGTCAGTTTCTCACAATCAAAGATACTTTTATTTCGATATGTGAATACATATTGAGTTAATTGAAAAAGAAATTAATGAATTTTAGTTTAGTTTTACTATACAAGAAGTATTTTTATAAAACTTGGTTTTTTTTAAATTTTCTTGGACTAGTCTTTAAATACTACATCAATCAAGTGGCCGCCTCTATGACTAAAGCAAAATATGCATTTTATGCTGTGTAAATAACTCGGTAGTCCGTAGTGGCCAAATTTGCAGTTCTAGGTGGTTTGTCAATGGGCGCATTCAGCGTAGTCAACAGTTGGCAACAGTTGAGTAAAAATTCGCTGAATGGTGCAATTATTTGAGCGCTCACTAAAACTGATTAGGTAGCGGACGCCATTTAATCGAGCGAAGAAATTCTATGCTACCTGAACTCAACTGTTGTTGAGTGTTGAACTGTCAAATGCTGCTTTACTGACATTTAATAAATAGCACATGAAGAACGCAGCTTATTTGAGTAAGAAACCTTTAAATTAAACTATTTATATAAAAAATAATTTACTCATATATTTCTTTAATCTCTTTAGCCAAAATTGGTTTCAATTGTGTTGAAACCGACTCTTCCATCTGTCATCAAAACCTAGCCTACGTCTCTAAACAGCCTCTGCCAGCCGGCATAACAAACCATTCCAAAGAAAAACAAGATTTTCGAAAGTCTTAAAAAAAATATAAATACAAAGCAGCAAAAATAGGCAAGAAAAAAGTGAAAAGCAACGCCGAGAAGGAAGTGGCTAAGATAGGGGAAACGAAATATTTTTAAAAACAAACAACTCATATTAAAATTAAAAGAAAAAGGGTGCTCCGCAGAACACGGTGCTTTAATTAAATTTCAAGAGTAGAGCAGCGAACGTTGTGGAGGCGTCTCAGGTTCTATCGAGTGGACGGACAAAGTGTCTCACGTCATTTGCTTTAAGTGGCTCAACAAAGTGCTAGCCTCTGCCAGCCGGCATAACAAACGAATGCAAGCAGCATCTGCCAGCAATACAGGAAGAACGCAGCCTATCTGAGTGAGAAACCTTTTAAGTTAAATTATTTATATAAAAAATAATGTACTCATATATTGTTTTATAGCTAGTCCCGACGCTGTTGAAGCCGCCTATGCAATCTATACAGCCTCTGCCAGCCGCCATAACTAACGAATGCAAGCAGCCTCTGCCAGCAAAATATGGATGAATATTACAGCGCCCTTTATGTGTTTAATGGGATGCAATATAATGTGGTGGATACCATGGAAGTGCACAAACAGTTGGAAAGCGGTAAGAATCCAACAGTAATCATCTGAACCCTTAAAACCCGTGCCGACAGTCTACTTTTACTTTTCGAAAAAAGAACTTTTTTTATCTTGTTGCATTAAAAAAAATCTAAAATATCCAAACTTAAAAAAATCGCAATTAAATCTTCTGGAAATCTTTTCACTATACCTAATCTTACACTATACCTAATCTTACACTATACCTAATGAAGATGCAAAAAATTGTGTAATTCTGTTATATCAATTGGTCATTATGATTTTTTTTTGCTAAAAGTGTACCTTTTGGAAAATTTCGAGTTAGAGTATTTTTACAAAAAAATTCCCAAAAATCCAAAAATGCAAAATTTGAATAAAAAACAGCACGATTGATTTAAGCATAGTCATGATCTATTTTCTGCAAGAAATCGAAAAAACCGAAATCCGGGAAAAAGGGATACACCTATTGAAACTTGGCTTTTTCTTAAAAAATACTTTAATACCTCATGTTCTCCGACACTCTTAATTAATAAGTTAAATTTACAAATTCATTTCATTTTAGATCGTAACTTCTTCGAATCATATATTCGAAACAATGCTGGAAGCTTAGAAGCAGATGTTCCGGTGACCGAAAGTGGCGAAGAAACTACATTTAACACGGTGGATTTTGGCGGAAAGCCACATAGTTGGACGCAAAGCAGCACAAAGCTATTTTTAGATTTGTATAGGCAAAGAAAAAACAAATTTCGTGATCCTAAACACAAGAAAAGGAATTTGTGGACCGAAATTTTGGAGGAAATGAAAAAATGTGGGTACAGTGGGCTCAATGAAGATATTATTGATCGAAAGATGCGAAATATGAAAAAAACTTATCGCACTATAAAGGACAACAATAAACACAGTTCAACTGGAAGGGGACGCATTAACTGGTCTTACTACGAAACCTTCGAGGACATTTTTTCAAACGACTGCACCATGAATTTTGGGCCGACAGTTTCATCTTTGCTTCCAACAACCGTATCTTTAACTGTGGCTTCAACTGTGCCTTCAACAGTACCTTCAAGTGTGCATTCAACAGTTTCTTCAACACCACCTTCAACAGTGCTCCCACCATCACTGTCCCCACATAGTCTTTGGGAAAATTTGCCTTCTTGCTCAACTACTACCAATTTAAACGGTCCTGAGGCTTCAGACAAACATGAAAGACTTCAGCAAAAATCTCGGAACTGCAAGGAGGTGTACACTATGAGAAAACGCTTGATTTCAATTGAAAAGGAACGCATTGAATCTATTAATCGCTTAGAGACTACCATTAATAAGACCAATGCATTACAAGAGGAAAGAAATGAACTTTTAAAAAAGTATTTGGACTCGCAAGGCATAAATTGAAATCGAAACTAATGGTCGTATTTTGCAAAACGCAAGTGGTCACCTCACTTTGGGTTTTTTGTCTGGCAGTTCTTTATTCATGTAAAGTAAAACAAACTCTCTTTCACTCGCTGAAATTTTGTACTGAAATTTATTGCCAGACAAAAAACCTCAAGTGGTGATCGCTTGCGTTTTGGATAATACGGCAAATTCATCTTATTGATGGCAGTCTCTAAACGATGAAGAGCTTCAATGCATCACATTGCAATCACAACCACAAGTAATGTTAATTCAAAATTAAAGTAAAAACGACTTTTTGCATAGCAATATTGTTAACTATAAAGTACAAATAACAATTGTTTAACAATCTATTATAACCAGAGACCGTAACTGTTATAAAGGATATCGAAAAAGTTAATTTGAAATAGTTTTTCATTTGGTGAACTCATACCTAAACTTTTATTTTTTGTGCTGGAGATAAATCGTTTTTAAGTTGTTCCTGAAATAACGTAATTAAATTTATTTTTTTAAAGGTTTTCGGAAAAAGCTATAATATCGAGAGACTTTCTAGAGTTTCATTAAATTTTTTTCTTTTCTGTTCAAAAATAACTATTAAAGTTGGCCGTTTTAAAGAGTCACAAAATAACTATATCAAATCAACTTTTTCGATACACTTTATAACAGTTAAGATTCCTGATTATAATGCATATTATTTTTATATCGCATATACAGCCAATGAACTGATTTAATTTTATCCTATTTTTCAACTATAACTATGTTGAAAGTTTTATTAGTTTCAAACTTAGTTAAAACTATGTACATAAATGTTATACCTAATTAATCGAACTAAATGAATTTAACTATCTTAGATATTATAATCAATCACATTTTTCTTCTATCTTTTCTTTCATATTAAACTAAAATAAAATGATTATTGAATGAAATGAGAAATACAATTCTTAGTTTTATTTTATTTATTATAATTTTCCAGATAATTGAAGATGAATAAAAAATCTAAGAGATAAACTTACATTTATTTAAGAAAAGTAATACCAATTTTGTGAAGAATTTAGTTGTGTTTTATGAGAGGATTATTAAGGCTTAAAATATTGATTTAAAAAAATGGTGGCTCGCGGAATTAAAATTTTAAAAATTCCTTACAATTTGAGGGTAACAGCAGGCGCATACGATTTTGTAGATCTTAAAAAAAAAATTAGTATTTGATAAATTGAAATCCGGTTTTGAGGTTTTGGTTTCAGCTTTACAAAGAATTAACAATTCTTAGCCGTTTTGCTATAGCTTCTTGAGAAGGAACGGAATGATCTTCTCCTTGATCATCGATTGAATAGGCGCTACTCACATTGCTGATTTCCGGCTGATAATCATCCGACTCTCCGTTATCAATAATAAAATTGTGTAGCATGCAACAGGCGCCTATAATTTTATTGGCGAAACATGCATTAGCAATGTCCAGGTATTTCAACCGTCGAAATTTAACTTTTAAAAGTCCAAATGCTCTTTCAATAGTTGAGCGAATTGAGCTTAACCTTGTGTTATAACGGACATGCGATGCGGAAAGATGCCCATTATCCCTAAATGGCGTCATCAGATTAATCATAAGTGGATATGCACAATCTCCAAGCAGGTGCTGTTCGCGCCGTAGAAATGGATCCTGTGAACCTGAACATTCAGTCATTTTTTCAAAAATTGGACTATTTCGAAAAACTCGAGAATCGTGCATTTTTCCTGGCATGCCAATGAATACGTCAATGAAACGTAATGTATGATCACAGACACCTATAAAATTCTTTCTGTTATCTCTTATATTAATAAAACTAAGCATATTAATGTAGATACCTTGCAAAATAACTGAATGCACTTGTTTCCTATTAAAAAAATCACTAGCATTACCAACCGGTTGCTTAATAGGGATGTGACATCCATCAATGGCTCCAACAACATTACGTAATCCACATGAACGTTCCCCAAAGATCTAAAAACATATTATTAAACATGTTATTAATGCGTTTAACAACTTCCAAATTAAAAATAATTACTGCTGACGAAACAGCTTGCTGCGCTGCATTTGGCCATTTTACGTAATTGGGCATTAGATCCGCACAAGTGTTAACAATACTTGTAAATATCCCATGACCGGAGCTTGTTGGTATATTAAACCGATCTCCAACGGCAAGAAAGGACTCCGGTTTGCTGAGTAGCCAAATGGAGAATAGAAGCTTCTTTTCCAATGGAGTGTCCATGTTGGGCTTTGGATGTGGTTCCATATGGTTGCCAATCACTTGCAGTAGCTTCTAATGCATTTATGATAAAATCAATAAATTACTTTCTTACAAATATAATAAACCTCAAATGCTGATCTAGTCATTCGGAAATGCTCTTTAAATTGCATGTCTGTGTAAGTGGGAATCGTGCTTTCAAAGTACTCCGGATTTCGAGATTTTCCCTCGCCACGATCTCTTGTCCAGATTCCATGCCCTGGTTGGGTAAGACTCGGTATATGCATCAATAGAGCCGAATCAATAGTGTCATCCATCAGCATTGTGAACACTGTGCTATTTATATCCATGTTATTAAAAAAATCCGAGTGGGAACAAAAATTTAACTAAATCAACACTTTATTTTGCAAAATATGAAGTTATCAAATGAAAGCATTAAAAATATACACAAATTCACTTTGACAACTATTCTGACGTTTAGAGTAACAACACATTCAGAGAAAAACATCGCTCACGAAAGTATCGCTACCATAATAATTCACAACAGTTGACTACGCTGAATGCGCCCAATGTCAACATTTTTTGAAACTGCATTGTTTGATTTGCAGTATGACATGGCGCACCCTCTTATTGAAACCAGAAACTGTCTTGACCTTTTTCACACATTTGTGGACAGACATAATGAGCCAAAATTGAACTAAATCGATTTTCATCGACTGTTTCACCTTCTCTGAAGGATAATGGCCTATTGATGGTTTTGGTGCAAACGCCGGCCCAAACAGTCGCTTTTTGCTCATGCAATGGTGTTTCATGTATTTTGTGTGGATTCTCCGTTCCCTAAAAGCAGCAATTTTGCTTGTTAATGCCGCACAGTGTGGTTTTTTTCCAATTTTACGATGACAAAAGTTCAAACAATTTTTAAAAAAAATTAAAAAAAGAGAGCTATTATTCTGAAAGCAGTATATTTATTTAATTAAAAAAGAATACCTAGAAGTCTAACAACCATTTGTATTCTATTTTTAAAGATTTGTTTAAGTTTGAAGTTTTCTCCAGCGGTAAAAAGTGAGTACAACGCAAAAGTAGTATGCTTCCAACTTCCAACAATTAAATTATAGTATACATTTTTTCGTATATAGTATTTTTTAATAATATTTTTCCACAATAAACACTGGTAAATTTTGTTTAAATCTTTTAAAAAGAAAATAAAAAAACTTACTAGAAAATTAACAATATTACAATTATTATCAAATTAAAAAAAAAAAATGTAACTTTTCAGCAGCCATGTAAAAAATGGGTCGCTCAAATTTTCTTAGAAAATGAAATTTTAAATATTAATATTAATTCTTTCAATTTAAGAAAAGTTTCATTGCCTTTTTTTTCTCAGGTTACTGAAATCTATATATTAATATGCAAACAAAAAAGTTTGTGATCTTTTTTTTCCTGTGTTAACTTCAACATATTCACATAAAACTTATATCGATGGAAAGGTATTTTCGAGCAGTGTTGCACAATATAAGTTTTATTCGAATATACTGTCATTAAGATAAGTAAAACTAAGCATATGTAAAAACCCTTTTTTCCCAATGGGACAAGGAGAAATCAACAACAAAATACATAGCGGCACAGCTCTATTAAACATTGTTGTTTTAGCATACACGAGCAAGAGTAGAATGCGAGAGATTCGCAGACACTTCAAAAGAGCTGTGCATCATTATTGTTGGTGCTTTTTCTTTATTTCTCTCTTGACAAAATAAATTTACCTCTGAGTCAGCGTCAAAAAAACTGCTAAACTGCTGCTTGCTTCATATAACACATGCCAAGGCATTTATAATTCTTTATTTTGTTCAATACTTTTGTTTAGGTTATGAATTGGTGCGTTCAGCAAAAAAATTAAAGAAAAAGCCGATTTTGATATAGCCGAATTTCGGCAACCGGCGATACTAGTCTTCATTAAAGCAACCAAAATTTCAATTTCAAAGACGTTTCATTCTTAGCATTATAGTTTTTGTAAATCAAACAGAATTAAGTTTTTTTTTTGTTAATATTATTAACAATAACAAATTAAGTAATTAAAATGAAATATAACAGTATTTATTTTCAGGAAATGTATTTTTAAATGAGAAAAAACTATTTTTTTTGGTAAAATTTAAAAAGAGGCAGTATTTAATGGCAATTTAAAAAATAAATCACTTGATATATCCTCAAAAAGCTTGATTTGCCTCAAAAAAGCCGTTTTATGCTTATTGCGATCATTTTTGTGAATAAAACAGAATTTAGCTAATTCTTTTAGGATAACTTGTAACAAATAACTGTATTTAAATAACAATCATAAAAAGTTCTCATTATCAGAAGCTATACTTATGCCTATTAAATGATTCTTATAAAGTTGTTATTATAATAATTATAATATATTTTTTTTACTATAATTATTTTATTTAATTATAATAATTATAATAATTACAACTTAGAAAGGACGATTCAGCAATTTGTTATTGTTTATTTTTAGTTCTTAAAATTGACATCTTATTTAATCTCTAATAATATAGTTTTCAGTAATTTAATGTTTAATACTTTTCAAGATATTAACTTATTTAATCGTTTCTTTGCGATACCTTCAATATCGAAAGAGGTTTCAGACAAGGCGATCCACGAGATCTTGCGATCTCTTCAACATCATCATGGAGGGGATCGTACGAAAGGCCGGTGTGCATCGTAATGACACCATTTTCTACAAAGGTGTCTAGCTCCTTGCGTACGCTGATGATATTGATATTATTGGTAGAACTGAGAGAGATATTACCACTGTTTTTACTGCTACTGCTACTGCAAAAGGAATCAGCCAAAGTGGGTTTGACGATAAATAAGGGTAAAACAAAGTATATGCTGTCTACGAACAGGGGACCGTGGCTCCTAAGCTCCGACGTTTCATCCAGCAGCTATAACTTTTGAAGTAGTCAAGGCGTTTATATACCTTGACACAGCCATTAATAAGAACAATGATGTCAGCCTGGAGATAAAGCGAAGAACAATAATTGCTAATAGGTGCTACTACGGGCTCAGTACACCGAGAAAAAAAAAAAATAGGTAAATCACCTAGGTCGGCTTGAGTAAAGAGAATGGTATGGGAACTATAAACTTTTGCTTATTCACCTAAGCAATTTTAAACAATAAATTGCTTCGATACAACATAACAACAGAACATACTTCGATACCTTGCAAAAAAAAAAATATTTGATTCACCTAAGCCCAAAATCCCAAAATACAAAATTAAAAAACAACTAGCATGGATGACTTAAGCATAGTTTTGAGCTATTTTCTGCAAAAAAAAAAAAAAAAACACAGCCGCGTCATTAGAGAAAAGGAAGATTTGACACGAGAAAAGGATAGATTTGATAATTTAATGTTTTTTTTTTTAATAAGATCACTTTTAAATTCAAAAATGACATAAAGTAAATTAAAAAACACACGTTATTATTCACACCAGTAAATTTTATTACATTTCATCAACAAAAAGAAAAAAAAAATGTCTTTGATGCCAGTCCATCGCTCTACCCACTGATCCAAGCAGCCTACTGCTACTGCTACTGCTTGCTGTCATAACTGCAGCTAAGTTAATTCACCTAAGCAATTTATTGTTTAATACATTGCTTTGAAAGCACATACTTCGAAACCCTGCCAAAAAAATATATTTGATTCACAGATGTTAAAGATGCTGTATTAACAGATGCAGTATGTCGCAGTATTCTGTTGATAGCTGCAGCAAAATTTCAGTTGTAATTAATATTGTAACGAAGGAGTTTGGCTCAATGCGTAGTGTAGTTACTTCACACACAGTGGTATCGGTTGGTGTGGGTTCGAATCTCAACGGCATGTGATGAGGGTAAAATTTTTGTGTTTGATATTTAATTAAATTAATGTTCTTGTTATAATATACGTCAAGCAGCAAGAAAAGCCAAGAAGTCATTAATTTCTAAGAACAACGGTGTCGATAAAAGAAAATTTTGTGTAGTTGTTGCTGATTTTAGTCAAGCAAAACACAGAACGAGAGGCAGCTTAAAAAAAAAGGAAAATAAAAAAAACCAAAACACGAAAAAAAGTTATATTTTTGAAATTCAATTTTTTTTTTTAGTATTGTATAAAAAATTACCAAATACTTGGTTAATTTAACACCCAATAAAAATTGGCGTGTCAACATGTAAAACTTAAGCGTTTTGATAAAGTTCTTGGGTGGTTGAAAACTGCCAAAGCCATCTTATAAATTATACTAGTTTATTTTTCAATTTAACATAAGCTTTTTTCTCGGTGTAAGCAACTAATTTCCAGAGCCCTCTCTCGATCGACAAAACTAACACTCTACAAGACGCTTGTTCTACCTGTGCTTCTTTATGGCGCTGAGGCAGCTGCTCTGGAGGTGTTCAAGAGAAAAGTTCTTTGCAAAATCTTCGGTCCTGTTCGAGTCGGTGATGACTATTGCATCCAAGTGAACCACGAGCTATTCAGCGTATAGCTGTGCAATTACTCCCAAGACAAATGAAACAACATCCAAGAAAAAATGAAATAACTCCCAAAAGAAATAAAATGACTCACAAAAGACTTTAAGTAACTCCTATGAAAAATAGTATAACTCCTAAAATAAATAAAATAACTTTCAAATGCGAATAAATATGTTCGGCCACTCTTAAAAAAATTTGGGGAAAAAATGAAAAGGTTTCAAATTTTACAGAAAAAAAAAATTCTAAAAACAGAAATCTACAAAACAAATGAAGAGTTATTTCGTTGCTTTTCTGTTGGACAATTTTTTATAATGAAATAATGCCCTATTGCAATTAAAAAAAATTTTCAGCAATGCGCAATTTATACTAATAATGCTTATTTTTTTTTAATCATATTTCAAAACTATGTTCGGTACCTTTATTAGGAAAAAAGCGCCCCAGGCAAAATTTTTAAATATTTTGTGCTGTAAGTCGGGCCAATTATTTGGAATCTGATGTGTTTCGACATCCCCCCTAAAAACGAAACCGCCAAAAAAATGGTTAATTTTTACCTATTTTGCTTCCCCTTCAAGAAATGGCACTTTTTCTTTTTTTTCGAAGACTTTTCGAGGATTTTTCGATATCTTTCGATTTTATGTTGTTCCATATCTCGAAGGGGAAGCAAAATAGGTAAAATCTAACCAATTTTTGGGGGTTCCTTTTTGAGGAAGCATTTTTGAGAAACACAAATAGGGGATCTTTTAACGCCCCTATTCGACTTATTTTTAGGGAGGAACCGTGTATGACTTACAATTTGACTTTCAGTGGACAGTTAAACACATGTTTCAACGTCCCCTCTAAAAATGTGGAAATTGGGGGAGTGGTAGACCCCCTATTTGTGTGTCTCAAAAATGTTTCCTCCTATAGTAACCCCCAAAAAATGTAACTTTTTAATCTCAGAACATCATCTTTATAACATCAGAATCCAAATAATTGATCCGACTTAGATTGCAAAAAAGGGCAAAATCTGTCAAAATCACAAAAAAGTATTTTTACGAACCACCCTAGTGCCCAAACAACATTTTATATTCTAACATCAGAATCGCAATCAGCGACCCCCAAGACAACAAGCATTTCCCAATTTGAACTATTTGGATACTTGCAAGATTATAAGCGTTTGCCGAACATATCAATCTTTTCAAGTATTTTCGCGAAAATTTCAAGCGCTTCAAGTTTTTGTGCGCAGCAGAGCAGTAAAGCTTGCGATTGATTAGTTTGATACGAAGCTTGCTTTGTTTGGTTTTTCAAGTTCAAACCAAGTGAATTTTCAAGTACTTGATGCAGATCTCTGGTAGCTTTATAGGGAAAAAGCAGCGCAGTCGAAAAATTGCAAATATAATATATAAGAATATACATTTTTTTTTTAAAAATTATGCTCATATTACTTTTATTGTAGGACATTTGGCTGAATGTAAATTAACATTCTTTGAAGTAAACACTTTAGGCAAGTGAAGTAGCTCCAAGCTTAAATGAAATAACTCCCAAGAGAAATGAAATAACTACCAACTAAATATTTTGGGACTTATTTCATTCTCAAAGTTTTTGGGAATTATTACATAATTGGGAGTTATTTACCAATAAAAACGAAATAACTTCCAGTTTTTTGTGAGTTACTGAAAATTAAATAACTCGCAAAAATGTATGAAAACATTTTTTGGGAGTTGTGTAATTTTTTTGGGAGTTATTTCATTGAGAGTTATTTCACTGCATCATGAACTACTCTATGTGACAGCTAAGGGTTAAATTAAATTAAATGCATGACACAAACATTTTTGCAGATTATACATAAGCATTCAAGAGGCAATTTTCTTTTGTATATCCGAGCTGAGCAACAACTGTCAAAAACAGATCTGCGTTTCTTTTGTACCTCTGACGCAGCTGTGTTCAATATATGCGTTTCTTTTCATGTCAGGCTTCAGCCTGAGTGTTGCTCAGATACTGTTGGCTAGCTCAGAAAATTTTAGCTCAGCCAAAGCAATCGGTAGTTGTTTAAAATCAAAAAATAAAAAATTGAAATAAAAGAAGCAAGAAATGGCGGGCACCAGAATTGACAGCAGACAAAGCAGAGACAAGCTTTCACACAAAATGTTTCATTACCAAATCAGACCAATATTTGTTTGATCTGATGTTGTCAGCTCAGGCTATGGTCGGTTTGATCAGTATCTGCTTAGTTCTGTGGTCTGATGTACAAAAGAAAATCGCCTAAGATACGGCTAAAGACTTAGAATACATTTAAGTAAGGCCCAGGGGGGGTTGCGATATTTTATCTTCGCCCCTGCCGAAGATACATTCCTTACTAGTGTTTTTTTTTGCATTTGAATATAATTTTGGTAAGCACAAAATATTTTTCTAAACATGAACTTACCTTCTGGGCAAGAGTGGAAGATGATTACCAAACAGCCATAGACGTTTTTCGCCAAACCATTTGTCCATAGACGACAACGAGGCGTTGTAAGGGACAAAATTTTCTTCGAGCAGCTTTTGATATTATCAATAGTTCACTTTTTTAACACTCTTTAACACAATGTTATCTGTATATATAGCCATATATTCGTAACATGTAGTTTCTGTTTTCTTCGTTATGGTATTTTTTTTTTCTGAGTGCGTTTTATAACTACGACTTAAAGTTTGTCATAATTTTCAAGTACTTCTTACTTAAAATTCAATTTTTGTCATAAAAATTTCTGTAGTTTCTGTCTTGAAATAAACTCGCTTTATGTCGCTTAAAAGAAAATAACGTTAATTAACTAAAAAGCTACTGTGTTAGCAACGAAAAAGCAAAAAAAAAAATTGTTTACAACAACAGCACCGTAGGACACGTTATCCTGCTGGAGAGCGCGTAGCTTGACAAAAATGTGCTGCTAACAAAAGCAGCGTTGTATCTTGTCGTTGGTTACGTGACTACAACAAGGGTTGGGCTGGGAAGAGTAGGGTTAAAGTTTGGTTGGGGGCTATAGTGACTGATTCTCAAGCAAAGCCAGCCAGTAAGCAATCACGCGGTTGATATTGACAACGCGGTTGAACTTGTTGTTGTCGTTGTTGACAATGACACAAACACAGTTTGATAAAAAAAAAAAAAAAAAAAAAAATAAAACTACAAAACAAAAACACTACAACAAAGCAGCTAGTTATTGAGTTTCACATAAAATGCGATTTGAAATGAGAAAATTGGTTAAATGAAAAAGCGTACAATTCCGGAAAAATCAATTAAAGTGGTTTTTTAAAAAGTGTTAGTGTCAGACAGAGATTGAGTGGTAGTAGTATGGGGAAAGAAGGGCAAACGGAAGTGAATAAGCCACAAGAATCAACAGTTGTGGAAAAACTGTAACAGGGAAACGTAAAAAGAAAAACATTGAAATTTACTTTAATTAAACTTAAATATGTGCTCTTTTTTAGGAATATTTAAGAATATATAAGAAATTAAGGATCATTTAAGTTTTATACAAAACTGTTGTAAGGAAATTTTTTAAAAAATTCTTTTCTTATTTTCAAAAAAAAAAAAAAGAGAAAATGTAACGAGTGACATGCATTTTGTTGTACATAATATAAAAAAGATCCTTGGATTTGATTCCACAGATTTTAGGTCCCTCCTCTTTTTTAAGGATTTTTTTTTAACTAAACGAAGGCTTATACGTGGTACTAGTATACTAGCTGCAAGAGTTGCTGTTTTCCAGGAATCCAAAAGTCAACAATAATTAAAGACCTGTTGTCTAGTCTCATAGTTATATATAACGTAGAATTATGTCTTACAGCGCGTTTTGTAAGGGGGAATTTTTTTGCAAATTTTTTCAAGAAAATGTAACGTTTTTGGTCACTTTTTAGGGTATACCTACAGCCTTTAATATTTATCGTACAAAGATAAAATATATGCTTAAATATTAGTTATATGGTGAATGAAATGAATATTCTAGTTTGGGTTTTGTCACTAATTTAGTAAAGTCACAAAAAAGCAAAATATTTGAAAAAATATTCACATTTTGGTTAACCAGCACCTTATGACCAAACATAAGGTGCAGGTTTACATATGCAGAGAATACGCATGGTCGTTGCGCCATGATATTGATTTTTATTTATTTTTGAAATATAATAAGCTCAAAATATTTATTATATTACAACTATATTAATTCCATATTAAAAAATAATTTGTTTGATAAAATTTAAACTTTCAATTCAATTAAAAATATATTTAAGTTCTTTACCAGAGAAAAATTATAAATACATATTTTTCCGAATTATGTATTCCCATTTATTAAACATAACATTTATTAAACATAACATTTATTAAACATAACATTTATTACATTACTAGTATACAAGTCCATCCTAGGACGGGTTGGAAGCATTTATGATCAAACTGTAATTATTTGTTCTTATTACAGTGCTTTTACAACATATACTATCCTAAAAAATATCCAGCCTGAAAGTATGCACATACAGTGAGCGAGAAAACAAAGTATACACCAGATAACTGCATGGGTGGCTTCACTAATACATATGAGGGCTCGTTAAAAATGCCCTATAGGAAGAAACTGACTTTGTTTTAAAAACAACTAATTAAGAACTAATTGAAAATAAACTAGTATATGAACTACTTTGAATTATATTAAGGCGGCAACTACTCTGATTTTGACATATGTTAATTGCAAATTTGTATTAGATTACAAGTTTATATATATATTTTACCATGTTATTTCATCAAATATTATTAACTATAGGCTTCACTAACATATTGTTTCAAAAAGACATATTTTTTATTCGCGACATTGAGCCGCAAGACAGACCTGGTAAACACACTTTAAAACTGATAGACTGCCTCAAAACCCTGTGAAACGATTAAAAATTCATTATTATTTAAAAAATTCAAATTACAAACTGGTAGTGTTTAGCAAACATTGGAAAATTTGGACTCTATACGGAAATTGATGCATTGCTTAACCATTCAGCAAACACCTCATCACTTCAGTAGTAAAAACACACGCCTTTCCCTACGTAGCGTCGAGTCTGCTCCATCACTTCATTGCGATTGACACTTAAAATAGGCACTAAGTAAAATAACCGGTGTGGCCATCAACCATGATTGATGGTTGCAAAGCGTGGAAAATCTCGCCGACACGCTTGTTTACCTCATTTTTTGAAATAAAGCATCAAAAAGCTGGCTTGTGTTAAATAACAGGCGCAGTATCCATACAATTCCGATCAATTGGATATGCACCTTCGCTCATGTACCCAGGTGGTGGCGTGCCCGTTTTTGGAAACTGCTTCCGTAAACTGCATTCACGTAATGAATTTATGTATATATTTTTTATATATATACACAGTCAAATAAATGATCTCTTTGATGTATAGAAATTTAAAATTTGTATGCTATTATATTCATTTTAATTAAGTGGAATATTTACTAGTTTTCGATTGATTTATTTTAAAGTAGTTAAAAAAGAATTAAAATTTAGCTAATTTAAAAAGTAATTGAAAATATATGCAGACGAAAGTCAATTGACTTATTTAGCGGACATCACCATACAAAATAGGTTAGTTCGTTCTATGGAAAAAAGTCAGAATTTCAACTAGTTGTGGTTGACAAAAAACTACTTTTTCAACTACTTTTAAATTAGCTGATTTTCCTACAGGGTGAGAGTAGCGAGCGTGAATCGAATTCTCTATCAACGAATAAACAAAATGCGCACTCGCTCAAGAAGTAAACTTCGCTAAGCTTGCAATTCGCTACTGCAGCGCTTAAGTGACTCGCTGTAATGAATAGAGAAAGCTGAAAACACTCAGCCTCTCAAAGATCCTAACTCGACTTGTTCGCTGAAAATTTATCAACTATTCTCATGACAGTCAGTAATAAAAAGAAATTCAATAAAAAAACTATTATTAAATAAAACAAGTATTTTAATTCAAATTTGTTGTTTGTCTGCCGTTATATTTGAAAATTTGCTTGCACAAGCGACAACAAACAATTTCTTTTATAATAGTTTTGTCTTCTTTTTGGATTTCACTATAAAATTTCCAAACAGCACTTTAAGCGTTACTCTTATTTTTTAGTTGATAAACACCGCTCGATATATATTTAATTAATTCTTGGTAGTCCTTTTTTATCAAAAAAAAAAAAAAAGAAATGCACAGAAACCAATGTTTATTGACGTATTCAGTTATATATATTGAATGTCGCCGAATTCAATTACGAAGATCATAAACATTAGATAAAAAAGATTCAGCCGTACATGATTTTTTTTTTCGCAGTAAGACATGCGGTGACAATGGAATGCAGAGCAACATGCAAATTGTGTTCCTTGACTTGCACAACTCTCAGCTGAATCGCGAAGTAGGTAAAATTTTCACAATATTCGCTTATTTGTTGACTTGCACAACTCTCAACATGAGGATCAAAGCAAGCGCAGTTTATAGATTTGTGAGTAAGAACATGGTTCGCACTCAACATATAAAAAGCGAGCGAGTCAATGCGAAGCAAACACAATTTTTTGAGGACTGCGAATGGTTGTGAAAACATAACGAAGTAGTGAAGTAGGTGAGTGCGTTATGAAGCGAAGCGCTTGCTGCAGATCTCTGGTATACACCATATTTATACCCCAACGCGTACTGCGTAAGGTGTATATTAACTTTGTCATTCCGTTTGTAACGCCAATGAGGAGGTTTGAGAGGTATAGAAAAGTATATATGTATATTTTTGATCAGCATCACTACCTGAGTCGATTTTCGTCTGTCAACACGATTATAGCCGTAATTTTAAAGCTATCGCGATGAAATTCAAAATATAAGCTTCTTTTTTAAAAAGTAACATCAAGTTCGAGAATGAGTGAAACCGGATGAATACCACGCCAACCCCCTATACAAAGTGACTTTATTTTAACCGTAAAATCTCTTAAAAATCCACAAAAACTAATAAAATGCGTGTCTGTTTTGATCTTCAATATAAATCCTGACTATGAAATTTGAAAAAATCGGAGGAAAACCACTGGGAAAGCAATGGGAAGCTGGCAAATTTCAGAAATGTCTTGGAATTTTGCACATAGGCTTTGGTAAATGAGTTAGTTTGGTTCTCTTTGGAGAACCACGCCTACCTCCTATACAAATTAGCTTTATTTAAAACGTTAAAGCTCTTAAAAGTCTGCAAAAATTAAAGAAATGACTTGAAATTCTGCACATAAGCTTTGATATAGAACAGAAACCACCTTTATGATATTTGAAAAAATACGATGAGAACCACGCCTACTTTCCATACAAAGTGGCTTTGTTTTAAACGTAAAATCTCTTAAAAAACCACAAAGAAATATCTTGAAATTTTGCACATAAGTTTTGATATATAATATAAAATATCTCTATGATATTTGGCAAAATCGGATGAAAACCACGCCTACCTTTCGTACAAATCGCTTGAAAATCAGCAAAATTAAAATTAAAAATTGAAAATATCAAGTTTAGATCAATTTCAAAAATGGTTGATAACAAAAAACTAGTTCAAGCACTCTCAATCTTCTTTCTTATTTATGTTACTGAGTAGTTTAATAAAAAAACCTTCTATATATTTCTGGATACTACATATTATGTAAAAAGTATATCCCTTAAATTAAGTATAAAATTAATCAATTAACTACCCTATTTAGCTTATTAAATTTTATGCTCAACCTTTCCTACCAACCATTAGACTTTGTAGAATTGAACTTTAAACCATTATTATCCGATAGCCCTTCTATTCTTACCCGCAATATTAAGTTTTCCACCAATATACTCTTTAATTATTCCATGTACTGGAATAATATATATATTGAAATAGCATCTTTTTAGTTGAAATTTTTTTTCTATAAATCTATTTTAGATAATCATTGATAGTGATTAATACCTCATAAAAATTTAATTTTTTTAATTTTAGATTTTTATGGAATTCAAAAAATGCAAAATGTTGAGAGTTTGAAAATTCCCATATATTCAAAATTGTCTGCTTACAGCAAAATTTTTGAATTCAGTTTCCAAAATTTAAAATTTGATTAAAATTTAATTTTATAATATTTACAATAAAAATAAATTTAAATTTTTTATCAATAAAAAATGCACTAAATAAAACGAACGGATCACAAACCGAAAAAGACAGCTAAAACTATGATTCGAGCAAAGGTATAAAAGGCATTTGAAACACCTTTAACAAGCGTAGCAGTCTCAAAAAAAAAAGGTTTTTTGCTAAACTGAAGTGAGAATTCTTACATTGAAGCAGTCATCGAAAACAGCTGTTATAACTTCACGTTCAAAGCGAACATCAAAGTGTTATAAAAAAACTAATACAAACAATAGTTTTCATTTTTCCATTTTTCACATTTGCAATTTGAATTATCGCCACTGGCCAGAAAAGCTTTCATTTGTGCTTAGCTCTGTTCACATGGTCAAATTTTTCATAAAATTGTTGGTCAAATACAATAGAACAACGTGAAATTTCCATGCAATTAAAAGAATAATAAAACTTATAATAAATATAACGTGTTCGTTGCTATTTTTCCAACTAACTGCTTAATTATAAAAAAACCCAAAACAATTTTAAAAAATAAAAGTGTGACTTTACGTCGGTGGGGGACGATGGGACGGGGGGGGGGGGGGGAAAGGGGTGGGGTTGAAGACTTTGCGACGAAGTGTGACATAGGGTGAGCGAGGTCTAAAATTGGCCAAAAACATGTTACGTAATTTACGAACAGCCCCTTCGATATTGAAGTAATTGACTAAAATGTGTGCTTAAAGTTTTTACTAAATATACAAAATATGCCAGTAAACAAAAAATTATATAATACAGAATTGCTTGAAAATTACTTATAAATAAAAATATCCAGAGAAAGAATCTTGAATTTAGAATAAAGCAAAAATAAATTCAAAATGATAAATATATTTTTTGAAATGAGTATTCAAGCCTGTGGTTTTATAAAAAATTTTAAGGTGGCAGTACCTTTTATTAACACTTCACTTGTTGCTATGGTAATCAGATTAAGCACATACTCAACACATCTCTAATATTACCAACACTTTAACACATGTATGGCTTAAAAGCTCATATGTTTCTTTTTTTTTTAAAAAGAAGTAGATATTTAACGAGAAAAAAAAACACTTTAAATAAAAATCTCTTCAAAGACGATTTGCACGATTTAGCGGTGACCAGAAATTACTGGATAACGTTTTTTCCACTCTTGCTACTTTATATTTCAAGGAAGTTTTTTGTTTTATTTCATTGAAGCACACACTTGCACTGTTATGCACAACAACAAAGAAGAATAGCTAACAACAAATAAGGCATGATTGTGACTGTAGCTGTAGCATGAAAATAACAGTATTTTTTATTTCCGCTGGTTGCCAAGGTAAATTTGGTAACCAAAACAAATATGAGCGGTTGCTAATAGACATGGTTAGCGCAGCGTTGCGTTGCGTTATTGAGTTAAAGCATTTAACTGCGTCGTTGCGTTGATATATATTTGTTTGTATGACTAGAAAAGTTTATGTACAGGGTCGCCATGAAAAATATTTTAAAATCGTAACTTTAGATTCTCGTCAAGGCAGTTGAGCTCGAAAGAAATTACTCGATTTTATTTTACACAAGACCTCTGTGAATTCAAAATTGTGTGATCAATCAAAATAAAAATTTAAGAAATCGATTGGATTTTAATTTATATTCAAAGCAGTGAGATGATATAAGACAATGCTGATAAAAAAATTGATAGACTAATTAAAGTTTTAGCACTAGTACCAGGCCGGTAGCCAAGGGGGAGTTTTAAGGGTTCAATCCCCTATAGGGCTTAGAAGGTGTGAAAAAATAATTCAAATGAGACTACTCATCAAACTAATCAAAACTAATTAAATCAGAAATAATGATAAATAATATAAAAATAATGATAAAAATAATGAAACAATGATGTAAATTTACTTGAAGCTGCAAAAGTTTAAACATTTTTAACACGAATTTAAGAAACTTAGCTTAATCAATTAAAATTTTTTTTTGCCAAATGAAAGATTAGCTTTGCTCTTAAAAGTCAATCATTATATATGAATTTAATTGCAAGAAATTGGTATATTGCAGAACCGTTTTTAATTATGGATTTTGATGCTCAAAATGTGCCTTATATACCAAAAAATTTTTATATGAAGTTAAACCGCGAGCGAATATAATTTTATATATTGTAGAAAATGAGGTTCATATTGATTCAAGCTTATCGGACTTAAAACCTTTGAATAAGTATTCGTTTGGATGGATTTTTATACCCCAACGCGTACTGCGTAAGGGACAGATCGGATGAAAACCACGCCTACCTCCCATACAAAGTGACTTCATATTAACCGTAAAATGTCTTTAAAATTCACAAAAATTAAAGAAATGCCTTGAAATTTGGCAGGTGTGCTTTGCTCTTCAGTTTTAATCCTGGCTATGACATTTGAAAAAATGGATGAAAACTACGCCTACCTCCCATACAAATTGGCTTTATTTTAAAAGTTAAATCTCTTAAAAATCTGCTCAAATTAAAGAAATGTCTTGAAGTTTTGCATATAGGCTCTGATATATAAGGTAGACCACCACTTTGATATTTGGCAAAATCGAATAAAAACCACGCCTACCTCCCATACAAATTAATTTTATTTCAAACGTTAAATCTCTTAAAAATCCTCAAAAATTAATGAAATGTCTTGAAATTTTGCACTTTATCTTTGATATATAATATGAACCATCTCTATAATATTTGGCAAAATCGGATCAAAACCACGCCTACTTCCCCTACAAAGTGACGTCATCAAAATAGGAAAACTTTCGTTAACATGTAAAATTGAATGTCATCGCGTGGCTAGACTTCGAATATACTTCAATATGGCTGCGGGGGGGTATTTTAGCTTCGGTACCCTGCCGAAGCTCCAACCTTACTAGTTTTTTTAAATTTTGAAAAGCTGTGGAATGCAAAAATACATGACCACCAAATTGAACATATCACGAAGAATCTTAAAAGAAAAAGGGGTTGGTCGGAAAAAAGTCCATATCCTAGTTTTAAATTTTTTAATTGTATTTACTTATGGGACATTCTACTTAAAAGAGGAAAATGAGATAAATTATTGTTTTCCAATAATTAACTTTAATTTGGTAAAAAGCTATAGCTAAATGTTTTTGGATACTGAAAATATTGCTTTATACAGAATTGCTAAGAATTAAAATGTTGATTATTTTTGCAACACAGTTATCGGGCATTCTGTCAATTGTAGAAACCTGGCGCGTGTCTTTTATAAGAAAGTTTGGAAAGAAATTATTCCTTATATAGAAATAACGCGAAGAGGTATGCAAGTTTTTGTGTATTTCTTCTTTGAACAGATGCAAGTCGCATGTCCCAGTAGTCACACAAAAATATATAGAAGTTGTTTTCCTAACCTGAAACATTTCTTTTTAATTTCAATACTTCCTAGAAGTAAGAATAGGCATGTGGTCCACTATTTAATCATGATTTAATAGTTGAGGCGATCATATTATAGAATCGAGACTGATTTTATTTCAATGCCGTTGTTTAGAGCTTAACTTACTTTTCTAGTAAGTTAAACAAATTAGTTACAGCTTCTTTATATCGAAAACAGAGAGAAAAAATAGACTTGACTGTTAGCCATGGTACGATCATAGGCAAGGTAAGAGTGACAGTTCTTTTGTCGACCGCCATCTGTCAAAAACAGCAACGAATAGAGAGAATATAGAAACAAACAAAAAAAACTATTATACAATAATTATCAGCAAGCCAGCAAGTTCTTGAATGTAGTGCGAAACAAAAGCGCGTTATGAAGTAAGTTATAAAGAAAAATATGATTGCATAATTTTGTTGCAGCTATCTTTAGGCACTTGATAATATTTCTTTTATTGTTGTGATTTTAGCAATGTGGAAACTTCCAAGGACACAACAGTACATGGACGCGGTTCATACAGACCACTGGAGTATTTTCGGAGGAAGCTGGCGCCATCAATGTAAGCAAGGCCAGTAGCGGCAACATGCTTAACAGCCACTTTGATGCAGGCTTAACATGGCAGATGATGCATTCTGATCATCTATTTTCTTTTTGATGTAAAGAAAATATCAAAATAAAAAAGAGAAAGTCGAAAAATTAAGAGTCATGTCTTAAGATCGACTTAGGGCAATAAAGCAGAGTCTTTTCCCACATACGGAGCAGATGAGTGTTGTCCTATTATAAAACTATTGTTCAGAGCGAGACCACGTCCGTCCCGCTCTGGCATATGCCGGAGCTTGACCTCGTCCGTCTAGCCTTGCATGTGTGAGCTCTGCTCTAATCTTTGTTTATAAAGGGTGGGTAGATTTTATGTGCTGATGTTGATTTTGAATAAAACACAAATTATTTAGGAAATTATTGTCATTTCTGTTTATTATGATAATATTGGTATGGTTCAATTATGTTTGGAACAAAATATCGGCCAAATGGCCACCGCGACCTCGGCGGCACACCTCCATCCGATGGTCCAACTTTTCTATGACGCTGAGGCATAAGTGAGGTTCTATGACGTTAATGTGCCGAATTATCTCACCCTTTAGCTCTTGAATTGTTGCTGGCTTATCGACGTACACCTTTTCTTTCAAATAACCCCAAAGAAAGAAGTCCAACGGTGTCAAATCACATGATCTTGGCGGCCAATTGACATCGCCACCACGTTAGATAACACGGCCATTGAATTTGTCGCGCAAAAGAGCCATTGTTTCGTTAGCTGTGTGGCAATTGGCACCGTCCTGTTGAAACCACATATCGTCCACATTCATATCTTCCAATTCGGGCCATAAAAAGTTCGTTATCATCTCACGATAGCGAATACCATTCACAGTAATGCCTGATCGGCCTCATTTAGGAAAAAATACGGCTCGATGATGCCGCCAGCCCATAAACCGCACCAAACCGTCACTCTTTGTGGGTGCATTGGTTTTTCGACAATCACTCTTGGATTATCATTCGCCCAAGTGCGGCAATTCTGCTTATTGTTGAATCCACTAAAGTGAAAATGTGCCTCAGCACTGAAGATGATTTTCTTCGAAAATTGATCATCTACTGTTGCCATTTCTTGCCACCAATCTGACCATTGACGACGATTGAAATGGTCAAGAGGCTTTAGTTCTTGAGTCAACTGCACCTTGTAAGCATGTAAATGCAAGTCTTTATGCATAATGTTCATCAACGAGCGTAAGAGGTGCAATTGTTGGGCACGACGACGAGTTGAGGTGGACGGCTCTTCAGCCACACTATCGCGAACAGCAGCACTATTTTCTTCAGTACAAGCTGTACGAGCATGCACTGGTGTTTTCACATCTCCTATAGACCCGGTTTGCTCAAAGTTTTGCACGATTTTTCCGATTGTACGATCAGTTGGACGATTAAATTGACCTAAAAAATCACGAAGTGCATTTTGATTTGAACGCCCATTTTTATAACAAGCCTGAATAACTTTAACGCGTTGCTCTATTGTGTATCTTTCCATGGTTCAAATTGAGTTAGTCTGAAATTGAGAGATGTCAAATGAAATGGAGAAAAAAACTTAACTGTTAGGTGTGGTTCACATTCAACATCGGCCCTTAAAATTTTACCACCCTTTATATAGTATATTAAAATACAATAGAATAGTACTTGATTATCCATAGCAAGACCTCGTCCGTCTTGCCTGGCATATGTGGAAGCTTGACCCCGTCCGTCTAGCCTTACATATGTGACCACTACTCTAATCAATCGATATATTTGCTATCTAGAATATACGTATATCTTTAACATTATACCTGTTCATTTGTTTTTATTTTTATAAATATGAATTTATAAAAATAATTTTATGAATTGTAAATTAATTTTAATTTTATTTTGAATTGTCAATTTTTAAATGCTATTATAAGGCCTTAGGGCTTAGTATACAATAATAAGAAATAAAAAAAAAAACTCTTGAGAGGCAAAATTTTACCAATTTGGAGAAAAAGGCAACATTTTCTTTAAATAATGGAGTCGATTTTTTTCGTAGCTTCTGGATTCTTTTTGATGTTTGACAGAAAAAAATTACTACATGAATTGGATTAAAAACAATATACGTAATAAATCTGGTTATAATAATTTATTATTTCCACATATTTTGACTTGTCCCGTAAGTCACAAAGACCTGTTCTGGTAGTCACAATTTTTAATACTTTTTTCTTTTTTTTACAAAGGTAAGCATACTAATTCTATATTAAAATGGAAGCGTTTAGTATGTGTTGCACAACACAGAAGAAGCCGACTTGAATATTTAAATGGTTTGGCTAAAATTCGTCTTTGAGAGTTCAAAGCTAGATGAGTGGAATTTTTTTAGTGTCCCAGTAGTCACATTCATTCAAATAATATTTCCACGAAACATAGAAACTGTTTTGATTTTTTTGTTGTGGAATAATATAATATAGTTATTTATCTCTGTTTTAAAAAATATTTCACTGATCTATAAGTTATGATGACATTATTATAACTCATAGTTGATCAAATTCTGAAGTCAAATGTCCCAGTAGTCACAATGCAATGTCCCTTATAGATTTTTTTTTGTGAACCTCAAAATTGTTCACGATATAGGGAATTTAAATGATGATCTCGATGATCTTATAAAAGCAAAAACTCTATCTTCAGGGCTTAGGGCAGTATTCTAGTTTAGTGGGGAAAATTTTATGCCGTTTTATAAAATTGAACAAAAAAAATCTAAAAATATTTTGTATCAATATTTTATTATATGTTTATTAATCTTTCAATAATACACAAAAAAATTTAAAAAATGAAACTTTAAATAATTTACAGGCTGGTAGAGTGGGGTGATAAAGTAAGGGTGCTTCCATCTTAACACGATTTCTGAAAGAAAAAATTCTTAATTAGTAAGAATTTTTATGAAATTTTGAGTAAAATCCGACGTTGTATTTATATTTTCTCAAATCGTAACATGTTAAAGAATTTTGGCAAAATATCTGATAATCGAATCGTGTTTTGATTTTTGCCTATAGTTTGTTGAAAAATGGTCAAAATTGAGAATTTTTAATTTCTTTTAAAAAGTATTATTCCGAAAATTAACACAAACAGTAAATATGTACGGTAAAAATAGGTTAGATTCCTTTCAGTTTATTAAAATCAGCTATGATAAATGCAAACATGTTTTAATAAGTTCAGCTGGTGAAGCTGTATTCACAACATTTATGGACATTCCATATAAACGGGAGAAAAAAAAATTGTAGTCTTTAGATTTGGTTTCTTTTTGGCTATCTGGCAACTTTTTGAACCTGTGTGAACCCTAGTTCGAGTTATCGTTAAGGGCTAAAATATTACTGTTCTCGAAAATGATTTCGACAATTTAAATCAGTGCAAAAGAAAATATTTGAAGATCTTTAAAAATTTATTTATTTATTTATTTATTTATTTATTTATTTAGCCAAACAAGGCTATATACTTATTCTAATTTCTAATTTCTAATTCTAATATAATAAAAACAGTTTCATTTTCTCATGATTCAATTCCAATAACAATTACTATATGTATATAGTTTTTTTATTAAAATTTTTTGATTAGAGGAATCGACTCCGATAAAGTCACATTTAAATTTCAGACTATTTTTCAAAAACCGTAATTCGAATACTGGTTTTTGCACAGCACCAGTATCTTATACCGAGTTTATTATATTAGATATCACTTGAAAATAAGTTCATGTTAATATTAAAATAATTACTCTGCTAGATACATTTTTATAAAAACAAACAGTATTTTTTTTCGAATATTTAAGAATTTAATCGGTTGTGGATATATATTTAAATTATTTGCATATTAAAAACACTAAAAACAAAGTTTTTTTAACTTCTAAATTGTTTTTTAAGTTTTTAATATAATGAAAATAAACATTTTTTAAATGCTGCAGCTAAAAAAACTGTAATTGTTAATTTTTTTTATGAAAATTTAGTACGATGATTAAAAAAATCAGCAAATCACTATACAATTGGACTGTATAAAATGTTTTACAAAAATTTTTTCATATTTAGATTTAAGGTGATTTTCCGAAACCTGTTATTTGGAAAATTCTTCGCACAGGGCTAAATTTTTGTGCCAAGTTGGAAATTTTAGATGCCAAAATTTTTAGTCATTCGCTTTACTTGGAACACCCCATAATGTGTTAAATTTCGTGGTTCATATTTTTTTTACACTTTTAAAAATGAAAAAAAACCCACTCAAATGAATGCTTTTTCAAAAGTTTTGGGTCTAATAAGCTTAACCAGCAAACCATAGCTGACGACTTTGTCGAGATTCCGACGAATTCATAACTATTTCGAGCTGTCTTAAAGAAATCGTTACAATTTCGTTACGCAAATATCGGAACAGATTCACTTTTTATATGAATTTATAAAGAGTTTCGTTATGCGACTGTTTGTAAAACATATTGAAATGCTAACAGAGTAAACTTTCCTTTCTTTCGAACTGGCTGAATGAAATCGTAACTTTTTCATAACATTTCGTTACGAAGTCGTGTCAACCGCTTCATACGATATTCTTACGATTTCGTAACAAAATCGGATTCCGAAATTGGAAAGATTGTGAAATGTTTGTTACGATTTCGTTAAGAATATTTCGAAATCTTTCCGATTTCAAAATCCGATTTCATTGCGAAATCGTAAGGAAAATCGTATGAAGGGTTTGACACGACTTCGTAACGAAGTTTCGTAATGGTTTCGTAACGAGTCCTAACGAAAATGTTACAAAAAACTTACGATTTCGTTACGATTTCAGACTGTTTGAAAGAAAGGAAATTTCACTCTGTAAGCATTTTAATATGTCGTACAAGCTGTCGCATAACAAAATTTTATATAAATTCGTATAAAAAGTGATACTAATCCGATATTTGCGTAATGAAATTGTAATGATTTCTTTAAGACAGCTCATAATAGTGACGAATTAGTCGGAATTTCGACATAGTCTTCAACTATGGTTTGCTGGGTAGATATGGCATAAAAAATGTCAAGTTAATTTTCTTCAATTTACAAAATTATATTCGTTCTTGGTATAACTTTCATATATATATATTTCATATATATATTTTCATATATATTCATATATATATATATATATATATATTATGAAATATATTCATATATATATATATATATATATATATATTTTTTTGGATATCAGGGACTTTTTGAGCATTGAAACTGATTTTTAACATACCAACTCCTTGGAGATGAATTCCAATATAATGATTGTGACTCTTATAAGCAAAAGTAATCTTTCACTTGGCCAAATAAATTTTTCAATAATTAAGTGAAGTTTTCAAGAAAATTAACATCATTATCACAGTTTATCTAAAAAAAAAATTACATTTTGAATTAAATAGTCTCATTTGTGTTAATTCTTTATACCTTCTGGACCCTAAGGGGGGTTTGAACACCTAAAATCCCCCTTCCCCTTGTCTACGGGCCTACTGTGTGTGTGCTTTATCATCTTTGAATAAAGTACAGTTTCGTTGCATGCTTGAAATTTTTTGGTCTATTATTTTTGGTAGATGCTGAGCGCTGTACATCGTTTAGACATCTTATTGGTTAAAACTGAGCTTACTACACACACATAAAAAATTTTCATTACAACTAAACGCGTTATTCAACTGAAAATTTGACTGAGTTGATTAAAGCGGCTGTTGATACAGGCATGATAGCATTACAAGCTACGTGATGGTGCAATTACGTTATCGCATTTAATTGACACAGTAAACTGCGCTTGAGTTAGTGTATCAGCGCAGAATTTTTTGCTGTGTTACCCATGTCTAGTTGCTAGTGTTGTTGTAGTTGTTGTTACTGTTATAGCACAGATGAATGTATTCTACTTTTTGTTTTGGTATATTTGCGTAGTTTTACTTTTGGTTGTTGTGCTACAGTGATTCTCACATGTGGTCGTACACGGTGTGCGGTATGGTACTGTGTTTTTATGTTTTTGTTTGTTTTGTGATTTTTTCACATATTTTATTGGCGTCATAATTTGTTAAGCTTTTGTGGTGTAGTAGTTTTGTCGCCCGGCACTCTCTGTTAAATATTCTCTAGTAGTTAAATATTCATAAAAAGCTTTATGTGCAACTTTCTATTACCACAACTTATTTTCTTTAAGCAATTTTTGATTTGGAATTGTCTAGATGAAGCAAAGTTTATCATATATTTTTAAAAAGCTCAAATTAATTTTAAGTTCTTGACATTACTAGTGAAATTAGTTGGAATAGAAGTGGAATGATGCTAAGCCAAACATTGTTCCTGAGTTCTTACTAATTCGAGAAAATCAATTTTTGAATAAACATTTTAAAAATATGTATTTATTTATATTTCAAAGTTTCAAATTTTAACAAATTCCCACTTAAGTTGCAGATTGAAATTTAAGTTTTGATAGGAACTATCATAACTAAGCTCACGTAAAAGCATTCCAACAGCTTCCCCAAATGCAGCCATCTAACAGCAACTCGTTCTTATAAAAGTCATCCTCAGGTAGTTGTAGAAGTTGCCGGTCGGTATTAGTTCGGTGAAGAAAAGTTTAAATTCTGTTGCAGCAGCTCAACTTTTGCATGAAAATTTATGTTAATAAGTTTTGCATTTTGTTGCTGATAATATCTGTGATAATAATACGCAGTCAGTTTCAAAGGGCAACTCATCCAGGACGAAGTCAAACTTTAACACTGTGTCATATCAGAGACTGTTGGTTAGAGGTGTGGGTGTTGCGTTGCTGAGGTGTATGGAGGTCTGGTATGGTTTTGTGAGTTTTTGTTGTTTGAGTCTAACTTGCAATATGCAATTTGCATGAATTATTGTTGTATTTAAAGTGAAAAATATAACTTTCAAAATAGCCCAAAGGGAATGAATTGTTTCTATTTTTTTTTTTAACTCAACAAAAAAGTTTTTACACTAAGTGAACTAGGAGAAATGAATGACAATCCTTTTAAATAGAAAAATTAGGAAGCTTTGAAATTATAACAATTATAACAACGTCATACAGAATTTACTAGATCCATCGACAGATACGTGGTCTTATTTTTGTTCTAATATTTTAATATTTTAACTTCAAGCCCGTTTAGCGTTTAAGCAAAAAAAAAAGCGTGTATACTTTAAAGAGGTGAAACTTCTTCTCTGTATACACTTTTTCGATTCTAGAATAAGATAAATTTTAGTGTACGAGACAAAGAGGAAGAGATAGAGAGAGCATCTCAAAAGAAATACAGTATAAAACGCCATAAAAATTGATTTGTATATTTTTTAAATTGATTTGTGCTTCAATTGGTAATACTTATTTTAATGGTTTGCGATAACTAAAATATAAGATATATTACCGTGATTCAAAGTTTTCGAGATAACGTGAAACAATTGCATCTATTGTTGTTCCGGATTTTGTTGCTGAATCGTTGGGATTGTTATTTATGTGCAAACCAAATTTTTCGAGAAGAAAATTAGTTTGCGGTAAAGAATAATTTGATGCAAAATTTACGTTAAAGTCTCTCCTGAGAATATTATGGATTTTATTCTCGCTTCTTCCAAGAGCATCAACACCTATTGGACTGTTAATCAGAAGTGAACGGTGATGAAATAAAAAAAAAAAAATTAAAGATGGTGGATAGGATTACCACCTGAATTTTTGTATTTTTACGAATTCAGTGCTGGGGCGAACGCTAGGTAAAAGTGCGTTGCTGAATCCGAATTCGTTGTCGGAATTTTAAAATAACAAGAATTCGTAAATAAACAAAATATTCAGGTGGCAACCCTATCCACTATATTGAATTTTAAATTAACGATATCAGTTTTGAAATTAAATCCGTTGTCAGAATTTCAAAATTACAAAAATTCGAAAATATATAGAATAATCTAGGTGGTCTTGAATTTTAAAATTCTGACATCAGATTCAAAATCAGCAACCCCCTAAAACTGTTAGATGATGTTGAAAACTCTATTGGAACCCTTCTAAAAAAAAAATTACATAATTTTGAAGTTCTGACAACAAATTCGGATTCAGCGACTTATATTTACTTAGTGTTCGCCCAAGCACCAAATTCGTAATAAGAAAAAAATATTTAGGTGGCAATCCTATCCGCCATCTGGAATTTTAAGACTGTGATATCAGATTCGAAATCAGTGACCCCTTAAAACTTTTAGATGATGATGAAAACTCTTAAAAATACATATAATAGGTGGCAACCCTATTGGTAAAATTACATAATTTTGTAATTCTATTCTAATTTAATTGTTTTTGTTGTACATCACATTGTATGGGAGGTGGGCGTAGTTCCAGTCCGATCACGTCCATTTTATACACATCATACAAAAACAATAAACAAAATATACATGCGAAATTTAAAAAAAGCACACCTTGTAAAGACCCTCAATGTTATCAAAAAACGTTTTTACTGTTTTGTTACCTGTTTATAAAAAACATGTTTTTGTTACATGTGTATAAATATGTATACAGTAATTTTCGTTAATAACGAACACGTTTAATACGAACTTTCGCCTAAAAGGAACCAATTTCAAAAGTACGCGTTTTATTTCTAATTACGAACCCGTTTAAAGCGAACTTTCGGTTACAATGAACTTTATTTGCACGCAGAACTTGTTTATTTTTCGGTTAAAACGAATCAAAAAGTGGTGCTATGAACAAAAAATTATATTTTTGCACTGGCACTACTAACACGCAGTGTTTTTTTCCTATGTTCTCGATTCCGGGGATTTCCCTAAGTTTAATGTTTGTTTGTGTGAAGACGATGTGCAGACTGCAGTTGAAAATTGCAAAGTTACAAGATGGACGTAGTACCAAATGAAAAACAAAGAAAATGTTTTTCATTAAAAGAGAAATATGAAATAATAATACGCTTACAACAAGGTGTAAAACAAAAGCAAATATGCCAAGAATTGGGCCTCAGCAAGTCAACAATTGCTACATTTTGGAAAAATAAGGACTCGGTCCAAACTAATTTTGAGCAAAACTCCTCCAACATAAAAAAGATTAAAGCCCCTTGTTTCATAGAAGAAAACGAAAAGCTTAACTACTCCGAATTTAAGTGCAGCGAAAGTTGGATTGTTCGATTTAAAAGACGCCACAACATCACTAGCGGAAAAATAGTTGGAGAGGCGGCTGAAGTCAATGTGGATGTGGTCAATGATGGGTTGCAAAATAAGTGGCCAGATATAAGAAAAAATTTTAAAGATGAGGACATATTCAATGGCGATGAAACTGGTTTATTTTATAAACTGACTCCTAATAATACACTGCGCTTCAAAGGTGAGACCTGTACAGGTGCAAAACTATCAAAGGCACGATTAACAGTGCTCGTAGTAGCAAATATGACAGGTACAGAGAAACGAAAACTTTTAGTAATAGGATAATCAAAAAATCCCAGTTAATTACCAATTTAATAAAAAGGCAACAATGAA
This sequence comes from Coremacera marginata, assembly GCA_914767935.1. Lineage (NCBI taxonomy): Eukaryota > Metazoa > Arthropoda > Insecta > Diptera > Sciomyzidae > Coremacera > Coremacera marginata. Next base: position 164,346,466 of record OU612045.1, read on the forward strand.
TTAAGACAATGGGACAATAATTTACGCCGTGCGAATCGAAAAATTTTGCTACTGGTAGACAACAGCCCAGCTCATCCAGATACAAAGGACTTAGAGTGCATTAAATTAGTGTTTATGACTCCAAATACTAGCTCATTTGTACAACCTATGGACCAAGGTGTCATTCACGCATTGAAAAGTAAATATCGTCTCATACTTCTCTCAAAAATTGTTAATTCAGTTGATATGGGTGAAAATGACTTCAAAGTTAGTATACTGGACGCAATAAATTTTTTGCATATGGCATGGTTAAAAGTCAGCAAAGCAACAGTAGCTAATTGCTTTCTGCACGGCGGACTTACCAGGAATGAGGGTGAGTTCGACTCGGATGATGATCTGCCATTAATAGGATTGATAAACCAACCAATGGAAACTTTTACAGATGTTAGTAAAAAGGGTTTGCTAAGTTATCGCACTTTAAATTAACCTTTATTATTTTCATTTACAGTTGGGACAATAAGCTGCAATGATTACATATGTTCTGATGACGACCTTGTAACTACGGAAGCATTGGACGACGAAGCTATTTTGCAGTCTGTTTGCGCTGCTGATGACGACCTTGACGATGATATGGACAACGAAGAGCCCATCCCAGTCACAACTGCTCTGGATGCAATGTGTAGCGTCTTCAGTCACGCTTCAGTCACAACTTGGCTCAAGTGGAATTATATATAAATGAAACTAATATTGGTAAAAAGCAAACTAAAATAACTGATTTTTTTAAAAACTAATTTTTTGTATTAAAATATCCTAATAATGTTTTAATAAATAGACCAAGGAGTTTCACATGCATGTGCACTTATAAAAATGGTTTTTTTCAAGTCTTCACTTAAAGCGAACTTCGTTTAAAACGAACCATTTTGCCCAGTCGCTTCAAGTTCGCTATAAACGAAAAGTACTGTACGTGTTTTTTTTTCAATTTTTCTCTCAATAAAAGTTGTCATATCGCTGTTGTGAAAATCTCTAAAAATTCCATAAATGTAAATTTATTTAATGCTTTGAAAATTTTGAATATATGCTTTGATTTTTAATATGCACTCCAAGTTTTTGCTTGGAAAAATTTAATGAAAACTCTCCTTGCCTCCCATATAAAGTGACCTCATTTGAATAGAAAAGTCTTCATAAATATTACAGAACTGAGTGTATTGACTTGATACTTAATATCAGGTTGGCAACTAAAAAATTGCGGATTTTTTTTAGAAAATAACAGACAATTTTTTCATGTAACGAAATAACTTTATTCTGTCATGTATTGCCCATTTTGAGCAATGACCTTTTGCCAACTTTCAGGCAGCATCATAATTCCACGTTCATAAAACTTCTGGCTTTTATCAGCAAAAAACTGAACCAGGTACGATTTGACATCAGCATTATTATTGAAATTTTTACCATTCAAGGAGTTTTGCAAAAATCGAAATAAAAAGTTATCAGATGGTGCAAGGTCTGGACTATACGGTGGATGTGGCAAAACATCCCAACCAAGCTCCAATAATTTTTGCCGAGTGACCCAACATGTGTGTGGCCTTGCATTTTCATGGTGGAATACAACACCTTTTCGATTTGTCAATTCGAGCCGCTTTTCTTCAACTGCATTGTTCAATTTTGTTAGTTGTTCAATGTAGACATCTGAATTGATCGTTCGGTTGGGTGGTAAAACTTCAAAGTAGACAATTCCTTTGTAATCCCACCAAACTGATAACATAACTTTCCTTTGATGAATATCACCTTTTGATGTTGTTTGAGCTGTATCACCTGGCCTGCTCCACGATCTTTTCCGATTGACATTGTTGTAAACAATCCATTTTTGATCACCAGTTAACAATCGTTTTAAAAATGGATCATTTTCATTACGTTTCTTTAACAAAACGCAGATGTTAATGCGTTGTGTTAAATGATTTTCTTTCAGTTCATGAGGAACCCATATATCGAGTTTTCGTACATAGCAAAGTTGTTTTAAGCGGTTTTCAATGCATGTGTGTGATACATGAAGCTTCTCTGCAATCTCACTTGTTGTACTGTGACGATCCGAATCGATTATTGCTTTGATTTGGTCGTCATCAACTTCAACTGGACGACCAGAGCGTTTTTTATCTTTGAGTGAAAAAACACCAGAACGAAATTTGGCAAACAAATTTTGACACTGCCGTTCTTTTAAAGCTTCGTCACCATAAATAGCACATGACTTCTTTTCCTTTCCTAAAATAAAAATGCAAAATATGATTTTCCATTTTTCAACAAACGCCAAACAAAAACTACACAACCGATCAAAAAAATTATTTTACTGATTGAGAGTTGAAGTACCAACTATCAAATAACAAAATGTGTTTGACAGTTTGATTACGTCAGCAAACCTAAAAATTCATCCAAAGCCATCTATGAGTGAAATCCGCAATTACTTAGTTGACAACCCAATACATAAGCTGTGATTAAATAAAAAGAAACTTATGACGAAAATATTTTAATATATTACAAAAAAACATTTTATAGATTTGTAAGGAATTATACTTCAATACTTCCGTGTGGGTATTTTAACTACGACCCAGTTCAAGAATATTCCTTAAGGCGAATTTACACGATCTACTATCATTGTTCACTTTGGATAAATCTTCCGATTTAAAAAGTGTAAAGGGAGTTTCATCTTTAAAATGAAGATGATTGTTATCCACATTGAACAGTGAAGGAAGTAGAAGTATTTCCTACTTTTGATGAAAGGGAATTTGATGAAAGTGAAAGTGAAATCGTACTTATGTGCCATTAAAGTCAATAAAATAAATCAACCAATGAAAAAAGTTTCACATTCAACATCGAATCATCCATCTTATTTTAAATTTACACTTTGAATAATGTAAATTAAAAATTGATTCACTGTCATTATTCAATTTTCACTGTTATCATTTTGAGTTAAATGTGTAAATTCGCCTATACTACTTCAATTTTATTTTTAAAATGCGCTTTCTTCATCAAGCCAGATTATAAAGCATGTAAACACAAGCATGTTTTACTTCCCCCAAGCTGGCAAGCCTGGCAACCCTAATAAGCTTTGTAAAGCTTTAATAATTATATTAAAATAAATATGTTCGACTTAACATTGTGATGGCAATTGAAGCGTGTGTTTATTGTAACCTAGGCAACGACCAGCTGTGAAAGTTTTGGTATAACAAACATGGTATTGCCAGCATTTAACAATAAAGTGTAGTTAAAGCTTCTTTATAACTTACGTGAACCTTAAACCTTATAAGTTTTCCTATGGCAGAACTTAAATAGAGAATGGAATATTTAGCTCTTGATTTAAAAATTTATTCTTTCCATTTGGCTTAATAAATTTTGAACTTTGTCTATTTCTTATCAAAAATCTTGTCAAAAATGCAAAAACAAGCTCATAAAGTTAAATATTCTCTTAAATACACAATTAAATCAATTAATCTACAAGATGTTCTCAAATGTTGTAAAGTAAACTATTTAATCTTATGGAGCTAGATTCATGTTGAACTTTTCCAATTGAACCCATGCATGAGAACATGTTAGGAAAATTAAATCGAGCTGTAACTTAAACAAGAAACTCTAAAAATGTAACCAGTTTCAATTAAAATCGTACCTCACTCAGCAAATAAAACTGATTTGAATATTGAAAGTTTGCGAAAAATATATCTGTAGCAACAACCGCCTCCACTGATCTTTGGCCTTGTCACTCAACTTGTTCAAATATTAAAAGTTTTACTACCCTGAGCAGTGAATGGAAATGTGTGCGCCTGTTTCATGATACTATTTTGCCAACTAATATGAACTTGTTAGTATTTCAAATATTGAAAGTGTGGGTAGAAAAGTTTTCACCACTTTTTGGGGTTTCCGTTTCAATTACTATTCAATGGAGTTTGAATTTGATGATGTTCAATACAAAAATAAAGAAAATTAAAAGAAAAGCAGTGGGGGAGTGTCGATCGAAGTGACAATTATAAAGCGATGCAAAACTTAAAGCTATGAAATAACAGTGTCTATTTTTCTAGTTTTCAAATTAATTGTAGTATGAAATCAGTCATTATATTCCAATTCAATAATTTTATTACATTCCAAAAGGAATATAATGAAGTAAGAAACAAAAATGTTGGAATGGAATTTTTGTAAGTATCGTATAAAAACTGTATTAAGGCCTTTGCCCACTTACGGCACGTAACGACACGAAACGACAAGCCGGTGAGAATTCTTTGGTTCGTCACCGGGTAGTGTGCATGAATACATAAGAACACAGGGTAGTTATATTTTGTAGTTTCGTTACGTGTCGTAAGTGGGCAGAAGCATTTAATAGGCGATTTAATTTTAATAGCGGGCCCGTACCAGAGATTAAACAGGGGGGGGGGGGGGCGGGGGGTAAGGTGATAAATATTATTAGAAGGATATTGATAAATATATGTAGAAGTATTAGTACAACATTAAGGAAAAGATATGGGAATTTTTCTAAAAAAATCTTTTGCTTTTAAGAACATTATTTAATTTCACTTTTCTTAAATAACCAAAAGGAAGATAACCAGGGTTTGTTGAATTTCTTATCGAATCAATTTTGAGAACTAACTTTTTGAGAATGTTTGAATATTGAGAATTTTAATTGTCTTTAAAAACATAAGTTTGCAAAATTAACGCAAAAAGTTATAATTTCCCTCGCAAAATTTCACGAATACAACTTTATAACTTTAAAACTAAAATAATTGAAAAAAAACAAAATTTATTTCTCAATAAATAAAAAGTTAAATAAAAAAAGATATTTAAATTTTGAAGTGAAAACTTCTTTAGGTGCGTTGAGCACTTTTTGGTAGAGAGCAAAACTATAGATTCGCGATATCATTACGCTGTTAGAGATATTATCACTCTTTTAGCTGTTCATTTCTGTTGCATTGTACGGCATTGCTTATGCTTATGCTAGGCAAACATGTTTGGTGAGCTTTTTTTTTTACTACCGAGGCGATTACCAACTGATTACCGAACCAATTACCGATTACCGAAGTGATTACCAAACAATTACCGAACCAACTACCGATTTCCGAACCAATTAATGATTACCGAAGCGATTACCAACCCATTACCGATTACCGAAGCGATTACCAACCGACTACCGATTGCCGAAGCGACTACCAACCGATTACCAAAGCTATTACCAACCCATTACCGTTTGCCGAAGCGATTACCAATAACGGAAGCGATAACCAACTGATTACCGAAGCGATTAACAACCGATTGCTGAACCAATTATCGATTACCGAAACTATTACCAACCAATTACCGATTACTGAAGCGATTACCAACCGATTACTGAAAAAAAATAATTATTACCGAAGGGATTACCAGCCGATTACCAAACCTTTGTGATTACCAACCGAATCACAATTGAACCGTAGTGATTACCGAACCGATTGAAAACTAATTACTGAAGCAATAACCAACCGATTACCGAAGAGATTACAAACCGATCGCCGAAGCAATTACCAACAACTTACCAATTCCTGAAGTGATTATCACCCGATTACCAATTACCAAAGCGATTACTAACCGATTACCGATTACCAAAACGATAACCAACCGATTACCGAAACGATAACCAAGCGATTACCGAAGCGATTACTAAACCGATTACCGAATTACAGACCGATTACCGAAGCGATTACCAACTGATTGCCGATTACCGAAGCGATTAAAAACCGATTACCAATTACCGAAGCGATTACCAACCGATTACCGAGCCAATTACCGATTAACCAACCAAAGTAATTGTCTTACAAATATATTATATATAAACCCTAAAAAGTAGCACTTAACATTCAATAATTTGATAAAAAGAGTTCAAAAAGTAGAGCGCGTCTGATTTGCAGACTCTAGCTACTCGAAAATTCATAACAGCTATGTTATTTCATTTAGTTTATTCAAAATTTTCACTTCGATCAACAGTCCCCCAACTGCCTACATTTTTTTAACGTTATACAAATGAAATGTAATAAAATTCTTGTAACGATTTCTTGTAACGATTTATTAAAATCAAAACTAAAATAAACAATAAAATATTAAAATTTTTTGAATCAGTTCAACGGTGGAAGTTATGAATCAAGAATATACTCTTATGGTGCATTTTACATGAAGATGTCAACCTAAAAATTAAAGTCTCACTTTCTTTTTAGCTATCTTATACCTTCTTTGGTCCCTAGCTAGTGTAGAAGAGTTTGGCTCTGTGCAAAACTTAGTTCGCGTTTCGTCAAAACGCATAGAGTCAAAATATGAATTTGTTCAAAAATTGTTTCATCGAATTAAGTTATATTTAAAATGAAAAATATTAGATTAACTAAAAAATATTTTTTTTTTATTTCTTAAATAATTGTGTACCTATAATTAAAAAAAATTTAAAAAATTTTGAATTTCCAAATAGTTTAGTTGTTCAATTTTTTTATAATATTCAAACTAAAGAAAAACTATGCAATTCTCCAAAATTTTTTAAGGTATATTTGGTGCAGTGTTTTTACAAGACTATTAATTTGGCAACTAGTCTTCGCACTGGACCAATATTTTATACACAATTTTGAGAGTTATTTAGTTACAAGCGCCTAAAACTAATAAATTACGTTTTGAAAACGATTCTCAACTGAATAAATTTTTATTCAAACAATTTATAGTTAATTTTTCTCCCGAATTGTCTCCTAGAGAGGTGAAATATATGAGCTAATTCAATGATTGTCTCACTGATCTGCAAAAATTTGGGAGGGAGAAAGTGAGAGCCAAGGGGAATCACTGTAAACAAGCACCCCGAAGGGAACAGAATCTGCAACGTCCACGTCGTTGTTCCTGGGTGATGCTAATAGCAGAGTTCAGTTTGATAGCAGTGCTGGGTTCACTGTCAGTATTTCACAGCGAACGGATTGTCGACATTGAATGCCTTGATAGGGAGATCGAAACCCGCGACATGCAACGATCATGGCAACATTTTATTCACTGGGGTGGTTCTATGATAGTCCTGGTCGATAGTCCTTCCATTCCAATGTTTGGAAGATATTCAAGACCTAAACAGCTACCCTCCAACTCAACAGGTCGATTGAGAAATTGTCCCGGGTCCAGTTCCAAAAAATGGAAATTTTTACCTCAAAATGACCTTGAAATCTCGTTTTTCTGACGTGATGGGGCTCAGATGACCTCGGATTCAGGACGCAAAAATACCTAGGAATACCATGGTCCGGTCTAATAGTCCGGACTTTTTTTTTTTGTAAGCCTGTGTAATCTGAACACACCTACCCGCTATCTGCCGCCCTTCTGGAATCCCCATACAAAAACACAAAAACTGTCGATAATAGCTTATATCCCTCCCGAATTGACCCCTTGAGGGTTCAGATATATGAGCTAGAGCCATGGACGTAGCGATGGTTGGGCAGGGGAAGACAGTTGTACCCACCTGAACATTAGAAAAATAAAAATTTTAGTATTAAATTAAGAAATTTAAAATATTTTTTCTTATAATTAAAAAGCATACAATTTATTAACATTTATTAAAGCTTAATTTAGTTTTTATTAAACATGGCTGACACGTTTTTTATTTTTGTTATCAGTCGCATGAAAAAAAATAACTTTGCTCTCCTCTAAACAAAATGTCCATGGCTAGAGCTATAATTGTTTGACTTTTAAAATTTGTATATGCTGTAATTGTTTGACCTTTAACATTTTTTCTGAATACACTTAACACCTATCTGTCAATCTTCTAGGGGGGGTCCCATACAAAAAACACAAAACCGTTGATTTCTGCTTGCCTGGTAGCTGAATCAGATATGCAGGCGTTAACAGTGCAAGACCTTAACAGTGCAACAGTGCTAATGTTAACAGTGATGACATTAAAAGTGGTGACAATATAACATTGCTGATCTTAGCATTGTTGATGTTAACATTACTGACGTTAATAGTTCTGAAGCGAATTCATCCCAACTTTTACTACGTATTAAAAACTTGAACAATGCACCTAAAGAAGTTTTTACTTCAACAAAACTGAAATGAAACTTAAATTGAAATGAATTGAATTCAATTAAAAATTAAACTGAAAAGCATTAGAAATGAAATGAAAGTGAAATTGAAATAAAGTTTAAATAAACCTTAAATGAAATTGAAATAAAATTGATATGCATTCAGGATGAAATTGAACTGAATTTAAATAGTTTATTTCAGTTAAATTGCCTTCAAATCGCGGTATTTAAATTTTAAGCAAATATTTCTCATTTTAAATTGAATTCCAACTGAATTGTTTGACAAGAGACAAAGGAAGTCAAGCATTAGTTAATCCTTTCTGTCTGTCTGCCACCCGCATTTAATCTGTGCATTCGCTGCATTCATTTTGCCATAAGCTTGTCAACTTGCAATGCTTTTGAAGGCGATAAATTGCGACTTTGTTTTGAAATTTCTTTTCAACTAGAATTTCTGTTTGACAAGGATAAGAATTAACATTGAGCAAGTATTTCAACAATGAGCGCGATAGCTCAACAGAACACTTTTTTTTTGCTATTTTGCTAAATATCGGGGCGTTCGAATCAAAGACGTTGGTGTAAACAAGTTTTAGTTGTTGGATGAAATTGAATGGATTTCAATTTTTGTTGTTTGTTCGATAGACAGTTTTTGTTTGAGCTAATTAAACTAAGGGAAAGAGCTGTAAAGAAGCACAGATATAGCTAATATTCTTGTTTTATAGTAATAAAAATTTGCATACCTTTATGCTAAGTTTTGTAAGGTTTAGAATACTTTAGCATAATTTGCTTTGGTTAAAATATTATTAGTATTTTAGAAATTTTAAACATATTCCTTTATACGAGTAGTAATACAAGTCTACAAGGTTTTTTATCCAGAGACCTGAAATACTTTTCTAGAAGAGCTTTTTACACTAATTCTACGTCTATACTTAATTTTCCTCTAATTGGTCGAATTTTTGATATATAGGGTGATTTGCATTTTTTAGACTTTGATCCATTTTTTCTATTCTAGAAACTAAACTGTTTCATATATGGCTTTAAAACTTTTTATTTTTTTTTTATTTTTTTCCTAACTCTGTCATATATCTATTGGCACATTAATGAAGGAAAATAAATAAAACAAATAATCAAATTAAGGGGGTCCTCTGGTAATCCGAAAAATTTTCCGAAAATCCGAACTTTTTTTTTTTTCATATTTCTATTGCTCAGATACTCAAAAACATTTTCCCAAAAGGATTTTTCAAAATTCGAAATAGTTTAGGAGATACAGGCATTTTTGTGTAGGTATGTTTTCGTCAAAATAACGCATCAGCAAAGTTGTTTATTTGCCTGCAGTCATTAGTCGAAAATTCTGTGGAATTCTTCCAAAATATGTATTGATATTACAAAATATACACACACAGTATGTATACATGCATGTTTTGATTTAGGGGTTGAAATGATTTTGAGCCCAGGTGTTCACATGAAAGAAGCAAACGAACGAGATTCAGTTTATTTTCGAACGCTGAAAGCTACGCGTGCGCGATAACTGCTGTTGTAAAATAAAAGAAAAATCGTTTTGTGTTTTTTTTTTTTGCTATGGATAAAAAAAGCCACCCAAACGCGCCGCGTAAGTACGCGTATCGAACAAAAAAGAGGCATTTCCGTGGAAACCAGCACTCCCAAGTAGAGGACACCGACTTTGCCAGCACATCGGCCAAAAAATTGAAGAAAACGCAAGACAATGAAGTCATCATCGAAAACAACCTCCAGTTCTGTTTCTTGGAATTTTTTTCATTTTTCCAAACGCTTGCTGCTCTGGTTATCTGCGCCCAATGTAAACAAAAAATTCGATTTGGAAAAACATGTATGCGTGGAGTCGGCTTCAAAGTGAGTCTGCAGTGCCAATGTAAAGCTACACAGTATATTAATTCTTCGCCGGTGGTCGGTAAATCTTTTGTTGTAAATCGCCGGTTGATATTTGCCATGAGATTGCTTGGAATAGGGAGAGAAGGTATTAATATGTTCTGCGGATTAATGGACATATGCCAAGGATTGTGCCTTGATGCGTACTATGGCACCTTGAAAAACATGCATGTGTCTGCTAAAGCAGTTTACAAGCAGTGCCTGTTGAATGCGGTTAAAGAAGAGCAGGAACAGCAGAAAGAAAAAAATCCTGACTGTGACTCCTCATTGCTGACCGTTTCAGGGGATGGCACCTGGAAAAAACGGGGATTCTCGTCTCTTTTTGGTGTCACTACGCTCGTCGGTAAACATACCAAAAAAGTGGTTGACTCCGTTGTCAAATCAAGTCTTTGCCAGGCATGCAAAATGTGGGGAAAAAAAAATGACTCTGCAGACTTCGAAGAATGGTACGAATCGCACCAGAAAACATGCACAAACAACCACAGTGGGAGTGCGGGCAAGATGGAGGTAGATGCCGTGAAGGAAATGTTTGCCTCATCGATCGAAAAATATGGCATAAAATATGAAAAATATATTGGCGATGGCGACAGCAAAACCTTCAAGGCCATTATAGACCTTGATCCGTATAACGGCGACCCCGTTGTCACAAAAAAGGAGTGCATCGCTCACGTGCAAAAACGCATGGGCACACGGCTGCGCAAGGCCAAAAAAGAAAACAAAGGCATCGGTGGAAAAGGCACTGGCAAACTGACAGACAAAGTCATAAGCGAGCTGACTACTTACTATGGACTTGCTATTCGACGTAATAAGGACTCTGTGGAAAACATGAGAAAAGAAATATGGTCAACATATTATCACAAAAGTTCAAGTGATAGTAATCCACAACATATGTATTGCCCACCTGGTGAGTCCAGCTGGTGCGCCTATCAAAAGTCAGCAGCAGAAGGCTCATTAGCCTCATTTCACCACACGTACGCCCCACTTGATGGAAAGGTTCTGCAAGTAATGAAGCCCATATACGAAGCGTTATCATCCGACGATCTACTCAACCGATGCACTGGAGGTGAAACGCAAAATTGTAACGAATCGTTCAACTCGCTTTTGTGGACCTTTGCGCCGAAACATATCCACTGTGGTGCTACCACAGTCGAAATCGCAAATTTTCTGGCAACCTGCATTTTCAACGAAGGCTTCACAAGTATTTTAAAAATAATGTCAACAATGGGTATTGTCATCGGCCCACAAGCCGAGATGTATGCTGAATCTCGCGACGGAAAACGACTTCAACGCTCAGAGCTAAAAACGTACGCATCATCGAAAGAGGGTCGCACAGCCCGCAGAGCCCAAAAAGCCATGGAAAACTCGTTTTATAAGATGGAGGAAGGCACACTTTATGGGGCTGGAATTGCCGATTAATATTCGTAAGTATTGTATTAAAAAAATATGTGTAAATGTCATTTGTGTGCCTCAAAATTGAAGTCAAATCTTTAAACGCGTTTTTCTCGAAACCATGTTTTTCAAAACTTTGCGCACGATAACTCAAACAGTTTTTGACCGATTTTGATATATGAGGCATGAAACGACGCAGAATTTACGCCGCTATAGCCCCTACCTCAAACTTGCCGAAAAAATAATGTTTACTATTTTTTTTCTACACTAGACTACAAAAAAAAAGGTCGAAATTCGATTTTTCATTTTCAAAAAATTTCCTAAAAAAATTTCCCTAAAAAAATTTCGATTTTTGTTTCCGAGGTAGGGGCTATAGGGACATTCATTCTAAGTAACTGAATATTTTTTTTTTTTTTCAGACGATGTTTACACTTGGAATCGTGCGCAATTTGGACCCACCTTTTTTCCGGAGAACCTCGTTACCAGGCCGAGAACTTTCTGAACGGTCCATAAATTCACTTTTTCAAAATTTTGTATTTTTTTCAATAAATTAAGCTACCCAAATCAAAAAACCGAACTAAAATATCTTTACTCGTTCTCTTTCCACAATATTTTGAAAAAAGGCTAAAATTTGGCATAGATTACCAGAGGACCCCCTTAAAACATCTTTGAAAAATAGTTTTAAGCATTACTGAAAAGACGGTCAAAGTTAAAAATATTTAACCAAAAACTTAAAATATGAGCTTTAGACTTAAATATCTCAGAGAAAAAAGATCACATAGAAATGGTTAAAGCAGTATTGCATAGCTATTGCATTTAATTATCTGTCAGATAACATACAACTGATTGCTTTCTATAAAACAATTTAGTTTTTAGAAAGGCATTCTAGAAAGAATACAAATCATCCTGTGTCTCAAAACTTTCACTAATGTGGAAAAAACTGAGCATAAACGTAGAATCAGCGTAAAAAGTTCTTCTAGATAAGTATTTCAGGTTTCTGGATAAAAAAATTTTCCTGAATTTGTAGACTAGTGTAATTATAGCTATAAAGTCAAAATATATAGTGTACTTTTAGACAAAGTGCACATAAGCTATAATGCAATCTAGAATTTAACCCAAAACAATTAGACGCAGCTTTCAATTTTCTGCATATAACTTATATACTAATAATATTTCATTAACTGCCCTCTATGGCATATTCAAATATCCTTTAAGTCCTTAATACAAGTGAGTTAAGTGATGCATTTACGGCTTTTGTGAGAAATTCCTTCGTAGCACAGTCATTAATTCAATGCTTGCAAATTACTAACGCATGTTGCAGCTATAAACACACGCACACACGTACATACACACATACATATCTATAAACTTAATAACACAAATACACAGCAGCTGAATGCACACGCATGCAAAAACAACTACTTAGTGTGCCTGCGTGTGTGCGTGTCTAAGTGTACATGAGTGGGTCTACATAATTAATGTCGGCGCATTATGGATTATTTGAACTGACATGACTTAAGTTGCACTACCACGTTTTGGCCATTCAGTCTAGTAGTGTATATGAGTACGTGTTCATGTGTATGTGTGTTCTTCTACTGGAGTGTGTGAATGTTTGTTGCTGCTGCCCACTACTAAGTTCAATGCTATTCTTTTGTGTCCTCCAGTGAATGTCGTCATTAGAGTCTGTGGTTATTATTCAGCATCCGACTGTGTGCAAGTGTTTTTGGCTAATTATTATTTGGCCAGTAGTTATGGATTTTAATTTGTCGCTGCCAATATGGCAGCTTATATGTTGTGGAATTGTTAATGCAAGTGTGTGTGTGTGTGTGTGTGTACGTGCAAGTATATGTCACACTGTTGCGGTATGCTTGTGTGTTGTTAATGGCTTAAAAGAAATTAATTTATTTCTGTTATTGTGTTTGTGTCAAAAACACACTAATGAACCTGTATGAAGTTCCTTACAATTAACGTTTATATATTAATAGAAAATTCAAGACGTATAGAATTTTTTTGAAATCGTACTTTTATAAATTTTAAGCGTTAATGTTGTCGACAGACAAATTTAAAATATACAATGTGTATCAGATCAACGCTTCAATCTGACACCGGTTGATTCCTTGGGCCAAGACAAGAATAACAAATTATATTGCAGTGGCACTGAAGAAAAAAAATCTATTAATAAAATTTAGTGCGGTTTATTAAATAAAATTTGAATACATTTTTATTAAAAAATTTTGACTCTTAAACAAAATCTAATAAGTTTTTATGTTTACCATGGTAACTGCTTTTTATTTTAGAATAAAAACATATAATAATGTAGTTTATACCAGGCTCACACCTACAACGTTAAGAACACTAGTGCAACTGTTTATCACGCTCGACCCACATGTTCATAATAATATTTTATGAACAAACTTTAATATATTAAAAAAAAATTGTCACAAAACAAAAATTATACATTTGAAAAACTTTATTTTTATAGTTTTGGTTTTTGACATTAATTTTTTGTTTTCGTTTGTATAAATTAAGCGTTGTCGATATCTCTGGTGTGCACTGAACGTTCGTTCGTTCAGTGGAAAAGCTTCATCTTCCGAAACAACACTAATCTTAGACAAAAGCTGGATTTTCTTAACAAATATTTCTGTTTTTTTTATTAAGAATATAATAAATTTTTATTTGAATACAATTAATTCATAAAAATTAGGCATAAGAAGCTCGGTTGAAGTTCTTTCAAGGGCTGAAATGGCCAATTCGTTTTTTTTTTTTTTTTTTATGAGGCATTGGGTGATTTTTTAAAACGTTTTTATTAAAATTTAATACGTTTAAAATTTCCTACCATTTTGCCTTCAGTGGGAGTTCATCCTCCCCAAGTTGTAATTTATAAGCAGAAGTATAGCAAAAAATAACATTTATAGATTTCATCAGTTTTAACGCCATTAATTGTAAAGTATTAGGGTGAGGTGTACCATGGGGTGATGTGTAACATGGCGTTTCTTTCTACAAAATGTTAACATACTTATGAGCGAACGAAATACTGTGAATGTTTCTTTTGACAGCATCTAGTTTTTCATACGTGTTGGAAGCAGACAGACATACATTTCATTAGAGTTCTTAAAAAGCTTAATAAATTTTTGCTAAAAAGTTTTTTAAATTTACAAAAACAAAAAACGTTTCGGATAAAATTATCTTTAGATTTTAAAAGTAAGTAGATGTAAAATGTGGTATTCTTTAAAAAAAAAAAAAAAAAACGAAATGGCCATTTCAGCCCTTGAAAGGACTTTGACTGAGCTGCTTATGATCAATTGTGTTGTGTGTGATGTCAAATGTTTGCACACAAATCATCGAGAACTGGACTTACATGTTTTACGCCGACTCCGAACGGCTTATGTTCTCAAGAAGCTTTTCATGGCAGTTTTTACTCTCTAAGGTTTGCCATTGTCTGCAGAGAGGTGACGGTCGAACAGAAAAATTAATTCAATTGAAAAAATTTTCTGTGTCAGATGGATGGTGGTATTTTTAATATCATTAAAAATAACAAACAATTGCTCCTTTTTGCACGTTGTGGTAAAATTACATCAATGAGAAAAAAGTGACTTAAATTGGGGTGATGTGCAACACATTTTACACATTTATAATTGCCATTTAAGGGGCAAAGCGTCAAACTCTGAAATGCAATCACATCATCGACATTAAAAGAGATCGCTCCAGTTCACACTATTCAGCACATACAAAAATCCAATCGTGGTGGGAAGTCAATGAAAAGCTTTGTTCTAACAACGCCACAGAAGCCTTTACAGTTGTTGGAGGTGGCAAAAAAAGAAAAAAAAATAATAAAATATGGAAAGCTGCAGGTGCTCGAACGCAAAACCGGCTCATTTCGTCATCATCCGAAGAAGATCGAGATTTTTGCATGATTTGTTGCGAATTTTTGCCAAAATTTTTAAATCATGAAAACTCACTTGAACGCAACAAATGCAATAGCCATTTTTCTTTTTTTTTTTGTTGTGAGTTATTTTATTTTTGAGAACTGTCACTACGATATGAATATTTCCGACAACTAATCATTTTACATTTGAAATGTCATTTTTTTTAAGAACTAATAAAGCCACTCATATATTCTATTGAAGTTAAGTGTCTGTGCATTGAGATTCAGACAGATTTACGAAATATTGTTGTTACTTCATTAAGTCCTTATCATAATACATTTACTAAACATAAAAAGTCAAAATAAACATAAAAAATTAAAGCTCCTGGTCTTTAAACCAACATTTAGCTGGTGTTACACATCACCCACCAATTTGAAAAAGACCAAAAAAAAACATATTTGAAGTTTTTATTTGTAACAAACCTTTTAGCCGAGGTATCACCGGTGTCCAGGATTCGTTCACAAAAATTTCTTACACGATACTTAAATTTCAATTCCGCTTTTATTGTTTAAAGTAGAAAGTTCAAGTTTAATTACATTCATTATATCACTTATTCTTATTTTATTGTTGTTTAATTCACTTTAATGTTATTTACAAATGGTAAAGTTTCTTAATGTAAATTTGCACTTAGAATTATCCTGGCTTAGGCGTAGTTTCTCGGTGTCATATCCTGTCAGCTGTCAGTATCGGTATCCAATGTAGCTTAGCACTTTGGCTTAGAAAGAATACGTCATCCACTATGGCTTGACGCGTTGATAAGACTTAGGAAAGGAATCGTTATCCACTATGGCTTAACGAGTGGGAAAAGCTTCGCAGGATCTAACTAATTATGTATGACTTACCAGTTTGGCCGCTGTCGCGTGAATGAATCTTTATTTTCTGCTCGTTGTTTAAGTCACCCCAACTGTCGTGCACAGTCATGATGTGGTTAGTTTACATTTCAGCTGTTTCGCTGTTTTTCATATGTGTGCTTTTCACCTCGGCCTAGTGTTGCCAACCGGGTGAAGTTTAACTGAGGTGGCTGCTGCTTACATGGCTACTCATGGTTGTTAGAATGCTAAGTCTGACTAAACGTATTATACTATTCTCAGTTGTTATTTACTACAATATATCGTGATTAATTTATCTGGATTTAAATTAACGTAAACAGCATATCTCGACAGCAGCAAATAAAAATAAAATAAGACAAAAATAAAAATCTTCGGTGTGTAGATGAAAACGAGTTCTAGCCACTTTCATCTTTACATATGCTACTTCCATTTTAGCTGTTATAACGTATTTTTTGTTAAAATTGCCCATAGCGATACTTAAATTAGCTGTACCATCCAAGTTAATTTGACGTCTACAAAATAATGTCGAAAAATAGAACGAGTAGTTGTAGAAAAATATATATTCATTAAAAAGTTAATGTTTTCCCATGCAAAACATAGTCACAAGCGATTCTTTGTTTTAACACTCTACCTCCTGAAAAAAAATTTTAGTCTCTTAATCAAAATTTTATCACGTTTTTATAAATTATGATCTATTGTAAAAAAAAAATACGTAAAAATGAATTATTATTACTAAATTTCGTAAAAATGTGCACTAAATATATTTTTGTATAACTACTTAAAAAAACTTTTAAAAGTTTTTGTTTCTTACAAAAGTATAAGTGATTTTTATAATGAAAAATTTTGTGGAACAAATGATTCAATAAAAGTCAAATCGAGGAAACACCTTCGCCGACTCCTTAGCTAAATTCGCAACAAAAGTTTCATTGATTTAACACATTCCAACGAACATTGCACATATAAAAAGTGCAGCCAACAACCACTATCTCGATACGGTGCGGCAAAACTGGACCTATTATATTCACATCTACAAAACCATTAAGACCTCTACCAAACACTTCTTGCTTCCCAGTGTCAATATGCAGAAGACATAATACCATCATCTACACACTCTTTAGGCTCTGACATACTCGGATAACACACAAATGTCTTCTCAACAATGAGTCTCAGCATTTATGCCACTTTTGCAACACCGATAAATTAACAGTCGAACACATTCTATAATCCTGCCCAGTAGCATATCAAATACGGTATGAGCTGCGCAACTTCAACACCGTACAAATTGATCTGGAACACCCTGCCATATGACATAATTACAAATTATAAATTCGATATTTTTATGGAACTTAAAAAGTTACACCCTGATATTTATTTTTGTAAACGTTCATATATCTAACTCCCTTCATTTTGTATCACTAATAAGCACACCAATGATAAGCTAGATATGAGAAGCAATAGATTTTTTATGAAATAAATTAGTGCTTCTAGTGCCTTGCTGATCGTTAGTGTGCTTTTTCATTATAAAAAGTTAAGGGGTAAGACAGGCCCGTAGCCAGGTTACTCATACGCCCCGAGAATTAAAATTTATTAAATGTATGTCTAAGACAGGCCCGTAATCAGTTTTCGGGTTCAACAACGGGTGGAAATAATAACTTCTTCTTTGGTTTAAAGTACATTGAATTTGTGCTATTGACCTAAACAACTATATTATAGTAAATCTTCGAATTCATGAAAATAGAAAACTAAAACTTAAAATTAAATTTTGAATAAAAATGTTTAAATGTAAGCAGGCCTTTAAGCAAAGTGTTTGTAATTTTATTTATTTTATGCAAAGTAAACAGTAAAAAACTGTTGTCATGAATAGGAAAATTATTTTTTTACTCCTGTTCTTGTGAGGCTTTAATTTTGTTGAAATATGCCATGCAACAGGCTATAAAAATTCCAGAATCTAGTTATCCAAACAAACTCCCAATCAGTCGCATTAAAAGCGGATTCACTTAATTAGCCAGCTAAAATGTGCCAAATGTGCGCAAATGTGTTGGCAAACATAAATTAATCTACACCAACACTTAGTGTAAACGTTAAGAAAAAATGTCAACGTCAAAGTTAACAAACAGTTTTAAGTACCTACTCGTGCTTTCAATGGCTTAATATTATCTGCTAGATGCAGTCAACAAATGACATTAAAAAGTGAGTAGCAACACTCAACATGATGTTGCGACATGGTGCGATGTGTTTATTTGACATACAAGGACTAAGTTAAGCATAAAAGATAAAATATGCAAAAACCAGCCCAAAGGAAGTGTTTGCATAGTAAGAGAGTGGGTGAGGGAGTGAAAAGTGATGGAGTGAGTTTTGGAGTGATGAGTGGCGGTGTCAATGAGTGCTTGAGTTGGCTGGCAGGTTTGACATTTTACGGCATACATAAACATAAACACACACACATACTTTGGCCACTTTGTAACGCATACATGCTGGTGTCTGCTGTTGAGCATTGCTTACATAATTTTCAAAATTTCCCTAGTGGGCATTTAAAGTGCCGCCACTGATCTTTTAATGAGAGCGTTAAAATGTTAAATGGCTGAATACAGCTGGGAATGTGTTTTAGGGTATTAAAGTGGATTCTTTTGCGCACTGAATAAAATTAAAAAACAATTAAATCTTATATCATATAAAGACATTCTTTCAATAAGCACTGTCTAAATATTTAAGAATTGAGATTATAAAATTATAAGCTTTAAAAAAATACAGTCAAGCTAAAAAAAAAACACTCAATATTTAGCAATAAATGCCAATAAAAACTCAAAAACACAGCAAGTGACAAATTGAATGCAGCAAAAGCAACCAACTGTGATTTAAGCTTTGTGGAATAAAGCAATAACAAAAAAAGGCATAAAATATTTTAGAAAAAAAAACACAAATCAACAGTCTGAAAAATGAAAACGCTCATAAATGAAATTTATAACATCAAATAGAAAACATATATTTTTAATCTATTTCCACTCTGAATATATGTTTGATATGTTTGAATATGAGCTTGTGTGAGTAGCGTCTAAAAACTGCACGACATGCCAAAAACAGCCCAGACAACAACAGCGCACAAAATCTATATATAAACATACCAGGCCAGTAGTCCAGGGGGCCTTTGGGGCTACAAGCCCCCATTGGGCCCAATGACTTAAATAAATTAATATAAATAAGAATATACGTATAGGAAAGGCTTGCAGGTTGCCAACACTGCTGTATGTTGACAACCTAGCAGTGTCGTAACCTAAACTTCGACTGACTTCAACGTCCAAAGAATAGTTGTCACCTTTAATATACTTACATATACGAGGGGTGCCTTTTATATTTCGGGATTAGAGAACAAAAACAAATATTAATCATCGAAAATCACTTTATTGTTTTTCAAAATATTCTCCATAAGATCTATACACTTTTGCATGCGTTTGAACCAATTGTCGAAGCACTTTTGCCACTCTGATTGATGTATCTCCAAAACATGCATTCTGAATGCCGCAACCGCTTCTTCGGGCGTCGAAAATCGTTGTCCACGCAGTTTATTCTTCACGGTTGGGAATAAAAAGAAGTCATTCGGTGCCAAGTCAGGACTATACGGCGGATGACCCATCAAATCGATGTTTTGGGTGCTCAAAAATGCAGTTGTTTGAGCCGATGTGTGAGAGCTCGCATTGTCGTGGTGAAGACTGATCCGTCTTCGGCGGTTGGTTTTCCTGATTTCTTGGAAGACAACTGGCAAACAAATGATTGTGTACCACTCAGAGTTGACTGTTCTGCGTTGTTCTAGTGGTACGGTTGCGACATGTCCATATTTTCCGAAAAAACAGGCGACCATTTGCTTGGAAGTGCTTCGTGCGCGAACAACTTTTGTTGGATTTGGCTAATCTTGAAACACCCATACAGTCGACTGCTGTTTACTTTCGGGCTCATACGCGTAAATCCACGATTCATCACCTGTCACGATGTCATAGACGTGTTTCGAAGCACCGCGATCGTATTTTTTGAGCATTTCCTTCGACCAATCGACACGAGCCTTTTTTTGAGCGATTGACAAATTGTGTGGGATCCAACGCGAACAAATTTTTTTGACAGTCAAATGTTTATGCAATATTGAATGTATGCTGGTCCCACTTATGCCTAAGGTTGCCTCAATCTCACGATAGGTAACATGACGATCTTGCAATATCAGTTCGCGCACAGCATCAATGGTTTTCGGAACAACAGCTGATTTCGGACGACCTTCACGAAATTCGTCTTGGAGTGAACTACGACCACGATTGAATTCACCATACCATCGATAAACACTGGTCCTTGATGGAGCTTCATCGCCAAAAATTGAATTAAGTTCATCCATGCACTGTTGCTGTGCTAATTCACGTCGAAAGTTGTAAAAAATAATCGCACGAAAATGTTCACGATTTAATTCCATTTTTAGACCGAGATGAATCTTTTAAGTTACTATAAACAACACAAATAGCGCTCGTATGTCAAAACGTTCTGAGTACGTATAAGCCAACAAATGTCAAACTTTGCGATAGAGCTTTCAGTTAACAGATTGCAACACCAGGGTTGCCAAATTCCGAAATATAAAAGGCACCCTACGTATTATGCACCAGTCCTGTGCTTGGTTGTGACAAATTTTGATGTGTTGGTTTTTCATAAAATGGAAATCCAAGCAAAGTTTCAAAAATAGCATGAATTGGCAATGTTGTATTATATTAATTCCAAAATGGTAATTTTCAATACTTTTCAAGGGGAGGCAACCTGCAAGCTAAAATTTCAAAAGTCGATTTTAGATATTTTTTAAAAAATTGCTGTACAATTTTTATATTTTGAGAATCCAAATAATTTCTAGCTATGGAGTGTGGTTTTTTCTTCTTCTTACCAACGTATGCAGCAAATCAACAATAAGTTGATTTTATGACGAGCTGTGATCAAAAAAGCTATGTGGTGGCAACCGGTAAGGTGGCAACCTGCAATCAGATGCAACAAAAACAAAGAAAATAATGTCATCGAGCGAAATAACAGAAATAACCACTGAAAATAATCTTAAAAAATGTAAAACGGCAAAACATTAAGTGCTGAAATCCAAGCATTAAGTATAAGTATAAGTATTAAATACTTTTAGCTTCTTCCATATGATTATACATAAAGCATTTTTGAGCTGCAACAATAATTTAATCTAATCTAATCTAATCTAATCTAATCTAATCTAATCTAATCTTATCTAATCTAATCTAAACTAATCTAATCTAATCTAATCTATTCTAATCTAATCTAATCTAATCTAATCTAATCTAATCTAATCTAATCTTATCTAATCTAATCTAATCTAATCTAATCTAATCTAATCTAATCTAATCTAATCTAATCTAATCTAATCTAATCTAATCTAATCTAATCTAATCTAATCTTATCTATTCTAATCTAATCTAATCTAATCTAATCTAATCTAATCTAATCTAATCTAATCTAATCTAATCTAATCTAATCTAATCGAATCTAATCTAATCTAATCTAATCTAATCTAATCTAATCTAATCTAATCTAATCTAATCTAATCTAATCTAATCTAATTTAATAGAATCTATTGTATTCTAATTCTCTAATTCTATTCTAATTCTATTCTATTCTATTCTATTCTATTCTAATCTAACCTTATCTTATCTTATCTTATCTTATCTTATCTTATTTTATCTTATCTTATCTTATCTTATCTTATCTTATCTTATCTTATCTTATCTTATCTTATCTTATCTTATCTTACTTATTTTATCTTATCTTTCTATCTTATCTTATCTTATCTTATCTTATCTTATCTTACTATCTTATCTTATCTTATCTTATCTTATCTTATCTTATCTTATCTTATCTTATCTTATCTTATCTTATCTTATCTTATCTTATCTTATCTTATCTTATCTTATCTTATCTTATCTTATCTATCTTATATTATCTTATCTTATCTTATCTTATCTTATCTTATCTTATCTTATCTTATCTTATCTTATCTTATCTTATCTTATCTTATCTTATCTTATCTTATCTTATCTTATCTTATCTTATCTTATCTTATCTTATCTTATCTTATCTTATCTTATCTTATCTTATCTTATCTTATCTTATCTTATCTTATCTTTTCTTACCTTATCTTATCTTATCTTATCTTATCTTATCTTATCTTACCTTATCTTATTTATATTATCTTATCTTATCTTATCTTATCTTATCTTATCTTATCTTATCTTATCTTATCTTATCTTATCTTATCTTATCTTATCTTATCTTATCTTATCTTATCTTATCTTATCTTATCTTATCTTATCTTATCTTATCTTATCTTATCTTATCTTATCTTATCTTATCTTATCTTATCTTATCTTATCTTATCTTATCTTAGCTTATCTTATCTTATCTTATCTTATCTTATCTTATCTTATCTTATCTTATCTTATCTTATCTTATCTTATCTTATCTTATCTTATCTTATCTTATCTTATCTTATCTTATCTTATCTTATCTTATCTTATCTTATCTTATCTTATCTTATCTTGTCTTGTCTTATCTTATCTTATCTTATCTTATCTTTATCTTATCTTATCTTATCTTATCTTATCTTATCTTATCTTATCTTATCTTATCTTATCTTATCTTATCTTATCTTATCTTATCTTATCTTATCTTATCTTATCTTATTTTATCTTATCTTATCTTATCTTATCTTATCTTATCTTATCTTATCTTATCTTATCTTGTCTTGTCTTATCTTATCTTATCTTATCTTATCTTATCTTATCTTATCTTATCTTATCTTATCTTATCTTATCTTATCTTATCTTATCTTATCTTATCTTATCTTATCTTATCTTATCTTATCTTATCTTATCTTATCTTATCTTATCTTATCTTATTTTATCTTATCTTATCTTATCTTATCTTATCTTATCTTATCTTATCTTATCTTATCTTATCTTATCTTATCTTATCTTATCTTATCTTATCTTATCTTATCTTATCTTATCTTATCTTATCTTATCTTATCTTATCTTATCTTATCTTATCTTATCTTATCTTATCTTATCTTATCTTATCTTATCTTATCTTTTCTTACCTTATCTTATCTTATCTTATCTTATCTTATCTTATCTTATCTTATCTTATCTTATCTTATCTTATCTTATCTTATATTATCTTATCTTATCTTATCTTATCTTATCTTATCTTATCTTATCTTATCTTATCTTATCTTATCTTATCTTATCTTGTCTTGTCTTATCTTATCTTATCTTATCTTATCTTATCTTATCTTATCTTATCTTATCTTATCTTATCTTATCTTATCTTATCTTATCTTATCTTATCTTATCTTGTCTTGTCTTATCTTATCTTATCTTATCTTATCTTATCTTATCTTATCTTATCTTATCTTATCTTATCTTATCTTATCTTATCTTATCTTATCTTATCTTATCTTATCTTATCTTATCTTATCTTATCTTATCTTATCTTATCTTATCTTATCTTATCTTATCTTATCTTATCTTATCTTATCTTATCTTATCTTATCTTATCTTATCTTATCTTATCTTATCTTGTCTTGTCTTATCTTATCTTATCTTATCTTATCTTATCTTATCTTATCTTATCTTATCTTATCTTATCTTATCTTATCTTATCTTATCTTATCTTATCTTATCTTATCTTATCTTATCTTATCTTATCTTATCTTATCTTATCTTATCTTATCTTATCTTATCTTATCTTATCTTATCTTATCTTATCTTATCTTATCTTATCTTATCTTATCTTATCTTATCTTATCTTATTTTATCTTATCTTATCTTATCTCATTTTATTTTATCTTATTTTATGAACTTCGTGTTCTTAAGAATATTTTAATTACATCTTAATTAAGAATATAATGAATGAAAGAAAAAAATGGTCAAATAAGATAATTTGGCAGATAATTATATACACAAAAATAAACAGTAATTTTTTTTTTTTTTTAAAAATCAACTGGTAACAAATTTAACTTTCTCTAATATTACAAACTAAAAAAAACAGATTTAAGAATTTTGGGTGAAAAACTTTCATATCCTTACTTTAAATATTAGATTTATATTTGATATCATATCAATACATTCAGTTATCAAAATACTCATTCCCCCCATGAAAAATTTTGGCTACGGTCCTGAGCCCCACACATATAAAATAATTTCAATTTTCTCCGGCTTGTTGTTTGTCGATTGTTGTGTAAATTTTTTGACATTTCTTTTTTATGCGCCTCCCCACACACATCCAGCGACATTTGGCACTTGACGCTTGACGCCTGTGTGTATGGAACATTTCCTGCTGGCTTTGCCATACAACTCTTTTCTATTGAAATGAAATCAAACAGCATCTTTTGAACTTTATTGTTTGTTTGTATGTTTAAATTTGTTGTGTTCACGCTGCCAAAACGCACAAACACTTGCACAAAACACTGTCAGTAAAATTTCAATACATTCAACGAATTTATGCGGATGTCGCTGTAATAAGTTGGCGTTATATTTTCATGTATTTCTTTATCCTTTCAAATACGCGCACGCCCCATACATAACTCTGGAGATTCTATTTCTTTTGAAAAATTTTGCAAGAAAAAGAAAAATGTTGTACTACAAAAATAAGACACATGTTGGCGCCATAGCGCCTAAAAGTGGATTTGCATTTGATAATTGAATTTTTGCACTGCGGTTTGACAATAAATTGTTTCTTTTGAAGATTTATATTATGAAAGTATCGAAAATAAATAAGTAAATCACGCAATATTGATTGAAGTAACTTTTAGAAGATTTTCAAAGTATTTATTGGAAAATTTTGGAACCGTGACATTTATTTTCTTATCGTTATTTAAAAACCTCTAAGCAATTTCAACAAATTTTCCTT
The DNA here is from genome assembly GCA_914767935.1 of Coremacera marginata. Lineage (NCBI taxonomy): Eukaryota > Metazoa > Arthropoda > Insecta > Diptera > Sciomyzidae > Coremacera > Coremacera marginata. The sequence goes on from OU612045.1 coordinate 164,371,477, forward strand.
CTTTGCTGGAACTCAAGATACTTATTTATGCTTCATATTTGTTTGAAGTTATTTTTTTATTTAGAGTTGAAAAAAAAATCTTATTTTTATTGACTTTGTAAAGGTAAAAAGAAAACAGTTTATGACTGTTGTTCAATTATATAGAACTTAGAAGAATTATATAGAACTAAAGTATATTAAAACAAGTCTGAGTTTTGTAAATTAATTTCAATCTCTTTTCATAAATTTTATGTTATGTGGTTTTATAACTCTAATAATTTTTTCAAGTATTAATTAAGAATTATATTTTATAAGGTCTATGTTGCTTTCTGAACAAAACAACCAAAAACAACAATATCCTAGTTTAGTTTAGAGTAGTAATCACACAGCAGACTGTTTCGTTTGCCGATACACCAACTCATCAGTAGCCTTGCATGATCGCAGTGATCCACAAGATTTTTTTTATTCAATATTACGAGTAAATTACTTCGAACTATATGAGCGTGGGTGCAAATTATATGAAGTAGCTTAAGACTCTTAAAATCGTAAGAATTTTGTTTTTTGACACACTTCTTTCTAAGCATTGAAGCATTGATGCACTTTATGCTACTAATGAGCAAAAAGTTATTGTACTACCATAACAAACACATGTAACACGGGGCCTCGTGGTTGCAGCGGTGGGAGTAACAAAAATTGTTCGATCTGGAAAAAAATTACTTTTTTAAATCTTAACAAAATAGTTTATCGTGTGACACGAGCTTTTTTTTTTTTAAATTTTTTTAACTTTTGGTGATGTTCCAAATTTGAAAGTGTGTTTTTTCGAAAAAAATATTGACTTTAAAAATTCATAAAAAATCGAAAAAAAAATTTAAAAAAAACCTCGAGTCATACGATAGCGAATCAAGTTTAAAAAAACTACAAAAAAAAAAATTTCGTCAAAAAATTAACCCGCTAGTGCCGCAACCAGTACGAAAAACATGGTTTCGAGATAAACGCGTTCAAAGTTTGTGAACAAAGAAAAAAAAAGGTTACCTTCAATCTGCCATGCCTGCTTCGCACTGTATGCCTTCGTTATCTTGTGTTGTGCTGTTTCTTATAGTTTTTTGCAATCGTTTAGCAATTCGGGCTTCACCCTTCACCCTTCAAGTAGGTACGAAATAACAACCACCAAAAGTCAGGTAGCAAGTAAAACAAGTATATGCCAGCTGCCGTACATAGGTAGCGCAAAAATTAAAAATGCGCTCTCACTAATCCGGCTGTAACTTTTGAACCCGTAGGAATTTATCCATAAAATTTTTTTCTTAGAATCTTAAGAATCTTAGAATCTTAATATTTACTTAAACACACAATTATTAAAAAAAAGTCGATTCAAAAAACTGCCAATGCCATGTAACCCCTTAAACATAAGATCTTTTTTGCGGTAAACAGTTTAATTTCACCATTTCAACATGGCTTCTTTCCTTGTCGCTTGACAGTTACTAACCTTGCCTGCTTTTCTGAATATTGTAACTCTGCCTTCCACACTGGGTATCAAGTTGATATGGTGTACACAGATTTTCTAAGGCTTTTGATAAAGCACATATGATACTTCATTTTTTTTGTTCAATTTTAAAATCTGAAAACAAGGTGCGCGTGGGCAGGACAGACATATTTTGTAAGAAAAGAATAATAGTAGTAACTTTTTCATATCTGGTGTTTTTAAGAGAAGCTGAATTTAATAAATTAATTTTAGCTTTCAATTAATTCAGCATTCAATTGTCTTAAATAGTTTTGTTTACTCTAAAAATGTCAAATTAATTATTAACAGCAAAATAGTCTACAGTAAATATTTGATCGAAACTTAACGACGAACGTATAGAAAGAAACGGCAAAGAAAATGCATTGAAAATACAGTCCGTCACACATTCTTTTTTCCAATTCGTACTATATCCGTATTTGAACTGCTCTAGCTTAATTTTCAATGACAAAATAATGAGCAATTCAATGATGTATCATACAGGCTTAAGGTGTCTCATTCGTTATTGTTAAAGCCTGTATGATACTTCATTAAATTGCTAATTTTTTTGTCATTGAAAATGTCTATGTCTATCTCCCATACAAAGGGATTTGATTCTAATTGTAAAATCTCTTAAAATTTGACAAAAATTAAGTTTATTGACTTGAAATATAGCATACAAGCACTGATCCCTAATATGAACTCTGAAAATGAAATTTGTCCAAATCGAATGAAAAATCACGTATACCTCCCATGCAAAGTGACATCATCAAACCCTTAAAATCTTCTAGCATTCCACAAAAGTGAATTTACTGATTCGAAGATTAGCATATAAGCCCTGCATGAGTATTCTTTTTCGTCTCTCTGAATAATTCTCTTGCTATAGAATAAAACATTTCCTCTATACCTTTTCTGCTTTACTCATACCTGCTCATATAGTCTCTTTGTTTTATTCAGATATAAGAAACGAAGAGAATAAGAACACGATGCTTTACTAACACCAGCAGCTAGCAAATAAAGCAATAAAAAATATCAGAAATATAAATGTTCATACCCTGAATATTTAGCGAATATTTTTTTATTCGTTCGTTCGTAGAAAATAGATATTTTTGTATTGGGACCCAAAGAAGGGTGGTAGATAGAGGGTAGGTGTGTTCGGGAGAAATATTGAAGGGCAAAAAATAATAGGATCAACTCATATATTTGATCCCTCTAGGAGTTCAGCTACCGCCGATATAAACTATTTTCGACAGCTTTTGTGTTTTTTGCATTGGGACCCAAAGAAGGGTGGCAGATAGGGGATAGGTGTGTTGGAAACAATTGTTGAAGAGCAAAAAATAATAGGATCAACTCATATATTTGACCCCTGTAGGATTTCAGCTACGGCTGATATAAACTATTTTTGCCAGTGTTTGCGTTTTTTGTATCGAATTTTTGAATAAAGCAACAAAAAATAACACAAATATGCATTAAGAATAACAAAAAGCTTATGGCGGGGAAAAACCAACATATTAACTCTTATTAAGGTCACTGCAGCAGATACCTGAGTATTTGTGTAGTTAATTAAGTGCTCAGAGAAAAAACTGAAACAACGCGTAGATCGCAAGCTCACCTCAGTGCAAGAGTGTATGAAAAGAGAACAGAGAACAAATAAAAAGCTATTCTCTTGCGCTACACGACCTGTTGCTGCACGACCTGTTTACATTTATTCGCTTGCAGCTTGGCTTGCAGTGACTGCTACAGCAGATATTCAGGGTATATTCACTTGATGAATACATTCATGCAGGGCTCTAATATTTAATATAAACTCTAACTATATATATATATATCTATATAACGAAAATATTTGTGCAGATTTTACATAAACGTTAATAGTTGACTAAAGACTTCAAATATACTTAAATGCTAGATTTTAACTTCGAAGATCATTTCTTACAAGTAATAACACTTTGCTCGTGATTTTTTTGTCTTAGTCGCGGAGTTTTTGGGCAACATTTTGATGATAGTACCGGAATGGACATTCCTAATGTAACAGACCGGCAGGATCAGTACATCACATACATCGTTGTCCTTTGTTGACTTTTTAGACTCCAAAAATGTTATCTTAAATTTTCTATAAAATTGTAAAAGTAAATAAATATGTAATAATTTGTATTGAAGGTATATTTTTTATTCGTTATAAAAGAAGTTATTTTCGAATCTTAAGTGCAACTTTTTAAAGAAGAATATTTTACATTTTTTACAAAAATTGATTCCATAATCAGGAAGATACAAACTATATCGTTTTCTGATAAATATTTAAATATTGTTTCATGACTTTAAAGTTTGTAGGCATAAGTAAGTACTCCTTAAAATGTTAATCATAATTAGCTTATGGAACCAGAGAAATGGTAGATCACATAACTAATAAGAGGTGGACAAGAAACTTAGATGGATTTATGAAAATGAAAATAATTTCTTTAATTCTTAAATCAGGCCCAGAGAAGCATACATTTTATATAATTTTTGTTTTATTAATTTTTCTTTTATTCTTGTACTAGTGTTCAAGATTAAAAAAAAATTGTTTACTGTGTAATACAACAACTTCAACTAAATGCAATGCTTAAACTTTAAGTCAACATAAGGCATTTCAACCCAAAGAATAGTAAATGATAACATATCGAGAAGTCTTCGATATTTATTTAAAATTCAATGCATATTTTGATGTTTTAACTTGGCCAAACAAGCTGCACTGAAGTGATTTTAACAACTTGCAATAGCAAATAGTTTGTTATTTTTTCGTATCCTTCTCTCAAACCTACAAGACGTGATTTTCTTCTGCCAGACTTCATAGTATTTTATTTTATCACAAAAATAAGTTGTTGAAGTGATACTCGCTCGTATCATCAGCAGCATTTATACTATAACATTGATGACAATGTGACGACAAGATGTGGTGCAATGGCAACTACAAGAATAACATGTAAAATCATGTTGCTGCCAACAGCAAGCAGCAACATGCAACTAGCTACAACAAACCGCAACATTGCAGCAATTTTGTGAAATAAGTTTAAAATTCAAATCAGTCGAATCGATGTCACGTAGCGACAACATTTTCCATTGCCTGTCACTGAGTTCACTTCACTGCTGAATGTAGGGCGCAAGTGGGGTGGGAGGGGGGGGGGAAATGGGGGTAGAGGTAGGCACTGACATGCATGGCACATTCTGTGGTATTGTTTGGCTGTTAACAGTTATGCACAAACTTTTCATTTCGCATTGCAAAGATTTTATTTCGTATAGAAGGCAGAAAACTTGGCATTCACTTATTTACAACAGATTGGGTAGATTTGTGCAACATTTGTTTGGATGCAACAGCGGTTTAAGAGAGCGGAATCTTGTGATACGTATTGACATTTTTTAAATTGATTTTTGAAAAGCTGATGAAACTATTGTTTTTTTTTATTAACGAATGATATCAAAAAGATCGATATCGAATCTAAAATCTGATGTCTCTTATATACATATATCGGCGATTCCATATCAAAGCGGACGCTTTAGTCCAAAAATGGACTTTAACGTTTCGATTTTTTTTTCAAATTTTGAACGTCGATAGTACTTAAAAAATAGATATATCTTATGCAAAAAAGACCATATAAGTTTTGTGCAGGTCCTTGTTTACGAATACGGGTTTTGTAAATCACCTAACATTATAATATGACTTTCTTTTCGAAAACGATTTCGCTCAAAATTTTAATAAGAAAAAATTTTAAAATATTTAATTTTTATGGACAAGTGATTGGGGTTTTTCCTTAAATTTTCTGGAAACTTGACATTTCTAGGAATGTTCTTAACTTTTTCGAGTTTGAATACACGAAATCGTTTTCGAAAAAAGTCATATATTGACTTTTGGCCTATTACGATTTTACGAAACCTGAACTAAGCTTCGCATGAGGCCAAAATCTTTGCCACAAGCTTGAGTCCAATAGAAATATTAGATAGCTAGAAAAAAAAAAAATTTAAACCATACAATCCTTTTGTTTGTCCTCTTCAGGAGAAATGCCCTTACATGCATGTACTATATTCTTGATTCTTCAATTCTTCATTTTTAATTTTAATTTACTTTAATAATCTTGCAGTTTTACAGTTGTAAAATTTTTATATACATTTTTTTAGTGTAAAAAATTTTAATATTTATTTAGAAATAAATAAATTTTGTACTATATTGTTCTTTTTTATTAATTTTGTTTTAAGCATATATATTTATATAAGTGAAGTTTTGTGGGTAAAGTTTAGGGCCGGATCAAGGCAAATTTTGCTTGCAGGCGAACTTGCTTTTGGCGCCCCGTCCCTTCACCGTCCCCCTTAACGCATAATTTAAAATTCTGATACATAAGTATTTATCGATAGTACATTTTAATTTTAGTACTTCTAGATAGGGCGATAAAAATTAAAAGTTCCTTATTTAAATCTTGGCTGTCAATGTCACGCTCGTTTTCATGAATGAAAACGCTCGTTGCTACGAAGATTTTTCTTCTCGCAGTTCGCCAAATAGTGGATGTCATACAAAAAACCAAAATTTTGACTGTGATCCCCCAGTTGTTCGAATCTTTCTTCCAGGGATTCCATCGCGATGTCCAAAACGACGTAAAAGAAACTCACCTTGAAAGATGTTGTTCCTGATGCAACAGGTTCATCCCTACCTTCGTAATCAAATTGCTTCTATTGTTTCTTGAACGAAGAGTTGTTTCATTCTCGAATTCTGGATTAGAACCAAGTTGACCTGTTAATTCTTTCCCATCAGTCAAAATTCTCTTGAGACCCTCTTTTGATCTGAACACTTGCAACAAAACTTTTGACGCTTTTCATAGGTTCCATAGCACTTTTCAAATCAACTGATATTCTTGCAGCAAGTGGATACACGGTACCAAGACCAGGAAGTCAGTCGACTGTATTAATTTTAGAATTTAAACATAAAATAGCAATAGATCAATACTGATTGATTTTATTGTATTTTTGCATGTTGGTTTTAATATTTTTATGACACACACTTCACATTTGCAATACTTACGTTATTTAAATGAAATGCTACAACTCGCGCGGATCACAGTCGAACGCACGACTATAGCTTAAAATGCTATACTCGTATCGTATGACGTATAGCAAATACATTAGAAACGTGCGTATAAAATAAACAACACACGATCGCACTGTTAAGGCGCTCGCTCGTTAAGACTATCCGATTCCGCAATTATGTTTTACGAGAATTGATGCTTGTGTTGTTTACTACAGCGTCAGATAGATGGACACATTCCAAGATCATCATAGATTGAATAAAATTTTGTAATAAAATCACACGAACGTACAAATGAAAAACCGAGAACAAATGACTGCTCATACATCAGATGTAACCACGAATTCAGCACAGATTCATGGAAACGACAATGAGGCGCACTCGAATGTTAATATATCTGAAAAGGGACGCTGACGCTGTAGTAAAAAAAAGAGATAATTCTTTACTAGAGCCCTGCATGAGTATGCTTTTTCGCCTCCCTGAATATATTCGCTTGCTATAGAATAAAAAATGTCCTCTATCCCTTTTCTGCTTTGCTCATACTGGATCTTACACTCTCTTTGTTTTATTCAGATATAAGAAACGAAGAGAATAAGAGCACGATGTTTTACTAACAACAGCAGGTAGCAAATAAAGCAATTAAAAATAACACATTTTTTGTTCTTCGTTCGTTTGTAGAACGAAAATAATGTTTTTTGTATTGGGACCCAAAGAAGGGTTGATAGGGGGTAGGTGTGTTAGGGAGAAATGTTGAGGAGCAAAAAATAATCGAACCAACTCATATATTTGACCCCTCTAGGAGTTCAGCTACGGCCGATATAAACTATTTTCGACAGCTTTTGTGTTTATTGTATGGGGAGCCATAGAAGGGTGGTAAATAGGGGGTAGGTGTGTTGGGGAGAAATGTTGAGGGGCAAAAAATAATAGGACCAACTCATATATTTGACCCCTCTAGGAGTTCAGCTACGGCCGATATAAACTATTTTCGACAATTTTAGTGTTTTTTGTATCGAAGGTAGCGAATAAGCCAACAAAAAATAACACAAATATGCATTAAGAATAACATAAAGCTTATTGCGGGGAAAAACCAACATACCTGATTCTTATTCAGGTCACTGCAGCAGATTCCTGAGTATTCGTGTAGTTTATTAAGTACCCAGAGAAATAACTGAAACAGCGCGTAGATCGCAAGCTTACCTCAGTGCAAAAGTGTATGAAAAGAGAACAGAGAACAAATAAAAAGCTATTCTCTTGCGCTACACGGCCTGTTGCTACACGATCTGTTGTTTACATTTATTCGCTTGCTACCTTGCTTGCAGTGACTGCTACAGCAGAGAATCAGGGTATATTCACGTGATGAATATATTCATACAGGGCTCTATTCTTTACGTGTCGTACACTATTGCCCCGGCTTATACTAGTCAAGAATTGACGATCAAGTCTTGTGTTTGATGGTGCGGGAATCGTAACAAAAAAGAAAGAATAAAATTAACCATACCCGTCAATTCTTGGGCAATTCGATTTGTGTTCGTTCGTTCTCCCGTTATTTTCAATTTTATTATGGCATCATCAGTGCAAACTTGAGAAGGAAAAGGGAGGAGGAGTGAAGAAAACAATTGACCGTCAACTCTTGACGAGTGTAAATTGAATCGTCAAGCTTAAAAGGGAATATGCAAAACTTGAACGTCAATTCTTGACGAGTATAAACCGGGCCATTCTACGATAATTCGGTGGTGAAGAATTTAATACATAATGTACTATTTCAATTTTGCCGCCCTTTCAATTTTTTCGCTCGCTCCATTTTTAACTCTTAATTTTTTCGCTCTTCTCATTTTTTTCTTGTAATTTTTGCCCTTAAGTAGATACTTACTTAATTTTTTGGTTCTTAATTTTTTCGCCACTCGAAATTTGGCGCTCTAGGCGACCGCCTGCTTCGCCTGTGCTTTAATGCGGCCCTGGTAAAGTTTGTATTTTTTGTGTTATACTACGTTCACACTGAGAGCTAAATGCGCATTTACGAAATCTAATGTATATATTTGTCTCTGTTATTTCTAGAAGGAGCATACGTATCTTTAAGCCTGTATGATACTTCATTAAATTGATCATTGAAAATTATAACTAGAGCAGTAAATAGCACGAACGCATGGATTCAATTGGTGTGAGTGAGTACGCATATGGTACGAATTAGAGAAAAATTTGTAGGACGGACTGTATTTTCTTTGTATTCTCATTGCCGTTTCTTTCAATTCGTTCTTCGTTAAGTTTCGATCAAATATTTACTGTGCTGTTAATAATTAATTTAACATTTTCAGAGTAAACAAAACTATTTAAGATAAATGTATGCTGAATTGGAAGTGATGTGTGTAGCTATTATTAATTAATTAAATGCAGCTGCTCTTAAAAACACCAGATATAAAAAAGTAGCAGTGTTTATCCTTTTCTTACAAAATATGTCTGTCACGCGCCACTTGTTTTCAGATTTTAAAATTGGACAAAAAAAATGAAGTATCATACGGGCATTAATACATATTCTAAATTGATAATGCACATTTAAAGAAATGCGCATTTAGCTCTCAGTGTAAACGTAGTATTTATTTTCGCAATAATAGTTTTTAAAAGACAATAAAATATTGTCAATTTAGACATTTTCTCAAAATATAAAAACTAAAATTTTTTTTCTCTAAAATAATCAGATAGATAAGGTCAATGAGCCCTTATTTCATTATTAATTTATTTTATGTATTTATCAAAAGGTCACCCATGTAATATTCTGCTTACAAACCTAAAACATTCCATTGCGTCATGTAATTCTATAATAATTGCTCTTCATCAAAAACAACACAAATTTTTTATCAAATCAGTCTATTTTGCAAAATTTTCTCTATATTGAATTTTATCTTACATTCTGCTGATCAATAAAAAAAAGTCTCAAAGTACCTACTAAAACTACAGTCGTTACCAACTGTTCTGGTGTTAAAAATAAAATTTAGTCAGCAAAAAAAAAAAACTAAAATACTCTTGAGGCTTTTAAGAAAGTGCAAGTAACAGCCGAAAACATTTTCCGCTGCATCTTATGACAAACTTTTTTAGCTGTTATAAAATTTTACGAGTGCAGCAATTTGTTCAGTTTTTGCTATTGATATTAAATAACACTATTTTTTCACTATTTTTCTGCCAACAACAGCGTTAAAGTGTTGAAGTTAAGTGTAATAAAAGAATAAAAAAACAACATTTTCACGCATTTATGTCGAAACACACTGTGCTGCACGTTTTCTACGCAACTTTCCACTGAAAAGAGTTATTTAATTTTTTGCTGACCCGTTAGGTACAAAATTCAAAGGTATATCTGCTTTTAGTTTAATAAAAATATTTTTGTTAAACTTAGCACGATTTTAATGTCAAAGTAATTGGACTAGTAAAGTTAGATGAAATAAAATTTAAATTTATCAAAACTTTAGCTGGAATTTTTTTCAAATCTAACAAAAGAGTTAGAGATTAGAGAGTTAGAGTTAGAAAACCGAAATTATGAATTTACGAAAATAATTTTTCAAAATGCATTTATCTGTTCACTCTGCTTTAATAATTGTGCTTTAAGGGGATGGTACTGATTTAAAAAAATTTTGGGACATTTTTTTAATATTTTTTTTCTGAATGTACAACATTTCAAGAGTATTTTGTTAAAATTTCAAGTTAATCGTGCCAAAACTAACAAAGATACAGCGTTTAAAGTGAGCGACCCTCATTCTCGATTTTTATACATACATTCTTGGCAACGTTGATTTATCATAAGGATTTGCAGCTGCGCGATTCACTTACCTGAAATCTGCTTCAAGTTCTTTTGCCAATCTACGAAGATTTGAGCAAGGACGCACTTTTGCAACGGTGTCTTGGAGGTTTCACGCAGAATAACAACGAGAGTTTCAATCAACTTTTTGGAAAATCTCTCCAAAATCAGTTGGTGGTTCTACAATCATTGTTGAAATTGCAGCAAATGTTGCAGCATGTACTTGCTTTATTGTCCTTTTTAGATGAAATGGGCAGCTCTACAGGCCCAAGTGTTCACCAATGAGCGCGCGCATTTGACCAATTACGAATAACCATAGCAAGTACAAGTAAAGAGGGTAGAATGCAACGCAAGAGTAAAAAAATGCATTGGACATCCTGAATGACAGCGTTTTAATGTACGGAGCTGGCATTGATGATTCTGCGTAAGAATAAAAAAATTATACCCTTTATTAATTTTTTATTTTAGATTTTCGATCGAAAAAAGATCTTTAAATCGATTTTCTGGAAAACAACATTTTTGAAGTCGGTTAACACAATGCCGCAAAATCTACTTGACCGATCATTTTGAAATTTTCTTACACTATTTCTACGCATAAATCAACAGATAATGCCGAAGCGTTTCTTTTCTTTTTCGTATTTTAAAAAAATAAAATAACATCAATTTTTAGGAGAAAATCGCGTTTTTGACTTCAAAACGCTACAGAAAAAAAACATTTAAAAAAAAAAAACTCATCGGAATTACCTCGGGAAACATATTACCTTTTAAAATAATTTTAAATTTTTTTTCAGAAGATACGCTAACATAAAATCGTGTTCACCGCGAAACAACTTTTATTCGAGGATTTATATATCGATCATTTTTAATTTTTTTTTCCAAATATACTTAAGAAGTCAAACTATAACATGTATATGAAATAAATACACCAACATTATTCATGTCTCTACATCCCCTAAAAGAACTGACCTTTTGTTTTTTACGATTTTTATTCAATTAGAATATTCAACTTAACGCGAACAAAATACCCAATTGCTGAACGGAAGAGATTAGAAGGAAACACTTCAAATAGAATATGTTCTGTAAATTAAAAGAAAATTTGTAAGACTGCACTAAGTTTATGAAATAAATTTTAAAAATTCCACTTCATGACATAAAATCTTTTAATCAACAAGCAACGTGATTTCAAACTTGTTACGATAAAATGTAGGGAGTCCAATCCCGGAAGGTTTTTTTTCCTTTCCAGGACTATCAGGATTGAAAATCTGAATCCCGGGATCTATCTACTATGTCGGGATCGAAAAATTTAAAAAATAAATAATTCAAAAAATTTTTAACAAAATTTTCTGCAATTCATTTATAAAAGAAGCATAAAATTATTGACCACCAAAGCTTTAAAAAACTATTTTATGAATTACAACAGAGTTTGTGGCATGATACTACTATAAAAATGGTCAACATTTTTTAATTGCGAACTCCGTTTTAATTTTTTATCGAGTTGAAAGCAAATGAAAGTTAAAAAGGATTTTTTCAAAAGTAATTTTCTTATTATTTTTAAAGTAATTCAATGCGTCAAACGCTGATCAATGCGTCTAATGTTTCATCAGAAAGGTTTGTATCATAAATATGCGACCCGCTGATGAGAAGCACAGTTCTGATTCTATACAAGTTGGGGAAATAGTTGTTAGAAACTCGTAAGCAAACTGTAAATTTCGACCATGATTGCCTTCACCACAAAACAGGTTAATTTCCTGAGTCAGAATATTTTTGACAATTTAGGTGAACTGGAGTTGCAGGTTCTTCTAAAACTTTGAAACACTCATCGTCTTTACAATCGTCAGATAATTTTTCTCCGGAAAGAGCCTTTTTTTACTTTTAAGCCTCAATAAAGGTTTTTCTAATTCTATTTTAAAAGTGGTAATGTTGCAGCTGTACGGCACATCGAATTCGGTTCACTTCAATTCACCGTTGTAAGGAAGTTCAGTACGACAAGATATATTGTTTTGCGTTGCTTGATTCTTTTTAGCAATGAATCTTTAAGGGGTTAGATCCAAAAAGAATTTATGTTACTAACTCATGTCATATAAGCTGCAAATTTATTTCTTTTTTGTTATTTGAAAAAACCGGGATCCCGAAAAGAAAATCCTGGAATTTAAAGGGACTTAAAGCGTACGGGATCCCGGGATACCGACTTTCATTGACATCCGTAATAAAATGGTTTACCCTTGTACGGAAGGTAAAAAAACAACATTCCGTATAAGAGCAAATCATTTTATCTTAAAAATACACTTCAAAAACAAAGAGAATGAAGGAAATATTTGCAGATATTTTCACAGAAGAACATTTATTTACTACTCAAATCAGTTTTTAATATTTTGAAATTCTTACATTTTATATTTTGAAATTCTTACATTAAATCTGGATCACGGATATTATGCCCGAAAAATTTGGAAATAAAGCCCGAAAAACTGCTGAAAATTTTTGGCTTAATTTCCATTTTTTTTTTTACTGTATTTCCAAACCAATTTATAAGATTGTAATTTCCTTCTTTCAGGCTCAATTGCCATTTGAAATTCGTGTAAATTTTTGGGGCATAATTTTTGGAAGCCATGCTACACGACTTGCAAGCGCAATTAAATTGAAAAAACTTTCTGTGTCATGTGGGAATTGAACCAGGGTTCTCTGGCGTATACACTCTACCCACTACGCCACGGCCACCACATAAAGTCCATATATAGAAAGGATAAAATTTAGCGAAATCTGTCGCAATTGTTTTGTGCAATTAAATTTAGAATCTAATAGAATAATAGAATAATTAGAATTCCGTCCTTTTTTTTTTAACCTAATCTAAGTCGATACGGCTCATTTTAAACGTAACATTTTTTCCAATTGAGTAATTAAGTAATTATATAATTGGGTAATTAAAAAACAAATTAAAAATATTGTCCTCTCCTTGCCCCAATCATTTCATTATTATCTTTAGCCAATACCTTCCATTTTGACTAACACAAAAACGTTTGCGAAACATTTACTAAAAATTAACTAAAAAGAAAAACTCCACTTGTGAAACAATGTAGGTGATTTGATCTTCATGGTAAATAAATTAATGAATAAATTGCTTAAATAAACAAAATTTAAATGTTTCATTAAGATAATACCATAAAATAATATGTTTTTAATAACTTAAAATTTTTTGTTCAGGCTGGACCTTTTGGTGGAAATGCCCATATATACTTTTGAATGTGCTTCAATTAATTAAATTTTTATAATTTTTTTTCAAATGATTCAGTAATCACCCCATTCTGCATGTTTTTATATGCAAATTTCACACAATATTCCTAAAATGTGATTTCATTATATCCCCTGTTAATAAATAAATGTATTAAAACAATTCATAGAAATATAATGTTTTTTGGTCAAATTAACTTTAGGCTCCCCTTAAACTGCCAAAAAGTATGCTTTGAAATTTTTTACTGCCGAGTACGGCGAATTTATTTTGTTGTTTGTTGTTATTGAAACTTTTCGTTACATCCGTATTATTCTTCCTCTAATTCACTGTGCTGTTTAATATACGGCTTAAGAATTTTCACTTTGATTTGTTTTTGTTTGGCTGTGTACACAGTGCAACACGAAAAAAAAAATAACCATATACGGACACCACTCGTGATAAAAGACAAAAAAAAAAATACGCCTGTCTCGCAGTTTCGCCCAAAGTCCTCCAGGTTTTTTTTTTGGGCCCCCAAAGAAGTGAGGCCTTGGTGTCATTTTTGGAAAAAAGTGATAATTTTCTCAAGCTCATATCTTGCAAACCGGTTGGAATTTTGATTTACTCTTTGAGCCAAAGTTGTAGCTCTTGTCATAAAGAACAAAAACTGTTAACATATAAAATAAAAAACTTCATCTTCAAGGTCAAAATAGCAAAACATTTTAAAAAATGAGCGAAAAATGGCCCAAAAAGCGTTTGTTTTATTTTCCGCTTTTACGAACAAATTTACTTTATGAAAAATGCGCCAATTTTCTTTGGCCTGGTAAGACTTACGACGCTGATTAATACCACAAAGTTTTTATAAGGAGGCCGATCCAACTTCTTGAGATATAGGCCTTTATAGCTTGAGTATATAATCGCTTATATCTCACCCATTTCTTATCCGATCTGTTTGAGATGGGCATCATTCAGAAGAAAACTTTGAAAACGCTATAAATCTGTATATAAATATGTTAATTTTTATTAACTCTTTGGGGCAAATTAAAAAAAAAAAGATATTTTAACCTCACTTTTTTAATAAAAATCTGGTTTTCTCAAAAAACAGCCCTAGTAAACTTATTTCTTCCTAGACTCAGTAAAAGACAACACTTCAAGTTTTTTTTCAAGGTATAATACTCCGCATTAACCCTTCTTAGACCGGAGATAGTGAGGTTTTTCTAACAAAAGTACTTTCTGGGAGCCAAAATTTCGCTTAAAAACAATTGAAGTGTAAGAAAATAAGCGATTTCTTAAACAAAAAATGTTGATTTCAAAATTTTGAACGTAAATAATTGTCAGTCAGGAGGCCGAGTGTGTGAGTGCACTGTACCTTCACTGATAGTAAGTGCATTCTAATAAAAATTCTCAAGCTGGTGGGTGAGTTCCCGTGCCCAAACTATCAAACAACTACCTGGAAGCAAACATCTGCATTGAATTCATATTAAAACAACCCAAAATATAAAAAAAATACCTGGAAACACATTGTAGCTTTTGTCATATAGATGAAATTGTGAACATATAAAATCAAAAAAACTTGTATCAAAAAACTACCTGGAAGCAAACATCTGCATTGAATTCACATTGTAGCTCTTGTCATGAAATATGCCAAATGAAATATGCAAAAATGAAATATGCCTGGCCAGAACCATGTGTTTGTCCAAGGGTTAACAACGTTTAGGTAGCGCTTAGGTATCAAAATACAAGATCACCCTGTATGATGTTAATGAAGTATCTGAAGAAGAAAAAGCTGATGATGGAGGGCAGTCTGGAAGTAACGTGCCTGTGGACAGAGTCAGATTCGGGCGATTCGGGCGATTCGGACGACGATTTGGATCCACAACTTAAGAGAGTGCGATTTGCAAGTCCAGGGCCATCAACATTATAAACACAATACGAATATTGTTTTTTATAATTTTTGAAATAGATAGCATAGTATTGTAGTCCCATCCCTGCTGAGACTACTAATCCCTACAATACTGAATCATTATTACTAACTATCCATGCTACTAATCTTTGTTACAACCCTAACTCTAAATGTCAACCCATACCACCTAAGAACTAAGTTTAATAAAATCAGTAATAGTATAACAATGAAACCTGCAACATGCCTTTTCACTTACGGGAGAAGGCTTTATAGTATCTCAGTGTTGAAGTATAGAAAAAAACAAATGAAAATAAAACATTTTCGGGAAATTTTTCACTATTGCGGCTACCTAAGCGCTGCCTAAACGGTATTAAGAATCATTCCTAGGAAGTTCGTATATTTTAGAAAGTTGTTTATTGAGATCTCAGGTTTATTTTTGAAGTTAATTTTTTCCTTGAATTTTGAATGGCTTGCTACCTATGGACCTGAACAGGGGGAAAAAAGTAAAAAAAATTTAATTTTTTAAAGTTTTTTGCGATTTTGACCTTGAAGATGAAGTTTTTTTTTGATTTTAAATATTGACAATTTTTGTTTTTTATGACAAGAGCTACAACTTTGCCTCAGAGAGCAAATCAAAATTCCGAACGGTTTGCAAGATATGAGCTTGAGAAAATTATCACTTTTTTCCAAAAATGACACCAAGGCCCCACTTCTTTGGGGGCCCATAAAAAAAAACCTGGAGGACTTTGGGCAAACTTGGGAGACAGGGGTCTTTTTTGTTTTGGTCTTTTATCACGTAGGGGTGTCTGTATTTGGTTATTTTGCCATGACTTAAAAAATTACATACTGTGGTATTCATTCATTGTTTGGCCTAATATTGAAGTTGAATTGGTCAGTCTTTTTAAAAAAATGGAGGTTTCAACAATTATTTTTTTTAATGAATGTCATCAAATTTTTTTCATGAGACAGCTTTATTTCCTGCTGGGTTCTAATATTACTTTTCTGTGTAGCTCAATGTATGCTGGTGCTGCGCGTAAAAATTGCCGTGACATTTTATTATAAGCTATTTTGTGCAATACTTGTGCTGGCGAAAAATTATATTATTGGTGCTTAAAAATGGTGTTTAAAATTACCTGAACATCAGTGATATGGATGCATGGTGGTTGGAGAATAACAAGTTTTTATGTTTGGCTAGAAAAGTTTTCTTGTAAAATAAAGAAGAATATAAAAAATACAGCAAAGATCATTAAAGTGTCCGTAAAAACGGAAGTGGCACTGTTTGATGAGTTGAAAAAAAAAAAATATGAAATGCTTTAAAATTTAAAGTTAAAAGTGCGCTCTCAGTCACTATGAACTAGGTTAAGCCTGCAAAATATGTGCGGTGCTTAGAATGGTAGAAGCTATCATAAATATAAGTCACTTAGAGCGTTGTTTCAAGTTGATTTGTGGTTACATTTTTTTCTTTATGCAATACATTTTGAATTCATAGTTAAGTGAAAAAATAGTGCTTTTTATATTATTTGCATTTTGTTTTATTTTGACGTGTTCTTGAAGCCTAACAACCTTGGAATACTTGCATTAACTGCTTTAACACCAGTCGCATTAATTTTTGAATTTAGGTTGTTTTTCGTATCTATGTATTTATATAGAAAAATTGCTATTCATTGCGTAAACGCTAAACAAAATAGTATGCAGCTGTGTAAGTGAGCAAAAGTTAAATAAAAAGAAAATATAATAAAATTAAATCAAAATACTAAAAACTTCGAGTAGGTACAACATGTTTTCATTCAACTGGCATTTGATTTAAATTCAAAACTTGTTTTCGCTGCAAGTGTTGGCTGAATTTTGCACTTCATTAGCTGCAAAATTAATGGCCAACAACAAATAACTAAAAAAAAAAGGCTAATATAAAAGCATGCCGTAAACTATTAACTGCTTACTTCAGCTCAATTAATTTTTTTTTTTATTCTATTTATTTTTTTGTTTTGTACTTTGTTTGTTTTGTTTCAGCTGACTTCCGCTTGCATGCATATCCTGTCAAGGACCACTTCTCAGCGCAATCTATTTTAACTGCTGCTGCTGCAATACTTTGTTTGCTGCTCTTTCGGCTATTTCGCTCAACTATTTAACTATTGGCAGCAACAAATAAAAAGCGCTTCACAAATTGTGGGTAGAAAAATAGAAAGAAAAACCACCAAAAAACAAGAAGGAAATTTTGCAAAATAACCAACTAAATAGATTTTAAGCGTTCGTGTTCTCAATTACAATTCATTGCTTTTGAGTTGGTGTGGAAAAGTTTTCTCAAACTTTTATTGCAGTTTTGTTTATATATATTTATTTTGTTTTTGTTTTTTTTTTTTGTTTTACAAATATTAATATTTTCTATGAATTTTGATTTTTCGAATATTTTCCGTTTTTTAACAAAAAGTTTTTGTTAAAACTTTTAATCACGCGGTGGAGTTTTTGATGCTTTAGTTTTTTTTTTAATAGGGATATCGAAGTTTATTTTTGTAAATGATTTGTTAAGCAGATTTATACAATAAGCTTATATTTTGAATTAAGAAGCATGAATAAGCCAGTGAACGTAGCGTATGTTACATTAACTGTAGCGTCGATTTCAGAGTACAATATATTATCTGTGTCGTTTATGACTTCGTTGATGACTTATCTTTGTTGATGACTTCACACAATATTCTGTAGCGGTTAAGTGTGTGTACTTGAAGGCAAACACAAATTATACACTACGATAGTTAAATAATGAGCACAAACATTATCATTCCGTAGCGTAAGTTACACTAAAATAGTCGCATGTGTACTGGTTGTTGAAAAACAAAAAAAGGCAGAAGGCTGAAAATTTTATGGTTTTATTTATCGAGGTCGATATATTGTCGAAATGTTATCGATAATAATCGATAAATATCGCTATAAAATCGACAATAATAGATAAATATCGATACGAATCATTAAATTTTATAATAATCGATTAATTATATAATAATCGATAAATTATATAATACTAAAAGATAATAATTGATAAATTATAGATAATTTTTCGACAATTTTATGGTATTAATTATCAAAAAATTAATTTTGACGATATCGAGAACTACATGGTGGCGCTTATGTCACGAAGGGGCTTGAATTATCTATAGCTTCATTATTTTAATACTTAATACGGACGGTCAATTGTTGAAACGCAACGGGCATATCGCCGTTTTTGTAATGTTAGATATGAACCATCAGAGGCAACGATAAACGGAATTATTGCAAATTTTCGACAACATGACTCTGTCTCTGGCCTTCCTCGAACTGGAAGAGCACAAACGGTTGTCGTTGAAGAAAATTTTCGCCGCGTGCAGGATATTGTGGCAGATAATCCAACATCATCAAGGAGACGTTCAGCGCAACTTATGTTGTCGCGCAGATCACTGCAGCGCATTCTAAGCAAATTGAAGATGTTTCCTTATAAAATGGAGCTTGTCTAAGAGTTAAAACCCACAGACTACCAGCAGCGACTTAGTTTTGCAATTTTTTTTTAAGGCAAGGAGCAATTTTAGACAATTTTCCTTGGCCGCCGCGTTCACCGGATTTGACCCCTCCTGATTTTTCCTTTGGAGATATCTTAAAGAACGTGTTTGTGTCAATAAGTACGAGACTTTACCCTAACTAAAAAATAATATTCGGTAAGAAATTCGAGCGATACCTCCTGAAATTTTGAAGAAAGTTATGGACACCATTTACGCGATATTATTTTTCACTTTTAGACGAAGAAAATTTCCATTACAGTGTTAATTAAAAAAAAAAAAATTGCTTCAAAAATAAAAAAGTTATGGACTATTCAAACCCCTTCAAGACATATGCGCCATCCTGTATAACACATCGAGAATTTTGTGGTTTTGATTATCGATAAATTATCATTAACGATATTGAAAACGATAGTTTCTCGATCAATATTCGTACAGTTAAGTTTTCAAATAATTGTTGTCCCTGACTTATGAATCGTGTTAAAGCGACTTTAAGAAATAAACTCCACTCGGAATGGAAAAAAGATCCTTCGGTTGCTAACTGTAATGACTTTAGTAGGCCTCGAAATGCTGCTACTGTCATAATCAGACATGCAAAAATACATTTTTTTAATTCAAAGCAGAATTCTAACTTAAACTTCAAACAATTCTGGCAAAATATTTTAGTAGGTAGGTTTTTAGTAAGAATACTAGTGAGTGTTATTTAAATTCTGTGCTCAATAATACTTGTACAAATAGATAAAACAAGTAAAAACTTGAGCTTAACATGATACAATAATTTACAAGGTAGCCCTGACAACTACCTTTTTTCTCACGAGCGGCGATCGGGAGTTGTCAAATCAATACAAAGTTTAACTTGTCATCTGCTTTGCTGCTTCTTCTTTTTCTCTTTTCAATGTGTTTTTGACAACTCCAAATCGCCAAATGAACTGTCACTCCTACCTTGTAAATCATTATACCATGGAGCTTAATGCATGGAACACATTGACGACGGCAATGACGTTACGCCATCTGGCAAATTTGTATTTCTTATGGAGGTGAGTTTGGTGAATATGTCTCAACGATATTGTCGCTCTTGCTGATGTCGTCGGTACCACGATACAATGATAAGGTAGGGCCGCTTCGCTGAGTGTTCTCACGCGTCAACGAAGAGTGGATAATGAGAAGGAAGATATATGTCAAAACGACGAATTTCGTAGAAATTCCAAATGAAGAAAATATTTTATGTTTCCAAGTTGCAAACAATGTGGTCGCGGTTGTTAAATTTGTGCTAATTTGAGTGAAAATATAATAAAAAATGTGTAATAAAAACTATAAAATGTGAAAGAAGTCTTAAAATTGCAAAAAAACCTGTAACAGTTTTAACCTATAAACAACTGCGAAAAGTGAGCATAAAGAAATTCGCGATGAACAGCTGATTTTGACATCAATGTAGCTTTATAGCCTAACACAATACGTGCGACGAGCGGCAAGCAACATGTTTCCACTCTGTCGTTGTAGAGAAATGTTGAGCGACTTGATTATAATAAACGCGACAGCAGCAAACTTCAGCTGCTCTTCAACTATTTGTTTATCTAAGTCCATATTGCAATAGAAGAAAAATAATACATATAACATTCTTTATGTTATAATTTATGAACTTACCTTAACCCTAGAATACTAATCTACGTAAAATTTACTCACTCCTTATGAGTAATATAACGTATAGTGAACAGAAGATTAGTATTCTAGGGTTAAAAACTTTAATTCAAAAAACTTCTTTTACAAAGTAAACAAAAATACGAGCACTTCAACAGCCGAGCAATAGTAAACAAAAAACAATGGCTGCATTCAGCCGACTCAATAGTTGCCGTTTTGAATAACAACACTGAGCTAAAAAAGAAATACATTCAATTTCATTTTAATTTATTAAGGCGCTTTTAAGTAACCATTTTTTTTTTTTTTTTGAAAAAAGATTTAAAAAACAAATAAATTTAACAAATTTTAATTAATTTTTTTTTTTAAAATTAATTTTAAAAATTTGTCGGCGTTTCGCAAATTGTTTGCAATTGCGTCTTTTGAAAAGACGCCCTGATGAAGCAGATAAACAATCTGAAAAACGTCGGCAAATTTTTAAAATTAAATATTTAAATTTGTTTAATTTTTTTATTTTTAAAATCTTTTTCAAAAAACAATAAATTTTGATGATAAAAAAACTGAAATATTATCAAAACGGAAGGCAAACCGTGCACTGTATAATTTAATTTTATTTTCAATGAGTGAATGACGAATCGATTCAATAATGAATAAGAAATTAGTAAAGAATAACAAATGAACAATGAATAACCAATGAATAATGCATAACAAATGAATAATTAATATGAAATGAATAGTGAATAAAATATGAATAACTAGTTACCCCGTGTGGCGTTAAACGCCAAAAGAAAAAATATCTAGTGACAGGTAATTTTGTTTTTATATTGAGGACTATTTTTACCTTTGAACCAAGGATTTCATAGGACTCTCTATGTTTCTGTTGAATTGTTGACAACCAGGTATTCCATAGTAAAGCATTATAATTAAAATCTATCACATACTTTTAGGCATCACAAAGAAATTTGGTTGGTTTTCATAGAAAATTGTTTCAGCTTTTTAAAAATAAACACAATATTTAACAAAAAATAAGACCTTATTGCACATCCTTTCAATTGCTACCCTATTTATGAAATCGCGTCTATAGTATAGATTTGATAGTCATCACAAAAAATGCGCTTGCGTAATAATAACAAAGATAGATGGATAGACGGATAAAAAAAGAATATTTGAAAATTCTGAAATTCTTTGTGAATTGCATCCTTTCTGAATAGCATTCATATGAATAAAAAATTGATTCATTATTTATTTCTTACTCATTATTAACTTGTTATTCATTTTTCACTTGTTATTCATTATTCATTTTCTATTCATTATTAATTTTTTAATCATTATTCACTTTTTATTAATTATTCAATTTTTAAATAAATTATTAATTTTTTATTCATGGCTTCGGTGCAAATAAATAACAAATAAATAATGAATAAAAATTAACAATGAATAAAAAATGAATAATTGAAAATTCTTGAATTGCATTCTTTGTGAATAGCATGCATATGAAAAAAATGCATTCCTTATTCTGTGGCGACAACACTTTTGACAACACTTTTGAAGCGAACATCGAAGCGAATTATCGATGTGGCAGTATGTTATGAAAACAACAAAATCGAAGTTATCGCCTGTCGAACGTATGGCTGAGTTCCTAAATGCATTTACGCAAAGCATCAGTGTCGTTTTCTTTGAATTGGTGCATAGTTGATTTACCAAAACAGCGCAACTAAAGAGTGCTTAAAAATAATAATCTAGTTGCGCAGTTTTGGTGAATCAACTATGCACCAGTTCAAACAAAATGTCACTGAAATTAAAAATTTATTTATAAATCACTTTTGCATTCATTATGGATTCTTATGCCATTATGCTGAGTTGTACTTAAAATTGTGAAGTTCAAGCAAAACATCCCTTACTCACCAGAAATTTTACAGTACAGTTTGCTGAATGCGACCAGTAATAACAAATGTAAACAATGGCAGAAACTTGCTTTTGCTGCCTGTCAAATTAAAATTAAATTGAAGCCGACGGCAACGGCAGGCGACAATGTTGCGCGACAAGTCTTCAAAATTCGTCCCATAAGAAATACATGTAAATGAAAAGTGACAATTGGCGCTTGCCGCTCGTCGCGCGTGTTGTGTTCGGGCTATTATTCTGCTTTCTACTCCATTTCTCTCCGTGATGACTTTACCTTATAATTCTGCCATGATCAATGTGTTCCATACATAACTTATGCTTACATGTTTTGGATTAAGCAGAGAGCGTATCATCTCTTTCTCTGGCTCTCATTGTAGTGTGAGCTTTTTTCTCTATATCGGCTCCAAAGAGAGCCGATATAGAATTACTTAGCAGAGTAACTGTTTTAAATCTTTTTTAAATGGATATATCGGTTCAAAATGGATATTCCAGATAGTTCTGCTTTTGTTAATCTCGTGCTTTTACTCTTTCTATGCTCCTAAAAAAGTAATGGTGTAATGGATATGGATTCTGTGAATCGATAGCTTTATGTAAGGCACTTGTGTCACATTTATTATATTAAATATATTATATATATTATATTATTATATATTATTAATTTATGTTTAATTAATTAATTTTTAATAAATTTTTTTTAAGCTGTCGACAAAATGGCTTTGTTATGTTTATTTTTTTAGTGAAATAAATGTAAAACTTGAATGCATTGCACTTATATGAAGTGTTTGTTTAATTGTTTTATTGAAATAATTAGCTCTTTACTATTTATGCTTTCGACGTCACATATCCAGATGTTCCAAGTAGAGATAACAATATTACCGATATATCTGTTTGTTGCGTATGTTCTCAAACTAGTATTCTAGATTCTTGATAATTTCACTCTCTCATACATGATCTATCGTTATGTAAAAGAGAAATATTCCATGCACGCTCAATGCTTAGAGAGCGAAATCGATACAAGTTGATATAAGAAAAAATTTTATAAAAAATGGTTGTTTGCAGAGCTTTATTACAAGCTCATCAACGCGTTCTTTTGAATTAGTCTCAGTAAGTGAAGATTATGTTGAAAGTTGTATAAAGAAAAAAAGTTTATAAAATTAGTTTCTCGGTCTAATCAAATAACCGCATCTGCCTCGGTATCTAATAACTACGTATCTATTAGTATACTACCTGGGAAAGATTTTGAGCGTATTATGGCCAACCAAATCTCAGAGCACATAAATACATATGAGTTTCTATCATCCTTGCAGTCAGGTTTAAGGACTGGCCACAGTTAAAATTCTTCAAGATATTATTACTATGCTTTGTCGACTTTCTAAGTGCTCGTTTACAGTGCGGGTTTATTGACGTGCTGGGCCGAACCGAGAAGAAGAGCTGGAAAACGCTGCACATACTTATACACATAATCATATAAAAATAGCTCAAAGAGCGTATAGTGTCCGCCGAACAAGCAACTTTAAGTGACTTGTGCGCTGGTATACAGCGTGCCGATTGTTGCTTTCTCGCTCGCTCGCACGGCTTGCAAGTGTTTTGTTTCATTTTACACATTGCTCACTTATTATTTTCTTTAAAGTAACAGCAAGAAGAAATAACTCCAATAAAATACATACATATATTTTTATTCTCTAGTAATAGTAAATAGATATCAGACAGGATAAAGAGATCAATAAGACTCGGAGTAACATTAGCAGCGATGCAAGTAGAATAAATGAATTAATAAAAGTCGAACCAGCTGCATTAACTTTGTCATAAAAATTATCCAAGACACTATCCTTAGCTAGTAAGTTGACATTGAAATCACCACATATAGAAAAACAGTCAAAATCAGTTACACGTTGATACAAATCACAAAAGAAAAGTTCAAAGCTGAAAGATCTGTTGGGATTATAGACACAGGAAACAAGCAATTTTGCACCATGACCATTTGTCAATTCAACATTTAAATATTCAATATCCGATATACAGGACTGACTTACAAGTTTCACGTTGAGACAAAATTTACAGTATATAGCAACTATGCTCTAATTCCTAAATAGCGTATAGTTACTAATATTAACATAGTCATTGGGAATGTCAGGATCGAACTACGTTTCAGACGCACAAAATACATCAACGCTAGAATTTTGAAATACATAGCGAATATAGTCTAATTTTGATATGCTGAAACTTCTTGCTTTGAAGTGAACAATAGATAAACCTTCGCGCTGTTTACATAGGATATCAAACAAAACTTTACACTTCTAGCAAAAAAAGTCATAACGACCAGGTTATTCAACATGATTCCATAGATTTTTACATGTGCATAAGGTAAAGCTTAAGAAAATATTTCTTCCAGAAGATTTATTTAAATTTTTTTTATACAACAACAACAAAAAAGAGTTTTTTTTTTCAAAAGTAAAAAATCACTATTCTGGTAGTTTTCGCTCAAATTTCATATTTGAGAGCTTATTTTAAAGAGACAGTAAATAGAAAAAGAGCTTTGAACCAGTTTTTTTAAAACCTATACTTATACAAAATTTATTTGGGTGTTTTTTCGAAAAAATTAGTTCTTTTTTCCCATACCACCAAATACTGGCAAGGCACAGGTGCTCATGGTCCTCTAAATTTTATTTACATTAATTTCAATATCATACGAAAAAATGAAGAGAAAACCACATAAAAACAAATCAGCTTCAACTTTTTTGGGACACCCTAACGTGGGTGTATTAAAATTGTTGCTTAACTCATAAAATAAGCAAGTTACATACAAATTTCTCAAGATTTTCTTTAAGTGCATGCATCACAATTATTTTATTTAACCAATTAAACTATAAATGTAAACATTCAAAATATCGTTTTCACTTTAAAGCTATAGATTTATGAAATAAAATTCTGTAAATACAGAAACATAATAAAGACGAACAAACCTACTCTTAACATTACAGCTTGACTTTAAATTGTTTCACATTAAGAGAGTATCACATAACGTGCCGCCACGTTCTGGTCATTTCTAGTGACTGCTTCAAGCATCACGTTCATCTTAAGTAGCACATCCTTTTCTCTCTACCACATTCAACCACTTCAAGCTTCAAGTGTTTAGGTTACTATTTCAACTCCTTAATTCATGTCAGAGTGCATCGTTTAAACATATAAAGACAGATAGATAATAAAAAGCACTGAAATATTTTTATAAAAAAATCCAACAACTTCCTTAGGCAAGAACTTATAAAACGTTTTCTTATAACCATAATATGTGTACTATAGCCACTTAGGTAATTTTTAACTAATGTTATACGAGTGTTGCTGGTTCTATAAATGTAAAATCAATAAAAAAGAAATGGTATAAAAGCTATATAAACATAAAGATAAGAGTCATTGCTTTTATGCTATGTTATAAGACGTATGCCAAAAAGCGTGCTGAGTTGAGACAAAGTATAAATTATGAGCAAGAGTTTTTGTAGCTTTAGTGAATTATGGTCAAAGTCTGCAAAGTGTTTATGATCTTTGGCCATTAGGTGTTAATGAAACAAAGTTTGATTCTTCAGTTTTGGTGAGTAAAAATAAAAAGCGTTTTTAATGTGTTTTGGTAGGATGGCAAATATAAACTTTAAGTTTTAAAGCCCCCTCACATGTGATGGCAAAATATATGTTATATTGCTCATTTCGTGCAATACTGACACAACTCTTTATTGAGAATTTTAGATTAAAGCATGAAAAAAATGTTGATTCTAGTTGCCACCGTTACAAAATTATAAATCGAATGTATAAATTGTACAATTACAATGTCAAACATCCTATTAAACATTTTAAAAGCATAACTTCTCTTTTATTACTCCAGATATGGACTGCATAAAAAAGGATTCTTTGCAATTTATTTGATGTAATAAATAATGACCCAACTCATTTATATCAGCTTATTATTTAAAATATTTCAAAATACAATATATTTATATATAGTAATAAATAAGGTGTCACTTTCTTTGCAGTAACTGTAAAAATTTTCAAGCAACCAGCAATCGTTTACTATAGTTTTTTAGATTTCCCCTAAAAAATACCAGTGCTTAACACGAAAACCTTTACTTTAAATACGCAATCTCTTGGGACCTATTAGCATAAAACTGCTATTAAGAACGCACCATTATGCCATAAAATAAATTGATAGTCCCATAAGTTGGGTATGAGTGGTGCGATAACAGTTACAGCAGCAAAAGAATTTAGTTGAGTGCCCACCGAAATCTCAACACATGCTATAAAAGTGCTACACATACAGTTCACTGAAATTTTACTGTTCTGAAAATTAAAAATTAAACTACAACTGCCTAGTTATCTTTGAAGAAATTCTAATTCACCCATAATAGCGATGGGTTCTATCATGGGCGTAGCCAGGATTTTGTTCAGGGGGGTCAACCAAAATAATCTTTTTTTGTGTGATTGATAAATAAATAAAAAATGTGTCAGCCGTATGCTTGTAATAAAAATAAATGAAGCTTTAATAAATATTAATAAATTCTATGCTTTTGAATTATAAGAAAACATGTTTTTTTTTTAATTTTATACTAAAAATTTTTATTTTTATAAAGTTCAGCGGCAACTGCCCCCCATTTCCTACCCTCGCTACGCCCATGGACTCTATGATACCGCCTTTTTGTATGTACATACTTATCATCGCTCTGTTAAATATCAATGAATTTGGAGTTAAAACCTAAAATAAATAAAAACAAACTCGTTGTTCTTGAGATCTCAATTAAGATTTATTATTCACGGGTATAATAGATGGACGTAGCTGGTCTAAAATTTACCAAACTTGTATGTTAAATTTTCAGATCGACCATGCATCAGCACTTCTATTGTACCATATTATAGCCAAGCTATACACACACCGGGGATACGCTCGTTGGAAAGCTCGATCTTTCACGGAACTTTCAACTTAGTGTTAAAGACCATTGTTTCGGTTCAGGTGTCAGATAGTAAGGCCTCTCCACCTACAAACAGAGTTTTACAGTTCATTGGAAAGTCCTTTTTACGTCTTGTTCCTTAAAGCAGCGTTAAAGATTCTTGTTTATTGATTCTTGTTAATTTGTTTGATGTTTAAAATTGAAATTTATTTTATTTTAGTTTTTATTGATAAGCCTCAAAGAATAAAGAGGACCGATATAGTTTGGTTGCACGTTTTCAATAATAGGGTAACATTTTATTGTCGGTAGTAAAAAAGTTTTATTTAGTTTAAATAAACTAGTTTTTATTTAAATATTTTTTCATTAAGATAGGTACAAATTAAAAAATAAAAATACCTTTTTCCCATATAAAAGCAGCAAAAACGAAATAAGTTGCAAAGGATGAGGTCAGATGTTGATTGTTTGAACGGCGTTCGATATGTTTTGTTGTTGCTTTCAATGCAAAACTATCAAAAATCAGTGAGAGCGAGAGCGGATGAACACATTGTAGAGCAATCAAAATTTGTTAATTTTTGAACGCTGCACATGACAGTAATCATCTTTCAAGACAGTGTTTCTAGGTGGCACAATAACGAATATGCTGGCTATTAGTAGGTAAAAAGTATTTTTTGAGAAAAGTAGTACTTTTATACTACAACATAATAAAAAAAAGAGTTGTATAAAAATAAGAGTTCTTGGCTATATTCCTACAAACGGCGACCATAGCTTGTCAAAAATCGTCGAAAATGAAAACAAGTAAAATAAATAAAAAGTTAAGTATTCAAGCAAATGACATCCTGTGGTCACCGATTGTGCGAATATAATTGCATGATGCAATTAACAAGGTGGTAGTGACGGTTTTTTTGCCAATCATAAAATATCAAAAATGGTACAAGGCAGAAATTGAAAAAATGTAAAAATAAGTAAGTTATATATACAACCAAATACAACCTATGGTCACCGTTTGTGTGAATATAATTGCATGATCCAACTAACAAGGTGGTAGTGACCGTTCTTTTAGCAATAATAGGTTGTCAAAAATGGTACAAAGTAGAAAACGAAAAAATTAAAAACAAGAATAAAATGTAACAAATACAGGCAAATGACTACATATCATAGCCATTTTGTGAAGCCAACTGTCACTACTACCATAGTGAGATTATTATATAGTGTTTTCATCCCATGAAATTGTTCAATATGCTTTTTGACTTGCTGCCTTATTTTGACAAGTTTCATACATGATATATGATACTATGAAAATGTCAAAATAAGGCACCTATTTTTTTCTGATTTTCCGGATGAGAACACCTTAACTACTACCGTATTGATTACATCATGCCTGAGCTCACTAATACCTTCCAAGCACAACAGTATCAGGATTCCCAAACAGTTAACGATAATAAAGTTGTCGTTATCGGTCATTGCGCATGCACAGTTTCATAGCAAATGACAGTTTTCACTAGTTAACTACAGCTACAATCGTCGTTAAGGCGTTTGGGAATCCCGCAACAGGTCATGTAAGAGCATTTTTTTAATAGTACGAAAAGGGAGGAGAAAAAGTATTGAAATTTATGAAATGTCAGAAATTGAACGCCAATCAATTCGCTGCCGTCTGACCGACCAGCAATCAAAATGTGAAAGAGAGTAAAAATAGTTCATTGAATGCCGTTCAAATGATCATCGTCTGAGCTCAGCCAAAGCCATACATCTCTGTTGAACAGCGTTGCTGTGGGAGAGTAGGTTGCGAGAGTAAAATGCGAGAGTAAAAAAAGTCATATGCTTTAACAGAGTTGTGTGATTGTTGTTGTTTTCCTTTTCTATTTTCTCGGACACTCGATCAGTGTTGCTGAGACAAAATAAAATGAGGGGTGTCTCAATAAAAGTGCATATTTTTATAGCATTGCCAAGTAGCCATGTTCCGATTCAGAAAATGTTTGCCATAAAATTTAAATTGTGAATTGTTTTGCTTGCCTGTATATTTTGTTGTCGTTTTTCTCTTACTTTCTCTCAAGGTTGATTAATATAGGTTAAGTCACTTGAGAGAAGCTCGGTCGAACTGTGAGAATTGATGAAAGGAAATCAAGAAAAAAAAACTGAATCTGTACAATTTTTAGCTAACAGCTACTTCGACAGTTCGAGCAAAGGCGAAAAAAGAGAGCTTTTCTCTTAAGTGATTTAATCTATATTAATCAATATTGCTTTCTCCGAAACTATTTTATCATCAATGCAATATCGTGACCACTGTTCATATCAACACGCTTGCATTTCTGATTTAGCTACAAGGCATGCAGAAAACAGCAATGCTTTTGTGTTTTTGTCCTATAAGAGATATGACCTATAATTGACAGTTTTTGTGTTTTTTGTATGATAAACCCCAGAATGGAGGCAAATAGGGGAACAGATATGTGTGTTAAGAAGAAATGCTGAAAGGCAAAAAATTATGGGACCAGCTAATGTATTTGACAGCTCTTGATATAATCGTCAGTTCTTGTGTTTTTTGTATGGGGAACCCCAGAGGCTAGCAGATAGGGGCTGTGCAGAATAAATGTTGAAGGGGGAAGAAACTCTAAGACCAGCTCATATAATTGATATCCTTAGGGCTCAATTCGGGAGAGATATGTACTGCAATCGCCGATTTTTGTGTTTCTTGTATGAAAACCCCCAGAAGAGTGGCAGATAGGTGGTAGGTGAGATCAGAAGAAATTTTGAAGGGCAAAAAATAACAGGACCTGCTGATATATTTCACCCCTTTAGGGGCCAATTCGGGAGAGATATGAATTATAATCGGCAGTTTTTGTGTTTTTTGTTTTTATGGGAACCCCCAAAAGGATGGAATATAGAGGTTAGGTCAGTTTAGAAGAAATGTTGAAGGGGAAAAAATAATCGGACCAGCGCATATAATTGACATCCCTTGGGGTCAGTTCGGAAGAGATATGAACTTTAATCGCCGATTTTTGTGTTTCTTCTAGGGGGACTCCCAAAAGGGTGGCATATAGAGGTTAGGTGTGTTTATAAGTAATGTTGAAGGATCACCTCTATAGGTCAATTCGGGAGAACGTTTTTTTTTTTTGAAAATTTGATGATGTTTTCGAAATGCACAAAAAAATATTTACCAAAAAATTTTACGATGTACATTTTAACGATGTAAATTTTACTCTATGATACTAACTGAAGACTTCAATATAAATTTTGATATTTTAACTTAATATAAATCATATATATTTTGGATATTTTAAGCGTTCTCTGAGCTTAAGATTTGAAAAAATTCGGGTAAAAATTACACCTTTCGGCTATACAAAGTGACTACGTAAAAAAAGAACCTACGTTCTCAATTTTTTTAACAATACAAAATCTGACTTCGCAATAAAATTTTTCTTCCAACATACTTCACATTTTTTCCAAAATATAAGGAAAAACTATTAAAGTTCGGCAAACTAATTTTATGCTGACAGTTAAAATTTCAACGCATACTGCGTTGCTTCAATGTTGTTACAACTGACAGCCGCTTACAATAAAACACTAAAAAGATGCTTAAAAACAAAAGAGCAAAGGAAACGGAAATTGAGCTGACATTGCTGACATAGCTAACTGGGTGTAGCTAGGTCAGAAACAAGCAGCCTTGCACCTGCTCACGAGCAGCTTTTAAGCCAGGAAATAATTTAAGAAATATTTTCCATGTGCCACTAAGAACCATCATGAGTTCTTGAAATGGAAATTTTAGCAATAGGAAATCACATTTTATTTAAAGAATTTATATAATGAACAAACATTTTTTAAAACTTCGACGAAATTTAATTGTAGGTCTTCCAAATTTGTAATTCTACATTTAATAACTAGAAAATTATTTCTTAATACTCTTTGTTAATATATATTTTAGACTCTTTTAAACGAAGAAAGTGTGCAAATATTTGATTTCTTTTTATTCTTTTGGTTTATATTTGGTAGGGAATTCGTAAAATATGCCATAAAAGCAAGTTGTTATTAGACAACTTATTACAGTAGCTCTACAGCACCAGCACATCATGAGGAAAATGAAAACTCATTTTACCTAAGATAATTCTTAAAATGCTTTGCTATGCTTTGGTTATTACATCATCTAATAAGCTAACATATTTTTTTATCTAACAGCAAAAATCATGGCTTAAAAGCTTTGCTTTGAAATAATTTCTCTTCATGCTCTAGAATTTATGTTGACATTTAATATTGGCGCAATTAAGAGGATGTCAACAATTAAGAAAAAATAAATTAAAACGAGGCATAAAATGAAAAAAAGGGGAGAAAGAAAATAAAAAAACACACACACACACACACACACACATACCAAGTCGTTCTTAAGAGTCTTACATAAAAATGCAGCAACGTTAGCTAATAACTGTGCTGGCAGCAAATGCAGCACGTTTTTATAACAGGACTTCTCGTTTAGTTTTGCATGCGCAAGGACAAAATTTGATAAAAATTCCTGCACATCAAAGGCATTAAAATTCCAACTCTTTTTTTTTTTTTGGCTTTTATGCGGTGGTATTTCTTGAATTGGCTAAAAACTGCTGCAGCTGCAGAGAGTACAGCACACAATTGCATTGCATACTTTCAGGCTAATATATTTTTTAATATTACATTATTTTTAGTCACTTTCGTGTTAGCTTGGAGTATTATTATTCAAACCTGAATTTATGTCACCGTAACTGCTTTTTTTTTATTGTTTTTTTTTTGATATGCTTAAAATGCCAAGATTCTTGGTGGGCGATGTAAAAGAAGATAAGAAAATTAAACAAATAAGGCTAAGTATAAATTCTGAATATGCGCTGACAATGATTAACAATTTACTGGCCATTAGTTGCTGCCTTTACGCAGCGCCGGCCCTAGCACTTGCGGCGCCCTAGACCATAGTTCAAACTCTCGTCCCATATTTTTTAACTGGCCAAAATAAAAGAATAACTTGTAACTTTTTATTAACCGACTTCAAAAAGGAGGAGGTTCTCAAGTTCGTCGGTTTCTCTGCAATTTAGATATAGGGGTAGGCATCATTATTACAAATTATGGCCAATAAAGCGGGCGTTATTCGACAAATGGGCGTGTCAATATTAGAAAAACACTGTATCTCGAATAATATTGACACTAGTGTACTGCAATTTTATGTCAGTTTAGATACAGTTAATACAAATTACGGTCAAGAAAATGGGCGTTATTTGAAAAATGGGCGTGGCAATATAAGAAAAAGAGTGTATCTCGAATAATATTGATACTATGGAACTGCAATTTGGTACAGGGGTACCTTATTAGTACAAATTACGGTCAAGAAAGTGAGCGGTATTCGACCACTAGGCGTGGCAATATTAGAAAAACAGTGTATCTCGAATAATATTGACACTAGGGCACTGAAATTTATTGTTGTACAGGGGTAGGCAGAATTATTAAAAACTACGGTCAATAAAGTCGGCGTTATTCATCAAATGGGCGTGGCAATACTAAATAAACACTATCTCAGTTAATATTGACGCTGGGATACATAAATGAAGTACGAGATAGGCAAAATTATTAGTAATAATGGTCAAGAAAGTGGGCGCTTATTTAACAAAGGGGCGTGGGCAATATTAGAAAAACACTATATCTCGAATAGTATTGACACTAGGGTAATAAAACTCGTTATAAGAATGGGTATAATTATTTCAAAACACGTGACATCTAATTTAAATTTAAGAGACAGATATTTGAAATTACCAACTAAGTTTCAGAATTTAATAGAACAAATTTTTTCGGAACAATTGTACTAATGTTGTTTATACACTTTTTCGAAAATTTACCATATTCTCTAAAAAGGAAGAAATAAAAACTTTTTTAAAAAAAACCGACTACAAAATCACTACATAGTAAAAAATAATTTTTAAATTTTCCTTTTAATATCCTGGTCATATTTGAAAATCTATTTAGACATATTATTGCATTGGAAAACATTTTACATTAATTAATTTTATTTTTACATTAATTAATATTACATAAAAATATTAATTTCTTTATGAATACAAAAGCTTTGAAGTTGGCGCTTCTGATTAAAGGTATGATTATATTAGTGCTGACCTTAAAAGCTTTTGCATTCATAAAGAAATTAATATGTTTATGATAATAAAACAAATTAGAAAAAATTAAAATAATAAGTTTTCCAATTTAATAATATGTTTAAATAAATTGTCAAATATGACCAAGATATTAAAAGAAAAATTTTAAAATTATTTTTTACTCTGTAGTGATTTTGTAGTCGGTTTTTTTTTTAAATGTTTTTTTATATAATCTGATTATAAATTATTCTATTTTTGTATTAAATTTAATACCTAAAACTTCCTTTAAACCAAAATTTTTAGACTTTTTTTACTTAAATAAAATGTTGATAAGATCATTCAATTCGAATTTTCTTACTATATCGCGTTCGATGGAAAGGGTAACTAAACTACCAAGACGATTGTGGGGCATTGTAAAGTTGTTATTACTTTAAGCTAAGAAAAGCTTAAACGTTGTATACGTATGTGTATCTGAGACGTGGTTCAATACTGACATTCCTAATGACTGTCTTAATATAAGTAACTATAAGCTATTCAGGAATGACAGATCTGACAAAAAGGGTGGGGGAGTTGCTATTTACTGTAAATCATGTCTAAAAATAATACTTGTAAGTCAACCTTGTGGGTCTGATGTTGAATATTTAAATGTTGAATTGACCAATAATCACGGAGCAAAATTGCTTGTTCCTGTGTCTATAGCCCGAACAGATCTTTCAGTCTTGAACCTTTTTTTTTCTGACTTGTATCAACGTGTTACCGACCGTTTTGACTATATTTCTATATGTAATGATTTCAATGTCAACTTATTAACCAAGGCAAGCGTCTCTGATAGTTTTTATGATAAAGTAAATGCAGCTGGTTTGACCATAATTAACTCATCGATTTCAACTCGCTTCGCTCCTAATGTTACTCCAAGTCTTACTGATAATTGTCTTTATCTTGTCTGATGTCTCTTTACTATTACTTTTCGACCAAATGTGATTTATTTTTGATCATGATCTACTCTTTTGCTCTATTAATTTTAAGCCTTGTCGTCTCTCTACTCCGGTTTCTATTCTATTTCTATTGTCTCAGGTCTGTTCATTTCATCAGTTCATTCATTATTATTCAATCAGTTGATGATAAATTAAATGTTCTCGTCTCTAATGTAACCTATGCCTTTGAACACATCGTTCCGGTTCGTTCGTCGATAGTTGTTAACAAGTCCTGTCCTTGGTATACGACTCTAGTCAAATCAGCCATCAAAACCAGAACTTGGCCTATGTAAAATGGAAAAAAAAATTTAAATAATGTAAACTGGGATCTTTACAGGCTAGTTCGCAACCAATCCGTTTCCATTGTAAGACAGTCTAAGGAAAAAATTCTTTTTCCGCAAACTGAACTGTTCACTTCCCTCTAAAGTTCTATGGGAAAATATTCGATCTTTGGGGGTATGTAGTAAGGAGGATCAGAAGTGTGAGGTTGAACCTGATGTTCTTAATAATTTCTTTCTGTTCAATTCTTCGTCTGGGCTTAATAATAGTCCTCAATGTAATGTTCGTAATTTGCTTGTTAATGACCAGTTCTCCTTTTGCCATGTAAATGAAAATGATGTTATTTTGACAGCTATGAAAATGAAATCATATGGGCATTTCCACAAAAACTGTCAACCAAAAAAAAACTATTTTAAAGTGTTTCGAAATTAAATTTTTTTATCTAGTAATATACTGATATACATGAACTTCGCATTCTGAAAATACCAATGTTTTAACTAATATTAAAACCCTTGTCTACTGAAGATAT
Organism: Coremacera marginata; assembly: GCA_914767935.1. NCBI lineage: Eukaryota > Metazoa > Arthropoda > Insecta > Diptera > Sciomyzidae > Coremacera > Coremacera marginata. The sequence goes on from OU612045.1 coordinate 164,406,756, forward strand.
AAGTCGTAGAGGCTTTAAGTCGTACGCATGTCGCGTGTGTTACGATTGAAATGCCCATATGCCATTGGTGACGATGGTATTCCCTTAAAATTTATAAAAATTATTTTGCCATATATTATTAAACTGCTGACGCATATAATCAACCACTGCGAATTTCAGTGGGAGTCTACTAAGCAATCTGTAGATAAATTAAATCTCCTTTTGATCACAGTCAGCCAAAAAAAGTTATAAATATACAATGAATCAAAAAAATTTGGAGACAGTCAATTTTTCTGGAAAGAACTTTGCTTTAATATTTAAAAGCAACTAATTTGGCCAACTTTTTGATACAGATAGTCTTTTTAGATGAGTTTTAATTGAAATACACAAAAAAAAATTTACTTTATACACTACTCGAAATATAAGCGGAAGAAGAAAGAATGCATATTAAAAAAGGTTAGGCACAGGCTGTATGTGTACTTTGTTTTTGCAAATATAACGGTAATCTATAAGTTGTCTTTGATCTATTCCATTTTCTGCACATAATTATGGCGCAGCCATCAAATTGTCAATTGATTTAAGTTAGTGTTGATCTTGATGTCGTGATTGAATGAGCAAAATGAACAGTCGTACAGAAATTTCGGTAGATATTTGAAAAGTTATTATAAACCTTCATGTGTAGCAAAAATCTTATCGCGAAATTGGTGATATAGTGCAGAGGCTCTATACAAGTGTGCGAAACATTATTAAAAATTACATAAATACGGGAGAATTAGAGCGTGAAATAAGATCCAAAATCCTAAGATTTCGGCTGTAAAAATATGCAATTAAATGCAACAGAGTTTCAATAAAAACTTCGATCCCCAAACAATACGCAATACTTTACATAGAGCTGGTTTTCATGGAAGAGTTCATCGGTGCACGCCATTTTTTCGGCTATTAATAAGAAAAAAAAGGCTGGAGTTTGCAAAACTTCATGTACATCAATCGGAATCATTCTGGAACAGTGTTATATTTAGTGATGAATCGAAGTTCAACCTTTTTGATGGTTTCCGCCAAACTGGAAACCAAACAATGAGCTTCAAGAAAAAACGAAATTAAAACAGTCAAACACGGCGGTGTCATGGTGTGGGGGTGTATGGCGGCTTCTGGAGTGGGTAATCTTGTCTTTATAGATGAAAAAATTAATAAGTGCTCTTATTTGAATATTTCGAAAGAAAATTTGTTTCCTAGTGTTGAAACGTTGGACATGAATGGAAGCCATTTTTGTTCCAGCAAGATAACGACCCGAAATATGCGTCGTACCTTGTGCCGGAATGGCTTATTTACCATTGTCAACAGCTCAAAAGACCTCCACAGTCGCCAGATATGAATGCTAATGAATATATTTTTTGCAATTTTTGGAGAAAAAAATTCGGAGCCATCGCATATCATCAAAAGATTCACTAAAGGATGCTCTTTGCCAAGAAATGGGAAAATATAACAACCGAACAGACATCAAACCTGATTGGGCAAAGGCGCTTACAGACAGTTATTAAAGCCAAATGAGGCCTAACAAAATATTAAATGTATGAAAACCAAAAATGAATTAAAATTTTTAACACATGTGCCTAAACTTTTTTTAATATAAAATTGTGACTTTTTTGTTGTTTAAAAATGAAATATTTAATATTCATTTCAAATAAAAATGAAATATTTTAATAACAAAATATTAAATGTATGAAAACCAAAAATGAATTAAAATTTTTAACAAATGTGCCTAAACTTTTTTTAATATAAAACTGTGACTTTTTTGTTGTTTAAAACTGAAATATTTAATATTCATTTCAAATAAAAATGAAATATTTTAATAACAAAATATTAAATGTATGAAAACCAAAAATGTATTAAAATTTTTAAAACATGTGCCTAAACTTTTTTTAATATAAAATTGTGACTTTTTGTTGTTTAAAAATGAAATATTTAATATTAATTTCAAATAAAAATGAAATATTTTTGCAGTGAATAATAAAAAAACTTTAAATTTTCAAATGATGCCATAATCTTTTTTTTTTGTTAGGTGGAAAAAGTTATTTAGATACAAACTTTGAGAATAGCTCTGTGCCTAAACTTTTTTGATTCACTGTATATATGCATACAATATTTCCCAATGTCATCATCTGTTATATTGGTGATATTTCCTTACTTCTATAGTAATAAGAATTTATTGTTATTTTTCTGAATTTGTTTAAAGCGATCATGTAATGATTATATCGCGTTGGTTAAGTTACTCGCATTGTTAAAGAAATTTATTCCATTTCAGCCCTTGAAAGGACTTTGACCGAGCTTCTTATGATCAATTGTGTTGTGAGTGTTGTAAAATGTTTGAACACAAATTATCGAGATCTGGACCTACAATGTTTTACACCGACTCCGAACGGCCTATGTTCTCAAGAAGCTTTTCATGGCAGCTTTTACTCTCTGAGGTTTGCCATTATCTGCAGGGAGGCGCGACGGCCGAACAGAAAAATGAATCCAATTGAAAAAACTTTCTGTGCCAAATGGAGGATTCGAACCAGGGTTCTCTGGCGTAAGAGTCACACACTCTATCCACTACACCACGGCCGCCACTGTCAGGAGTGTTGTGTTTTACTTTATTTGCTCTCTTCCTTATTTTAGTTACTGATATGCCGTCAAGTGCATAATTGCAAGAAAATAAACGATTTATCTATTTTATTTTTACTAATTTAAGTGTTATTTAGTTGAAGTTTTAAAGTGTTTATTAAAATTCAATAAGCAGATTATGGTAAGTATAAATTAATATGTCAAGAGTGTTATCTATGATTTTGCGGTTTTAAATATGGATAGTAAAAAAAACATGTTTGTATTTGATTGCTTAGTTCTTAATGGCTTCCCATAAGTTGAGTTTCTAATGTAGAATTTTTTTCAACAAAAATATTAAAAAATCGTTAAAAGTCCTGAGTGTTGTTTCAACACCAACCTCCAAATGACTAAACCTTTTCTCTATATTTTAAAATTTTTTTAGCTTAAGAAAACGAAATTATCAAATTCTAAAATCCAGAATTTTTTTAGTTGGCTTAAACACTTTTTAGAGGTATAACACTCAAGACAAAAATCGTAGGAAATTCTGCTAAAACTTAAAACAAAAAAAAAATTTAATGACATTTTTTAAAGAGCGTAATGCTACATTAATTTTCACAAAAGCGAAAATTTTTAAAGTTGATTGATATTTATGTTGATATTCAAAATTTCTCTGTTATATCCATATATTTTAGTTTAATATCGTAGTTTGGTCAAAAAAAAAAAAAAAAAAAAAAAATAAAAAGAGTCTTTCCGAAATTAAACTAAGCTTATTTTACAAACAATTTGAAATGTGAAAATATTTTCGTTGAACAAAGTGTTGAATGAAAATTTATGCACCATTTTCATTAGTTACATACAGCCTAATATTTCTATCGTTTAAATGAAAAAGGAAATTAAATTTAAAGTTCTTTAGCTCTAGTGAACCAGAGTATTTCCGGCACAATTTAATATGCCGGTTTCCTTATTTGAGCCCCAAAAAATTTATTTTTTTGCAGTTAATTTTCTACTTTTCAGTTTTCCATAAAATTTGCTTTGGGCCTAAATTCCTTTTTGCTTTCGATGCTGTGCAAAAAAGGATAAGAAACAAAAATGAAAGGATGTAAAAATAAGCTGAAACGGCAAAAGTTTTTGACTTTTGCAATTGTGTCTCAACTAATTTAAGATTTTCTCCTAAAACTTTTAAGTAACTTTTTTATGTTGTTTGGCTGATTTCATTGGCTATGAAAGCGTATAAATGCTGCATTGCAAGCTCATTTAAATTTTTTAGCTACATGCCACAAAGTGCCGTTATAAAATGGCAACAAAGAGAGTTCAAAGTATTGGGAAAAGGTTCAAAAAAAAAAATTGTTCAAAACAATGCGTTGGATTGCAAAGGATTTCCAGGGATTTTAATATAAGTTTGAATAAATATGTGAGAAAACTCTAAAAGTGTGCTATGCATGTACGAGTATACAGTAGAAAAGGTGTTAAACTTCAATAAGCCCCAATAAGTTCGAAGTCGAAACGAGTCCGCATTCTCGGACATTTTATACTTTCAAGAATTCTTTAACGATTCATTTTTGAATTCGTTATTGACAGAACATTACAGTTCTTTTTTAAATCGTTTATTTAAAATAAAAAATCGTTCATGAATTGTTAACTAAAAAAATTAATCGTTAATAAATCGTTCGTTTAAAGAAAACAAAACCTTAACGAAAATTAAATATTATCTAAGCATCCTGTATTCTCTTAGTTATAATGATAAATGAATGTACCTGATTAAATAAATATATAAATAAAAACGCAAATAATTTTCGAAGTGGCCAAAATATGAGATAAACTGAAATCAAAATGAACTCTTATTAAAAAAAAAAAATAGTCTTGCATAACCAATGAAAAGTTATACATTTTTATACTGACGGAAAAGCTTTAAATTAATCTCAAACTTACCTTCCTTACTGATTATGTAAGGAATCAAAACTGCGTTTTCTGAGTGCTAAAGCAAAAATTGTGAACATGTCGCATAATAAAATTGTTTTTGTATGTTATGAACATCTTGAACATGAATCGCGGGCAAATATTTTTCTCCGTGTAAATATGAATAGAAACTAGTAAGGATGGAGCTTCGGCAGGGTACCCAAGCTAAAATACCCTCCCCCGCGGTCATAGTAAAGTATATTCGAAGTCTTTAGCCACGACATACACGATGACATTCAGTTTTATATACTAACGAAAGTTTTCCTATTTTGATAACGTTACTTTGTATAGAAGGTAGGCGTGGTTTTGATCAGATTTTGCCATATATCAAAGAGGTGGTTCATATTATATATCAAAGCTTATGTGCAAAATTTCTCGACATTTCTTTAATTTTTTTTTTTAAATCTCTTAAAAAGCTGCTCAAATTAAAGAAAGGTTTTGAAATTTTCCACAGAGGCTTTGATTTTTAGTGTAGATCTCTATGATATTTGGCAAAATCAGATGAAAACCACGCCTATCTCCCATACAAAGTGACATCATCAGAATAGAAAATCTTTTGTTTTCCAAATTCCACAAAAAAAAAAAAACGAAATGGCCATTTCAGCTCTTGAAAGAACTTTGACCGAGCTTCTTATGATCAATTGTGTTGTGTTGTGTTGTGCGTGTTTTGAAATGTTTGAACACAAATGATCGAGAACTGGATCTACAAGTTTTATGCCGACTTCAAACGGCTTATGTTCTCAAGAAGCTTTTCATGGCAGTTTTTACTCTCTGAGGTTTTGCCATTGTCTGCAGAGAGGTGACGGCTGTACAGAAAAATTAATTCAAATGAAAAAATTTTCTGTGTCAGGTGAGATTCGAACCAGGGTTCTCTAGCGTATAAGCCACACACTCTACCCACTACGCCACGTCCGTCACTCGTTCATCCAACCCATACCAAATTTTGCACTTATATTCTATATACACATATGGTGTAATGTGAAGACTTCAACTTGGAAAGTAGACTTGGCATTTTACTTTTAATCGAACTTCTTCAACACCGTGTTTCTGACATCAAACAAATTTTGCACATATTATTCTTGGTAATTTGAGCAGTCTTAAGTTTGAGCAGGGGGCGTTGCACTTTAATTTTAAACTAGCTCCATCTACACCGTTTCTACGATTTTGGCCAAATTTCGCACATATAGGTATACTTTAGTATAATGAGAAGTCTTAAGCCTACAAAAGTGGGTGGGGTTGAACAAGGGGCGTGTCAATTTAACTCTAATCGAACTCTGTCTACACCGTTTGTCCGACTTAAACCAAATTTTGCACACATACTATTTGGCAAAAAGATCAGTCTGTAGTTTATAAAAGTAGGCTGTACTAGATAGAGGGCGTGGCACTTTATTTTAAATCTATTTCCATTTGCACCGTTTCTCCGATTTTAACCAAATTTGCACATATAGGTATTCATTAGTATAATGAGAAGTTTTAAGCCTGCATAAGTGGGTGGGATCGGATAAGGGGCGTGTCAATTTGAACTCTAAGTAAGCTCCTTCTGTAACTTTTTTCTGATATCAAACAAATTTTGCAAATATATTCTTTGGAAAAATGAGTCATTAGTCTTAGAAAATTGGGTGGAATTGAGCGGGTGCGTACCACTTTCATTTTAAACGAAATTGTTTTACACCGTTGGTATGAATTTCCACATACCAATCAAATTTTGCACATATATTCTTTAGCATAATGAGCAGTCTAAAAATTACTCTATGTGGCAGCGCATGATACAAACATTTTTGCAGATAATACTAAACATTTTAGATGGCTAAAGACTTTGAATATGGGCATTTTCGTGGTGGCGCACGTAACGATTGTTCGACTTTAATGAGTGAAAAAAGAATGAAAAATTTAACTTACAAGTTCCTTATTTTGATTTTGCAATAGCTTACTAAGCACACAATACAAGCTTTTTAGATAGAAGCCACCAAAAATGGTACGTTACGTTTTTGACTTGGATCCCAAAATTAGTAAAATTCTGTAAATTGGCAAGAGTTTTTGTATAAAACTTTTTTTTGAGGGATTTGAAATAGTATAAGTTTATTTTCAAAGTAATCAAATTTAAAAACCATTTCTCGTTTTTTTTTTTATTGGGCTTAGTATGAAACGTTACGTGAAATGGCGTTACGTGACATTTTTCCATTGTAATTCATTTGGGTAATGAAGTAATTAGGTAATTAAGTAATTATTTGATATAGTTATTAAAAAAAAAATTTAATATTTTCTGCCTCTCCTTGCCTCAACCATTTTTCATTATTTTTAGCCAATACCTTCTATTTTTACTACAACCAAAATGCTTACGAAACATTTACAAAACATTAAATAAAAAGAAAAACTACATTTGTGAGACAGTGCAGACGATTTCATCAGCATGGTAAATGGATTTATATGAAATTGCTTAAATCAATAAAATAAAAATATTTCTCTAAGATAATATCATTAAATAGTAAGTTTTTAATAACTTTTAATTTTCGTGTCACGGTGGACTTTTCGGCGGAAATGCCCATATACTTCAATACGGCCGCAGGGGGGTATTTTAGCTTCGGTACTCTGCCGAAGCTCCATTCCTTACTAGTTTCGCTATATTTTATTTTTTATTTTGATTTTGTTTTGTATATCAATCATTTTCCGCATTCTTTGACGATTTTCATATGAAAAAGTCTCGAATTCGCTAATTTGCATTTTTTCGCATTCATTTCGAATGTATCAGGAAATCGATTTTTTAATATGAAAAATGTATTTTTAAAAATGGCTGGCGGTTGTTTATTAGACATTTAAGTGAATTATTTTCATTTTTTTTATAAATTTTCTATGAAATATTTGTATTATTTTTCATCAAGTTTTATATGAAAAACTTTGGTGAAACATTTTTTTGCGTTTTCTATATCAATTAGTTTCCAGCATAATTTTTGGAAGTTTTTCGTATAAAAAAGCTGTCCGAAATATTATTGGATTCGCTAATCTGCACATTTGCGAATTCGTTTAAAATTCGAATCGAATACGACTACGATTTGGTGTACATTTTAAGGATATTTCAAGTGTGTTGAATAGATTTCTACACATTTATCCACGAATCGGGTTAAATTTATTCTCAATCCCAAATTTAACTTCTAACTTAAAATTTTTAACACTAAGCTCTTTAGAGCATACATTTTCTCTATTATGTCTCATTTTAATACTACTTTCAATATTTTTGTCTATATCCTAACTTTAGTACAACATTCTTTCCCTTATAAATAAATACAAATTAAATACCTACTTTTACCCAATTTGTTTGCCAATTAGTTGAAATTTAGTGTAAATTTGAGGCTATCAGGTTTCTATAGCGTTTTTTTTTTTGAAGCGTCCAAGCTACACTTTGTTGCCAATTAATTTAATTTGCCTGTAAATTTGATGCCGCTTGCCGCACAAAGCATTGAATTTAGTAGGAAAAAAAAAAAATATATATTATTCAACATACACTTGGCTGCCTTGTGCTTGTTTGCCAAGTTATTCGACAGAATAATTTTAATGTGCGACAACAGTTGCTGCTTATTTTTGTAGCATATAATTAGGTGCTAATTTGTGCAGAATTTCGAGTGCAGAGTTTTCTGGCTGAAAGCAGAGTCAACTAATGGATTAGAGGAGGATTCAAAGTTAAGAGCATGAAATTTGCTTAAGTAGCAGTAAAATTACATGGCACAGTTAAAATATAACAAATATAACAAGATGCAAACATTTTCGTATTCTTAATTGAACCATAGAAATGGAAAGTTTCTTAGCCAATAACACTGTGATTCAACAAAAACTAACTCATAAAAATATCTAAGTTTTATTTTCCCTGCCACTCATCTTCGATTATCGAGTCTTCGATTATAATCAAGTACTTTCTGCCTACTCGCCAATGCTGTGCATATTTCATTGCCCTTCAGTGTCACATGATAAATGTAGGCAATCCATTATTTTGCCACTTCAAGTCAACCAGTTTCACAAATATTCATTGTAACTTTTTTCTCCACAGTTTTTATTCAGATCATTACCTTTGTACGCTCATTTTTCATTCTTCTCTATCGAGATTATAAGATAGTTTTTGAATTTTTTAGTTTATTTGGCCTTGAAAGTTGCAGTAAATTGCTAAATTTCTTTAAAGATAAGACTTGGTGTGAGAATGATAAGGTTTGCAGTATAAAAAAATATTTTACAGTGAATCACAGTGAAATTCATACACTTCAATATTTTTCTTATATTGGACAAAATAAACAAAACAGCTAAAGTTACAATTTTTTTTTTTGGTATTTTTTTGTTCATTTATATACTGGATAAACTTTAATGAAAAAACTGAAAAAATATGGCATTCAAATTAGACTCAGGAAAATTTAAAGAACAGAAACAATTTATGTATAAAGCATACAGTGAAAATCATACATTCTGTTCAAATTTGAAATATAAGTAGGCACCGTACATTTTGTTTTTTATTTTGAAATTTTTAAATTAAAATAGTTTTGCAACAAGAGCAACTTTGATAGCAATGATAGAGAAAACATTAAATATTTTGAAGCTTTTTTTAAAAAAAGATAAAAAGTATGAATGCTCACCTGATGGTAATGCTAAAATCATTTTTATCAAGCAGTTTCATTAAGCTTTTAGTCAAGATAGTATTAAATGAAATATGTATATTATATAAAGAACGGAGATATTTGCATTGAAAGTCAAATCTTTGCACTTCTGATGTGTTTTCTCATTCTTTCAGGCATATAAAATAAAAACTAAAAAAAAAAAACGAAATGGTCATTTCAGCCCTTGAAAGGACTTTGGCCGAGCTTCTTATGATCAATTGTGTTGTGTGTGATGTGAAGTATTTGCACACAAGTGATCGAGAACTGAACCTACATGTTTTACGCCGACTCCGAACGGCTTATGTTCCCAAGAAGCTTTTCATTGCAGTTTTTTACTCTCTGAGGTTTGCCATTGTCTGCAGAGAGGTGACGGCCGAACAGAAAAATGAATTCAATTGAAAAAACTTTCTGTGTCTGGAGGATGGAGGTCGAACCTGGGTTCTCTGGCGTAAGAGTCACACACCCTACCCACTACGCCACGGCCGCCACACGAAAACACGAAAATACACAAAAACTATTCAAATCAAATATCAGCGCATATGGAGAGATCGACAATTTTTATATCTATATTGTGGATACTTTATATATAATAAAAGTATTATTTATAAGAAAAAAAAGTGAATTTTATATAAAAAAAGTTTAACATAAAAACCTAAAACTTAAAAAAAAAACAAAAAAAAAAAAGACACAGTTGCGATAGTATCGTAAGGTGATGAATTTTATGATCCTGTTAATTTTTATGTTTGTTAAAAATAAATAAATTTGAATGTTGTATTTAATAAATAAAAATTATATATTTCAGAAAAAAATAAACTCACAGTATTAGAAAACCTCTGTGATTATTGGTGTGATATACCAATTTTCATATAGATCGGATAAACGGCTTAGGAGTTTTTGGACTTTTTTAAAATATTTGCACTACAGCGTCCTCTGGTGTTCAAGTTAGTACAAAAAGGATAAGTCCAAAACTCTCATTGTATCAGAAAACACTTATATATCAATTTTTATGCAAATCGGATAAGCGGCTAAGAAGTTTTTGTAGGTTTTTCAAAATATTTGTACTACAGTGCCCTCTGATGTTCAAAATATAACAGAGTAGATAAGTGATAAGAACTCACCGTATACGAATACCTCTACACACAAATTTTTATGCAAATCGGATGAACGGTTTCGGAGATAAGCTAAAAAAAAGAATGCCTGGAACCCGATCGCAGCGCTCCCTACCGAGTCCAACAGTTTTTATTGGATAAAAAGTAGTCTATATGAGGACTAGGTATATAAGGAACCTAGATGTCAAGTTTAATTTAAGTCCATCCAGTGATTTTCGAGTGATGCTTTAACATACAGACAGACAGACAAACAGACAGACATTTTAAAAATGCGATTTTTGGACTCAGCGTCATTCAAATCGTCCATCGCGAAAAAAATTTCAAAAAAATATTTTATGTACACATTTTTACAATTTCATATACCATATATATTGATATAGTCAACAACATAAGCAGTTACGATTCTTGATTTATATAATGGTTTATATGTAATAGCGCTGCTTTTTTTTTTAATACCAAATATAAACTAATATAATAACCTATGCATCGCTTCTTCATATTGCAACGTCTTATTTTCTCAGCCATTGTGCGGACAAAGCGACCCCACCCTAACTGCTTGGAGTCTGCCAGCACACTGAAAGCTTCTAATCGGCGCAAGCCTTTATTTACGTATGCACAAGGTACCCTGTAGGAAAATCAACTAATTTAAAAGTAGTTGAAAAAGTAGTTTTTTGTCAACCACAACTAGTTGATATTCTGACTTTATTCCATAAAACGAACTAACATGTCCGCTTAATAAGTCAATTGACTTTCGTCTGCATATATTTTCAACTACTTGTTAAACTAGTTAAATTTAAATTATTTTTTTAATTACTTTAAAATAACCAATTGAAAACAATTTAATATTCCACTTACTGAAGATGAATTTAAAAGCATAAAAATTTTAAATTTCTATACATCAAAGAGATCATTTATTTGACTGTTTTGGAAAATACATAAATCATGCCAAAAAAATCATGCCTGGTCGACACAAATAAATTCTGAAATATAAAATCTGAAAGCAAAATGTAAACAAAGTTAAAAGTGATCAGAGTTTTTTAATAGAAAATTGTGAAATGTCGTTCTTTGTGGTGTTTTAATTGATTTCAAAAAAGGACTAGAAATTACATTCAAGGAGCGCAACAGAAGTACGCTGCGATGGTATATATAATTTCATTATTCTTTTCTTCATTGGACTATTTCTGCTTCCAACAGGTGATAGTTCCAGAAGCTGGAGGAACTCTGCGCTTATATGTGAGCATGCTTACTACGGAAGCAGTTTACAAAAACGGGCACGCCACCGCCTGGGTGCATGAGCGAAGGTGCCGACCCAATTGATCGAAATTGTGTGGATACTGCGCCTGCGGGATTTTCCACGCTTTGTAACCATCAATCATGGTCGATGGACACAGCGATATTTTGCTTAGTGCTTCTTTTAAGTGTCAATTGCAATGAAGTGATGGAGCAGACTCGACGCTACGTAGAGAAAGGCGTGCGTCTTTACTATTGAAGTGATGAGGTGTTTGCTGAATGGTTAAGCAATGCATAAATTTCCGTACAGAGTCCAAATTGTGCAATGTGTGCTAAACAGTACCAGTTTGTAATTTGAATATCTTCAATAATAAAGAATTTTTAATCGTTTCACAGGATTTAGAGGCAGTTTATTAGTTTAAGAGTGTGTTTACCACGTCTGTCTTGCAGCTCAATGTCGTAAATTAAAAAATATTTCTTTTTGAAACAAAATGTTAGTGAAGCCTAAAGTAAATAATATGTGATGAAATAACATGGTTAAATATTTATAAACTTGTAATCTAATAAAAATTTGTCCAAATCAGAGTAGTTGCCGCCTTAATATAATTCAAAGTAGTTTATTAATCACTTGTTTTTAAGAAGTATTTCAATTACTTCATATAGAATGCAATAAAAACTATTTAGAATTGAAGTGGATCCCGCCTGAATATAATTCAAAGTACTTCATATACTAGTTTATTTTAAATAAGTTTTTTAATTAGTTGTTTTTAAAAACAAGTTAGTTTGTTCCTATAGGGTAGTGCATAAGACAAGGTAGTGTTAGTAGTTAAAATTCTCTCTTGTTGTGGGTACCACACCTGTCAAAACCAGGCTTTTACAAATGAAAGCGAAACAAATAAAAAAATTTGCATATTATAACATTGTAAGTGTTCGACAGCTGCGGTACCCACCGCTCCGAGACGACACGTCCTTGTTAAATATACCTTGCGTATGCATTGCTTGTAAAGCTCTGAGAAATTCATAAAACGATTCTATTCAAGAAACAACACGATGTTGCGTTCGAAATTTCGGCACGAACTAAAGCAATAAGCATGGGAACGTCAGCAGCAACTGTATCATCAACGCATTTTTCTCATACAAAAATGTGAAGTTTTCTTCTTTTCTTCTGCTATCTCTTGTGGATTTATTAAAGAAGTGACAAAGTCTAAAGTCAGCTATTCCTGTGATGCACAAAATAACTGATATTTTTATTTATAAGACCCTAAAGTGTCCCCCAAAAACGTTGCATGGCCTTGAAAACATTTGTGAAAATACCCCGATACAAACCGCGCTGTAAGACGTAATTCTACGTTAAAAGGTAGCTTTTTAAATTGTCCGAAATCAAATAAATGTAAAAATGAAACAAATGCGGGAACGGTCTCCTTATTATAATGAAAATTACCATTCGTTCGATACTAAATTTGCATATGTTCCCTTGGCAAATAGTGAAGTTATGGCGAAAAATTAAATTCTTGTTGATTTTGAAACTCCATTTTGAAACTATAAGCCATGGATTGAGCACTTATAAGAAAATAAAAAAATTTTCAAAAGATTAACTCGAGCATTTATTGGTGGGTACATTTTTTCCACATCAACTTTTTTCGGGTCACAGGTATCCATAACAATGATATTTTTCAATTGTTTTTGGGTCGTGGCTTTGGATTGGTTAATATTGAGGAAGTGCGAAAAAGCTGTAGTAGCTGAACTCTATTGTTATTGCATGTAACATAAAAAAAAAAATGCGTCAACGTTAGATTTTTGCCCTTTATCACATATCCGAAAATCATTCAAATCGGTGAGTGTGACCTGGAGGTCTTTCCTTGTAAGATTTTTTATAATTTATATCATTTCTTAAAGCAGCAATTTCTCCATTAAAAAACTGTAAAAGGAAATGCTATAATTTTATCATTATGACATTTAATTGCAATCAAATCTTAAGTGTTTTCTTAAAAATGAGTCTAATTTAATGGCCTACTTATAGACATATTAAAAAATACAAAAACAAACATATAGGTACCCATTAAATTGAACAATAGAAAAAATTTTGCATATCCTTGCAGCACAAAAGAGCACAAACCTCCTCAATGGATATAGATTTGGCGATAATAGACGAACAAAGCAATGAAAACTGAAAAACAAAACCGAGTTAAGGGACATTATAATTTTTTTATTTTTTTTATTTTTGTTCGCTGTATAGTCGAAAGAACACATTAGAGTTCATAAGAGGCGGACTGCAAATGGTAAACCACAACACATTTGATTTTTGCATTTTCATTTTATTCGAGACAGAAAAAGTGCAGGAAATAGAAGGCATTTTTTTTTTGTGAAAAAGGCTGGCAACTTGTCGCTGGTACTTGAATTTCTGTTATTCTCTTTGAGGCAGTACACTTCAGGCAAAGTGAAATTTCTTTAATATGAACGTAGAAGTTTTTGCAACCCCAATTTTTTTTTTTTTTTTCATTTCAACATCTCATTAAAACGGTCGGATTTTTCTTTTGTTAATTCAAGGAAGTTATGATGAATATCAAAGCAAAGTGGTGTTCTTTTTCAAATATTGTTGACCTAATGCAATTTCTTAAGGCTGAATTTCAAAAGAGAATTTTGTCCAAAAACAGTGAAATAACGATATTAATTTTTATTTAAATAATACCTATATAGAGTAATTACAGTATTTTTATATTGTTGAAATCTTCCAAAATATGATAGAAAATGTGTTTTGAACGACTTTTTATGTAGCTTTGCATTAGAGTGGCCCTAAGCTATAAGGAGATTTTTGGAAGTTAACATTTTCCTGGTCCCAACCCTCGCTCTTGTTTTAAACGACAAAACAATGATCTGTGCAAGTTTTTTCAACTTAATCGGACAACACTAAGGCGACCATCATCTAGCATACCCAGTGAACCAAAACTACCGTTTTTGAATTCATTTATGAACCTTTTCGGGTAGAAACGTTCATTTTCGGCACTCATGAATGAACCCTTTTTGTATCATTCGTCGGACTAAAATGCCTCTCAAAAACGAACCTTATTTTGTTCGCAAATGAGTGAAAAAAAGAACCATAAATTATCCTTTTTTTGTTCGGAAATGAGTTAAAAAAAGAACCATAAAAAGTTATTTTTCGGCACTCGGAAATGAACCCTTTTTGAATCAATTGCCGGACGAAAATGCCTCTCAGAAACAAACTGTTTTTTCTTCTTAAATGAGTTCAAAAATTAACCATACAAAAGTTATTTTTCGGCACTCGAAAATGAACCCTTTTTGTATCAATCTTTTTTTGCCTCTCAAAAACAAACCTTTTTTTGTTCAGTAGTGAGTTGAAAAAAAACCTTTGAATTATAAATTTTATTATTGCATAATACTATTTATTATTACATATCGATATTTTGTTAAAGAAGAAATGATTATTGCTGAAATTAGAGATCATATGAGCTGCTCAGAGCACAAGTGGCGTAAGTCCACTTTTGTTAGTTTTGAGAAAATGGAATATTTAGGAAAATTCTTATTAGAAATTAAATTAATTAAATAAAGAACTCAGTTTTGCTGTTAAGATCGGTCAAGAGCATAAAAAGAGCTATTCATAACGTTAAAAATTAACTTAATAATACAAAATAATAATAAATAATTTTGCATACTAAACTGACCATTTTTTGAAATTTCTCATTTCCGCTGTAAAAATCGAATGTGAGATATTTTTGAGAATGTTTTGATGAGGAATGATAGCATTTAGTCCCAGAAGTCAAACAAATCTTTCCCCTAGTGATTATCTTCATTATTAACGGAGATACAGAATGAATGGACTTACGCCACTTGTCCTCTGAACTTTTTTTGAAATTTCTCATTTTCGCTGTAAAAATCTAATGTAAGATATTTTTGAGAATCTTTTGATGAGGAATTATAACATTTAATTCCAGAAGTTGGGTTAGAACATCAGTTTGTGATTTTCTGAATAATTGAGCTAGCCATAATGCAACTATTCTTATAAATGCTCCAAAGTTTAAATAAAACACAGTTGTTTTTATTTGTTAAGTGGGAACTGCAATATTGATTAATATAAAAAAAAAAGAATTGAAAATCTTTTTAATGTTATCCTATAAATATAAGTTTTCATCATTGTCGTCATCTGAGATCTCATTAACTAAACCCACTTCCAGTAATGATGTATGCGTTGCCAAATTCATAAAGAATCCGTGGTGCAATTTCAGCGCTTTTTGTCAGTTTCGACTATTCGACTATATGGCCGGAACCAAAACTTTTTGCCGAAACCGTTCAAAGAAGCACTTTTGTAATATAAAAGTATCACTTATGTATTATATGAAATTTAAACTTTAATATTCAAAGAACATTTTTTTAACTTTTTCTTATTTGTATAAAATGTTCTGTTCTGTTTTCTTTTATTCTGTTTTGAATTTATATCAATAATCACTTTCGGTTTCGGCCGAATATTCGGTTTTGGTCAAACGTTAGTTGTATTTTAATATATAAAAATTAAAAAATGATCTTATTTTCATCATTGCTTCAATAAGAAATGCCATAATTTGCACATGCAATCCGGCAAGGCACATACTTTGGCAATTTCCTTCAGAAATTAGCTGTCCGTAAAATTGTGGACTTACGCCACTTGTGCTCTGAAAAAATTATAAAATTTGTCAGAGCAATAACAAAGTATTGCATTTTATTCAGAGATTACGTAAGATAGGAGTTTCTAACCCGGACACATAAATAGGTTACATATTCCTCTTCACTTCTATGTACTTAGCTCAATTTCTTTATAAAATGGACTTACGCCACTTTTGCTCTGAGCAGCTCATATTAATCATTGGGTTAATAGGATTAATATACCGGGGCTGGAATTCACGCATTGTGTTTTTCATGATATTGATGTTTCAAAGGGGAAAAGGCGTGGTTGTTTTCCAATTTGACAAACTTCCAAATTATATATGAAATATCAAAATAGTTAAGTTATTAATTGGGGAATTTATTTGATTACTTTTTTGCATGGAATGTTTTCGTGGTTTTCATTCTATTTGGGCTTGATTTTAATTTTTGATAGAAATGTTGAAATTTCGCACTGGTAAAAAAGTTCATATGACGTTTGTACGAAGGTTAACATTTTCATTTTAAGTTCCTTTATTTAACTGATTTTAGAATATAAAAAGTAACATTTATGATTCATTTGTGTACTCATTTATGAACAAAAAAAGTTCGTTTATGAGAAATTGTTTCCTACTGATATGATAAAAAAATTATTCTATTTTGAACTCATTTCAGAATGCAAAAAAGAAACATAAATGATTCATTTCCGAACTCATTTATGAACAAAAAATGGTTCATTTACAAGGAAGTCTTACCTACTGAAATGATACAAAAATGATTCATTTTCGACTCAAAATAAGCTTTTTAATGAATTTCGCAAAATATGTACAATTTTTCTTTATTGGAAAAGCTTTCACGAATTTAATCTTTTATAGCAAGCACTTTTAAGCGACAAAATAAAAAAAAAAATTCTAACCAAAAACGTTCGCAAAAGTCTCACCTTACTCAAAACCTTCGCTTATGGTTCAGTGGGTATATTTTTGAAATATTTGGCCGAAAAGTCATGCTTTTAAAAAAATCCTTACAAAAGAGGTTTGAAGGTCCCACTGTGAATCATAAAAAGTATTAATGTATATTTTTGGTCAGGGAAAGATTCAGAGTCGATTCTAAGTTGTTTTTCCATTTATACCCAGTGAACCAAAACTACCGTTTTTAACTCATTTTAGAATATAAAAAAATAACATATATGATTTATTTCTGAACTCTTTTATGAACAAAAAATGGTTCATTTATGAGAAAATGTTTATTACAGATATAATAAAACAAAAAAAAAAATTTCTTTTTTGAACTCATTTAAAAACAAAAATATGTTTTAATTAGGAGGAATTTTTATATACTTAAAATTTATAAATAAATAAGTTTTTTATAAATTTCGCAAAAGAAGTACAATATTTATTTATGAGAAAATTTTTCGCGATTTCAATCTTTTATAGCAATCACTTTTAAGCGACAAAATAAAAAAAAAATTAAAAAAAGAATTCTACCCAAAAACGTTTTCAAAATTCTCACCTTACGCATAACTTAACGGCAACAGTTATAATATTGTGTTTGTAAAGCTGTTGTAAATACGAAAGTTTGAATGAAAAAATTGATCACGTAGCTTTCCGAGAAATTACCCCCACTATTGTTACTTGTGACACTGCGCATCGGTATTTGCGCATCAGAAGCCAGTCGTGTTCTTGTTCTCGCCGTAATCTAGTAATAGTTTTTGAAGTTAAGGGATTTCTGGTTGGCAAAAATTTGTGTTCGAAAGATGTATTTTTGCATATTTTTATAGCTTGGCTATTTGAGAATATTGTCCTATAAGGGTTTTTTGAAACTCGAAATACTTTAAGAGATATGGTCTTTTTTGTCCAGAATGTTTTTGAAAAAATTCGATTTGCTTAATTTGGCTACTTTTTGAATGCAACGGTTTGAAGCAACCACCGAATTTCGTTCAACGCGTTCTTTATTAGGTAATAACTAGTTTGTATACGCATTTTAAAAATAAATGAATACACATTTCAGAGCAAAGGTATTCGAATGTTGGCAGCGTTTAGTTCACTTTGAATTAACCCTATAGGAACAAACAAAGTTGTTTTTAAAAACAACTAATTAAAAAACTAGTTTAAAATAAACCAGTATATGAACTACCTTCAATTATATTAAGGCGGCATCCACTTCAATTCTAAATAGTTTTTATTGCATTATATATGCAGTAATTGAAATAGTACTTAAAAACAAGTGATTGATAAACTACTTTGAATTATATTAAGGCGGCAACTACTCTGATTTTGACATGTTTTAATTGCAAATTTTTATTAGATTACAAGTTTATATGAATTGAACCATGTTATTTCATCAAATATTATTAACTTTAGGCCATAAGTAATAGTTTTCAATAGTTTATTTTGAAGTAATTAAAAAATAGTTTAAATATAACTAGTTTAACAAGTAGTTGAAAATATATGCAGACGAAAGTCAATTGACTTATTTAGCGGACATCACCATACAAAATATATTAGGTTGTTCTATGGAAAAAAGTCAGAATTTCAACTAGTTGTGGTTGACAAAAAAGTACTTTTTGAACTACTTTAAAATTAATTGATTTTCCTACAGGGAACTGCCCGAAGAGCACAAAGAGCCGCTGAGTCCTCATTTTTTGATGAAGAGGAAGAAGTTCTTTATGAGGCTGGCATTTCAGATTGATATATGTAAGTATTTCACAAAAAAAAAAACTATTTTATTGTCTAAAATTTTCTTTGAGTTTTTTCAAAATCACGTATTTGAAATTCGAAGTCACTTTTCTCCGGTTCTACTGAACCGATTTTGATGAAACCAATTGCAATCGACGAATTGTCGAATTTCTAAAACTGCCTGGCCAAATTTTTCATTTCAATTCTTTTTGATGCAAAAAAACAACATCAAACTTAAACGCGTTTATCTCGAAACCACGTTTTTCGAGCTTGCGGCCCAGATTGCGCCCGTAGTTCTGAGCCGATTTTAATAAAACAAAGTGGAATCGACGCAGAATTGTCACCATTTTAGTCCTACCTCAATTTTAAACAATTTTTTACTATTTTTCTTTACACTAAACTACAAAAAAAAGACCCAAAATAGGTTTTTCTTTTTTCAATAACCGCCATTTTGTAAAAAATAATCGCAAAATTATGATTGAAGTAGTGACTAGAACTACTGATTCTATCTGTACTGATTCTAACGCCGATTGCTTTTCCATTTCATATGATTTGAAGTCGAGTTATCCAGGCCGCAAGCAGCATACCTTTTTTTTCGACGCCCAACTTTGAAGGCCGACATAAAGGGTCCAAAAACAGCCTTCCAACCAGTAATACTCTCTTAAACTTTTTAAGGGACGAAAAGGAACCCACTGTGGTACGCTTCGGCTAATCCCCGATTTATAATAATTAGGCGGCGATGTGATTATATTTATTGAGTGAAAAATTTAAAAAAACACGTATACATGCTTATAAACATTTAACAAAAAAGTGAAACTAACAGAAAAATTTGATGAAAACAAGGAAAAAAAAAGATATGTTTCTGGAAATTATAGACGATCTGCAAAAAAAGGACGACCAGGATCCATGCAAACTTCGTCTCGCTGAAGTTTTCAATATAGAACGGAGTATTTGAGTTCAATGAATTTTGGAGAAAGAATCATTGGTCTTCTCGAGACGAAAATATCGGTATATCATACTTTAATATCGAACTGTAAATATAGAAGACACGGCGAAAAATTTAAAATGACGTTCGACATAAAAACAATTCTTTTTTAAAATTTTCCATTCAAAAATGTACTTTGTAAAATTTTTCAAGAACTGGCTTTATTAAATAGATTTGTTATTAAATCTAGACTGTATTTATTCAAAACAATATGCAGATAATGTCTGTGAAAAGAGTAGGAATATGACTTCGCATAAGAATTTTGCAAATTATTTTAAGGATTTAAACTCAATACAAACAAACACAAACATTTTTTGCTCCTATATACGTTACCACCAGTTTATCTTCTTCAAAAGCTACATATGAGCTACAAAATTACAGCAAAATAATATAGCGCCAAGGTGAATGTTGATAAATGTGCCTTGTTGATATATATTAACCTTTATATAATAACAAAAACAAGCTCATAATTAAAGGCCAAAACAAATTTCTGCATTATTACTGTCTCTTATGTGTAATGACAGCTAGGTGCGTGTTTACACCTCGCTTTGCATAAAGGTTAAAAAGCTCTTTGCCCAATTTTGCTACTTTGCGCGCATTACGTTCGTTTTCATAATATAATTAAAGCTCAGATGCTTGTTTGTATGCATAGATGCATGTCTCCATATACACTCTATATGTGTGAGTGCAAATGCAAATGTATGTTTTTTGTAAGTGCTTGTGTGTGCATGTTAGTAAGCACTGTTGATGGTATTTTGGGTAAATATATAATTCCACTTAAGCTTAGAGTGTATGCGTTTTAAGAAATACGTGTTAATGACAAGGTAGGCGCCTTAAGGTATGCTATGATGCTATTGAGCATGCTTCGTTGAGTTCTATTTAAGTATAATTACTTTAAAAGCGCATAATTTTAAGTGAGCTACATATGGAAGATATATTTTGTTTAACGTACGTGTTTGGAGTTTAACAGTGATGTATTGTTTTAGGTTAATAGGATTCCTTTAATAAGCTGCACTGAAATTGTGTGTGTAGAAAACGCAGGAATTCAGTCATTTGCATATTTTAGCTGACACTAAAATTATTGTTACAATAATATATCAGTCACAAGAGGTAGAATATTTGTTATTTATATATATTTTTTATTCGATTGTATTCAAATTTCTATTAATCTTTGCAAATAATTATTAATCAAGACCTTGCATGAGGGAGAGCATAAGTGGACTGAAAGTTGTTGAAGAAACAGTCAAGAGGATGAGCGAGTAACCATTAATAACTATTAGTGAAAACTAACGACTAGTTACTCAGCGAAATTAACGAGAGTGAAGGGCCATATTTTAGCATGAGATAATTGTATACTACAAAATTATTTTTTTCCTAGGATAATGCTAATAAAAACACAAATTCAGTGATTCCCTGCAGTCCAGCCGGTGACAATTAAAATTTTTGCACCAGAAAGATACGTCAGTTGTCCCCTCTCCTATAGGCCACACTAGCGAAGTGAACAAAGTGTTTGTTATAAAGAGATCGTTAAAATCTTTTGCCCATCGTTTAATAAATCCTGAGGTACTATTTGCTTTATTTATTATTTTATTAATATGAATACGAAAGCGCAGTTTAGGGTCCATGGTAACTCCAAATCAACGAAACTTTCAAAAGGTTCTAATGTGCAATCACAAATTTTGTAAATACGCCTATGCAATGGTTTTCGCTAGAAGGTGTGTTTTCATATTAGATTCATGTGATTTATTTTACACCAGTTATGAAGATTGTTGATGTCGGCTTGTAAGAATACAGCGCCATATTAATTTTTATAAGATAGAAATAGTTTGACGTCATCAGTATGCATCAAAATATTAGAATGCATTATTACTTACTTAGGTGGCCGTAACAACCCGTCTTCGGGTCCCCCTCGTCGTCGTTGACTAGCGACCCTCGTTTCAAGCACCTTTTTAGCTGGAGCTTTGTTGTCCTTACGATGGACATGACCCAGCCAGCGTAGTCGCTGCACAGTAATACGCCGAACTGTGTCTTCGTAGAGCTCATACAGCTCGTGGCTCATTCGGATGCGATAGTCATAGCCGACTCGAACAGGACCGAAGATTTTGCGAAGAATTTTCTCTCGAACACCCCCAGAGCAGCTGCGTCAGTTTGCGAAACTACCCATGCCTCAACGCCATAAAGCAGCACAGGTACAACGAGAGTCTTGTAGAGTGTTAGTTTTGTCGATCGAGAGAGGGCTCTGGAACTTGAATGCGTTATTACAGATGGTAAATCATTTATGTAAAATAGAAAGAGAAAGGGCCCGAAGAGGCTTTCTTGAGGCACTACCGAAGTAACAAAAAACTCGTATGAGTTCACAAGCTCAAATAAAACGGATTGTGATCTATAACATAGATACGATTCAATCCACCACACCAACTGTGTAGGAAATCCAACAAGAGATAATTTTTAAATTAAGAGTTTGTGATTTACAACATCAAAAGTTTTGGTTAAGTTCGTGTAGATAACATCAGTCTGAAAACCTTTTCTCTATACTCTATACCTAAAACTAAAATTCTCTATAGTTTTAGATGTAAATTCAAGTAGGTTAGTAATGGACACTATGTGATAATTGTGATGTAAGAATTGCTTCAAAAAGTTCACGATAGTAATCAATTAAAAACCTGTTACCAGATTTATGCAACGGAATAATAAATGAGGACTTCCAAGCAGCCGAAAAATAGCAAGGTTTGAGAGAAGAATTAAAAAGAAAAGCTATAGGGGCTACTAGTTCTTCGCAGCAGTATTTCAATGTGCACGAAGGTATGTTGTCAAGAGCGCTCTTATTTGATGTTTTAGGATCTTTTTCGAATGATAAAACTGTATTGTATCAGCTTATGGGAGACAAATATCTCCAGATTGAACATTATGGGGATAGCTCCCATAATAAAAAGAAAATGATCAATAAATTGACTAGAAAAGTTAGCAAAAAGGTTACAAAAATTATTTTACTTTCGGACTCAACATTATTATATTCCATTAAAGAAGAATAGAAATCAATTTTTCGTTTAGTATTTACAAAGCTCCAGAATGATTTTGCATCAGACCGTGATCAACGAATTTTTCCTATTGCAAATTCATCAATTGGGTCTGGAAGGATATCGGTGATTCCCTTTTGTCCAAAAATTGATTTTGATAATTCCGATTTTTTTTTTTCAAATCTTGCATGTCGATAGTATTTAAACAAATACAAATATTTGCACATATTTTATATTTTTTTTTGTTTCTTTTTTTATACATTATACACGTATAAAACAGTATATACGTATATAACAGTATATCTTCAAAACCGTTAGTCCAACAAAAAATTTTATTGACAGTTTTTGAAGATCTTAAATTGTTCTACTTTGTGGTGTAGTTTTTTTACCAACAGTCCAATAAACATTGTGGCGAGGGGTGATTCGTTAACGAATCGCTTCTGAATCATTTTTTTTTAAGTTTTCGAATAGTTTCATACCGACTTCATCAGAGGTTGGCTTGATGCTTAAAGAAAGCACCGATTGAAATCTGGACTTTCCTAAACTCCATTTAAGATGTTTTGAAACAAAAACACTATTTTTTCTGACTTCTTAATATACAAATTGTTTAAGAAAAGTATTTTTTATTAACTTTCTATTGTTAATACGTCATTTAAGCGAATATTTGTTTTTTTAAATTTTATGTTGTTTTTTTTTATTTTAAGTGAAAAATGGACTTAAATATAAATTTTCATAAATTATTATATGAAAAAAATTTTGCGAAGTATTTTTTCTTCTGTTATGTTATTTTGTGCCTTTTCTTTGTATAAATAATTTCCATTTCTAGTTTGTTCAAGATTTTCATACGAATAAGTTCTCGTTAACAAATTGCTTTTTGTTGTTTTGGCGACTCGTTAACGAATTGCTTTTTATAGTTTTGGTGACTCGTTAATGATTGCTTTTTATAGTTTTTGGCGATTCGTTAAGGAATTGCTTTTTTTTTAATTTTGGCGACACGTTAACGAATGGCTTTTTTCGGTTTTGACGATTCATTAATGAAGGAGGAATTTCTCCCGCTCGCGATATTATAAAAGAATCGCTACTAATAATTGCTAATGAATGAAATGTACGAGAATGCGATTCGTAAACGATGACATTAGTAAATCATTTTGTTTGTTGGGTGTTTAAATAAAAATACTACTTTTTTGGCGTTTTGAAAATATTGTCATATTGAAGCCTTTTTATTAAAAACGAGAAACAACAATGTAATATCTTAATCAAAACATGCATTTTAAAAATAATTTTAAAAATACGTTTATAAAACTGATTTTGGAAATTCATGAAATGGACGAATAAATAAATAAAAGCTTAAACAGACTAAATTACAATATAATAAATTAATTTGCATGGTGAATGTAAAATTAAAACTTAAAACATTGAACCTGGAACATGAAATGATTATTTTATATTAGAAATTAAAATTCTAATCGTTAATTTGTTGTTTTCTGCTGCACCACTTGTCAACACTGGCTTAGAACAAGAGCGTAGTTCACGCTTATACAGGGTGGCCCAAATAAGACCAGCTGATGTGAAACACAAATAACTTTTTTATTTTTTAACATAATTTATTTTTTCTTTTTGCAGATTATAACTGAACTCTTGGAAATTTAAAATGAATAACAACGCATTAAAATTATCGATTTTTATTATTCTTCTCAACGATCAATTGTTCTGACGTAGCAAAATTATCGCCGTTTTTTTAACGTAAGATCAGCGCCCACATCTTCCATGATTACAAGTTTAGTTCGCCGTTTTAAGGAACTGGGTTCAGTTGTCGACCGTCCAGGAAGAGGTGCTCATCGAAATATTCGTACTGAAAACAACGTGGAAGCTGTGCAGCAGAGTGTTGCAAATGATCCATCTGTCTCAACTCGTCGCCGTTCCGGCCAATTGGGTATACCCAGAACAACATTACAAAGAATTTTAAAGTTGGATCTTAAGATGTATCCATACAAAGTTCAAATTGTGCAACAGCTTCTACCGCAACACACACCCCCAACAACGACTACAATACGCTATTCGCTTTACACAATTAGCCACACAAAATGATTTTTTAAATAATCTTTTGATGATGGATGAAGCGTATTTCCATTTACTTGGTTATGTGAATAAACAAAACTGTAGGTTGTGGGGCACCGAAAATCCGCACTGTTTGGTGCAGAAACGGTCTTCGGGGCTTCATACAGAACAATGATCGACAACTTTTTGCGGCCATTGGTGGAGCAACATCCTAATTTGTGGTTTCAACAAGATGGAGCCACTGCGCATACTGCTGGGCAAACTATGGACATGCTGCGTGAAATTTTTGGTGAACGCATAATTTCAAAAAATTCAGATTTCCCTTGGCCTCCTCGTTCACCAGATTTAACTGCGCCCGATTTATTTATGGGGTTATTTAAAAGACAAAGTGTATGTTAACAAACCACAGACACTTGGACAGCTCAAGCAGAATATTCGAGACGAAATACGGCGCCTGCAACCAGAAACATTACGCCGTGTAATGCAAAATGCGCTAAAAAGAGCCATTGCCTGTATCGAGCAAAATGGTGGTCATTTGCCTGATGTCATATTTCACACATAGTCTCGTTAAATTTCCATAAAATGTATTTAACATATAAAAATATGTTGCGTAGGCTCTCTATGTATGCTCTCTAGGTATGCGTAGGCTCTCTAGAGTGAAACGTTTGTTTGTCTTCTGTTCGATGTGCAGTGTTTTCACTCTCACTATTTGTAACGAATTTTTCAAATACTGCCTGCACAATTTTTTTTTCAGCTAGAAGTATACCTCCAACAGCTTTTCCTCTATCAAGGAATTATAAAAGGAAATAAAAAAAAGTAAGAAAAAATATAAATTTTAAGCATAAAGAAAAGCTTCGGAGGTATATTACTAGCTTAAAAATTATAAAATACTATTAGAAGTACATAAATACAAGTGTTTTGTATGCATAAATTGTGTAAACTGTTTTTGAAAAATTCGTTTAAAATAGTAAGCATTCATTCTCCAACGTACAATTTTGGAAATGCATTAAGAATGAACGCTTTAATACGACAATGTTTGAAAAACGCCAAAAAATAGTGGGCCGAACTTGAAAAATGTAAATGAAATTTTTAGTAGCCAAAAAAATTAAAATTTTTCATCTCCGAAAAATGTTGTCAACATATTTTTCTAGAACTAATTCGTTGAATATATAGTTGATTTACTTAATGTCCGAATGACAAATAAATGTTTTCCTAATTTTCCACAGTATATAACTTAAAAAAAATTTACAAAACAAGAAAATGTGCAAGTATTGCTGGTTTTTTAAGTACTATCGACACACAAAGTACCAAGTTTTTACAAATATGTGAGTTTCGAAGAGCAACCGATTAGGCATGGAATCACCAATATACGATTTTAAACATATTCTTGAGAGTTTTTCTAAATACAAGCTAAATTAATTAATAAAAATATTAATTATTCAATTGTTAACTTCCATTTTTAAATAGAAAAAACTCTGCATATCTTTCAACAAAACACTTGCTTTCATTAAATAAAAAACATTCAGCAAAATTCATTCAACAAAACATTCAAGAGCAGAAATTCTGTTTGCTCTTGAACACTTGTATGTATTATTGTAAATACCCTATAGGAACAAATTAACTTGTTTTTAAAAACAACTATTTAAAAAACTAGTTTAAAATAAACCATGAACTACTTTGAATTATATCAAGGCAGCATCCACTTCAATTCAAAATAGTTTTTATTGCATCATATATGAAGTAATCGAAATACTACTTAAAGACAAGTGATTCATAAACTACTTTAAATTATATTCAGGCGGCAACTACTCTGATTTTGATTGCAAATTTTGGTTTTAATTGCAAATTTTTATTAGATTACAAGTTTATATATATTTAACCATGTTATTTCATCAAATATTATTAACTTTGGGCCATCAGTAATAGTTTTCAATTGGTTATTTTAAAGTCATTAAAAAATAATTTAAATATAACTAATTTAACAAGTAGTTGAAAATATATGCAGACGAAAGTCAATTGACTTATTTAGCGGACATCACCATACAAAATATGTTAGTTCGTTTTATGGAAAAAAGTCAGAATTTCAACTAGTTGTGGTTGACAAAAACTACTTTATCAACTACTTTTAAATTAGTTGATTTTCCTACAGGGTAGTTGTAAATAATTGTTACCCAACAAAATAAGTTATGACGTCACGCAAATTCATTACGTATTTAAAAAACAACAAAACTATGTACAATTTAAAAAGGTGTTTTGCTTCTAATTTTTCAAAGCAAGCAATAGACCTGTTGAGATGCGCTAGTTTAGCTACTTCCGAGGCGACGCACAGTGGGTTGAAGACCCGAAAAGTGGAGATTAATTCAAAAAATGAGCTCTAGCTTTCACAACCGTATTTGGTACCGGGTGAAACTAGATAAAATTCTACATCACTAATTGCAAAAATAACAGTTCTAAGTTGTTTACTTTATTTGCAGTGTGTCTTCAAAGTCAATAATTGTTATTATTTTTGCGCGCATTGGTTATGAGTGAAAATTTTTTATACTTCAAGTGGATATTTTTTTAATTAAGACTTCTAAAAGTGAAAGTTTTATTATGGAGCCGTCTACTTCAGGTATTTGAGCATATGATAAATATTTTTTTGTTAGATAAATGTTTTGGAAATATTGTAAAAAAAAATAAATGAAATTGCTCCAAAATTGGTGTATTTTTGATGTTTGTATTGAGTTTTAAAAATTTCTGGGTGAATTTGGGCGAAACCGCTTATATAGTCTTAAAGTATGAGATTTCAGCTAATAAATCTCAGAAACTTTTCTTGCAAATGTTTACAATTTTTTGAGTTATTGAAGTTTTAGTAAAATAACTCCCGTTGCTAAAAATCTATGTGAAAAAAAAACAAACAAAAAATCACGTTGTCTTTATTATCTTTTGTCTTTATATTCCGTTTGGTAGTTGTTATTGTAGCTACTGGGTGTGTAGTTTATTAGTGATGGGTGCGTGAATAATTTTTAATCGATCAATGTATTGATAATTAATTGGTAAGAATTTAATACTTAGGGTATTTAAGATTCAGTACAGCCACGTTCATTTATTTTTTGTATGGGCTGTCAATGATTTGTTTAATGTGATGTTATTTATTGAAAGTGTTGTGTGTTTGTAAAACGAATAGTATTTTGCAAATTTTAAACGATTAAAAATTTTACTAACTGCAGGAACAAGTCCCAAAACAATTTTTATTCCTCGCCATGAGTTACATAACTTTATGAAGAATTCAGAGCCTAAATCACTTGAAGATCGATTTAATCTTCTGAGGTGGGAACGAATCACACGCGTTGACCCTTCAGATATGGTAGATTTCACCAAAAGATTTAATAATTTTTGCACAGACTATAAGACTCGGTGGCTACAATCTCATAGAATGGATACATTTTTTATTTAAAATAACAAGAATTGGCTTGATACTGCAATTTCCTTTAATGCACCACCAGCACCAACACAAAAAAGAGGTCGGCATGATCTCTCATTTGATGAGTGTACAGAAAAAAATAAAGGAAAGAAATGTAAAGATATAAGAGATAATACTCCATTGTCTATTTTAGCGCACGCTACACAAATGAGCTTTAGAGCTGCTGGAAAAGCAGATGCGTCGAAAATAATTAAGGAATTAATATCATCTCCAACAAGAGCAAAAAAATACAAACAAAGTTTAGAACAGGTATCACCACAGCAATTAAGTGCGGAGGAAGCTATTTCCGTCTTGATAGAAGCGAAGCTAACTCGACACCAGTATAACATAATTAGAGAAGCCGCTCCAGAGAAATTTCCATCGTATACAATAGTCCAAGCAGCTAAAAAAAAATGTTATCCAGAACGAGACGAAATACAAATTACTGAAACGTTAGCGCAAGTCAATCTACAATCACTATTAGACCATACCACTGAGCGTATTTTTTCGATAAAAAATTTGGATTTTAATTTGTTAGACAATGAAGAACTGTCTAAGATGACTTTATACACTAAGTGGGGCTTTGATGGAAGTTCAGGACATAGTGCATATAAACAAGCCTTTCATGACATTAACGCCTCGGATTCTTCAGTATTTATAACATCGATTGTACCATTGAAATTAGTTTGTGAAAATAAAACAATTTGGCAAAATCCTCGTCCGCCTTCCACTCGTTTTTGTAGGCCCTTGAAAATTGAATTTATGAAAGAAACGGTCAACAGTATTATACTCGAAAAAGAACGAGTGGAGACTGAAATAAAGGCTCTTGTCGATTCCGTAGTAGTAGTTGGAGAGAGAGTAGTGAAAGTTAATCACGAACTAATTCTTGTGATGATTGACGGTAAGGTCTGTAACGCTATTACAGACACAAAGTCCACACAAAAGTGTTATATATGTGGCGCTACAAGCAAAGAGTTCAACAATATTGATGAAATGATTACAAAAGTTGTAAATACAGATGCCATGCAGTTTGGTTTATCTGTCCTTCATGGCTGGATAAGATTTTTTGACTGTCTTATTCAATTGTCATATAAACTTCCGATTAAAAAATGGCAAACTAGATGTGATGATGAAAAAAAAATTATTGCTGATACAAAAAAACGCATTCAAAGGGAATTCAAAGAGAAAATTGGATTGATTGTTGACCAACCAAAACCAGGCTTTGGAAACTCAAACGATGGTAATTCGGCAAGGCGTTTTTTTAAGAATGCTGAAGTATCTGCAGAAATTACAAAAATTGATTTACAGTTGATAAAAAATATGCACACAATATTAATAGTTGTTTCAAGTGGTATTGAGGTCAATATTGAAAAATTTTCAAATTTCGCTAATGACACTGCCAGACTATTTGTTAAAAATGATCCATGGTATTATATGCCTCCAACTCTACATAAATACTTTATTCACGGGCCAGAAATTATAGCGCTTGCACCATTGCCTATTGGTCAGCTAACTGAAGAATCTCAGGAAGCCAGAAATAAAGACTTAAAAAGCTATAGAGAACATTTTTCGCGTAAATCCTGTCGGGAAAGTACAATAGAAGACGTGTTTAATAGATTTCTTTTAAGTTCAGATCCACTTATTTCAAGCAAGAGGAAGAGTTGTAAAAAGAAAATAGAGCAAATGCCGCAGTCTGCATTGGAGTTACTTATTCTTCCCCAAAATGAAAATGATAATGGTGACAAAGATGATGAAGATGATGAAGATGATGAAGATGAAGATTATTTTAACTAATTTTAATTTATGAAGTAAATAATAATTATAACGTTTACGAAATGAAGTAAATAAAAAAAAATTACAATTATATTTTTTTTTTAAATTTTTGAGTGTCTTCTCCATGTGGCATATAAACTACCACTTAA
Organism: Coremacera marginata; assembly: GCA_914767935.1. Classification (NCBI taxonomy): domain Eukaryota; kingdom Metazoa; phylum Arthropoda; class Insecta; order Diptera; family Sciomyzidae; genus Coremacera; species Coremacera marginata. Next base: position 164,436,978 of record OU612045.1, read on the forward strand.
AAAGTGGCAAGCTAAATCAGATCATGACAAACAAGTTGTTAAAAAAATTAATTTATTACTATGTAACATTTTTATTAATATTTTTCCAAAAAAAAAACAAAATTCCGACAGAGCTAGAGCAATTTTCTAAAAGGGGGCGTGGCACCGCCCTATTCCACCTTGGGTGTAATTCATACTGCACGATCAATATATATACCAAATCCCATCTTCATACCTCTGATAGTTCATGAGATATATCCGTTCTAAGTTTCAGGTTATATGGCGGTGCCAGGCCCCTTTACCCAATCACAATCAAGTATAGGAATATTACCCAGTCAACAGTACCACATTGGGTATGTTTTATGACAATGGGTCTATTATTATGGCCGCCAGAGTGATTTTTAAAAAAGGGGCGTTGCACCGCCCACTTTTCCAAAAAATGTATAGCCTATTTCATTCAGTGATAACTTAGCATTCTCATAGTGAAAGAATTTTTAGAATCGGATAAGCAGTTTAATTAATCTCCACTTTTCGGGATTTCAACCCACTGTGCGACGGTTCGAACCACAACTTGGGCAAAGTTTTTTTTATGCAGTAGTTTATAGAATTTGTGCTGCTATAGCAATAAATTTATATTTGATATGACAATATAACAATGAATACATTTCTTAATTATAAAATTATTTTGTCATAATATATTCTTGAATTAAAAATGGGGGAAAAAATTAAAAAAAAAAATTGTGTTCGCGCATAGAGTCGAACCACCAAATTGATGTTCCAATTGTTTAGACTGCGGGAATATTAAAGTTATTTTCGGTCTGTGAATTAAATACTTATATAAAATGGCTTAAGTTGAATAAGCAACATAAAACATTTTTACTGTTTGTCATAAAAACTGATAGCACTGCTTGACAAAACGAAAAAAAAATTATTTTCTCTAAGAGATTTGATAACTTTATCTTATGTATTTTGGTTCGCTAATTCTAAAAATTGACGGAGCTGTTTTCCAAATAATTTCAGATTAAGTTTTCAAGGTTTTTTAAAAAGAGTTTCTTTACCTCGGTAGCTCTAGCATTTGATTAAAAAAAAAAAAAACGAAATGGCCATTGCCTGCACAATTTTTTCATACAAAATACTTTTCCTTTTCATTAAAAATGGAATTCGGAATTTTTGTACTTAAGGTATTTTATAATTTTCATCTAGCAGCTTTTCCTTTATCAAACGAAATAAAAACGAAATGGCCATTTTAGCCTTTGAAATAACTTTGACCGAGCTGCTTATGATTAATTGTGCTGTGTGTGTTATGAAATGTTTGAACACAAATGATCGAGAACTGGACCTATCCGCTTTATGCCGACTCCGAACGGCTTATGTTAGGCAAGAAGCTTTTCATGGCAGTTTTTTACTCTCTGAGGTTTGCCATTGTCTGCAGAGAGGTGACGGCCGAACACAAAAATTAATTCGATTGAAAAAACTTTCAGTGTCAGATGGGGGATTCGAACTTGGGTTCTCTGGCGTATACACTCTAAACAGTACAGCATGGCCGCTACCTAGCATTTGATTAATTTGACTAATTATCAATATTGACACAACCCCGGTTTCCCGAGAGATATTCCGAATATCCAGGAGGATTAAAAAAAAAAAAATCCTGAAACTAATCGCATTTAAAATTTCTTTTAAGAAACTTGTTATGATTTTTTAAATTCATCTGATCTGTATTTCTGAAAGGATTCTGGCTTTTTGAATTCATCTTCAAATCTTATTTTTCTATATCATGCCACCTTTTCGAGATAAATATTTTTTAATTTAAGAGATTATATATTAAAAATATACTTTTGCATTTTACATTTCTATTATTTCTCACTCAAAGAAACTTAAATAATTCTAGAAAAATATTTCTGATTTTCATTTTAAAAAATTTTGAATACCAGGTTTGCCAACATACCTTGTTGTTTTTTATTTCGTATTTTAACAATATAGTCCCAAAAAGTCGAAAAATGCCCTAATTTCACTTATTTGTCCCTACAACACACTAAAATTAAATTTTTGTCCATTTTGACACGTGGCTTCTACGTAACTTGTATGAACATGTTTCGATAAATATCGGCACGGGTTGTCGTACTTCAAATGAGCAGAAAGTATAGTTTTGTGAAATTAGTGCATAAGTATTAAAAAAGTAAGAGCATTTTTTAATCCAACCTAAAACAGGGAAATGGAAAAACGGTGTGTTTGTAACCCTGGAATTCAAAAATTTTTTCAATGAAAATCAGATATCTTTTTCTAGAGTTAATAAAGTTACCCCAGTGAGAAATATATATTATTCGGTTTTTTTATAATAATTATATGTTAGAAAAGGGCAGTTGGAGTATTTAAGAAATAAACGTCAAGTTCCCACATTTATAACTTTCGTTTCCAAATTTCGTTTTGTTTTAATTTTTTTTTTTTCGGCAAAAACAGCTATTTTTTTTATAAAATTTTTAATTTTGATATTTTTAGGGATTTTTTCGTAAAAATACTCAAACTTGAAATTGTCAAATAGGTATTTATAGCATAAAAATGCATAACGACCAGGTTATTCAACATAATTACATACTTTTTTGCACCTGTTTAAGATTTAATTTGGATTTTTTCGGTTTTTTTTTTTGAATACAACAAGAACAAAAAGTTTTTTTTTTTTTTTTTTTAAAGTAAAAAATGACAACTCTGGTAGTTTTCGTTTAATTTTCATGTTTGAGCTAATTTTAAAGAACAAGATAGCTTATTTTATATTTAAACTTATACCAAAGTTGTTTGGAGTTTTTGAAAAAAATTCGCAGTTTTCTCCATATTACCAAGTATTGACATGTTTCGAAGCAAGTCGGCACGGCACGGGTTCCCGTGGTCCTAGGTGAACCTAGGTACAAATTAAGAGCTTAGAACATTAAAAAACACGTGTGTTGCCGCCACGCACAGTAGAAGTGAAACTTTTACCCAAAAATGGAATTTGTTGGAAGATTGCTAATTTTTTTGTTTGTTAACATTCCCTCCTTCGGTGCAACCAAATGGATAACAAGCAGTCTGCCTTCATACCAGTATTAGTTCAAGTACTGTCTTTTTTCATAAAGTCAACTATTATTTTCAGCATTGCGATATTATGGGAAATATCAATTGTTCCTTTTGTTTATTGACAGTTGCTGAAAAGTTCAATATTCACGTAAAGAATTAGATCACAGTTTTTTTTTCTTTCGTGACACAGTTGGTCATCAAGAGGATTTTTTTATTTGATGACTTAAGTCATTCCAGGCTCGATGCTCATAGCACAGACGACAAATGATACTGTTTTATTTTTTTGTTAATTATATTTTTATTTACAAATATTTAAAAGAAAAAATTTGTCGAAAACCTTTGGTGGGAATAATGCATTTTTCCCTTTCTGCACTCCCATTGAACCGCGTTGAATATGCTACCATTGCATCATTGCCTCCCTTGTACGAACAAATCCGAAAGCAAGCATAGCATACATCTTTCAATTTATTCAATAGGATTGATGACAAAAAAAAAAAAATGTATTGTTTATCCAAAATAATAATCGATTATAACTCGGGCTTTATTTATATAATTTATTTTCAATTTTTCTTAAAAAAAAACATAAATTGCCATGTATTGAATTGTACAATTCTGAATATTTTTAATTAAAAAAAAAGCACAAAATTTCAACTGCAGAAAGTACCACTAACCTTTGCTTCGTGGTCAAAAGCACTGACCTAATGCTACCGTGCATACTTGTTTAGTTTTATTTTGCCGTGCCTAAACAGTAAAAAATGTTTATGCGTTCTTCGGCACAAGACTTGCTTCGTATTTTATGTTGCATTTGCGACGATATTTCCCAGTAGTCCAAGTCTTAAAGAATTGATAAGCGAATAATGAACGATTTTTCTTCACCTTTGACGAAACATGCTCATACGGCCATACATTTCATTGACAAAAATTCCATATAAAATTCCCACGAACGCAATACATGATGACATCCCTAATGTTGGGATTTTTCGTGCATGAAAATATTACTGAATCGTTGCGGAAGTTTTCTCAACAAACAAAACAGATATATGAAAAAAAATTTTTTTTCCATTTTTATATATTCTTTGATTTTTTTTACATGTTTTTATGGATCCCATTATTTCCGATTTGTAATCATTGATATATCAGACATGCAGTTGATTAATACACCACGTTTTTGAAATGATATATATTGTAACTTTTAACGAAAAAATTACCACGAAATATAAGCCTTTGTAGGGAAAACATAAACGAACCCAAAGCAGAAAGTTTGAAGAATTTTCGATAAATTTTTTATTGAACGAACACAAACCGGACGCCGGATTTTTTTTTTTAATGTAGACGAAACCAATGCATATGAGTTAAAGAATATTTTGCAAGTCTGTTATTGACGAATCCGAGGCTGGTTTAGTTTTCATTGGGCAGTAGTAATGTGGCGGGACCCAAACCCTGCGCACATTCCATGTTTAAGGTCTATGGAGTGACCCGCCGCTCAAATTACCCGTCAAACTGACGGATGCCAGTTTGCCGTTGCCCAGGGAACACCACGTGGAGGTTTGAGTCAACTTGAGACGATTTCGATATGGATAATGCTGGCCTCGCCAGGTTGAGGCGGTCAGACACGTTGCCATGTGAAGGTTCGCCCCCTGTTCCCATTATTAAAGCCGATTACAAAAACACTGATTGGACCTTATCAGTGTGGCTTTCGACCTGGTAAGTCCACCATAGACCAGATTTTCACGCTACGACAAATCCTGGAGAAAACCCACGAAAATCAAATTGACACACACCATCTCTTTGTCGGTTTTAAAGCTGCGTTCGATAGCCTGAGAAGGGATTGCCTATACGCAACAATGTCTGAGTTCGGTATAGCTGCAAAGTTGATTAGACTTTGCAGAATGACGTTGAGCAACACACGCAGCTCCGTCAAGGTAGGAAATGACCTCTCCGAAACCTTCAATACTGAAAGAGGTTTCAGGCAAGGCGATCCACTGTCTTGCGATCTCTTTAACATCATCATGGAGGGGATCGTACGAAAGGCCGGTGTGCATCGTAATGGCACCATTTTCTACAAAGGCGTCCAGCTCCTTGCGTACGCTGATGATATTGATATTGTCGGCAGAACCAAGAGAGATGTTACCGCTGCTTTCGCCGCTATCGAAAAGGAATCAGCCAAAGTGAGTTTGACGATAAATGAGGGCAAAACAAAATATATGCTGTCTACAAACAAGGGAGCTCGGCGTTTAGACTCCCACGTTTCATCCGGCAGCTATAACTTTGAAGTAGTCAAGGAGTTCGTTTACCTTGGCACCGCCATTAATACCAAAAACGAAATCAGCCTGGAGATAAAGCGAAGAACAATAATTGCTAATAGGTGCTACTACGGGCTCAGTAAGCAACTAAGTTCCAGAGCCCTCTCTCGATCGACAAAACTAACACTCTACAAGACGCTCGTTCTACCTGTGCTGCTTTATGGCGCTGAGGCATGGGTAGTTTCGCAAACTGACGCAGCCGCTCTGGGGGTGTTCGAGAGAAAAGTTCTTCGCAAAATCTTCGGTCCTGTTCGAGTCGGCGATGACTATCGCATCCGAATGAACCACGAGCTGTATGAGCTCTACGATGACATTGACGTAGTTCGGCGTATAACTGTGCAGCGACTACGCTGACTGGGTCATGTCCATCGTATGAACGACGAAGCTCCAGCGAAAAAGGTGCTCGAGGCGAGGGTCGCTGGTCAACGACGACGAGGGAGACCATGCCTCCGATGGATGGACCAGGCTGAGGAAGCCCTAACCGCACTTGGTGTATCCGATTGGAGAAGGCGCGCGCAAAGCAGAGGCTCCTGGCGAGAGCTGATGAGGTCGGTTGAAACCCGGACACGGGTTGTTACGACCACCTAAGTAAGTAAGTAAGTTATTGACGAATACAAGCCAGACGCGTTAAAGAATATTCTGGAATTCTGGCTTACGCAGCAGTTTGTTTAATTTATTTAAAAGCAGAGCAGGTAGTCCGTTAGCTCAATACATTCTTTTAATTTCGATATAAATGTGTGTTAAAAACTGCATTTGAATTATAATAAAGATATGATATTTATATGAAAGTTCACAGATCTAAGATTAAAACAAATTTTAGATTCAAAGTTGCATTTGTTAATATTGCAAAATGTGCTGTTTCCAAATCAAACAATGCAAGGCCTATTTCGATAAATGCTTTCTGAATTTATCAAAACTCAATTGCTCAATTTGAGAAATGCCTAAAAGTATAAAGGGTGATTTTTTAAGAGCTTGATAACTTTTTTTTTAAAAAAAACGCATAAAATTTGCAAAATCTCATCGGTTCTTTATTTGAAACGTTAGATTGGTCCATGACATTTACTTTTTGAAGATAATTTCATTAAAATGTTGACCGCGGCTGCGTCTTAGGTGGTCCATTCGGAAAGTCCAATTTTGGGCAACTTTTTCGAGCATTTCGGCCGGAATAGCCCGAATTTCTTCGGAAATGTTGTCTTCCAAAGCTGGAATAGTTGCTGGCTTATTTCTGTAGACTTCAGACTTGACGTAGCCCCACAAAAAATAGTCTAAAGGCGTCAAATCGCATGATCTTGGTGGCCAACTTACCGGTCCATTTCTTGAGATTAATTGTTCTCCGAAGTTTTCCCTCAAAATGGCCATAGAATCGCGAGCTGTGTGGCATGTAGCGCCATCTTGTTGAAACCACATGTCAACCAAGTTCAGTTCTTCCATTTTTGGCAACAAAAAGTTTGTTAGCATCGAACGATAGCGATCGCCATTCACCGTAACGTTGCGTCCAACAGCATCTTTGAAAAAATACGGTCCAATGATTCCACCAGCGTACAAACCACACCAAACAGTGCATTTTTCGGGATGCATGGCCAGTTCTTGAACGGCTTCTGGTTGCTCTTCACTACAACATTTCCGAAGAAATTCGGGCTATTCCGGCCGAAATGCTCGAAAAAGTTGCCCAAAATTGGACTTTCCGAATGGACCACCTAAGACGCAGCCGCGGTCAACATTTAAATGAAATTATCTTCAAAAAGTAAATGTCATGGACCAATCTAACGTTTCAAATAAAGAACCGATGAGATTTTGCAAATTTTATGCGTTTTTTTTAAAAAAAAAGTTATCAAGCTCTTAAAAAATCACCTTTTACTAACATTCTGAAAAAAAGATACGTTCAGATTCAAATTTTTAGACCGTAATGTATATTTATAGTATTGAACGAAAGACTCAATTCAATCATAGAAGAAAGAAAAGAACTACTGATTGTAAAATTTAAGATAAATATGAGATATTCAAATAAATATGTCTCCGTGACCCAGTTGGTAGAACAGCCGCCTATTGACCCAAGCGTAGTGTGTTCAATTCTCGGTGAAAGCAAAAATATGAAAAATTTTCAAAAAGCCATTTTTTCGTTTATATACAAACAGCGCGGCGAATTGCTGTGTTGTTGTTTTCATAAGAACCATGTCGTTACATTTGTTTTACCCCCCATTTAGCTCGCCGTATTGTGGTATAGGCGGCTATAAAAGTTGCACTTCAAAAACTGCAACAACTTCAACTTTTTGGGACACCCTAATGGACATAAGTACTAATTGGTAAGGCAACGAAAGGAACTGAAACGGTAGTAATTTGATATTTTACATTTTTCTTACCTCCAAAAATATTAATTACAGAAGGCGTAATTTTCCTAAGCACTTCACCGGAATGACGTAAATCGAATATCATAGTGATGTTCTACATTAAATATCAAAGCCTATGTGAAAAATATCAAGACCTTTGCTTAATTTGGGCAGATTTTGAAGAAGTTTTACGGATAATATAAAGCCACTTTGTATGGGAGGTAATAAAAACGCATCACTCACAAATTTTTCGTTTTATCTATGGTAACTATTTTTAAATCCTAAAAAACCTTTTTATTTGCTATTTCTTGTATATGTTAGGTATTTAAAAAATCACTTTTCTCCAATCAAGGAAGTGAAAATATTAACATGTTTGATTTAATCTGCGTTGAATCGAGCTTTGATTTAAATTTTCATAAAATTATTTTGTAAATAGTCAATTCAAAAACATATTCAACATGTTATTGAGAGGAAATTGATGTTACCCGTAGCAAAAGTCGTTCTCATTTTCAATCTTTTGGTAGTATTTCTTTGTGACCGATGAAAACTTTTAGGCAGCAATTGATTGTTACCGAATTCTCAGAACATAGCTGTTAGTGACAAAAAAAAAATAAAAATATTAAAGATTTATAAAAATTATTTCGAAGTTGATGTAAATACGGAATGTTTAAGTATCCATTTTAAATAAATGAGTATATATAATATAATATTATATTTATATCTTTGCACCGAAAACTACGGTCGTTGACCTGATTTTAAATTTATTTTTGAAAGCTTTAATTTATAAATTAAAAACGGGGAAAAAAGCGGGGAAACTTAGACTTAAAAACGGGGAAAATAATTATTTTGTATGCAAAAAAAAGTGAATTTTCTTCACCGACACCTGGCAGCACTGGACGGACACATGGAAGTATACTCAGGTGGTGATGCTTTTCTATACCTGCCACGGCTCATAATTGGCGTTACAAGCGGAATGACAAAGTTAATATACCCCTTAAGCAGTACGCGTTGGGGTACAAAAATAAACGTAAGTATTCATGCGAAAACTTTGAAAATAAATATAAACATAGCATAGAGTATAACGTAAACTCTGCAACATAGGGCTGTGTTGTGTTGTTTCAATATAAATTAAATTGTCACCAAATGATTCGGCTGTCGATACAAAATCCCGTCGGTATCAAAAGTGGTGAGCTGTGAAATTTTCACAACATGTTTTTTTAGCATTAAAACAGTATACTTTAAGTACGAAATGTATAAAACAATCTGTTTAATAGCGACACTAAATAATGAGAAATGATGATACTTTTTTCGGATAAAGTACTAAAAGTAGTAAAAAGTGTATTAAAGTTCAGGGTATCAAATGACCGTCACCATAACATGCCTTCGACACAGATCTCATAGCCAGCAGAACATAGCCCCTAGAAACTCTATTTTGTGCACAAACCATGGCCACAAGTGCCCATACCAAAAAAAAAAATCAACGTTGAAGTGTCCAAGAAATTTACTTAAGCTGATGTGATATATTGCTTTTTTTGCATTTATAATTATTATTAAGTTTTGAGAAATATAACCGGATCTCGGGATATAAGTTTTCGATCCTGAAAATCTCGGGACTAGAAAAGTGTACTAAAATTCCGCTGACATCCCTAGTTACGATAGACACAACAAATAATCCACTTGGCCTCATTTTTGCATTTTCAGTCGTCCAGACACTTTATTTTAGAGTGAATTATTTAACCACTTTAAGATCACCACCTTTTTTGGGCATAAGTTGCACTCCTACCATGTGTGAGACAAAAAATAAAATCATAAATTTTTGGCCTTGAATTTTTCCGTTCGTTACCATGCCATTAAATTAACCTGATAACGAAAAGTTAAACTCGTGCACAACACCTATGCATTTGGCCAGCTTAGCTGCGCAAATATTTAGCATATTTTGTGTTAGAAATGTTTTTCTTTGTGCTAGTCGTAGTCTTTGATCAAGTGCATACTAAAAATACTTCATTCAAACACATTTGACTGACAAAGATATTTGATGCAATGTTGACTTAATGACTTTTATGAAATTTTGAAATTTTTTTTTTTCAGCAATAAAGTACAGAACGCACAGACACTGCATTAAAAGATAACAATGCAACTAATACTATCTTAAATTTTTCTAGCATCTTTAAATAGCGAAGTCGCAAATTTTTTAGAACATATCAAAGCCATCAATTGTGTGACCATAACGTACAATACTTATCTTTGGATAGAATCATGAAGTTAAGCATTTTCTTTTTGGCCATAGTGCTTGTGCAAGTCTTCGATCGTGTATCACCAGCACCAGTACCAGATACAGAATTTTGGGTGAATGGCAAATTACTGACTTAGTAAGTAAAATGTTGAATTACTCTAAAAAACTTAACTGTTAAATAGTATTTTAAATAGTAATGCATAATTTCTTGCATGCTTATGGCGACAATATTTTTTTTATACCAAAATAAAAAAAAAAAAAACAATTTCACGAAATTTTAATTTATTTATTGTCAATATAAAGTAATTTTAAAACAATTTATAGTTCCGACTAAACGATAAATACATTTTTTTATAGCATAAATAAAAACGTCTCCAGGATCCTTCCTTTAAAATAATATATTTTTAATATTAAATCATCAAATTAAATTTAACTATATGTTTTTTTTTTTTTTTTTTTTAGAATTTTTAGTGATTTGTATTCTGAAATAGAAAAAATTGATTGAGAATATTAGTATAAAATTTTGCTTCCAAGAGTTTTGAAAAATATTAAACCTTACTTATTTCTTATTTCTTAACTTAAAAAACGTTTCTTTATTTCTAAAAATAGAACGACTGTTGAGTAATGTTGTTTACATTGACAATTAAGAAGTCTTTTATTTGTAGTTTAAGAACTTTAGATTATCTCTTCATATTTATTTATACATATAAGTATAAGAAAACATTTGGAAACACATGCAACCCATCTTACTTCTTTTAAAACTTTGCCTGACTTTGTATTTCTCTCAGAGATTTGGATTTTCTCTTTTGAGGTTATGATTTAAAAATTCCGGGATATAACTTCTTCGCTATTACAAGTGAAAACTATTGTACAGACAGAATCTGGTTTAAAAAGTACGCTTGCCGTAAGCCCTAAGTACTTGGGTCTCCAGACCTAGGGTAATAGTTCATGCAACAGACAACCAGAACTTATGTGTTTTACTACAACACGGACCCGTTTATGTTTTAACTAGTAAAACATACGGGGCATCCGGTGTAGCAACACGAACATGGAAGCTGTTTCACAAACACAAAGCATCCCCCAGTGCTCTGCTGATTAGGAGCATTATGCAATAAATTACATACTGACCGTAATAGCAGTACCAGTTTAGACTTTAGTAGCGACGTACTTCCATCCCTCTACTGGTGAAGACGAGACCTATCCAATCTCGTGCATATTAAGACAGATATGCCAGCCCGTCATACCACTGCGCGACCCCGCCGGTCAATCTAGACCTGCGTAGCATTCACACAACCACAACCAGTACGAGTCCCCCCGAAGGGCCAGCCCACGACGGTCATCGGGGCAACTCGATCCAGTGAATGAGGATCCACAACATCCCCGCAAAGAGACCAAAAATGCACTCATGCAATTATAGTGCATGGGTGCATAAGGGGTGGATTTTTATACTTGACCGTACTCAATGAACACTGAAAGGGCCATTCTAACAGCTCACAGCTGCCGGCTCAGTTGCGAGCAATTACACATGACTGATACCTACAGAGGAGGATCAAATTTGGCCACTCTTATTCTGGCAGTCCGGATCAAGGTTCATTAATATAGTTTAAGTCACTTGAGAGAAGCTCGGTCGAACTGTCAGAATGGATGAAAGAAAATCAAGAAAAAAAAAACTTGAATCTGTACAATTTTTAGCTAACAGCTACTTTGACAGTTTGAGCAAAGGCGGAAAAAGAGTTTTCTCTCAAGTGACTTAACCTGTATTAATGAAGCTTGGTCCGGATGATCTTAAGATCATCTCAACATCCAGATAGAGTATTGGCCTTGTTCTCAGGGACTGCCGTGCTTAGTATAAGAACCCATGTTTTCACCATTTCACCATTAACCTCAGTGACCGCCGTGCCAGTTTGAGGGACCAACTCAAACGTCGACGAGCAAACCCCAAAGAAAAGCCCAAGAGTCAACATGTTAAGCACGCATGTCAAAACACTCACATCCAAATTTATTCGGCGATTTCTAGTCTTAGTGCGGTGGATAGATAGGGTCTACCCCATTTGACTGGTAAGACTGTCCCCGTACTAACAAGTTTTAAGGTCGATCGACCGTATCGATATACCGAATATGACCTGCTACCAAGATGGGCGCCAACACGAGCTCTTGGTTGGCCGTATCAGTTTTTACGTTTGCAGCACGTATCCTACAAACAATCATCCTCCTTTATCCTGGCTTTGGACAGGCAGGCGCAACTAAGTTGCTAACCTGGCGGAGTGTACTATTGTACAGGTGGAGTAGGGGGTTTTTTCAAAGTTGAACATGAGTGTAATATTATAAATTGCAATTGTTTTAGTGCTGATGTAATGAAGGTAAGATGCACAATTGACAATATTGCCTTGAACCTCGTATGCTTTTACCGGTTACATGCACTCGGTATTCAAACGTTTTTTGAAGAGTTTCATGATTTTTTCAGCAAGGAAAAAACGTGGAAATGCTATACTGCTAGGAGATTTTAACGTAGATATTTTGACATCCAATGATACTACTGACTCTAACTATGAGTAAGTCTCCAAATATGGTTTCCATTCAACAAGACCTTCTTCTTGTCTAGACCATATCCCAGGCCGCTTTTGTAATATGGGTACTGACTCTAGATCATAGGCCTGTTATTAAGAAATTTTAATAATAGGACTAATAAAAAGAATTCTTCTAATAAAGTACTGATTAGAATAAATTACAATATTCTAAATGAAGGATATTGTGGAATCAATATTGTGGCGACCGTGGCGTAGTGGGTAGAGTGTGTGACTCTTATGCCAGAGAACCCAGGTTCGAATCCTCCATCTAACACAGAAAATTTTTTCAATTGAATTAATTTTTCTGTTCGGCCGTCACCTCTCTGCAGACAATGGCAAACCTCAGAGAGTAAAAACTGCCATGAAAAAGCTTCTTGAGAACATAAGCCGTTCGGAGTCGGCGTAAAACATGTAGGTCCAGTTCTCGATCATTTGTGTGCAAAAATTTCACATCACACACAACATAATTGATCATAAGAAGCTCGGCCAAAGTCCTATCAAGGGCTGAGATGGCCATTTCGTTTTTTTTTTTTTTTAAAATGAAGGACTGCAATTGGAAAGAATAGGGTTGAGATCAACCGTGAGAACGACGTGTTACAATCATAACACGTGTCACAAAACATATTTAGGATTCCTCCTATGAGGTAAGACCAAGAAAAAAGATAAAAGGATAAAACCTTGCATTACGTATGAGATTCTTGGTAAAATATAGTTGAAAATAAACTAGGTGTAAAACTGTCAAAGCAAAGTGTCGCTTCAATCTCGTTATAAAAATTTTGGTAAAAAATTTAGCCATCAAATTAAAGAATGTCGGAATCAATTTTATCAAGCGGAATTTGATAAATGTAATGGTAGTATGAAACAGGAATGGAAATTATCAAATAATAAATCTAAATCACAATGCTAAAGATGATAAATCTCTGGTTTCAAGTTATGGCTCAATCATTACTTCCGATTGTTCGACACTATTGCTACTATTGTTTCAAATACCATGCCTCAAAATGTTCTTGTTTCTTGTAGATGCTCTTCAGTCTTGTAGATGCAGGCCTGAAAAACCTACAGAAAAATTAAAAATGGCTTCAAAAAATTCAATGACGTACGAATTTACATGCTTGTTGCTTTCTGTTGAAATTTTTTGGAACCTTTTTTCATTTTATTCGGGGCCATATTTTCTTGGGATGCAATTTTGCAGCGCCTATGTATATAGCTACTCCTAAAGCACCTGATCAGGGTGCAGACCAAAAAGTGCGTCACGTTTGAAAGCAGATTTCCTGATCATTTTCTGACTGTAACCTTATAGTTTCTTCCTTATTTGGGGGGAAAAAAAGAGTTTTTAAAGTCGGAACTTTTTATAGATTTAATCTGCTCTTTCTGAGTTTCAACTTTGCCACCGCGTATTTTTTCCGCTCGCACCGCCATATTGAACAAATGGCGCCCTAAAGCAGTTTTTTGCCAATATCTCCTTTCCGACTCATTTCATGATAAAATCATGTATGTTATGTATCAAATAAAACTAGAGAAATTCCCTACAATTCATGTTATAACCTTATTTTCGTGAAATCTTTATTTTTTGTACGAGCGCCGCAAAGTGTTTTCCAAACAAAATACAATTGTTTTTATATTATCTATATTATAATAACGCAAGCGCATTTTTTGTGATGACTATCAAATCTATACTGTAGACGCGATTTTCATAAATAGGGTAGCAATTGAAAGGTCACGCTCTGTAGATGTGTAAAAAGGTATTATTTTTCCTTAAATATTGTGTTACTTACTTACTTAGATGGCGCCTACAACCGTAAGTCGGTTTCCGCTTGTTGTAAGAAATTGCGCCAGCCATTTCTGTTTTGCGCTTGCTGGCGCCAGTTGGAAGGTCCAAGTTTCGTCAGGTTGTCCTCCACTTGGTCCCTCCATCGGAGATGCGGTCGTCCTCTTCTGCGTTGTCCGCCGCTGGGTACCGAATCGAATATTTTCTTTGCTGGAGATCGTCTTCCATTCGCTCAACATGACCTAGCCAGCGAAGCCGCTCGATTTTTATGCGCTTTACTATGTCGATGTCGGCGTATAGCTCATACAGCTCATCGTTCCATCGTATTCGGTACTCGCCATTGACGCAGATTGGTCCGTAGATTTTACGAAGGATCTTTCTCTCGAAGGCTCCTAAAATTTTTTCATCAGAGCTGATCAACGTCCAGGTTTGTGCTGCATATAACAGGACGGGCATGATTAGTGACTTATAGAGCGTGACTTTTGTTCGTCGAGAGAGGGCTCTGCTTCTCAATTGCCTACTGAGCCCAAAGTAACACCTGTTGGCAAGAGTTATCCTTCGTTTTATCTCTCTACTGATATCGTTGGTGGAGTTAATGCTGGAACCGAGGTAGACAAAGTCCTTCACAACCTCGAAGGAGGTGTTGTGGGTGCCAATACGCTGGGACTGTTTGTTTGTCGACACCAGATATTTCGTCTTATCTGCGTTTACTGCAAGACCCATGCGACCCGACTCTTTTTCTAATTTGGAGAATGCTGCACTGACTTCGCATGTGTTATGGCCAATGATATTAATATCATTGGCATACGCTAGCAGCATAACACTCTTATAGAATATTGTGCCGCTTTGTCTCAGATCAGCAGCTCTAATGATCTTCTCCATAATTAGGTTAAAAAAGTCGCACGATAAAGAATCACCTTGTCTGAAACCTCGTTTGGTAACAAATGGGGGGGGAGAGGTCCTTCCCGATTTTTACTGCACTGCTGGTGTTGCTCAGTGTCATCCTGCATAGACGGATTAAGATCCGTCCTGCAATCCTGAAGGTATACCAAATTCAGACATGGTGGAGTATAGGTGATACCTTATTGGACTGTCGAAGCGGCTTTATAGTCGACAAAAAGGTGGTGGTGTCGATTTGCTTCTCTATGGTCTTTTCCAAGATTTGTCGTAGCGTGAATATCTGGTCGGTGGTATATTTTCCAGGTCTGAAGCCACACTGATAAGGCCCAATCAGTTGGCTTACGATGGGCTTCAGTCTTTCATATAATACGCTAGACAGAACCTTATAGGCGATATTTAGGAGGCTTATCCCACGGTAGTTGGCGCAAATAGTGGGATCGCCTTTCTTGTGGATTGGGCAGAGTACACTGAGGTTCCAATCGTTTGGAATGCATTCTTCCAACCATATTCTGCATAAAAGCTCTTGAATGCATTTAAATAGAGCTTCGCCTCCGTTCTTAAACAGCTCAGCGGGTAGACCATCGGCTCCCGCGGCTTTCCGACAATTTTTGAACTTTTAATAGCTCAAATTATTTCATTCACAGCTATCGTTTGCAATTCCGGAGAGCACGCAGGATCCCAAATATTTATTGACAAACAACTGCTTTTAGGTGAAATTTTTCTACAAGGTATTACTTCAATATGATAAAGAGGAATTTATACCTGTGATTTGTTTCTCAAAAATCAACTTTAATAATCAATTTAACCGAGCATTGGCATTCATAAAGTTTCGGTTTTAGCTATTCATTGAGAAACAAGTAGTGCAAATAAAGAATGTTTTTCTTTCCAACTGGATACACTTTCAAGTATTATTGAAGAAAAATTTTGTTTTTTTGATTTCATTTAATTTTTTTCATATGAAAATTTTGCTTAACATGTAATGAAATCTTTTTACAGCTTAAATGAATGGAATATTAATAATATTAATTATATACAAATTTGTTCCACTTAATTCAAGTATTTTATTGTATACTGTATTAAAATATATATTTTTTAAAATTTTTAGTGAAGAATTCATGGAATATGTTGCAGAAAATAAAAGAAAAGATGATGAACTTAAGAAGCAAAGAGAAGAAGAAGATAGGAAAAAAGCAGAAGCAGAAGCAGAAGCAAAAAGGCGAAGGGAGGAAGAAGAAATAGAAGAAGCTAGAAAAGCGGAAGAGGAAAGAACAAGAGCAGAGGAAGAAGCTAAACAAAGGGAAGCAGAAGCAGAAGCAGATAGGATAAAAAAAGAAGCTGATGAAAGACAAAAAGAAGAAGAAAGACTAGAAGAAGAAGCAAGACTAAATGAAGAAAGACTAAAAGAAGAACAAAAAGAAGAAGAAGCAAGAAAAAGAGAAGAAGAAGAAGAAAGATTAAAAAATGAAGAGGAAGCAGATAGGATAAAAAAAGAAGAAGATGAAAGACAAAAAGAAGAAGAAAGACTAGAAGAAGAAGCAAGACTAAATGAAGAAAGACTAAAAGAAGAACAAAAAGAAGAAGAAGCAAGAAAAAGAGAAGAAGACGAAGAAAGATTAAAAAATGAAGAGGAAGCAGATAGGATAAAAAAAGAAGCAGATGAAAGACAAAAAGAAGAAGAAAGACTAGAAGAAGAAGCAAGACTAAATGAAGAAAAACTAAAAGAAGAAGAAGCAAGAAAAAGAGAAGAAGAAGAAAGATTAAAAAATGAAGAGGAAGAGATGATAAGAGCAGCAATAAAAAAATATTTTGAAGATATAATAAAAGGACAAGCAGAGCAAGCACAGGGTACAACTTAGAAGAAGCAGAAGAAAACAAGAAGAATCAGAAGAAAAGCAAGAAAAAGAACAACAACAACAAGTCTAACCAGAAGATCAAGAAAAAGAAGAAGAGCTGACCACAATAAAAAAAGCAGCTACAACCAAAAACAAAAAAACAACGAGCCAATTCAAAATATCATTAGCGTAAGTATAGACCAAGATAATTTCGAACTAAATTTAAACCATTGCCACCCTGTAGGAAAATCAACTAATTTAAAAGTAGTTGAAAAAGTAGTTTTTTGTCAACCACAACTAGTTGAAATTCTGACTTTTTTCCATAGAACGAACTAACATATTTTGCATGGTGATGTCCGCTAAATAAGTCAATTGACTTTCGTCTGCATATATTTTCAACTACTTGTTAAACTAGTTAAATTTAAATTATTTTTTTAATTACTTTAAAATAACCAATTGAAAACTATTTAATATTCCACTTACTGAACTCCACTTACTGAAGATGAATTTAAAAGCATAAAAATTTTAAATTTCCTTACATCAAAGAGCTAATTTATTTGACTGTTTTGAAAAAAAAAAATACATAAATTCATTACGTGAATGCATAAGGCATATTAAAAAATTAAATAAAAAAAAGTCTTTTGAAAAAAAGTTTGAAAGAAAGTCTGTTTTGAAAAATATATACATAAATTCATTACGTGAATGCATTAGGCATCGTAAAAAATTAAATAAAAAAAGTCTATTTAGAATTGAAGTGGATGCCGCCTTAATATAATTCAAAGTAGTTCATATACTAGTTTATTTTAAATTAGTTTTTTAATTAGTTGTTTTTAAAAACAAGTTAGTTTGTTCCTATAGGGCATGTATACGCAATAACACAATGCAACATAAAGATATAACTACATACATCTCAATGCAGTGGCGTTCCTAGTTTTGCTGGCACCGGGACGATAAGTAGGTTTTGGCACCCCCTTACGAAAAAAATACCAAAGGAAAATTAACAACAAACTTATGCTTATCCATTCACTGGCTTCGATACTTTTGAGTCTGTTTAATTCATGGCTGATCCATCTCATTTTATTTGAATGACGAATTATAGATAAACAAGAAGTTATTCTATATTTCCCGAAACTTTTAAAAATAAAGTCAAATAATGTTTAGCAAAAATCATTCATAGACTTCAAAAATATTATC
This sequence comes from Coremacera marginata, assembly GCA_914767935.1. NCBI lineage: Eukaryota > Metazoa > Arthropoda > Insecta > Diptera > Sciomyzidae > Coremacera > Coremacera marginata. Next base: position 164,455,126 of record OU612045.1, read on the forward strand.
CTTCCAACTCAATATACAAATCTAAGCAATTTAAAATTATGTCGCATGATTTTTTAACCTCGTTTTTTTTTAAGCAGGTACATGACTTTGAATGCCTTGACAAGAGGCCATATGAATAAAAGCTAAGCAATTGCTTTTTCTTGAAATGCTTATGAATAAAAACTCAAGCACTTGCTTGTCCTTCAAGGAATAGATATTCACACGTGAATACATTTTAGCTATTGCTTGAAGATCTTAAAAAAAAAGCAATAGCTTAGTTTTTATTCACATGGCCGAAGAAACTATGTCAGGTTAATAGGGTGAATGATTGATGGTAAGAATGCCGTTTTTGTTCAAAAAATTTGTGATTAGCGTGGAATAATGAGACGGCGCAACAAAAGCCAATGTCCACTTTCACGACAATCCGGCTGCACACGACGAATTAGAGCCAACAAACGCTTCATAATACCAAAAAACAGTGGCGTAGATAGCTTTTGGCTCTGGAAGGGAGGGGGGGGGGTTGGAGGAGGGAGATCCGTAAAAAATAATTACCTTCAAAAATTTTCTTTTGTATACCTAAGTACCAGGGTGTTTTGTGACGCCGAATGTCAGTCCAACTCACCAAGTTGTAATCTATATTGTGAAAAAGTGTGCAAAATTGTGAAATCTCATCAGAAGATGATCATTACAAAGCTAAAATAATTGTTTTGTACTAAAATGTTTGGGCATTCAAAAGCAAAATCAGCGTTGCTGAACATTTTAAATTTTTCACTAAGAACTTTTGTGAGCTGAACCATCGATATATATTTATGTATTTCGGGTGTAGTTGAAAAAAATGATAATTTTCTTCAGTATATCATATGCTAAGTTAAGCATGTTATGTTTAGTATGTATAAAACGCCTGATTTTGGCTTTGTTCATATTTTGTACGCTTTAAAACAAGAGAGGCGATGGTGCGATGGTAGCTTGTTGAACTTGTGGCAGTATGTTACGCGGTTCACGGCGGTTTTTCTGCAAGCACGGAGCAGGAAAAGGCTATTGATTCCTAACCGGTTTTTGACAATATTTTCTTTTAAATATTTCTAAATAAAAAATATATATATTAAAAAAATATGAAACAGCACGGTCTGCCTTCTGTGCTGTGAGGATCGAAACTGCTCAGCAGAAAATGCCATGCCTGATCGGACTGGAATTCAAGCCTAACAGGTATGACCGAAGCCTGACCATTCCTTAAAAACACCGCTGAATTTTTCATAAAAGTGTCCGCTTCTTCAGACCTGAAATTTGGTAGAACTTTTTTAAAATTTCTATTTATGACTTCTAGTCTGAATATCAATTTTTTTTTTTTTTCAAATTCAGATATGAAATCCAGGCTGAAATAAAAGAGGATTGATTTTTTGTTAAACTTCATTTTACAATACGGGCCTGTAAAAGGGAAGCCTGAATTATATTTAAATTTCAGTCTTGAAATCTGAACTGAATAATGGAGGCATGATTATGTTCATTATTCATTCAGAAATTCAGTCCTGAATTCCAGTCTGACTATTAGAGGCCTGAGCGAGTTTTCTGCTGGGTGGGTACTAGTCAAATCATCAAATAAAAATAAGTTGGCTCTTAATAACCAACTGACCCCGAACGTAAATAAATTTCGCAATCTAGTTGTCTATTGCCATGTCAATAATGTCAATAATTATGAAAGCTTGAGGTAAAATGAAGAATCAAAAACTAAGACAGCTTAACAACTGTCATTTTGTTGGAGTGTTTTTATAGTCTCATGTTTAATTATTAAAAGGATATTGAAAAAAAGGATAAAAGAAAGAAAAATACCTTCTAAAAGATCCGAAAGAAGTTTGTAAAAGAAAGAAGATTTAAGATTAAAAACGATAGAAAAAATGAAAAAACTTGCCATTTTGGAAATAGGCTGATTTTGGGTTGACCATAGTCCATAGGTGTTTTTTTTGCTCTCTTGAAAAGTACCGATTTTCACATTCGATAGTTTGTCGTGGCAGGACGAATTAAACACTGAACTGAACTAAATCAAATTTCGAGAACATTCTTGAGAAAAAGAAGAATTTTTACAATACATACCATATACATATACAGGATTACTGCTTTGAGATATTTGGTTATGGTTCTCATGGCTGTGGGGAAAAAGGGGGTCTGGACCCGCAGACTCCCCCATATCTACGTCACTGCCAAGAAAAAAAAAACACAACATTTAACATTTGATCCGGTGAAACGTATTCTTTGTGAATTATGCCCTTCGAATCGTATTTCCAAGCGAATATTCAAGCCTTTCATTCAGCACTTTGGCGCTTAATTTCAGGATCATACTGAAAAAGCCACGTCTCGTCGCAAGTTACTATGGAATATAAGAATTTTTGCACTTATTTAGTTTTCTTTGATAATGTTTTTTAAATGTTGAATGTGAAAAAATTTTTCTTGATCTTCGAAGGCTCAAATGCTCAATTAGAATGCAATGAATCGATGGTGCGGACATCAAACATATAATTCCAATAATTTTTTCGATGTTTTTTCCATTCACGTCTTCTCTGGGACAACCCGTATGCTTGTTGTCATCCAAGATTTCCCAGTCGTACATTTTTGTACGGTAAAAACAATCATCACCATAAACTTGTTTTATTATTTGATGAATTTTTGTAAAACTTTTATCAAACTTAAAACAAAACTTAGTATTCACTTTTTGTTCGATACTCATCTTTCAATCGAAAATTTCATGTTTTCAACTAAATGTGTACTTTTTCAGAAGTTTAGAGTCGATTATTTCTGCGGTAGCACGAAAATTTAAGTTCGACAAGATAATGTTATAAATTCGAACTAAAGATGTTCCACATAAATTTCTAGAGAGATTATTCGAAGAGCTTGTAATAAGAGTTATTCTTAACTCAGTTAAGTATTTAAAGGCTCAAGTTAAGAGTTTGAGGCAAATAGGACTGAGAACAAAATTTGACTTGAACTTCCGTTAGACGCAGTGTTTTTTTAACGAGACTAGGTGCGGTGTATTAAATTAATATACATTAAGATACAGTTATGGTTAAAAAAAATTAAATCAGTACTTTATTTTTTAAACAAAATAGAACAATATTAAATTCAAAATATATTAAAAATATCTTACAAATATATATAAGTACTAATAGTACTTATAATAGTACTTATACTATACTTTAGATAAGTACTAAAGTTACAACAAAAAAATCTTCGCTTATATCACTTAGATCAGCTGTATCTAACGGAAGGTTATATTAAAAAAAAATACGAAATTTAGCTCAAAAAATCGCTCATTTGAGCGAGCCCTGAAAAATCATTCATTCCAGACCATTCAACTAATTCAAGTTTATTTTCATTAACCACCAAATTGTTGCAGAGTGTTACTGTAATTTTTCCTTTAAAAATTCGTACACATATATATATATATATATATTAACTTACAACTTAATTGAAAAAATTTATTTGTACTTTTATAGCTCTACCATGGCGAGGCCCACCGACGACGGTTCCGCCAACAATAATATTTACTTTTGATGGTGTTAACATTGGTTCATGTTGAACATTTTCTGTAAAATTTGTAAAATATTATTTAGTTATAAAGTATGCTATTATTTCAATATTGTTGTGATTCTATATTCTTATTTTAATATGATTCTTCTTATGCATTAAAACTTTATATTATTCTTATATTAAAATTACTATATGTTAAATATTGGTGGATTTTGCTTTTAATAAATATATCTTTGGAAATTGTTGTTGTATTATTATTTTTAGTGTTTGTGAAATCTCTTCAATATTGAGACACATTTATGACATCATGCAAATAAAATGCTTTCAAATGTTTCATGCAAAAAAAAAAATTGGTAATAAGCCTTCCCATGCTTCTTTCATTTTAACAGTTGCAGCCGATGATTTTACAACTGTTCTTAACTCTAATTTGTGGGCCGATAATATTCTTGTTACTGAGTTCAAGCCAAAAAATAAGCCTAAAAGGGTGACTCAAGCCGCCCGCCAGTCTCAAAAAAACTAAATAGGCTGTCCCTTTACTATCAAAATGTAAGGGGACTACGTTCTAAGACGCAGAGCTTATTTCTATCAACTCAAAATTACTCTGAGGATATTATCGCGTTAACAGAAACGTGGCTGAACGGAAGCATTACTGATTTGGAATTGTTTGACAATAGTTTTCAAGTTTTTAGAAAAGACAGATACACTGACAATATTTCTTCTGTCGGTGGTGGTGTCCTTTTGGCTGTAAGGAACTGCTTTGTCAGTTTTATTGTTGACATTCCCTGCTCTTCTAATATTGAACTAATTTGCGTTAAAGTTATACATTGTAACTCTAATGTATATGTTATTAATGCGTATGTTCCTCCTAAGAGTAGTGTAGAGGTCTATGCAAGCCTTGCGGAGTGCATAGATTACATAATTGATTTACTTGACGTTAATGACGACATTTTATTATTGGGCGATTTTAATCTACCTGATTTAAAATGGCATTCTTCTGACGATGATACGTACTATTGTGCATCTAATTCGAAGACCCGCCAAGAACATATATTTGTTGATAATATATGTTCAGACTTACAACAAGTGAGTTGTATTTATAATAGTCTTGAAAGACTTCTTGACCTGGTCTTAACTACAGACAGTAACAATGTTGTTGTTAAGAGGGCCTTTCATGCTCTAACTACTGTTGATGAATATCATCCACCATTGAGTATTTGATACGAATCCGACAGAGCAAATATAGTAAATTCTAATTCAGCAGATAAGCTTTATGAATTCAATTTTAAAAAAGCTGACTTTTTGAAGTTGAATCAGTTGCTTAATGGCAAACTTAATGCAATTTTAGAATATATAAATGGAAATTGCCTTGATGACTCCATACATTTTTTTTATATGGAACTCTTTGCTGTGTTTTCTCAATCCGTACCTTATAGTCTCAAATTTGAGAGGAATTCTACGTACCCTTGGTACACAAAGGATTTAAAGACTCTTCGCAACAACAGGAATAGGGCATGGAAGAAATACATCTGTAGCTTAGGCTCAAACGACCTAGAAACTTACAAACGTTTGTTTCTGGAATTTGAAAATCGCTCAGCTACATTATATCACGAATATTTAGATAATGTTAAGCTGAGAATATTGACAGATCCAAAGAAATTTTGGGGATTCGTAAACACAAAGAAGAAATCTGATGGATTTCCTTCTTCATTTAGAACTCCTGAGGGATTTACTGACAATCCCGTCAAAATTTGTGGCCTTTTCGCCAATCTTTTTAAAGAATCATTCTGTTCAGATTCTTTTAATCCTGATGGAGAGTACTTTGAATATATGAATTCCGAACCCAGAGTATCTTTGGAACATATATCCTTCACTCCAGAGGATATTTTAATGTATATTAGATCGATCGATGAGGAGTTTGGTGCTGGACCTGACGGTGTTCCTGCCGCAGTGTTAACACAATGCGGTTCCGTTTTGAGTCACCACTGTCTTTATTATTCAATAAATCTATTAACGAAAGTTATTTTCCACTTTTTTGGAAAAAATCATTTATAAGTCCTATTTTAAAAAGGGTTGCAGGAACGATGTCAGTAACTATAGGCCTATCGCTAAGCTCTCATCGATTCCAAAACTTTTTGAGCGGATGGTGTACGATCGGGTGAAAATTCACTGTGGCAAAGTCATAACAACTCGTCAGCATGGTTTTGTGAATGGCAGATCCACTGTGTCTAATCTTCTCGATTTTACAACATTCTGCTTAAATTCTATTGATTCTGGTAACCAGGTCGATTGTGTTTACACTGACTTTAGTAAGGCATTTGATAAGCTACCACACAATCTAATCTTATTTAAACTTGAGTTAATGGGATTTCCACAATATTTTGTGAACTGGATTAAATCGTATTTGGTAGAGCGATCTTATCAAATACGTTTCCGAGGCGCATTGTCTTCTGAATTTATTGCTGGATCAGGTGTTCCTCAGGGTAGTCACCTTGGTCCTCTTCTGTTTATTTTAGCTATCAATGATGTAACTCACGTCATTGAACACTCTCATCTGCTTATTTATGCCGATGATATGAAAATATACAGAACGATTAATTCTAGTGTAGTGTCATAGCACAGCCAGCTTACGGTACGTTACATATTTGGTAACAAAAGATATTTTGTTTTGTTTTTCTTTCATTCATTCTTTCAAATAGCCAACGTTAACTAATTTGCATTGGGTTACTATAACACATTGCGTCATCAACCAATGTGGACAATGCGATCACTGTTCGATAACCCAATTAGCTGCACAAGTGCAAGTGCAGCATATTTCTCAATGTTGAATCAATGAGGAAGTGAAAGAAAAACAAACCAATAGAAACTAACAAATTTAATTTTGAAATTGGAACAACATGAAAATAGAATAGTGGGGAGGAGTTTAAGAACTAGTTGTAAGAATTATTTGAAAAATTAATACTGGTATTTTTAGTTTATATAGAAGCAATATTTGAATAATAAAGAAAGAGTTAAAGTAATCTGAAAAGAGGGAACAAGTCTTTTTCCTTTATGAATAACAGTACGGCATATTGGCCATTATTTCTATAGCCATATCTTCGGCAATAAAAAGTTAGGACTATATAAATGTAAATATAAAACATACCTTACATAAAACATCCTTACATGGCGATCCTGCCATATAAATTACGCATTTTGAAGCATGTCAAGCTGTAACGAGCAAGAAGAAATTGATAAAATATTCAAAAAGTGGTCTTGTTACGCTCAAGAGCAACTCCAAGAGGAATACGTGCCGCAACTTGCTGCCACTGCAACTGAACCTATCCAAACGTACACACCAACACCGATCCGTGCCGGCCCAAAGGTAATAACTATTGAACAATACAAGGAAAGAACAGCAGCGCAAAATAAAGAACTTAAAGAATATAGAAAATTCCAAACCGCAACTCAGGAGAAACCAAAGAGACCACGAGGAGGCCGAAGGGTAATAGCAAGACAAAGGATTGCACAATTACATAATATAATACCTTTGGTAAAAGACTCGACACAAAAAAGGCAGCTAATAAACCAAATACAGAAAGAAAAATTAAACTACGGCAGCCATGGGATGGTTCAGCAGCAAGCAAGAGGTCGTCACCAACAACAACAGCAATAACAACGAAAGCAGCAATTTTTTTCATTTCATTACTATTTTTAGTGCGATATTTATGATTGCAACTATTCTATATATAATCAATAGATACTATAAGAATTATGTAAGAAAACAAATGTTGCGAAACATAGGCAACTCTGTATAAAACATTAATAGCACAATAAAATTTATTGAATAAATTTTGAATTTTAACATATTTGAAATAATTTAATAAAGTAAATTAAAAACATCAAATAATGTCTACTGCAAAAGAAAAAAAAATTATAATAAAATTCGGCACAAAAAGTTACTACCAAGGATGTTTTGGAATACTTTTCAGTAAATATTGCGAAAATTGTCAACAAAAAATTATAGACATAGGTAAAATTATATACATGGCACATAAAAGCAAAGCATGGCATCGTGAGTGCTTTAAATGCAAATGCTGTAATAAAAACCTTATAAAGACAGGTTTCGTAAAACACGAACCGCACTTAATATGTGAAAAATGTAATTATATATATAATGTCTGTTATGCACAATAAAACTCAAGAGTATCGAAAATCAAGCTATGACTGCGCGAGTTTTTCCATAAATATAAATGGAGACAGATTTAGCAAATGAGATATTAAATAAATTAAAAAAGGCACCAAATAGGCAATACACACAAAAATTTATTAGGGAGATAAGAAGTAGACTAGATGAGCTAAGAAAATCAATAATTGAGACAAAAGGAAAAGAGGACTTAAAACTTTTCGAAGACAAAGCTAAGGCAATAGAAGGATTTCTCATAGAAAAAGGTGAGCTAATAGATAATAATAACACAGAAGATCAGAATCCAATATTAAACAGTATGTCAGCTTTTAATTTAGAAACGGCTCTAAAGGCCATACCAATATTTAGTGGACAGCATAGAAAATTAGAACCATTTTTAAAAATTACAGAATTACTACATGAATCTTATACGAATGACGCAAAGAAAACCTTAATCGAATTTATCACTAGTGTAAAGCTTAGTACAGTAGTTCGTACGGCTTTAGGTTCAAATATAGCATCATTCGAAGATCTTAAAACACGTTTACAGGCAAGATACAAGAGCAATGTAACAATCGCTCAAATCCACACACAGTTAGCACAAACAACTCAGAAAAATAACTCAGTTATAAATTTCAAAGACAAAATTTTGAATCTAGTATCAGAACTTAATAGTTTACAAATAAAAGAGTTAGGAAACAGTGCAACAAGTGAGCAAAAAAGAGTGATAGAAACCATGAATGAGAAATACGCTTTAACAATTTTCAAAAACGGTTTAGATGATCGTTTAAAGACTACATTGTTTGCAGCCCAACCTAACAGTTTCAACACAGCAATAGACATTGCACAGGAAGTTGAACGCGACACTCAAAACAATAGCTCCAGAATTTTTAACTACCATGCAAACCCTAAAAGACAACATCCTAGACGGAACTATAATAATATGAACAACACTCAAAACGTAAACAGAAATAGCAATTTCAATAATAATATAAACAATTTAAGGTACAGTTCAAAGCAACAAAACAACAACAATAGAAGTAACAACAATTTCAGATACAACTCAAATCAACAAAACAATCAAAATAGATACAATAACAACAACAGAAATTTTACACACAACAAGAACGCTGTCAAAGGAAGATACAACAACAACAACAACAACAACAACAGTAGGAATAACAACCAAAGATATTCCAACCAAAGAGGTAACAGACACTATATGTGTATAGTAAACAACCAGGGAAACATGGATGGCCCGGAGGAAAATTTTCAAGCACCTCCGGATGGCCAACAATAAATAAAAGAAGAATTTACTTTATATCAGAAAATCTTACAAACTTCATTACTCTTAAATGCACACAAACAAATAACATTTTAACATTTCTATTAGACACAGGTGCAGATATTTCGATATGCAAAGAAAAGAACGCAAATTTTGAAATAAATACAGACAACAAATGCAGATTGACAGGTATAACTAAAGATGAAGTATACTCTTTAGGAGTCACAAAATTGACACTATGTCTTGGAGAACACTGTGCTAAGAACAATTTTCATATAGTGAATGACAACTTTCCCATTACTAGAGATGGAATACTAGGAAGAGATTTCTTTGTAAAATATGCATGCATCATAGACTATGAAACATTTACCATAACAATACCTATCGGCAACACAGATTATGTGATACCAATAAATACAAAACTTCCAGAACAAACAACTTTTAGAATACCCCCCAGAACCGAAATGATCTTCCCAATCAACCTAAACATTAAAGAAGATAGTATAATTTTAAATCAAGAACTTGCAGAAGGTGTATTTCTAGCTAATTCTTTAGCATCCGCCAAAGGCATTTGCCATATAAAAGTGATGAACATAAACGATAAAGAAATAATTTTGAATGAGATTAAACCAAAAACAGAACAACTAAGCGAATACACAATCATGAACACATATAATAAACCAATTAAAGAAACAAACGAACAACGGTTTAAAAAATCAATGACTGAATTGAAACTGGACTGTAACACTGAAATAGAACTAAAAACCATATTTAAGAAATATCAATCTATTTTTCACCTTGAAGGAGAAAAACTCACAACCAACAATTTTTATTCTCAAAAATTAAACTTATCAGACACAACACCAGTTTATATAAAGAACTACAGGCTACCCCATTCACAATATAAAGAAATAAACGACCAGGTTACAAACTTATTAGACAATGACATAATTGAACCCTCAGTAAGCCCATATAACGCACCATTATTGTTAGTACCAAAGAAAAGCAATGATGACAAAAAGAAATGGCGTTTGGTAGTAGATTTCAGAAAACTGAACGAGAAACTAATCAACGACAAATTTCCACTGACAAGATTAGAAGACGTTTTAGAAATGTTGGGAAGAGCTAAATACTTTTCCACGTTAGACATGACGAGCTCTTTTCATCAAATACCTCTAGACAAAAATTCACGACAATTAACAGCATTTTCAACACAAGACGGACATTATCACTTTAAACGTTTACCTTTTGGACTCAAAATCTCTTCAAACAGCTTCCAAAGAATGCTTACTATAGCTCTGAGCGGTTTGAACTCAGAAGCCTTCCTTTATGTTGATGACATAATAGTCTTTGGATGCTCATTAAAACACCACAACCAAAACCTAACAAAAGTTTTTGAACGCTTGCAAAAATATAATTTAAAACTAAACGCAAGCAAATGTCAATTCCTAAGGTCAGAAGTAACATATCTCGGCCATTTAATAACAGACAAAGGTATTAAAACAGATCCAGCTAAATGTGAGGCAGTTTTAAAATATCCAGCACCAAAAAATTCAGATGATCTAAGAAGATTCGTAGCTTTTTGCAATTACTACAGACGTTTCATACCAGACTTTGCAGCCATCGTAAAATGCTTAAATTCATTGCTAAAAAAGGGAACACCTTTCATTTGGTCGGAGGAATGCGATAAAGCATTTAACAGTTTAAAACAAAAACTTGTCGACCCACCAATTCTACAATATCCGAATTTTGAAAAACCATTTATATTAACAACTGACGCATCTGATTTTGCATTAGGAGCTGTACTTTCACAAGGAGACATAGGACACGATCTTCCAATATCATATGCTAGCAAGTCACTCCAAAAACATGACATAAACAAACCGATTATTGAAAAAGAACTATTAGCAATACATTGGGGAATACATTTTTTCAAACCTTACCTATATGGAAGAAAATTTATTGTAGTGACAGACCATAGACCGCTAGTATCCCTATTTTCGCACAAGAATCCATCATCAAAGATGACTAGGATAAGATTAGACCTATCTGACTACGACTTTGAAATTGTATACAAACAAGGAAAAATCAACACTAACGCTGACGCATTATCACGTATAAAAATAGACAGCGAAATTCTTAAAACAATGATTCCCACATTAGAAATTGATGAAAAAGAACTAAAAGTAGTTACGACGAGGAGCAAAAAGCAGCATAAAGAAAAAATAGAAATTAGGAGCAAAAATATGAAAACAAATGCGAGTGAAAATAAAAATAAGGGATCCCACCACCTGACTCAACACCTCCATGGAAGTGTTAAAGATGATAACATATCTCACAAGGAGTCTGATCAACTCTATATTTGGGAATGTACATTAGAGGTGTTCTTATTTGTATGGCGAAATTTCAAAGTGTTCTGAATTCATTTCGCCGGGCAGATTTTTGTTCCTTTATATTAAAAAATGATATAACTTAAATATTGAACTAATCCGATAACTTTTAGTGGACCCGGAAACGACTTCAATATGCCTCTATGCGAATAAATAAAACAACATGGGCAATTTTGAAAATTTTTTTCGAAAAATATTTTTATAATTTTGGTAAACATAAAAAAATCAAAATGAATAGGGAATAGTTTTCTGGATATATACACCTTGATATTATGGATGTATTATTAGATCCGATTTTTTATACGATGGATATTTGTGTCTATATGCCTCAACAACCTGGAGCAGCAGTTGTTTTTCCTCTTCATCATTTGTTAATATTCTATTAAATTCTTGAATGAATTTAACTCCTCTCTCTGCTGTATCATTTACAACAAATAAATACTTACAGAATGTCCAGACTTCCTCAAATTCAAACGACGTTTCCCAAGTTGAAGGATCAAACTCTAGAAATTCCAGAAATTCTCTGATACAAAATCACTTATGGAGTATCTTTCGAAGTCTTTTAAGTTGAAATAGGATCGCCCATTTTTTAATTTCACCGTTGGTTCTTTTAATTTAAGTTTTTCAACCATGTTACGTTTTTCCTCAAAAAGATATATTTGAATCGAAAAAGGCTAGAGCTATTGTTTCCTCAGAAATATACCATAAATGGTGGCTAAATTTTTTAAGTATTACTGCTGAGATTTCTGTGCTGGTTTCAGAATACTTTATAGCACCTTGAATGAAGGTCAAATCTTGAAGCGCTGCGTCTATGGCATTCGTACATCTGAACCAGGCTTTAATATAAAGTTTTACTAGAAAAATACATATATTACGTAATCCATTTGATTCATTTTTCGTAAGTGAGAATTGGTCACGGAATAGAAATATTTTTAAAGAATATATTGCTTTTGCCATCCAGCGTGCATGACTAGTTGGACCTGGTGTTCGAAAATTATACCGTTCTGCGCCAAGAAAGATTAAGACCAACTGTAACAGTTCTGTATAGTCTTCTCGATTTTGAGATTTAGTCAGTTGATCAAAACAAAACTTTACACAATTTTCACGTTCAGATGGACTTATTTGTAGACAAACAGTTGTATCTTCATTGCCACTTCTGAATAATTCTTTCTTAAAACCTGGCCATGATTTTGCAAATCTTTCAAATATTGAAACTTCTGGAGCAGAGGTTGAATATAATTTGGTTTCGAAAACGCTGCGCAATATAATCTCATACACATGGTGGCGGCAAGGTAGGTTGATTACACTACGTCCAATTTTTTTTTCCAAGAGAATAGCAGCGCCTGTGTTGATACCAGTATTTGTAGACGTTGTATCGTATGAGAAGCCGCTTACTTGATCAACAATATTCCATTTAACTAGAACTTCATAAACTGCGTCTGCAATATTTTTGCCAGTTGAAGATTCCACTTTCGGTGCACCAAGAAACTTTGATGTGCCGTTGTAGCTAACCAAAATTGCAATCCGCTCAACTTTTGTGGATCCAATCAAATCTTTCATAAACTTTCCGTCGAAATGAGCTACCAGTGAACCAATTTTACTAAACTATAAATAGTAATGAGATTCTGCTAAAAATCCTTTTTTTGAAATATTTTTAAAAATCAACTTACATTGTCTTTAAATCCAGTCGTAATTTCATTAGATTCTTTTATACGATTTTCTTGGCGTAAACGATGAATAGTTGAACGATTAATGACAAGGTCCTCTACATGATGTCCTAATGCCTCTGCTGCTGCTATAAGGATGTGAACTGCCATTCCATCAGACACTTTGGCATTGGCTAGCGCTGCTACTAACCGAGCTGTAATAAAACTTTTGCGACCCCGTTTTTGGCCTAACACAGAGTTTGAGCTTAGGTTTTCCTTGTCAATAGATGTGTCGTTAACCGGTAAGTTGACAACACTATCTTCATCAGACCACTCCATAAGTTGAGAAACGTCTATAGAAAACTGGACGGTCAAATCTAAAATGTATTAATATACAAAACATACCTGCTTGACTCGATTTTTCTTCTTCGTACTTCCTTTTTCGCGCAGCTTTTTTATCTTTTCGTTCCTGTGCTTTTCTTTCTCGGTCCCATAAAGCCATATCCACGTCAGCCATGCAACCAGGGCGCCCTTTTTGTCTTTGCATTTTTAGAAACTGCCTATCTTCCACAATAACAATTTGGACTAGTGCATCGGCGGCGGCAATATCAAATAACTCATCCAGATGTTCAACAAATGTTTCAACGGCTTGTTTTTGGGCATTTGATCTTTTCCCAGAGATTGTTTTTTGAACATTTTTCCACTTTTCATATAATTTTAGTAATTTTTCAATACACTTATGCCCTTCTCGAATCGGTATAAGTGCTTGATGCCAAAATATTTGAACTGCATCGATTGCCAATTTTGCACTTTGCTTTGCTGAAAGATTTACAAAACTCATATTGTAGAATAGGACTTGCAAGACCTGACGATTTGACGGAAGCTTTGCGCCAGTAATTTGGTGAGAAACATTCCCTATTAAGTCGATTTTCTGTAAATTTTCAATGGATTTACGTGTTGTAACGATTGAAGTGCTTGGTGCTTCTTCAGTAGTAGATTTCGATGATATTTTGGACATATTAATTGTTATACATGTATACTGAAAACACCACTTGAATTACAAATTAATTAATTTCACTGTTTAGAACTCATTACACTCCGATCAACACTCACATTACAAATGAAAAAATCAACTGAACTACGGATTTTTCAACAATGACATTTGCCGTTTTCCTGATAATGTTAGGAAATGCCAGTGCATGCATATGTACGACAGATGCAGCGACTGACAAGACAACGAAACGCCAGTTGGGACCGCCAACTGATGAACCAAAACAACAACAATAACAGTAGTAGCGGACCGGCAACTGATCGAGACAAACCAAACGATAGTTGGGACCGACGAATGATGAGACAAAACAACAACAACAGCATTATCGGACCGGTGACTGTTGGAGCCAAACGACAAGAAACATCATTACATGATGTTGTTGTTGTGGTGTCGTAGAACAATATATTTCTATGTTAGGGTGATTTTACAGTTTTAAGATAAAATACTTAAATAAATGAAAATGATGGTAAATACTACCGTAAATAAAATGAAATTAATGAAATAAAATAAAATTAGTAAAATAATTAAAAATATTATAAATAAATAAAATAAATCTCCAACACCCGTTATCACCAGCAGGGGCTGATCTATTTTTTTGAGGGGGAGGGGTCGCAGGATTGAAAAAAAAATCAAAAATAAAAAAACTAGCCAAATAATCAAAGCAAACTGGGCTGTTTTTTGCGGGGGGGAGGGTTATGAACCCCCTGACCCCCTCTGGATCCGCGCCTGATCATCAGCGTCTCTCGTTGAGAAATAGATAATTTCCAGGAAAGTCTACGCAAACAGTAGTGTTCTAAACAATACATTCTTTTTCGAATCGCATATACTTTTAAAGCTTCAATAATAACTACTATAGTTGGTAGAGTGATAAAGTGGATTGCGGTTTAGGTTAGCCACCTATATTTTTTAACTTAAAAAAGGTCTATTTTATGGAGTGGACTTTTTGCATAACAGAAAACGTTTATTTTGGCTTATAATTGATATTTCACATACCTCATTTGGGGTAACGTGCCACATTTTATATTTGAAAAATTCCAATATTTGATGTCGTTTCCGGGTCCACTAAAACATATCGGATTTACTCCAGATTTGTTTTATTCACCATTTTAATATAAAAGGAACAAGAATCTGCCCGGCGGTTTATAAAAATCCGATATTTCAAAATAAGAACACCCCTAATGTACATCCTTTAATGACGTAAGGAAGGTAATGAAAATAAAATTTATTATAAAAGAAAAAAGTAAAGGTACCATAAATATATATAAAAAAGAAGTGCACATAACGTGTAGCGATGACCCGTCGCGCCTAGGTGAGATGTTGGAGAAGCTACATCGTTTATTACGAAAATCACAAATAAAAGAGCTAGCCCTATGTGATAAAAATTTTATATTTGAAAATATTGATATAAACGCGTTTAAGAGAGAATACAATGCATTGAAAGAAAATAAAACCTCGCCTATAAATATACTAATTTACAAAGCTCCACAACAAATAAAAAATATGCTCACTCAATACAAACTAATTGAAGAATTCCACAACACGCATACATCAGGACACATGGGAATAAGAAAGACAATTGCCAAACTTAAGCAAAGATATATTTGGAAAGGGATGAGAAAAATGATAAAAGAATTTATAAATAGCTGTGAAAAATGCAACAAAAACAAAACGACAAAACACATCACAGAAGGTTTAGTGTTAACAGACACGCCAGCAAAAAGTTTTGAAAAGATATCAATTGACACTGTAGGTCCTTTACGTTTATCGAACGGATATAGATATGTTTTAACGATGCAATGTGAGCTAACCAAATTTATAGTCGCACACCCAATTGCAGCCAAAGACGCCAAGACAGTTGCATCAACACTTGTCGAACAATTAATACTCAAGTACGGTTGTTTCAAAACACTTATGTCCGATCGTGGGACAGAATTTACAAACGAGCTAATGTCAAGTGTTTGTAAATTACTTGACACTCGACAAATATTTTCAACCCCTTATCATCACCAAACAATCGGTGCTCTTGAAAGGAACCACAGAGTACTAAATCAATTCATACTTTCCTTCACAAACGATTATGAATGGGACAAGTGGATACCGTATTACACTTTTGCGTATAATACGACGCCCCATGTTGACACAGACTATTCTCCGTTTGAGTTAGTCTTTGGAAAATTGCCGTCACTGCCAAGTGATACACTTATACAAACAAATAAAATTTATGACCTAGACAATTACGCTAATGAATTAAAACTAAGGTTAAGAACTTCAATAAATAAAGCTAGGGAAATGATAGCCAAAGTTAAAGATAAAAGAAAAATAGATTACGATAAAGATAAGAGGCCTCAATCACTAGAAATAGGAGATTTAGTTTTTGTAAGAGTAGAAAATAAGAAAAAACTAGAAAGCCCTTATGAGGGACCATTTAAAATTGTCGATAGAAAAGGAGTGAACTCTGTCATTGAAATTAACGGCAAGACAAAAGAACTTCATAACAATTTATTAAAGAAATACAACAAAACTTGTTAATAATCTAAACATGTCATGTAAATAATATAATTTCAAATATAATATTATACTATATATAATTATTATTATTATTATTATTTTTATTATTATTATTATTATTATTATTATTATATAAAATATATTTATTAGAAACAAATTAAGTTTAATAACTATAAAAATATATACTCATTACACAAGTTATATATATAATTTTACTATTAATAATAAATTATAAATAAATATAAAACAAAAACAACAAAAAAAAAAAATTTTAGCTTTACAAATATGTAAAATATTCTTAAAATCCTCCACTCTTTAAAAATCATTTCAAGAAATAATTTTTCGCTTAAGGGTAAGGGTGTAGTGTCATAGCACAGCCAGCTTACGGTACGTTACATATTTGGTAACAAAAGATATTTTGTTTTGTTTTTCTTTCATTCATTCTTTCAAATAGCCAACGTTAACTAATTTGCATTGGGTTACTATAACACATTGCGTCATCAACCAATG
Organism: Coremacera marginata; assembly: GCA_914767935.1. Classification (NCBI taxonomy): domain Eukaryota; kingdom Metazoa; phylum Arthropoda; class Insecta; order Diptera; family Sciomyzidae; genus Coremacera; species Coremacera marginata. The sequence continues at coordinate 164,472,176 of OU612045.1, forward strand.
TGGACAATGCGATCACTGTTCGATAACCCAATTAGCTGCACAAGTGCAAGTGCAGCATATTTCTCAATGTTGAATCAATGAGGAAGTGAAAGAAAAACAAACCAATAGAAACTAACAAATTTAATTTTGAAATTGGAACAACATGAAAATAGAATAGTGGGGAGGAGTTTAAGAACTAGTTGTAAGAATTATTTGAAAAATTAATACTGGTATTTTTAGTTTATATAGAAGCAATATTTGAATAATAAAGAAAGAGTTAAAGTAATCTGAAAAGAGGGAACAAGTCTTTTTCCTTTATGAATAACAGTACGGCATATTGGCCATTATTTCTATAGCCATATCTTCGGCAATAAAAAGTTAGGACTATATAAATGTAAATATAAAACATACCTTACATAAAACATCCTTACACTAGAGATAATTCAGATCTACTCCAGTCTGATCTAAAATCCTTTGAAGTTTGGTGTTCTAAAAATAATATGTTTTTAAATCCAGATAAATGCCAAACTATGACCTTTTCGCGAAAAAGGAATAATTTTATTTTTGATTATAAGATTAAAGATACTGCCTTGAGTCGTGTAGACACCGTCAAAGACCTAGGTATATGCATGGATTCTAAGCTATCGTTTAACATTCATATTGATAATATTTGTAAAAAAGCATCTTCAATGCTTGGTTTTGTAAAACGCTGGGCCAAAGAATTTAATAGCATGATTACAACTACAACGTTGTATTATGCAATCGTGCGTCCTCACTTAGAGTATGCAAGTCAAGTTTGGTCCCCAAGTTACAATGTGAATGTTGATCGAATAGAAAGAATCCAAAAACGTTTTGTTCAGTTTGCTCTAAGGGGCTTAAGTGGAACTGACATATTAGACCTTCCTCCTTATGAGGATCGTTTAAAACTATTAAAAATGCAGTCTTTAGGTGATCGAAGGAAATCGGCAGATATCGTATATTTACACCAGCTCATTACAGGTGTATTCGATTCTCCAGAACTTCTTTCTCACATAAATTTTAACACTAACCGTAGAAGCAGTAGAAACGCTAACAACTTAATTTATTTGCCATTTAGTAGAACAAATTATATGGCTACTGCTCCTTTAAGTCGCATGAGTTCCTTTGTTAACAATTGTAGCGTTTTTGATGTTAATTTGTCAAAAGGTCAACTCAAAAGTAGATTAAAAATAGTTGTGTAAATAGATCTATGTATACGCATGGTTAGTTGTTACGTCTTGTGTTGTCCCTGAGCCCAACCCATTTATTGGTGGGTAAATTTTTCCCACATTAACTTGTTTGTGGTCACGGGTATCCATAACATTGATATTTTTCAATGATTACTGGGTAGTGGCTTTAGATGGGTTAATGCTGAGGAAGTGCGATATAGCTGTAGTAGCTGAACTCTATTGTTAATATGACATCAACAGTTATTGAAATGTAGTTGGAATTTAAATGCTTAAGAAATGGCTAATGGAATAGCAATTTTGTATTACCTAAGCTCACATTTGAGATACTTTCAATATTTAGGACTTTCCAAAATGTTTACGAAAAATATTATCTAAAGATCGGAATTTGACGTCAAAAGTTATGGATCTTATCATGGGCTTCGCCAGTATATCAGCGGGGGGGGGGGGGGGGCTTATTTTTTCTTTTATATATAAAAGATACATATCTGGACATAGCTGGATATATAAACATACATTTTTCCGCGATTCAAGTTGCGTTTACCACCAAAAAATTTTCTTATGCCATTACTTATTTTTCTTAAGAACAAATTTATGTATAGAAATAAAAAAACATTTTAGTTTTAAAAAAAGCTTCCAATAGAGCAGCTAATTTTGTTTTGATAGTGATGTTAAACAGTGTTGCTTGATATTCAACTACTTCTCGACTTTGCAAATCAGAAATTCAATTTCTGTCAAATTAAATTCAACATTTTACGCTTCAAGTGCAAGCTTTTCATTTTAAATCTAATTTTTTTAAAAATCAAATGAAACTTTTTAAACTTTAAAGTCAACCTTTAAAACTATCTAAGCAAAAAAAAAGCTATTTTTAAGTTCATTATTATTATTTCCACATCTTAATATATAAAGGGCAATCACAATTCTCTGCACCTAATATCGCTGAAACTGTAATAATGTTTTGCGATTATTACAGTTTTTTCCCAACATGTACTATGCTAAAAAAAAAGATGTGTGTGGCCGCCACGCACGGTAGAAGTGAAACTTTTACCCATAAATGAAATTTCTGGTAAAATTTTTTAATAATTTTTTACTAATATTCCCTCTTTCAGTGCAACTAAATTCATACCAGTATTAGTTTAAGAACTGTCTTTTTTTCATAAAGCCAACTAGTATTTCCAACATGGCGATATAATGGAAAATATGTATTGTGCATTGACAGCAGAGCTGTAGAAGATTGCATTCATTTTACATTTTAATTCTTTTGATTTTGTTGAAATTGATTGCAATACATAATTCTTTTTTGGTTATTCTGACTTCAACATTTGAAATCACCAATCATTTTTAATAATTTGATTGCAGTCTAACATTCATTTATGTGTCAATTGATTGCATTCACATTACTTCAAGTCAGCTGGGACTTCAAATACCTTGATTGAAATCTTTTTTTTTAAGTCATTATTTCAATTATTGAAAAAAAATGCGAAAACTTGCAGCCACGTTTTTGCCAGGCATCGTGAAACGCAGAGTGAATATTGAAATTATTGTTATTGATAACTCTCATTCAAAACGAAAATAAAAACAAACACATAAGCGTCGTCGGCCCCACGAGAGAAGTAAAGCTATTTAACTCCCATATTTATGTTAATATCTGAAAAACTGGGCGTGGTTGAACGAAAAGGAGACTGGATTCAAAATCAGCACAAACGTTTTCTTAAGTATATAGCGAAAAAACTTTTAAATTTGTTTTACTTGATTGCATTCACAAGTCAAATCACAATTGATTGCGAATGGTGACAATGAAATCAAGTCATGATTGCGCAAAATTATTAATAATTCAAAATCATTCAAAATGATTGGGACTTCATTTTTCTTAAGTCTTATTCACGAAATTGAATAACTACTGCAATCAGAAAATTTATTCATTGATTGTTACTTCAAAGAATGCAGCTCCAAATGATTGCAGTCTTTTAGTGCTCTGATAGACAGTTACTAAAAACTTCAATATTCACGTGCAGAATTCAATCGCAGTTTTTTTTACTTTCGTGACACAGTTGGTTATCAAGATGATTTATTATTTTAATTGACTTAAGTTAATTGACTTAATTAATGACTTAAGTAGTACCCAGGCTCGATCCTCATAGAACATACGACAGATCTTGTTGCCTTATTTTTTTGTTAATTATATTTTTATTTATAAATGTTTAAAAGAAAAAATTTGTCGAAAAATCTGTGGCGGGAATAATGCATTTTTTCTATTCTGTACTTGCATCGAACCGCGTACAATTCGTATGCAAGTTGAACGTGCTACCATCGCATCATTGCCTCCCTTGTACGAACAAAGCCTTAAATTTCTTTCATAGGATTGATGACAAAAAAAATTTATTGTTTATCCAAAATAATCATTAATCCATTATAACTCGGGCTTTATTTATATAATTTATTTTCAATTTAAAAAAAAAAAAAAATTAAAACTGCCAGTATAATTCAACAATTTTTAATAAAAAACAAGCACAAAATTTCAACTGCAGAATGGACCACTAAACCTTTGCTTCGTGGTCAGAAGCACTGATTTTATGCTACCGCGCATACTTGTTTAGTTTTATTTTGCCGTGCCTAAACAGTAAAAAAATGTTTATGCGTTTTTCGGTACAAGACTTGCAGCATCGTATTTTATGTTGCATTTGCGACGATATTTTCCAGTAGTCCAAGTCTTAAAGAATTGATAAACGAATCATGAACGATTTTTTTTCATCTCTGAGAAAACATGCTGATTCGGTAATACATTTCATTGACGAAAATTGCATGAATATATTACTGAATCTTTGCGGAAGTTTCGTCAACAAACAAGACAGAAATATGAACAAAAAATGGTTTTCCATTCATCCATTTTATATAATATTTTATTTTATCATGTCATTTATTTTGACTGCAGTCATGCAGTCTATTAACACACACATTGTAACTTTTAACGAAAAAATTACCCCGAAATATAAGCCTTTGTAGGGAAAACATGAACGAACACATAGCAGAAAGGTTGAAGAGTTTTCAACAAATTTTAAAAGAAAGCGTTAAAGAATTTTTGACAAGAAGTACACGAGATAAGAGTTATCGGCTATTGCGTGTTCTACTGTTTCCTTGTTTTGTTTGTTTTTTTTTTTAATGTTGACGAAATCAATGCAGATGAGTTAAAGAATATTCTGCTAGTCTGGCTTATGCAGCAAGTTTGTTTAATTTATTTAAAAGCAGAGTAGGTAGTCCGGCAACTCAGTTGATAATGGAAGAACTTGTAACCATTAGGTTGGGTATTCAAATAGCACAGGATGCGATTTTTTTAATATCGATATAATGTGTGTTAAAAACTGCATTTGAATTATATGAAAGATATGGTATTTATATTGAAATTCACAGATCTAAGAATAAAACAAATTTTATATTTAAAGTTGCATTTGTTAATATTGCAGCATGTGCTGTTTCCAAATCAATCAATGCAAGGCCTGCTTCGAAAATTGCTTTCTGAATTTATGCCTAAAAGCATACTAATATTCTGAAAAAAACCAGCGATCAGATTCAAACTTTTAGACCGTTATGTACATTGAGAGTATTGAACGAAAGACTCAATTCAATCATAAATAAAAGAAAGAGAAGAACTACTGATTGTAAAATTTAACAAAAGTATGAGCTACTCAATTAAATATGTCTCCGGGGCTTAGTGCTTAAAACAGCCGACTATGGATCCAAGCGTAGTGAGTTGCAATCCTCAGAGAAAGCAAACATATGAAAAATTTGTAAATAGCCATTTTTACAACCAGTGCTGCGAATTGCTGTGTTGTTGTTTTCATAAGAACCATTTCGTTACATTGGTTTTACACCCCATCTAGCTCGCCGTATTGTTATATACGCGGCTATAAAAGTTTCACTTCGAAAAAAACGGGGTGCAGTCGTCAGGACTGCCGATGGAGGCGTTAGCTTCTTAGCATTAGATGTAACATTTAATATAGTATTAATTGAAAGAATAAATATGCACACACTTTCAAGTTTATTAATATTTTTCAAGTTTATTTATGAAAAGGGTTGCAAAATATTTATGAATATTGGATGTACAGTGAAGGAAAAAAGTTTGCATACTTCATCGAATTTTTGATTTCCGCAAAACTTATAAATATTAACGAAAAGTTATGTATTAAGTTGATTAAGAGATGACTATTAAGTAAAAAAAGAACACAAAAACTTTGATCTTCATCAATTCAACAAGAAAATTGCAATGACACGAAAAATTTGGCATATTGCTAAATATGGCATATTGCTAAACTTTGTTAAGCAAAGCTTTTCATTAGAATACGGATTATTAACTCTCATTAAGTTGCGTTTTAAGATCTGCTTTAATCGGTAGCACTCACACTAACTGGACACCGAAATGAAAGTTTAACTGTCATGCAAAAATTTTAAAATTTCATAGACTATTATAATAAGTTAAATCGACTCAAAATCTATTTCAATCGAGCCGCGCTACGTCCCAACCAAAAAATGTTCTCGAAGATATTTCTGCTACTTCATGAAAAAAGTGGACCAAAATCTAGGAATTAAAGGTTAAAAACAAGTGAATCACTTTGGCATACTTTCTCGCAAGTACGTTTATGTTTTTTATTTCAATTAATACTTATATTTAATTTTACATCTAATGCTAAGAAGCTAAGGCTTCCTTCGGCAGTCCTGACGAGTTCAGTTTTTTTTTTACTTTTTTCGTACTTTATACTGTTTTTGACATGCTATGTTTTCCAAACAAACTGTCAATACTTCATTTATAATTGCCCTATAGGAACAAACTAACTTGTTTTTAAAAACAACCAATTAAAAAACTAGTTTAAAATAAACTGGTATATGAACTACTTTGAATTATATTAAGGCGGCAACTACTCTGATTTGATATGTTTTAATTGCTAATTTTTATTAGATTACAAGTTTATATATATTTATCCATGTTATTTCATCAATTATTTTGTACTTTAGGCCATCAATAATAGTTTTCAATTGGTTATTTTAAAGTAATTAAAAAAATAATTTAAATATAACTAATTTAACAAGTAGTTGAAAATATATGCAGGCGAAAGTCAATTGACTTATTTAGCGGACATTACCATAAAAAATATGTTAGTTCGTTCTTTGGAAAAAAGTCAGAATTTCAACTAGTTGTGGTTGATAAAAAACTAATTTATCAACTACTTTTAAATTAGTTGATTTTCCTACAGGGTGTATCACGAGCTAACGCTTCAATACAAGCAAAAATAACATTCATTGCGTACAAATATCTAGTCCACTAACAAAATAGGCATGCAAAAAATAATTTTTCGTGATCGCACATACTACAATGCAAAGTGAGGGTTGGTTTTTATTGCATTTGCATGCATTTGTTGTTATTTAAGCGGGTTTGAAAGTGAGTGCTGACCATCGAGAGCGGCTTGTGTTCTTGTACATGCTTTTGTTTTTGCGCTAAGCGTAAATACAAAGTTTATAGAAAAAAAAAATCGTCACTGACGCTTGTAAAGTCTTCATTTCACTCCCTTAAGTAACTTCCCAAAAAAAAAAAAAAACTAATGCTTTAAAATTTATGAAATTTATTTCATACTACTGCTACCGCTTCTGTTATATTAAATTGAAACTGAAAGTGTTAAAAAATGTCTTCGAAAGAATCCACCTAAGTTATTTTATCCATACAACCTCGTACTACACAAAAACTCGAAATTTTGCTACTCAAAAAAAGTTTAAAAGTTCTGTTCAAAAGCTGTGTAAATCGCTGGCTTAACATGTAAAGGCTCTAAGTCCATTTTTCTTAGAAATTGAGATTTTGATGCAGTTATGTTCAATAAGTGAAAATACATCGATTACAAAAAAAAAAAACAAAGTTATCTCATTTGTTGTTGTTGTTTTGTAGTGATGAGTAAAGGCGCTAAGTCCAATTTATCACATCTTTGTGTAATATCTCACTTCTTTCAATGTTGTCGTATCAACTGTTACTGCGAGACATAATATTATTCCGCATTGGCTACACTGTTGTTGTTTTGAGTATCAATTGACAATCTTGACATTAATCGTCACCTGCTTATCTCTCATTGTTTATCTTAGCTTATCTCCACACGAGTGGACATCGATCATTCTGGTGTAGAAGTTAATAATTGAATCACATGTGTTAAAAATATCGATTAAATGATTTAAAGTAATTGATTTACTCTTATTTTGTTAAATATCAACGTGTTAGTGTAATTAATTGTGCTTAAGGTAACAATATTTCAATACATTTAAATTTTTAGAATATATAGTTAAATCATGATTTCATAAGACGCCTGCCATGTCATTTACTGGTAACTCCAACTTTGGAACTCAACCCATTGAAAGCGGTGGCGTTTATGGAATTGAGTCAGACGACGGAGTCGTAGGTCTGGTTCCATATGGGTTTCATAGTGACTCCGATGATTCATGTGAATTACCAACTAAAACTAAAACTCGAAAAAAAGAGTACACAAATGGAAGCGGATAGTGTACACTCTACGATAGAGCGAGCCATGAAAAACAGAAATGTCAATGTACCTGCTGAATACATTGCAATATGTAAAGCAGCGAGGAGAAAACCTGACCCTTATGACGTTACTTATTTGGATTATTCGTTTTTTAAAAAATTTAGCAATGTACAATTTTGTAAAAGTATTCGCCCTGGTCGTGGAAAAGGCGATTCCAAAGTGACGGACATTCGTGGTTTACGATACACACCAAATGGTGAAATATATTTCAAACTAAGATTTCCTGACGAATGGAAAAAGCTCCCCCAAGAAATAAATGAAAATGTTGTTGCACTGGAGTGGTCGGATTTACACCAACTTCGTCAAGAGAGAATAAAAATAAAGACTCGAAAGTTCGAAGACTTACAATATCTAAAATCTATTTTGCCTACAAAACACCATCAATTTTATGACAATTTGCCATACGTATAAAAAATTTTCGCCAGTTATCTTACTTTTAAGTACATTAAAAAAAATTAATATTTTTTTATAACAGCATTGAAATAAGACTTAATAATTTTTGTTTTCATTATGTACAAGTATAAACAAATATCGAAATTGAAATGAATTTTTTAACATTTCTATCGTTTAAATAACCATTATAATGTTAATCATATTTTTGAATAAAATCTGTTTCTTTCAAAATAATCCTTACTTGCTTACATATTTTTATTAGCTTTTTAAATGTCAACAATAAAAATGCAACAAAAGTACATTTTCAATATGGTAAGTATGAAATATAATGGGAAACAAGTTTTAAGAAAAGGATCTAAGTCCATGAAAACATTCAAACTAAGCAACAGAAAAAGCTCTAAGTCCAAAAAAGCTTTAATCTCGCCAAATACTTAATTTTTTCTTTTTGCTTTTACGCAAATAAAAAACAAAGACAAATACAAAAACAAAATGCATTTACAGATTGCAAAAATTTTTATTAAAAAAAAAGTTTGCTTGTTTTTTGTCTCTCCTGTAAAATTGTAAAATATGGACTTAGAGCCTTTACATGTTAAGCCAGCGAAATTCTTTTCAGCTTCGGACCGTGAACATAATTTGTCGGTTGCTTGGAATTTTTGGATGAAAGAGAAGGTCTCTCAAATTCTAATTTTTTCCGCAAAAACAACAAATTTTGTCAGTGTCTGTAAGTGGAGCATTCACTAAGCTCACATAACAACAACAACAACAACAACAACATATATATGTAAATACAAACAAACTTCAATCTCGGCGCCGGCTGTTGCAAGCTTCTGAGTTCCTCTGAAATCAAAATTAATTCGTTTTGGGGAAATTTAGAACGACAACAATCATGTACAGGTAGTGAGTTTTTGCTTGAGGTCAGAAATTGTGTATGTAGGTATATGTAAATAAGATAACCGTACGCATTTTGCCGGTTTTCTTTCAAAGAATTGCATTCAATATACTGGAAAATCATGCGAACTATTTTCAAATGTTTAGGTATGCTGCGAAGTGATTACTGATTTTACACATTATGTATTATGCATGAGGGTCGATTTCAAAAATTATGGATGTGACAAAGACATTTTTTAATCTTATCATCTTTAATGTCGTTCACCTTTAAACATGCCAGTTGTTGTGAAAATAAGTGTAAAATCCAAAGCCACTGTAACGCTCTTTTAAAAGTTCAGTTAAATTTATTTGTTTTGTATTTGCAGAAGTGCATACGATTTTTGTCTAAAGTGTTATACCTCCAAAAAGTGTTTAAGTCTATTAAAAATTTCCAAATTGTAGCGATAGTTTATTTGTCTTAAGCTCAAAAATTATAAAAAATATAAGAAAAAGCTGAGCAATTCGGCAGCATATACGTTGGTGTTGAAACAGCACTCAGGAGTTTTTATGATTTTTTAATAGTTTTGTTGAAAAAATTATGCACTAAACACTCAAAACACAAGAAACAGTAAAAAACAAAGCAATCACATACAAACACTTTTTTGTTTTTATTTAAATACTTAAAACCGCAAAATCATAGACAACACTCTTGACATATTAATCTATACTTACCACAATCTGCTGATTAAATTTAAATAAACATTTTAAAATGTCACTTATTTGGTAAACCTGAAATCGATAAATCGTGTGTTTTCTTGCAGTTATGCACTTGACGGCATATCAGAAACTAAAACAGCACAGCAAATAAGGTTAAACATAACACTCCTTACACGAAGCGGTGACACCTTGCAGTAAAAAACTAAAAAATATAATTTTTTTTCGCGTTTGTTTCGAAGTACTAATCACTAAGGAATCGTAAACAAATAATTTTTCGAAAGATAAGCGAACTTTCGCTAGCAAAGCAACTGTTACGTCCGCCAAATGTATCTTTTTTGAATCGTAATCGATATCTAATTTGATAGTTATCATCGCGAATTATTTGTAAATTTTGTAATATTCGATATCGAAGTCAGATTTTGTGGCGGTTAGGAAACAGTACTTAAAAAAAAAATGAAATTTAAAGGCTTTGTTCTTTCGTTTTGTGAGTGAAATCAATTGGTTTTAAGAACAATATTTGGTTCAGTGTTATATATTTTTCATGCCTACAGAAAATACATTAATTTCACATTTTCACAACATGACTTCTGCAACTTATTCTATCAGCTGCATTTCTGTTCAAAAAAATATTGAAACCACAAAAATTTTGGATAAAGTATTTCTTTTGAGTTATCTTAGAATAGAACAAAATTATTTTTTACATATTAAAGATTCGAATTTATAGATCTATTCGCATCGAATTTAGTGGATTTGTTGCAATTGAAATTTTGTTTTTTTTTTGAAAATCGGGCTAGTAGCGTGGAATGAAAAATATGAATTCTTCGGTATGTTAGCCAGTTATTATTTTAATTACTGTTGTAATTATTGTTGGAAACACCAGGAGCACTGAAAAGATTTAAAATGTATTATATTAATTAAAACACTAATAATTGAAATATTTATATATTGTATTGTCTTTTCAAAACTCGATCAACAAATTCAAATCAGTTGAGTAAATGATATCGGTATTGACTCTAACTTACTTTCCCGAACTATTGGAGGAAGAAAATGTCTGACTAGAAGATTCAATAATCTTTCCATCTGGGCTTAGTATAAAAGTTTTATTGGACCAGTTTAAATTACTGTTGAAAATATATGTGCCACTGAAAAGGTTTTACAAAATTATATTAATTAACACAGTACTCAGTAAAGAATTCTGTGAAAAAAATTAATTACTTTAACATATACTCTATAAATTATTCAGTTTCCAAAGAGGATTAAATTTGACAAAAGAAATTAAGGCAAAAAATGTGCTGCCCAAATAATGTTACGACTTACCTGGTATATGCCACAAGATAGCAAACTTGAACCATTGCAATGTACAAAAGGAATAGACTCAGCTTCATGATTTTCCGTTTTCTATATTTTAAATTGGTATCAAACGTGTGATTGCTTTGTTATATTCAGGAAAACTTGTAGCAATCGCTTTTAATACGCCTTAGAAAAAAATTTAAATACTGTTTGTTCTTAACTCTTTTCTAGGATTTAATTTTGTTCGACCAAAACCAAATTTGTTTATGTTATTCTATAAATGTGTTATGTATATAGTTGTGTAGATGTTTTGCATTGAGGAAGAAAAAAAAATGACAGAAATCCAAATTTTGCACAAAGTCATATAACAATCAATGCATCGTTATTATACTTATATATGCTTCAACATCATTTGAATGTGCGCGTTCATAAATTTCATAGAATCTGAAAACCGTGTTTAGCAGACGAAATATGTGCGATTGTGCGTACGTGCAGGAGTGCAATGCTGGGGTTCGGATATCTGGATCACGTCGGTGTTCCGAGATCCAAACTTTTTTGAAACGCAAAAGTTGCGATCACCTTTTTACCCAATACACCGTACATTGGAAACGATAAAAAATACTAAAATACTCCTTCTAAATATAAAATTGATTCGATACAAATTATAATTTTTACGTGAAAAAACAAGGTCCAGACATTGGAAATCTTTTAAAGGCTGGTTAAATTTTAAGGGCCGATGTTGAATGTGAACCACACCTAAACGTCAAGTTTTTTCTGCATTTCATTTGACATTTCTCAATTTCAGACTAACTCAATTTGAACCATGGAAAGAAACACAATCGAGCAACGCGTTAAAGTTATTCAGGCTTATTATGAAAATGAGCGTTCAAATCAAAATGCATATCGTGCACTTCGTGATTTTTTTCGGTCAATTTAATCGTCCAAATGTGCGTACAATCGGAAAAATCGTGCAAAAATTTGAGCAAACCGGGTCTGTAGGAGATGTGAAAACACCAGTGCATGCTCGTGTAGCTCGTACTGCAGAAAATATTGCTGCTGTTCGCGATAGTGTGGCTGAAGAGCCGTCCACCTCAACTCGTCGTCGTGCCCAACAATTGCACCTCTCACGCTCGTCGTTGATGAACATTATGCATAAAGACTTGCATTTACACGCTTACAAGGTGCAATTGACTCAAGAACTAAAGCCTCCTGACCATTTCAAGCGTCGTCAATGGTCAGAATGGCGGCAAGAAATGGCAACAGTGGATGATCAATTTTCGAAGAAAATCATCTTCAGTGATGAGGCACATTTTCACCTCAGTGGATTCGTCAATAAGCCGCATTTAGGCAAATGATAATCCAAGAGTGATTGTCGAAACACCAATGCACCAACAAGGAGTGATTGTTTGGTGCGGTTTATGGACTGGCGGCATCATCGTGCCGTATTTTTTCCAAAATGAGACCGGTCAGGCAGTTACTGTGAATGGTGTTCGCTATTGTGAGATCATAACGTACTTTTTATGGCCCGAATTGGAAGATATGAATGTGGACGATATGTGGTTTCAACAGGACGGTGACACTTGCCACACAGCTAACGAAACAATGGCTCTTTTGCGCGACAAATTCAATGGCCGTGTTATCTCACGTGGTGGCGATGTCAATTGACCGCCAAGATCATGTGATTTGACACCGTTGGACTTCTTTCTTTGGGGTTATTTGAAAGAAAAGGTGTACGTCGATAAGCCAGCAACAACTCAAGAGCTAAAGGATGAGATAATTCGGCACACTAACGGCATAGAACCTCACTTATGCCTCAGCGTCATCGAAAATTTGGACCATCGGATGGAGGTGTGCCGCCGAGGTCGCGGCGGCCATTGATTATTGAACCATCCCAATATTATCATAATAAGAAGAAATGACAATAATTTCCTAAATAATATGTGTTTTATTCAAAATTAACATCAATTCAATTTCAATTTTCAGTTTTCTGCAGAACAGTTAGTAGCGTGGGATGCAATGAAAACTGTACGATAGTTTTTCTGGGAAAAATCGTATAGAAAATTATGCAGTTCTTATGCGCGTTATGTTGGACGCATTTAATGTAATTCACTTCCGTATGTCTCTGAAAATTCATTCGTTGCACTGTTATCTGGACAAATTTAAGCGTCCTAAAACCATTAGAGTCGAACGGGCAAGTCAAAAGTTTTAATCAGATGTGTAAGCATATTTGCACCTCTGATGAAAACTTTTGACTTGCTCGTTCGACTTTTCGTTATCTTTTAAACATATATTTTGTCTCTAATCGTTGTTGGTTCCTTTCTAAAATATAGTAAACCCAACAAAAATAGTTGTTAGAACTATTTTCTCGTAAAATTTGTAATTTTTACATAGAGAAAGTGTATTTTGGTATTTTTTCTCGTTTCGAACATACGATATCGCAACGTTCAAATAAAAAAAAAAGTCTGGATCTCGGAACTCCGACGTGATCCATAGATCTCACCACGTACATTGCACTACTACAGGTGCCCACTAGCATGCTTTTTTGGAATTATTCTAGAAAAATTTTTTTTTCTTAATTTGGTCACACCGTGTTTTGGAAGAATACAATGGAACTCTCAATGAAAAAACAGCCATTTTTGGAACATTGAAGAACGAGAAATAGTATAAGCTAAATGAAGAAAACTAATTGAAATCATTTATATAAATGTGCTTAAAAATGTATGGCCGTTTCAGCCTTTGAAAGGACTTTGACCGAGCTTCTTACGATCAATTGTGTACACAACTGAGAACTGGATCGAGAACTGGACCTAAATGTTTTATGCCGACTCCGAACGGCTTATGTTCTCAAGAAGGTTTTCATGCCAGTTTATACTCTCTGAGGTTTGCCATTGTCTGCAGAGAGGTGGCGGCTGAACAGAAAAATTAATTTGCTGAACAAACAGGTTGGATCCGAACCAGGGTTTGTCTTAACAGATGCTCAAAAAATTGGTTTAGAAGAAAAAAATCGCGAATTCAGCAAAAAAAAAAAAAAAAAAGATGAGGGTTAATATATACGTCCGACTTCCATTACTTTTTCAAGTGTAACATTTTTCCCTTGGGGAAATCAACCCTCTTTGAGAAAAGAAGGCCTATCTTTTTCAAATATTACGAAAACTTTAACGTCTTTGCGATCAGTTCTTAGGAAATCTTAGGAGGGGTCGGAGGGAATAGGTTCCAAGGGAAAAATGTTGCACTTGAAAAAGTAATGGAGATCGGTCGTGCATATTAACCCTCTCTTACCCATCCCAAGAGGGAAAATATTGATTTCATTAACAGTACAGTGCATTGTATGGTAGCCCTCTCAGGAAGGGTTGGAGGGAATAAACTCCAAGGAGAAAAATGTTCTTCTTTGAAAAGTAATTTGGGTCGGTCCTACATATTAACCCTCTCCTTCCCTTCCGAAAAGAATAAATATCGATTTAATTAACTGCAGGGAGATAGGATGCGTTGCATGGGGTCCCCCTAAGAAGGAGTAGAAGGGGATGAGTCCCGAAAATAAAAGTGTTCCTCTTTGAAAAAAATGGATGTCAGTCATACATATTAACCCTCTCTTGCCCTCCCCAAAGAGGTAAATGTCGATTTAATTAGCTATAGGGGGTTAGGGTGCATTGTATGGGAATCCTCCTCAGGAGGGGTCAAAGCAGATAGGTTCTAAAGAAAAACTGTTCCTCTGGGAAAAATAATGGTGGTCGGTCACATATTCAAACCTTCTCCTGCCCACCTAAAAAATGATCTAATGAAAATAAGCGTGCATCTACTAAGCCATTAGAACCCCAATGATAGAGACTGATCCGGGAGTTCATAGTGCAGCAAATTATTATGCATGTCTAAATACAGTTCATGAAATGATCATCAAAAAAACGAAGTCATAATTTTACATTGACACTCGAAGTGCCCAACGGCCAATGCCTCACGCAGAGCACATATACCAATCCAGATCTTGACTCAATTACAATCACTGACACTGCCCAAACGGCTGAAGCAGCAGACATTTGGTACAATTACATTCCTAGACTTTCTTACTCAAATGCGCCAAGTGTGACACATCATGAACTCGATGCCATTATTTCAAGACGGGTATTGCTTCAACGGAAATCTAAAGCATTCGCTTCATTTCTCTATTCCAAAAAATATTTTGGCTACCGGGATCACAATTACAGCTCAAAGGAATCGTCGTCAGCTTGTAAAGAGGAAAAACCTTGCATTTTGCAATGACGTTGAAAAATTGACAACTCTGACGATGAAGATTCTGATGATGAACCCAGCCAAGTTGTCAGTGCCACTCCAACGAATAAAGAATGATCACTTCCTTGAACATTTCAAAAATAGTCTCTTTTATCTTATCAATTTATAAGTTCTTTGAAGTAAAACGCTATTTTTCCCATTAAAAGTTTGCAATTTGTTGTTTGCAAAAATTGGTCAATAATTAATCTGGCTCAAATTTTGCTGAAGAGAACCCCAAAAATTTAAAACTGATCAACTATCGTTTAAAACACGAAACTTAGAGACCAAAAACTAATGCGTTGAATTACAGAAACAATTTACTGTTAACCCAAATTAAATGTGTCAAAAAATGTGTTCCGCGCCTAACTTCTCAAAACTCCTCTACGGTTTTGCTCTTATGGTGTCGTATTTTCGCCTCTATATAGTGGTATATAAGAATTTAGACTTTTTTTTAAAATTCGTTTCACTTTTCGATTCTTCATTCTCTAACCACCAGTTCTATAACCAACACTTTTGGATTTTAGTACAAAATTTAACGCATCTATTATACATGTCACTATATCTGTAGTTATTGTTGACCAATTTAGAAAAATTGAACACTGAACTAAATCAAATTTTGAGAACTTTCTTGAGAAGAAGAAGAATATTTTGCAATACATATTCAATTGGATTCGTTCTTAACTTAATAGAATCAATTGGAAATAACTTGAGATATTTGATAATGCTTTCATGCCTCTGAGGATATGGGGTCAGGTCCCACGTCCTTCCCCCATATCTACGCCACTGGGTACTGGTGATACTCGATAAACTCTATGATTCTATTCAAAAATATTTTACTTTATTGTCGCACAACTGATTGCTTCGATATGCTCTGAAAAATTTTTGACTTTAATCTCTATTTAAAAGATTTAAAAATAAAAAATTAAGATAGTATTAGTTGATTTTTTTTTTTGCGATATCATTGTATTCACTTAATTTAGTGCGTGTGAGTTTTGTGCTTTTTTGCTGAAAAAAAAATTTAAATGTGTTCGATTGAAGTATTTTTAAATTAAAATTTTTATATTTATTGTTATAAACACTTGATCAAAGACAAAGAATAGCGCAAAAATAAATTTATAATAAAAAATATGCTAAATATTTGCACAGTTGCATCGGTTCATAGGAGTTCGTATAGGAGTTTGCCTATTATTAACAGTTAAATTGGAAACCGCGTGGTAACAAGCGGTGAAATTCAAGGCCAATACTACATGATTTTATTATTTATATAACATAAATACTGTATAAGTGCAACTTATGCCCAAAAAAAGGTGGTGATCTTTAAGTGGTTAAATAGTTGACTATCAAATCGAGTATAACGACTTGAAATGCAAAAATGAGACCAAGTGAAAAATAAGCTGTGTCTATAGTAACTAGGGATATAGAAGGGGGATAACACTTATCTCATCCATGGATTTTTGGGATTGAAAAGTTATATCTAGAGATCTCGGAATTTATAATTTATAAATACGACACTTAAAAATGCAAAAAAAAAACAGTGTCATATCAGCTTAAGTAAGTTTTTTTGATACTTAAACGTTGATTTTGTTGATATGGGCGTTTTTGGCCATTGTTTGTGCACAATATTTATTTTTCTATGCGCTATGTTCAAATTATCCTCGGTAACGTCACTTTTTACGCTCTTTTTTCGTTTGATAAGCTCTGTTTCCAAGGCATGTTATGGTGACCGATCATTTGATCCCCTGGTCTTTAATGCACTTTGTACTACTTTTAGTACTTTATATGAAATGGATAAGAAAAAAAGCCATATCTGCAAAAACCCTAATTTTGAAAATTTTTCCAAGGAGTTTAAGGTTGACCCTTAACCTTTAATTTGGTACTTTTATCGTACTTATTCAAGCAGTGATTTGGAAACAACGAGCAAAAAAACGCACAAAATCACTAAAAAGAATTTATTGCAATTAACATAAATTGGAAGCAAAATGCTTTTTGCTTTGTTCATAGTTTTGTTGTTGCTTAGTTATGTGAGAAATTTGCGTGACGTCAGGACTTATTTTGTTGAGTAGAAATTTAATAACAATCTATCTATCTATATATATATATATATATAAAACTAGCTGAATACCCGGCTTAACTCGGGAGTTGATATAAATAATTTCGATTTCATTCGTCAATTTGAAAAAACTTTTCACAAACTTTAGAAGGAATTTTGTGTGCATCTTTCAAATCGGTAACTTCGACGAAATGAGCAAAATGTAGCTTCAACATCTGATAATTATAAGAAAGTTGGAGAAATCGTGATTTGAGTGTGCGTGCCGCCGATCGCTTCCAAAAATATATTTTCAAGTTTTATATTGTATTCGACAGATTGCACATTTTTGAAAAAAATCAGAGCAAAAACAAATTTTTGGAAATTTGCGAGGAAACTGGACAAAAATTAAATAAGACAACAAAGCAATCAAAACAACGCCAACTTACGACACAACTGACTTGCGCATGTGTTGATGTGTACTCAAATACCACAGAATTCGGCATCAGCTGTCCTGATTTGCGAAAAATAAAGTACACATAAGAAAACACATAAAATACACATAAAGAAGAAAAAAAGATGTTTATCACCCTTCGCGATTTGCTACGCCTTACTGTATTTTGTAGTACAGCGCCCTCTAGGGTTCCAGATATAGCAAAATACATAGCGCCAAAAGACTCACCACACCCGAAAACCACTTATAAAAAATCATACTTATCGGATGAGTTGTTTTGAGTTTTTTGCGGTATTTGTACAACAGCGCCCTCTGGTTTTCGAGATAGAATAAAAAAATAACGCCAAAGCCCTTTCCATACTCGATAATCAAATCCTATATATCCGATATACAAATTTTTATCTAAATTGGATGAGCGGTCTTTGAATGTTTTATGATTTCTTAAGTGATTTCTACTACAGCACCATCTGGTGTTTAAGAAATCGCAGAAAAAAAAGTCCAAGATATCCACCGTATCCGAAAACTCCTATGTAAAAATGATCACGCAAATCGAATGTGCAGCTAGGAGTTTTCCGAGATTTTTAAAACATTTGGACTGCTGTGCCCTCTGGTGTTCAATATAGAACAAAATAGATAAATCATAAGAACTACCGTACCCGAAAACCATAAAATACAAATTTTCATGTCAATTGGGTGAATGGTTTCGGAGACAAACTATAATAACAAAATTCGTGGAACCCGGTCGCAGCGCCACCTACCGAGTCCAATTGCGAATCTGAACCGTCCAGGGATCCACTTGAGCACACAACAAATTTCATCAAAATCGGCGCAGCCGTTTAGGAACAGTTTAATAACATGCACACGCACAAATTGTACAACAGCGCCCTCTACTCTTCGAGACAGAGCAAAAGAGATAACTCCAAAACAGTTGCCGTACATGGAAATCCTTTAAAAAAATTTTTCATTCTAATCGGATGAGCGGCTTTCTACATTTTCACAATTTCTAAAGAGATTTCTCTACAGCGCCATCTGGTGTTCGATATAGTACAAAAAAGATAAGTCCAAAGCAGTTACAATATTAGAAAACCCCTATATTCCAATTTTCATGAAAAGTAAGCTTAAAAGTATCAGAAAACTCCTATTTTCCAATTTTCATGCAATTCGAATGCACGTCTTAGGAGTTCTTTGAGGTTTTTCAAAAAATTTTTATTACAGCGCCCTCTGGTGTTCGAGAGAGAAAAGAGTAGATAAGTCAAAAAACTCAGCGTGTCCGAGAACCTCTACACACAAAATTTCATGGAAATCGGATGAACGGTTTTGGACCTTTTTGCCTTTTTTAAAATATTTGTACTGTAGCGCCCTCTGGTGTTCAAGACAGAACGTAGTTTATAAGTCATAAAAACTCACCGTATCCGAAAACCTCTATATACCAATTTTCATGTAAATCGAATGCACGGCTTAGGAGTTTTTTCGAAGTTTTTTAAAATATTTGTACTACAGCGCCCTCTGGTGTTCGAGATGGAAGAGAGTAGATAAGTCAAAAAAACTCAGCGTATCCGAGAACCTTTACATTCAACCTCTACAATCGGATGAACGGTTTCGGAGATAAGATAAAAAAACGAATGCCTGTAATTCGATCGCAGCGCCCACTACCGGGTCAAACCTTTTTTACTGGATAAAAAGTAGCCTATGTTATGACCGGGGATATAAGGAACCTAGATCCCAAGTTTCATTTAAATCCATCCAGTGGTTTTCGCGTGATGCCTTAACAGACAGACAGACAGACAGACAGACAGACAGACAGACAGACAGACAGATAGACAGACAGACAGATAGACAGACAGACAGACAAAAATTTTAAAAATGCGTTTTTCGGACTCAGCGTCATTCAAAACGCCCATCGCAAAAGGAATTTCAAAAAAATATTTCATGTACAGATTTTTTTTTTTTACAATTTTATATATATATAGATATAGATATATTTTTTTTTTTACTATTTTATATATATATAGATTGTAAAACAAAAATCTGTACATGAAATATTTTTTTGAAGTTCCTTTTGCGATGGACGTTTTGAATGACGCTGAGTCCGAAAATCGCATTTTTAAAATTTTTGTCTGTCTGTCTGTCTGTTAAAGCATCACGCAAAAACCACTGGATGGATTTTAATGAAATTTGACATCTAGGTTCCTTATATCCCCCGTCAACATATAGGCTACTTTTTATTCAGGAAAAAAAGTTGGACCCGGTAGGGGGCGCTGCGATCGGGTTCCAGTCATTCTTTTTTTTTAGCTTATCTCCGTAACCGTTCATCCGATTTGCATGAAAATTTGTATGTAGAGGTTTTCGGACACGCTAAGTTTTTTTGACTCACATTCACCATTCTATCTCAAACACCAGAGGGCGCTGTAGTACAAAAATTTTAAAAAACGTAAAAAAACTCCTTAGTCGCTTACACGATTTGCATGAAAGTTGCTATATAGGGGTTTTCGGAAACGGCGAGTTTTTATGACTTATAAACTAGGTTCTATCTTGAACACCAGAGGGCGCTGCATTACAAATATTTTCAAAAAGTCGAAAAAGTCCAAAACCGTTTATCCGATTTGCATGAAATTTAGCATGTAGAGGTTTTCGGACACGCTGAGTTTTTTTGACTTATCTACTCATTTCTCTATCGAACACCAGCGGGTGCTGTAGTACAAATATTTTGAAAAACCTCGAAAAACTCCTAAGCCGTGCATCCGAATTGCATGAAAATTGGAAAAAAGGGGTTTCTGATACAGTCAGTGTCTTGGACTTATATTTTTTGTGATATCTTGAAAACCAGTGGGCGCTTTAGTACAAATCTTAGGAAATCGTGAAAAACTCCAAAACTGCTCATCCGATTTGGATGAAAATTTGTAAATAGCGATTTTCGAGTATGGCAAGGGTTCTGGTGCTATCTTTTTTGCTCTTTCTCGAAACTAGAGGGCGCTGTTGTTCAATTTGTACTTGTGTGTGTTATTAAACTGTTCCTAAACGGCTGCACCGATTTTGATGAAATATTTTGTGTGTGTTTAAGTGGATCCCTGGATGGTTCAGATTTGCAATTAGACCCGGCAGGTGGCGCTGCCATCAGGTTCCACAAATTTTGTTATTATAGTTTGTCTCCGAAACCATTCATCCGATTTACATGAAAATTTGTATTTAGGGGTTTTCGGGTACGGTAGATTTTATGACTAATCTATTTTGTTCTATATTGAACACCGGATGGCACCGCAGTACAAATGTTTCGAAAATCTCGAAAAACTCCTAGCTGTAAATCCGATTTGCATGAAAATTTTTACATAGGAGTT
The DNA here is from genome assembly GCA_914767935.1 of Coremacera marginata. Taxonomy (NCBI): domain Eukaryota; kingdom Metazoa; phylum Arthropoda; class Insecta; order Diptera; family Sciomyzidae; genus Coremacera; species Coremacera marginata. Next base: position 164,493,277 of record OU612045.1, read on the forward strand.
TTCGGATACGATAGCTATCTTGAACTTTTTTTTCTGCGCTATAAACACCAGATGGTGGTGTAGTTCAAATCACTTAAGAAATGGTGAAACACTCAAAAACCGCTCATCCGATTTAGATAAAAATTTGTATATCGGATATATAGGATTTGATTGTCGAGTATGGAAAGGGCTTTGGCGTTATTTTTTTTATTCTATCTCGAAAACCAGAGTGCGCTGTTGTACAAATACCGCAAAAAACTCAAAACAACTTATCCGATAAGTATGATTTTCATAAGTGGTTTTCGGGAGCGGTGAGTCTTTTGGTGCTATGTATTTTGCTATATCCTGAACCACAGAGGGCTCTGTACTACAAAACACAGTAAGACGTAGCAAAGCTCGAAGGGTGATAAATATCTTCTTTTCTTCTTTATTTGTATTTACATTCCACTTTCTTTTTTTCACAAATCGAGACAGCTGAGGCCGAATTCTGTGGTATTTGAGTACGCATCAACACATGCGCAAGTCAGTTACGTCATAAGTTGGCGTTGTTTTGACATTTCAATTTCTATTTTCAAAGCTTATCTAATTTTGGTTCAGTTTCCTCGCGAATTGCCAAAAATTCGTTTTTGCTCTGATTTTTTTTTTAAATGTGCAATCCATCGAATACAATATAAAACTTGAAAATATATTTTTGCAAGCGATCGGCGGCACGCCCACACAAATCACGATTTCCCTAAACTTTTCTCATAATTTTCAGATGTTGAAGCGACATTTTGCTCATTTCGCCAAAGTTACCGGTTTGAAAGATGCACACAAAATTCCTTCTAAAGTTTGTGAAAAGTTTTTCAGATTGACGAATGAAATCTAAAATTATTTATATTAACTCCCGAGTTAAGACGGGTATTCAGCTGGTAGAGTAAATATAGATCTCTAAGAAATATTTTAAGTTTTTTGAATCAACTGTTACAAACCGTCCATGCATTTGGTTTAGTTGAAAAAATTTCGATTTTTTTATGTGTCTTCCACTAACTGCATTATTTTTATAAGGTCACAATAGTCTCCAAAGTAGCAAGTGGTTACAAAAGTGACAAAAATTGTCATCACTAAGCAAAAAGGTGACATAAAGTAACAAAATTTTTGTTTTGGATTTTTTTTAATGAACTTTTCATCATAATTTTCATAAAATTATTATGGAAAAAGGCAATTCAATAACTCCTCGTAAAATTATTTTTTCAATCCTTTCCCTTGGGTAGTATTCCCTTGTAGTCAGTGAATATTTTTTGCTTATAACAATTGATTTGTACTGAATTTCTAGAACATAGCAGTAGTTGTAAAAAATTTGAAGATTTATAAAAATTTTCTTGAAGTTTATATTATTATTCTATAATAATGGTTTCTATAATAATTAAATAAGTAAATATAATATAATCGTTTAGTCCGTTGTAGCAAAATCTTCGTTAGTTCAGCTAATCTTAGATATTTTCACCGAAAATTGATAAAAAATCAGCTGAAATTTACTCTGTTTTAATGTTGTTGATAAAGGTATGAATTTCTTTGTTCTTTATGTGTTGTATTGAAATTAAACTGCTTAAATTGTTTCTATTTTCAGAACCCTTCATTTATTGTTTTGAAAACGGGGGGAAAAACGGGAAACTAAGACTTAAAAACGGGGAAAACGCTTATTTTGTATGCAAAAAAGAGGAACTTTTTTTATTGACACCTGGCACACTTGTGAGCACAAACCATGCAGGCAGCGGCATCAATGACGAATTTGAGATTTTTTTATCGACACCTGACAATGCTGGCTCAGTCTCAAGGTGTAAATCTTTAAAAATTTTCCTAGTATGCTTTTAGGCATTGCTTGATAAAACAATCACTACGTGCGAAGCACAGTAGTTTGAGTCCATACAAAAGTTGGACAAAACTAGGAGTCGTCCGATTTGTATGAAATTTTGTGTGGCACAAAATATAAGGACGCTGATTTCAAGAATGTAAAAAATAATTTTATAAGTAAATAATTTTGTTTCTAATACATTGCAATTAAGGTTTGAAATTGCAATTTTGGTGTTTCTTAATGAATTAAAACTATTTTAAAAAGTCATAAGATATTTTTTTTTAATTTTTGACTAATAACGGTTTTGTTTTTGTTGCAAAAAAATTTATTTCATTCAAAAATATTTTATAGTTTTTAAGATATAAATATTTTTCTAAGAGCATTTTTGCCCTAAAATATTCTGTACACTCCGATGTTTTGTACTAATTAATAATTATTCGCTCTAAATATTTAAATTCAAATAAATTCTTTACTTATAAATATTTGTTTTTAAACTTATTATATTTTTTAAATCAAATTACCAAGATATTTTGCATTGCGGGTGGTAATAGGTAATAGGTAATAGGTAATAGGTAATAGGTAATAGGTAATAGGCAATAGGTAATAGGTAATAGGTAATAGGTAATAGGTAATAGGTAATAGGTAATAGGTAATAGGTATACTCTACTTTTGAAAAAATTGTGGTCTTTTAAAAAAATATCAGTGCTTACATTAATATTTGTAGGCTTCAAGAAATTATATTAATGTCAAAAATACAAAGTATTAAATATGTTTATAATAATTTTTGAAATATTTTGAGACAAAATTATTCCATGAACTTTAAAGCAAAATATTTGCGCTTATTTCAAAAATGATTTAAGTTTTTTTCTAATGGTACTGTGTTCAGTGCGCAACAGACATTTTGGTGCCGGAGATTTTTCAGCTGATTATAGACAAATTGAGTTTCCTGATTTCAAATATGGACTCCGTTTTTCTCCATCAGCTCGAGTTTTTGAGTTATAAGCAAAAAAGAAGAATCAGTTCTTTTTCTGATAATTTTGCGATATCTATTTCATTGATCTACAGATTTGTATTACGATGACGAAATTCAATGAAAAAATGCTAGGCCTTTTAATTTTAGCACATAAAATTACAATATCTTTGGCATTTTCGAAGATATCGATGTTCAAAGTTGGGAAAAATGTCACAATTTTAAGAAGGCAGCTCTTTTGAAGCACTGTATCTCTAATATTTTGCGACGAATTTACAAAAACTTTTTTTTGCTTGGAAAATCTATGAAATTTTGCTAAACATTTTAGTTTTTTTATTCTCTTGTATTCTTTTAAAGAAATTAAAAAAAAAATAAAATTTGTACAGCTTATTTCAGAGTATATTTAATCAGTTAAAGCATCATTTACGACTTGAAAAGCTTATGAAGATAAGCAACTTTCTGGAATGAAAGATATCAGGACCATCTCGCTTAAGACTCCACAAATAGTCTGCCATCATGTGACTATCTCACTTACCCTGGTACATCTCCTCCATGATTTTTATGTCCTTATGAAATTTTTCTCCTTGATCGTCGATTAGATAAGATGTCTAATGTCACTTATACCCTTATTTTGTATTCCTAACGAAGCATTCAACGAACGATGGCTATGCGAACGATGTTGAATTCAAGCGGAAATATGTATTTCGAACTAAGCTTATCGTTGGCTCATTCGTCAAGCTTTTGTTTGATATGTACACTCAAACTGTTATACACAAGCAGTTGTCAAATGTGGCACTGCCATATCAAACACTAGGGAAGTTTTCTGTATTTTGTCTACTTACTTCAAAGATGTTTTTAATATGTTGCTTCGTTTCTTATATGTTGGCAGTGCTTTTTGGTTTTGTCCGGTTTGTGTATTCAATAAATAAACTTTGAGCAATTAAGTGGTTTGCGGACTTGCTCTTCATTATTATTGTTTTCAGTGATGGTGTGTTTGCTTTTGACATAACAATATAAAATGTATGCAGCTATTGCAGTTTTTATTTTTATTTTATGTATTTGAAGTGCTTCATAGCCTTCAGACACTGTATTTATTTATATATTTCATAATTTATTTACCTTTAGGCTCAGAATTTTTAATTTTTTAACCATTCTTTTAAAGTTTGCAACCACAACGATAGCATAAAAGTGTTCGTTTGATTTTGACGTTTGGATTCGTGGTTTCAGTGCTCGTTAGAAATACATATTGCAAATATGTAACTGTACTACGGTATCGAATTACAAATTTCAAAAACACGAACGAACACTGTTTTGAACGAAACGATTGATCGGATAGGAATACAAAATGAAGCTATTAGTATATAGTAATAGAAAATTCCAATATCTAAAAAAGAAAAACACATCAGCTTTATTCACACATCCTCTTCTTCGCTCCGTAATAATGAATATTGCACAATCAAAAGAATATTACAGAAAAATATAGAGAAAATATTCAAATTTATAGCCTTATTTTGTATTCCTAACGAATCATTCAATGATCGATGGCTATGCGAACGATGTTGAATTCAAGCGGAAATATGTATTTCGAACGAAGCTTATCGTTGGCTCATTCGTCAAGCTTTTCTTTGATATGTACACTCAAACTGTTATACACAAGCAGTTGTCAAATGTGGCACTGCCATATCAAACACTAGGGAAGTTTTCTGTATTTTGTCTACTTACTTCAAAGATGTTTTTAATATGTTGCTTCGTTTCTTATATGTTGGCAGTGCTTTTTGGTTTTGTCCGGTTTGTGTATTCAATAAATAAGCTTTGAGCAATTAAGAGGTTTGCGGACTTGCTTTTATTATTTTTGTTTTCAGTGATTGTGTGTTTGCTTTTGACATAACAATATAAAATATTTTTATTTTATGTATTTGAAGTGCTTCACATCCTTCAAACACTGTATATATTTATATATTTCACAATTTATTTACCTTTAGGTTCAGAATTTTTAATTTTTTAACCATTCTTTTAACGTTTGCAACCACAACGATAGCATAAAAGTGTTCGTTTGATTTTGACGTTTGGATTCGTGGTTTCAGTGCTCGTTAGAAAGACATATTGCAAATATGTAACTGTACTACGGCATCGTTCGTTGGCTGATCAGCTGTTATCGTTGTTTGATTCTGTTCGAATTACAAATTTCAAAAACACGAACGAACACTGTTTTGAACGAAACGATTGATCGGATAGGAATACAAAATGAAGCCATTAGTATACGTTACTAACTACGTTCAAAAGAGATGTGAATGGGCAAATGAATTTGTCTTTTCACATTCTATCACACGACTATCACAATGCTCACTACTTTAATTTAAAACTTTTTTCTACTTTCATGCTTTTTTATGGCTGGAAGCACTAAATCGACTTCAAAAAATGCTATTTTTTTAATTTCTTCGAAAAAATGCGAGAAAATAACAAAACCTGGAATGCTTATTAAGACTGCAAAGATTTTTCGTCCAGCTAAAAAAAGTTTTTAAATTCGTTGGAAAATATAAAAGATACAGGGTTTCAAAAGAGAACCTTAGGTAAAATTGTGAACTGAAAGGTCATTTTTTTTTCATTGAAATTCATCATCGTAATACAAATCGGTTAATTAATATAAAAGATATTGTGAAATTATCAGAAAAACAACTGTTTTCATGTTTTTGCCTATAATTGAAAATCTCGAGCTGATGGAGAAAAAAGGAGTCCATATTTGAAATCCAACTCTTGAGAAGTCTGCACCTTTTATAAAGTGTCATTTTGTTTCTCTAACAAAATCTTAAGATCTTTAACAAAGTTCTATAAAAAAAGACAGCTCATTTTTAATATAAGATCTTGAAATCAAGTTTCCTTACATTTTTCTTTCCGCGCATAGAGACGAACTCTGTATGTGTTGCCAAAATGATATTCCAAATGTTTAGACTGCGGGCATATTGAAGCAATTTGCCATCTGTGAATTAGATGCTAAAATGAAATGATATCAGTTGAATAAGCAACATAAAACAATTTTACTGTTTGTCATTTTACTGTTTGTCATAAACACTGATAACACTGATTCACAAAAAAAAAAAAAAAATAATTATTATTTTCTTTAAGAGGTTTGATAACTTTTTCTTATGTGTTTGGGTACGCTAATTCTAATAATCCTAATAATCCTAATAATTTCAGATTTACTTTTCAAGGTTATTTAAAAAGATTTGTTTACCTTGGTAGAACTAGTATTTGATTAAATTGAATAATATTCAAAAATTGACAAGATCCCGTAATCCCGCGATTTGGCCTAAAGAGTTGTTTCGAATATCCAAGAGAATTTAAAAAATAAAATCGCGAAACTAATGGATTTTAAACATTTTTTAAAAAAAACGTAATGATTTTTTAAATTTATCTGATCTGTATTTCTGAAAGAATTCTGACGTTTTTAATTCATCTTCATATATTATTTTTCTATATTATGCCACCTTTTCGAGATATACAGGTTGTTCCGCAATTGAGTGCAACTATTTACGAAGCTGAAAGGTTATGTCGAGCTGAGCCAAAAATCGTATGGGAGGGGGGGTCTATTTTTACAATCTTAGAAGCTACAGGGTTAATTAATATTTCACGACTTTGATTCACGTTATTGTTTCTAGCAGAAAAACTAACTTGCATAAAACTTATTTTGATAGCTCATTTTAAAGGCAATAAAATCACCTTTCTAACAGCGTACCAACAAACTTCACCAACTTAACCGTTACCGAGCTGTGCTCGTGTGAAGATGAAATCAAACGATTGAAACTACCAAATTTCAATTTTGAATGCAAATTTCTCAGAATTTCGCGTAATAAACGAACTTTTTTTTTTCGGAGCAATTTCGTAATTTGTTCAATTTTCTTTTCAATGACACCAAAAACATAAGCATATCTTAAAAAATAAAAAGTTGGCTGTACTAAAAAAGTTATACTTATTAGAAAACAATGATATTATCTACTGCATAATTAATTGTAATGTCGTTATTTATCATTATTTTCAAATAAGTATAATTAAGTTTAGTACATCCAACTTTTTTACTTTTAAAGATATGTTTATGTTTTTGGTGCCATTGAAAATAAAATTGCATAAATTATAAAATTCATCTAAAAACCAATTTCATTTAGTACGCAAAATTCTGAGAAATTTGCACTCAAAGTTGAAATTTGGTAATTTCAATTGATTGATTTCTTCTTCATACGATCACAGCTCGGTAATAGTTAACTTGGTGGGGTTTGTTGATATGCCGTTGGAAAGGTGATTTTATTGCCTTTAAAATGAGTTGTATGTGAGTCAAAATAAGTTGTATGTAAGTTAGTTTTTCTGCTAGAAATAATAACGTGAATCAAAATCGTGAAATATTAATTAGCCCTGTAGCTCCTAAGAATGTGAAAATAGAGCCCCCCTCCCACACGATTTTATACTCAGCTTGACATAACCTTTCAGCTCCATAAATAGTTGCATAGTTGCATTCAATTGAGGGACACCCTGTATATCTTTTAATTTAATTTTAATTTCTAGTTTAAGTTTTACATTTTTAAGCTTTAAAATATTTATTCAATATTTATCAATATATATATCAAAAAAGCAACAGTGACAAAGAGTGAAATCAATTGATGGCAAAAAAATTTTGTTAAATTTGATGCTTAAATTTTAACATTGTTAGTTTTTTTTTTGTTTTTTAAAATATGGACATAAGTATTAATTGGTAAGGAAATAGGATTAAAACGGTAGATTTCATTGATATATTACATTTTTCTAACCTCCAAAAATATTAAGTACAGAAGGCATAATTTGCACTTTACCGGAACGACAGATTTGTGACTAAAAAATGGTCTGCAGATAAATATCATGTACAAAATTTCTATTACAAAAAAACAAAACAAAATTTTTATTAAAAAAAAAATATACGCTTTTAGTTCATGTAAGTATTCATGCGAAAACTGTGAAAATAAGTATAAACATAGCAAAGACCCAGCAAAAAATGTACTGCCTGATCAGGCTAGAATTCAGGGCTGACAGGCATGACCGAGGTCGGGCCCGTAGCCAGGACTTACCCAAGGGAGATTTTCATAAAAAATATATCGATATTTTTTGATATCGATGAATCAAAGGAATTTAGTATAAAAGTTTAACGAATTGTTAATTAAACTTACTTTTATTTATTTTTATATGTTTGTATTAAGTCTTCTCTTTTTTTTATGCCAATTCTAACAACACATCATCCTCTGTGACTTTGCTATCCCTATGTATTCTTAAGGATGCACAATTATTTAAGCAGTACTCTGCCCATAGAACTTCTAAGGTAAATTTTAATTAACTTTAGTGGCGAAAAAGATCTCTCGTTGGTTGCCGTGGTCACTGACATAGTGTATTATATTTTAAGTAAGTAATGCACATTTGGTAAAGCAATTTTATTGCACTTCTAAAAATAAATGGGAAATTTCTATAAAAAAGTAAATTAAATTAACCAACCCTTCACCTATCACCACACTTTCGTAATATTTGCGCCAGCATCCGCTGTTCAATTTTGATTTAATTTATTCCTATGGTAGTGTTAGCAGAGCAAGGTAAAATTCTTGCATATTGTTTAATTTAAAATTTTGATCCTTTCTCGTTTTCGGATGTCATCAAAATCAAGTTGAACGATGAAAAAAGCCAGTTGTGCTTAGTAAATAACAGTACGTTAAAAAGTCCATAGGATGACACATATATGGCGTTACTAGATTTTTTCCATATGATTTTTATTTAGTACCAACCATCAAACGATACTTATAAAAATTTGACGACAATCTGACAAATAATTTGAGTTATAGCATTTTGTGTGCCACTATTGTTATTAAAAAAAGTGAATTTCGAGTTTTGATAAAGCATTGCTTTTTGATGAAAAAATAAAAACAGTGGAAACCAAACAGTGGCTTGATAAACATTATGCGGATTCTGCTCCATCGAGACAAATGGTAGAAAAGTGGATTGCTGAATTTAAACGTGCTCGTACCTGCACAAATGATGCAGAGCGCAGTGGACGCCCAAATCAGACTGTTATTCTACAAAACATCAAAAAAATCCACAAATTGTTTATGAACGATCGCAAATTGAAGGTGCACGAGCTAACTGACATTGTAAATATATCAGATGGTAGTGTTTTTACCATTTTACACGAACATTTGGGTATGCGAAAGCTCTGTGCAAAGTGGGTGCCGCGTGAGCTCACAATCGACCAAAAACAACAACGAATTCAGAGGAGTGTTTCGAGCTGTCAAACCGCAATAAAATTGAAATTGAATTTCGTCGATATGTGACAATGGATAAAACATGGCTTCACTATTACACACCAGAATCCAAAAGACATTCAGCTGAGTGGACAGCAGTCGACGAACCGAATCCAAAGCGAGCAAAGACCCAACAGTCGGCTTGAAACGTGATGGCGTCTGTATTTTGGGATGCGAAAGGAATAATATTCATCGACTATCTTCAAAAAGGAACCACCATCAACAGCGACTATTACTGTGCACTTTTGGATCGATTGAAGGCTTAAATCGCCAAGAAACGGCATCATTTGCAAAAGAAAAAAGTGTTGTTTCACCAAGACAATGCACCGTGTCACAAATCGATGGAAACGATGCCAAAATTGAATGAATTGGGCTTCGAATTGCTTACCCACCACCTCCCGTATTCTCCAGACTTAGCCCCCAGCGACTTTTTCCTGTTTTCAGATCTCAAGAGAATGCTTGCTGGAAAGAAATTCAAGTCCAATGATGAAGTAATCGCTGAAACTGAGGCCTTCGAGAAAGAGAAATCGTACCATAAATGTGGTATCAAAAAGTTGGAAAATCGCTATACTCGTTGTATCGCTCTCGAAGGCAACTATGTTGAATATTATTATATTAAATAATATTATAATCGAGTCTTATCAAAATTTTGTTTTTTCCTTACTTATCCTACGGAATTATTGAATGAAATGTTATTAGTTCCATGTTACGAAGGAAAGGTATGTATATAAAGAGTAATTTTGTAAAAATTTTCCACACCATTAGAAATGTGACCTACAATGCAAATTCCTTTCAAACGATATTTTCGTAAACGTCTTATTATAGTACTTTAACAATTTACCTACCAGTTGCTATTGGGTTAAAGCTCAGTATAAAGCAATGTTGAACTATAAGCCACTTGTTAACTACTAGAAAAATTACCACGATAAGAAGACTGACATTTTCTTTTAATTAAATCCGTAACAAACTCTTAAACTTTAAAAGATCACTTAGCAAAATTTTGAAATTAAATTGCATTTTTCGAAAACATTCAAAAGGTTTGAAAAATTAATTTTCCAAAAATTTTTGTTGTACCAAGAGTTTGAGATCCCGCGTCAGTGCTAAAAAAAAACGCAAAGCTTACAATAAGCTCCGTTTTTCAATTTGGAGTAAGCTAACTCATGCCAACGGTTCAACGAAGACTGCTTAGATCGTATTGTAGATGACGCGAACCACTGACAAGAAAACTAAACGTTGGGGGGAGGGTGGTAAATTTTAAATGTTTTGAAAACTTTAAATGAAATGAAATTGGAAATATCGTTGCTTGCACCTTTATTTACTGCCGAAGTCGAAGAAATTCTGTTTCTGGAACAACTTCTACAATCATACTACACACAAACTTAGATTTATTAACATAAAAAGTAAAATATTCTTAATAACACTATTTGTACGACGGCTTTTGATATTACTGTCAATACTACCACCTCCTGCAATTGTCGGTTCCAAAGGCATTTCTGGACACTTTTCAGGTTCTATAGATTCTTGAACGCTTTCTACAATGCAAACGAAATACAATATTACATTATTATGGTTTAGCTAAAATTGTAACCATTAATTAATTAATTATAATATAGAATGGACACCGCACACATTGACCACTATTAGAGCCCTGCATGAGGGCTCTTATTCTTAGTTTTTATTCTCTTGCTATAGAATAAAAAATTTCCTCTATACCTTTTCTGCTTTGCTCATACCTGCTCATACACTCTCTTTGTTTTATTCAGATATAAGAAACGAAGAGAATAAGAGCCCAATGCTTTACTAAAAACAGCAGGTAGCAAATAAAGCAATAAAAAATAACAAATATATCAGTGTTCATACCCTGAATATTTAGCGAATATATTTTTAATCGTTCGTTCGTAGAAAATAGATGTTTTTTGTATTGGGACCCAAAGAAGGGTGGCAGATAGGGGTAGGTATGTTGGGAAGAAATGTTGAGGGGCAAAAAAAAATAGGAACAACTCATATATTTGACCCCTCTAGGAGTTCAGATACGGCCGATATAAACTATTTTCGAAAGTGCTTGTGTTTTTTGTAACACAAATATGCATTTAGAATAACAAAAAGCTTATTGCGGGGAAAACCCAACATATAAACTCTAATTCAGGTCACTGCAGCAGATACCTGAGTATTCGTGTAGTTTATTAAGTGCTCAGAGAAAAAACTGGAACAACGCGTAGATCGCAAGCTCACCTCAGCGCAAGAGTGTATGAAAAGAGAACAAATAAAAAGTTATTCTCTTGCGCTATACGACCTGTTGCTGCACGACCTGTTGTTTACATTTATTCGCTTGCAGCTTTGCATGCAGTGACTGCTACAGCAGAGAATCAGGGTATATTGTTGAATATGATGAATATATTCATGTAGGGCTCTAACCTGCTCTAAAGTAGTTCTAATGACACTTCGACTTCGGCGGTGCCATCTTCTTTTTATAATTACTCGTATTTAATATTGTAACATTGAATCAACGTAGTAAAGAATATACAGAAGTCGCCATAATAAGGACGGAAATTGATATAAGAAAAAAAATTCATTAAAAACAAAGATTTACTTTCCTCCTTTCTGGCCTTTTTTAATGGCGCTTTCTGTTTTTTCACACTTCCATTTAATACTTTCCCACGCAATAAATTCTTAAATCGCTGGTGATGGACAAGGCTCGTTTGAATGTATCAAACTTTATTCGATATCTAAAGCGTGTTGCTGTTGCTGTTTACACTATTACTGAAGAGAAACGTAGGCGCATTAAGTATGCGCACATAAAAAATGTCATATTAATGATTATATTTAATTTTTTATACTTTCTGGACCCTAAGGGGGGTTTTAACACCCAAAACTCCCCTTGTCTACGGGGCTGATCAAGATCTGGCCTTTCCTTGAAAACAGCCCTGATTTTTTCATACAAGTGTCCGCCTCTTCAGATCTGAAATTTGGTATTACTTTTTTTTTTTTAATGTTCATCCATGATTTCTGGTCGTCTGAATATCAATTTTTATTTCAAATTCAGTTATGAAATTTGTCCATAAATAAAAGAGGACTGATTTTTTTTTTAATTTCATGTCAGAATTGAAGTCTGTAAAAAGGAAGACTGAATAATATTTAAATTTTAGCTTTGAAATCTGAATTGAATAATGAAGGCATGATTATGCTTAGAAACTCTGTCCTGAATTCCAGTCTGACTATTAGAGTCGTGAGCGAGTTTTCTGCTGGGTAGTATAACGTAAACTCGACTACATACACGCAGAGAAAAAATATGTTTATATATGTTTGATTTCAAAAATAAAATATTCAGAGGGAACCACCTGATGATTAAGAACTTTCCTTCAATAGCATTATTTATCGATATAAGAAGATATTAGTTGCGCCCAGTGTTCTTTACTTTAGCTAAAATTACTTATATATAATTACTTTAGCTAAAAAACTGACGTCTACATTAATATGCTTGTGACTAAATAGAATTGTGTGTTTCTACCCAATAAAAATATATTTGCATCACTGTTAAACTCAAAAGGAACAGAACTCTGCAAATTTAAAACAAACAGAACTCCTCTCTTTTATGTGCTTTGCCTAGACATACATATATCTGTTTCTTTTGCACTTGCACGAAAAATAGCGGAAACCTTGTTGCTTTATGCGCTTGCTTTTAACAGTTGCCAAGTCTTGGCGTCATTTTTAGTTTTAAGCAGTCGCGCCAAACGTGTTGAAAAGTTTAGCTCTTGTAAAAAGTGTTTCTGAAAATGTTTGTTTAAATTAAAAGTGTTTGTGTTTTCAAATTAATAAAATAAAAAACAAAATAAAAGAAAAATATGGCGGTTCGGCAGTAAAAATAGGTGAGTTTTGAAGCAACTTTGCTGATAAAGCGGGTGTTTCGCTGGCAAAGTGGGTGCTCCAACCATATTATGTTTTCTCCAACTAGAAAATGTGTGCTTATAAAAATTATTGCAATGTCGGATAAACATAATATCGTTACTTCTCAACATAATTAAGTCCAAAAAAACTTATTTACTGTTTTCTAAACATATTTTGTTGGCTTCAAACCAACAATTACTTCTAAGCAAATATTATGTAATCACAGTGAAAAACTTTTGACATTTCTTTTGCTAAAATATGTTTCCAAGTAAATATAGTGTAATCATCGGTAAATTTATTATGTTGTTCTTAATTATCGGTTTGAAAATAATGGCTTGACTGCATGTAAATGATGTATTCTCCAATTAATATATATTTGTCCGTGAATATTTAATGTTATTCTTGACTAAATTATATTTCCAAGCAAGCAAATAGTAATAGACTAAAAGTGTTCTCAGTCCATATATAATTACAATATATTTATATGAAAACATATTTTCTTTAAAACAAATTATATTGTTTTTAAATTCAAAAAAAATAGTGCTAAGGTAATTAAATAATGTTAAGATGCAAATATATATATAAAGACAAATTGCATTAATTAAGCATATTATATGTGGAACCAATAATGATTACTTGTTTCCAAAAGACATGCAGAAACATATACTTCCTGCAAATTATGTTTGGGAAGGCCTATTATTTTTCAGCGTGCAGGGCTGTGTTCTGTTATTTAAATTGAAATTGTATCCCAAATTCTGGGATCAAAACAGTGGTGAGTTGTGAAAGTGTTAACCATATATGTTTTTTAGCATCAAAATAGTCACTTTAAGTACGAAATGTATAAAACAATCTGCTTAATAGTAGCACTTAACAATTAAAAACGATGATACATTTTCGGGTAAAGTACTTAAAGTAGTAAAAAGTGTACTAAAGTTCAGGGGATCAAATGACTTCGAGCTCATAGCCAGCAGATAATTTTGTGCACAAATCATGGTCAAAAGTGTCTGTATCAAAAAAAAATTAACTGTCAAACGAACTTACTTAAGCTGATATGATGCTTGCTTTTTTGCATTTTTTATAATTTTTAAGTTTTGAGATATATCACGAGATATCGGGATATAAGTTTTCAATATCCAAAATCTCGCGACCAAAAAAGTGTATCATAATTCCGCTGACATTCCTACTTACGATAGACAAATTTTATTTTCCACTTGATCTATTTTTGCATTTGAAGTCGTCCAGATACACTCTATTTTTGAGTGAATTATTTCACCACTTAAAGATCACCTCATTTTTTGGGCATATGTTGCACTCCTGCCGTGTGTGACTGTCGCACATTCACATTTTTATTATATAAATAATAAAATCATATAGTTTTGTCCTTGAAGTTTTTCGCTTTTTACCATGTCATCCAATTTAATTGCCTTAATCTTTGATCAAGTGTATATATAAGTAAGCATATAAAAAATGTTATATAAAATTACTTCATTTAAGCACATTTGACTGACAAAGATATTATATGCAATGTTGACTTAATGACTTTTATGTTATTTTTAAATTTTTGTGTTTTAGCAATAATGTACAGAACACACAGACAATGCGCTAAAAGATAACAATACACTAATTAAACTGGTTAACTAGAACTAGTTAAAAAAAAATGCAACTAATGCTATCTAACATTTTTCTAGCATCTTTAAATAGCGAAGTCAAAAATTTTTCAGAGCATATCAAAGCAATCAGTTGTGTGACAATAACGTACAATATCTTTGAATAGAATCATGAAGTTAAGCATTTTCTTTTTGGCCATAGTGCTTGTGCAAGTCTTCGATCGAGTATCACCAGCACCATGTACCAATACTACTCCCATATGTGTAAATGGCGTAGCATTTACTTTGTAAGTTAAACTCTTGAATTACTCTTAATAATTTAACTGTTAAATTGTATTATATATGTTGTAAGCTAATGGTGACCATATTTTTTAAATCAAAATGAAAAAAAAGTATTTCACCAAATTTTTACCATTACGATGCACACGGGCCTTTTGTACGGTCCCCTCCATTATGATGTTGAAGTGAACGCAAGATAGTGAATCATCTTGTCTGAAACCTCTTTCGGTTTTGATGGTTTCGGATAGGTCATTCTCTACCTTGACGGAGCTGCATGTGTTGCTCAACGTCATCCTGCAAAGTCTTACCAACTTTGGAGGTATACAGAACTCAGACATTGTTGCGTATAGACAATCCCTTCTCGGGCTATCGAACGCAGCTTTGTAATCAACAAATAGATGATGTGTGACAATTTGTTTTTCGTGGTTTTTTTCCAGGATTTGTCGTAGCGTGAAAATCTGGTCTAAGATGGACTTTCCAGGTCGAAAACCACACGAAAAGGTTCAATCAGTGTTTTTGTATTCGGCTGTAATCTTTCACACAGTACGCTTGAGAGAACCTTGTAAAAAAAAACGAAATGGCTATTTCAGCCCTTGAAAGGACTTTGACCGAGCTTCTTATGGTCAGTTGTGTTGTGTGTGTTGTGAAATGTTTGAACACAAATGATCGAGAACTGAACCTACCAGCTTTATGCCGACTCCGAACGGCTTATTTTCTCAAGAAGCTTTTCATCGCAGTTTTTTACTCTCTGAGGTTTTGCCATTGTCTGCAGAGCGGTGACGGTCGAACAGAAAAATTAATTCAACTGAAAAAACTTTCTGTGTCAGATGGGGGATTCGAACCTGGGTTCTCTGGCGTATGAGCCGCACACTCTACTCACTACGCCATGGAGCCTATGTATATAGCTACTCCTAAAACACCTGCTCAGGATGAATTTCAAAAAGTGCGTCACATTTGAAATTAGTTCTTTAACAAAATAAGGATTTCCTGATCATTTTTTGGCTATGTCCTTAGGAAAATTTCCACTTGTACAGTTCCATAAAACAACTTAAATATGAAATTTTTCATGAAGCGCGAGTGTAATGCCCTTACATTTTGTTAAGTTTTATATAAAAATCAAGAAACGAATCAAATTATTAAGGCACTCTACCTCCCTTAGATGTATATTCTGTAATTGCTTTTTAGCTCTTCCTTTTTCTACAAGGTATTACTATAATATGATAAAGAGACACTAATAGCTGTAAATTGTTTCTCTCAAATTAACCTTAAGAATCAATGTAACCGAGCAACGGCATTCATAACGTTTCGGTCTTAGCTCTTCATTAAAAAAAAAAGTGTCCAACTGGATACACTTTCAAGTATTATTGAAGAAACAAAAAAAAACACAAATTCTTTTTGATAACGTTTAACTGCTTTTTATAAAAAACATTTTTTTTAAATGAAAGAAAATCTTTTTACGGGCTAAATAAATGGAATATTAATAATATTACCAATATAAAAAAAAGTTTTTACTAAACTCAAGTGTTTTATTATAACCTTTGTTAATCGAATATTTTTTTAATTTTTAGACAACAATTCCTGGAAATGGTTGCAAAAAATAAATTGGAAGATGATGAACGGATTAAAAAAGAAACTGAAGAAAGACTTAAAGAAGCAGAAAGACTAAAAGAAGTGGAAAGACTCAAAGAAGTAGAAAGACTAAAAGAAGAAGAAAGACTAAAAGAAGAAAGACTAAAAGAAGAAGAAAGACTAAGAGAAGAAAATAGATTAAGAGAAGAAGAGAGATTAAGAGAAGAAGAAAGACTAAGAGAAGAAAATAGATTAAGAGAAGAAGAGAGATTAAGAGAAGAAGAAAGAGTTAGAGAAGAAAATAGATTAAGAGAAGAAGAGAGATTAAGAGAAGAAGAAAGAATTAGAGAAGAAAATAGATTAAGAGAAGAAGAGAGATTAAGAGAAGAAGAAAGAGTTAGAGAAGAAAATAGATTAAGAGAAGAAGAGAGATTAAGAGAAGAAGAAAGAGTTAGAGAAGAAACTAGATTAAGAGAAGAAGAAGAAAGGAGGCAAAGAGAGGAAGAATTTAAAAAATATTTAGAAGAATTAATAAAAGAAATATTAAAAAAACAAGCGGAGCAAGCACTGG
Source organism: Coremacera marginata (assembly GCA_914767935.1). Lineage (NCBI taxonomy): Eukaryota > Metazoa > Arthropoda > Insecta > Diptera > Sciomyzidae > Coremacera > Coremacera marginata. The sequence goes on from OU612045.1 coordinate 164,510,276, forward strand.
GTACAACTTAAAAAAAACAAAAAAAAAGAAGAAGAATCAGAGAAAAGGAAGAAGAAGATCAATAACAAGAACAATAACAACAACAACTAGTCGAACAAGAAGATCAAGAAAGGGAAGAAGAGCTGACCACAAAAAAGAAATAGCAGTAACAATCAAAAAACACAACGAGCCACTTCAAAATATCTTTAGCGTAAGTATAGACCAAGATAATTTCGAACTAAATTTAAACCATTACCATGAATACGCAATAGTACAATGCAACATAAAAATATAACTACCTACATCTCAATGCAGTGGCGTTCCTAGTTTTGCTGGCACCTGGGCGCTAAGTAGGTTTTTGCACCCCCTTACGAAAAGAAATACTAAAGGAAAATTAACAAAAAACTTATGCTTATCCATCCACTGGCTTCGATCGTTTTGAGTCGTTTACTTCTTGGTTGATCTATCTTATTTTATGTGAATGATGAATAAAAGATTTATAAGAAATATTACAAAATTTTTCGAACCTTTTAAAAATAAAGGCAAATAATATTTAACAAAAATCATTCATTGACTTCAAAATATTCGCCATCCAACTCAATATAAAAATTTACGCGATTCAAAAGTATGTCGATATTTTATTCGATACGATATTTTAACCCAGTTTTTTGTAAGCATTTTCAGAACTTTTGGATGCCTTCTTTGTCACAAGGAGTTGTGTCAGGCTAGTAGGGTGAATGATTGATAGTAAGAATGCCGTTTTTGGTAAAAAAATTTGAGATTAACGTTGAATGAAGAGACGACGCAATAAAAGCCAATGTCCACTTTCACGACAATCCGGCTGCACATGACGAATACTAGCCAACAAACGCTTCACAAAACCAAGAATAAAAATACAGCATTAAATGTTTGACCACCCAGCAGAAAATGTCATGCCTGGAATTCAGGCCTGACAGGCAAGTCCGAAGCCTGACCTTTGCTTGAAAACTGCCCTGATTTTTTCATACAAGTGTCCGCCTATTAAGACTAGAAACTTTTTTAAAATGTTCATCTATGATTTCTGATCTGTATATTAATTTTTATTTCAAATTGAGTTATGAAATCTGGCCTGTTATAGAAGAAGGCTGATTTTTTGTTTAATTTTAGGTTAGAATATAGGCCTGTAAAATGGAAGCCTTAGTCATATTTAAATTTGTGCCTAGAAATCTGAGCTGAATAATGGAGGCTGACTTCAGTCTTGAATTCTAATTTGACTATAAGAGGCCTGAGTGAGTTTTCTGCTGGGCAGGTAAATGAATTCTTTATGAATTATTATAATAATTAATTATTTGTAGAATTATTCGTAGAAATAAATCATCATTGTCTTCACATTTGTCTTTTCCAAGCGAAATTTTTTCGTAGTTGGTTGACTGGAAGCCTTTCATTCAACACTTTGGGGCTTAATTTCCAGATCATGCTAAAAACATCACGTGTCGTCGAAAGTTACGATGAAATATAAAAAGTTTTTGTACTTTTTCGATTTTTATGATGATGTCTTTGCAAATGTTGAGTCTGAAACAATTTTTCTAAATCAGTCAAGTTATGTGGAACAAAACACACTCCTTTTCGTAGGCTCAAAGGTGCAATTAGAATGCAATAAATTAATGGTGAGGTTATATATATAATTCCATTTCCGTTTTTGATAAATTCACTAATTTTTTTCGATGATTTTTCCGTTCACGTCTTCTCTGGGAGGACCCGTACGTTCGTTGTCATCCAAGACTTCCCAGTCGTAAATTGTTGTACGGTAAAAACAATCTTCGCCATAAACTTGTTTCATTATTTGATGAATTTTTGTAAAATTTTTATCAAGCTTAAAACAAAACTTAGTATTCACTTTTTGTTCGATACTCATCTTCCAATCGAAAATTTCATGTTTTCAACTAAATGTGTACTTTTTCAAAACTTGAGAGTCGATTATTTCTGCGGTAGCACGAACGTATAAGTTCGACAAGATAATGTTATAAATTCGAATTGATGAAGATGTTAAACATAAATTTCTAGAGAGATTATTCGAAGAACGTGTTATAAGATTTAAGAAGAAAAGTTGAGTATTTAAAGGCTAAAATTAAGAATTTGAGGCGAATAGGATTAAGAGCGAAATTTGACTTAACCCTCCGTTAGACGCAGTGTTTTTTAAAGGGACTAGGCGCGGTGTATCAAATTGATATAAATTAAGATACAGTTATGGTAAAAAAATGGAATCAGACTTTATTTTTTAAACAAAATAGAACAATATTCAATTCAAAATATATTAAAAACTCTTAGAAATATATATAAGTACTAATAGTAGTATGTAATATATATAGATAAGTACTAAAGCTACAACAAAAAAAAAAAAAAAAAAATCGTCGCTTGTATCACCTAGATCAGTTTCACCTAACGAAAGATTAAATTAAAGTCAAAAAAAATTTAGCTCAAAAACTCGCTTAATTGAGCTAGCCCAGAAAATCGTCCATTGCAGACCATTTAGCTAATTGCAGTTTATTTTCATTAACCGCCAAATTGTTGCCGAGTATTAATGTCATTTTTCTTTTAAAAATTCTTATATATAAGTATATACTAACTTTTCAACTTAATTCAAAAAATTTATTTGTACTTTTACAGCTCTACCATGGCGAGGCCCACCGACGACGGTTCCGTTAACAATAATATTTACTTTTGATGGTGTTAACATTGGTTCATGTTGAACATTTTCTGTAAAATTTGTAAAATATTATTTAGTTATATAGTATGCTATTATTTCAATATTGTTGTGATTCTAAATTCTTATATTAATATGACTCTTCTTAAACATTAAAATTTTATATTATTCTTATATTAATATTACTATATGTTAAATATTGGTGATTTTGGCTTTTAATAAATATGTCTTTAGAAATTGTTGTCGTATTTTTATTATTTTTAGTTTTTGTGAAATCTCTTCAATATTCAGAGACATTTATGACATCAATATGACATCAACAGTTATTGAAATGTAGTTGGCATAAAATCTGTCTTATGGTGAATAGTTTCGCCTTTTAAGTGCATAAGAAATGGCTAATGAAGTAGTAATTTTATATTATCTAAACTCACATTTGAGATATATACTTTCAATATTTAGGACTTGCCAAAATGTAGACGAAAAATATTTTGTAAAGATCAGAAATTGACGTCAAAAGTTATGGATCTTATTATGGGCTTAGCCAGTATATCAGCCATGGGGGTAATTTTTGTTTTTTAAACTGCTGGATATATAAATATACATTTTTCCACGACACAAGTTGCTTTCACCACCAAAACACTTTCTTATGCCATTACTTATTTTTCTGAAGAACAAATTTGTGCATGAAAATAGGCTAATTTTGTTTTGATAGTGCTGCTAAACTGTGTTGCATGATATTCCAATACTTCTCAACTTTGCAAATCAAAAATTCAACTTTTTCAAATCAAATTCAACATTTTACTCTTCAAGTGCAAGCTTTTAATTTCAAATCTAATTTTCTACAAATCAAATTCAACTTTTTAAACTTTAAATTCCGCCTCTAAAACTTTCTAAGCAAGAAAAAGCTGTATTTTAGTTTATTATTAATTCCACATGTAATTAAAAAATATTATATATTTTTAGTTATAAAGCAGGTAAGCTTTATTGAATCAGAAAATCTTTAGATGTCAGCTATTGCAGACCTATTTTTTCATGGTTAAAGTTGGATAATTTTGTTGTCCAGCACGTAACACTTAATTTATTTTTGTTTATACTAATTCATTCAAATTCAAATTCAAATTTTATTGAGACTTTTCTTATTAATGACATAATTGTTATAAGGTACAATCTATTATGTTAGACATATGTTTTGTATTTTAGACTATAATGTTTTATCTAAAAGGAATTGATTATAAAGAGATACAAAGCATCATGCTATAAAAGGAAGTGTGAATGAGAATATGCTATTTAAATTTACATTTCTTTGAGTAGATTGATGAGTTTTGCTCAGTACTCATTGTTGGCTTTAGAGGAAATCGCAATGACTTAAAACTAGATAGATACAATTGTTATCTTAAAAGTAATTAACTAACAAAACAAAAAATACAATGTGAGGTATTTGTTACAAATATTGATAAGGAGATACTTAACTATATGTAAGGCACCTTAATTTGAATATTTTTAATATTGATTAATATTTTGAACTAATGTAATGGAATTAAATAATAAGAATGAGGAATAAACTTAACCCCTATGGGTATTAGAAGAAGTATTAGCATAAAAATCGGGCAGAGATCGGGTCTCTGCTAAATTGTCCAAATGGATAATGCCCACAGATGACAAGTAACGTGAGTCGGACCAGTTGAATGCTGATTACCGCCTATAGATATCATTCATGAGAATATTTTTGTGTTATTCTAAACTGTTAACCATTCTTTTTTGGAGCTGTAAGGCATATTGGCAAAGTGGAGTTATGAGGGCTTTTCTGTAAACATAGTTATTAGAGAATCGTTTCGTTCTTGATTCAAAATTTTTGTTGATACAATCAAATTTTTGTTTGAAGTCTAAGTACCTTTCTTTCAACTATTTCTAATTTCTTGGCAACCGTTGGCGAGATCGTAAACCAGATTGGGAATGCGTATAAAATGACAGAGCGAATACTCACTTTGTATATAGGTATCTTTGTTTTTTCACTTATTGATTTACTGTGAAACAATCTTGAGAATATGGCATTTATCAAGCTAACTTTTTTAATGATAATTCTAGCATGTTCATTGAATTTAAAGAGATTATTGAAAGTGATGCCTAAATATTTTATACTATTCTTAAAAGGAATGTTTACTCCGTTAAGGGTAAGATTAAGAGATTTACTTTCAGGAACAACTTTATAGTTGCATTTACCAGAAGCGTTTCTAATGCAAATGGCTTGAGATTTAGAGGTGTTAATTTTGATTCCCCAGCTAAGATAGTAAGTGTTAATAATATTTAAGTGAAGTTTGACTGAATGCATTGCAGCAATTGGAGATTTGTTATGAGCATATATTAAGGAGTCATCGGCATAGAGGATACTTTTGCTGTCATTTACTACATGCGGAAAGTCATGGATAAGGATATTATAAATGAAAGGAGCAAGTATGGCTCCTTGAGGGACTCCACTTTTAATTAGACCTATTTCTGAATTCACTTCATTAAGATGAATTTGAAAGTTCTATCGGAAAGAAAACTACACAGAATCTTAATAATAAATGGATCGAAACCAATGTTTATTAATTTATATAAGAGACCTTTATGAAATGCTCTATCGAAGGCTTTCTCAATATCAAGAGAAATTAGGACAGTGCAAGATTGTTCTCTTAAGTTACATACGATATCGTCATGAAGTTTGAGAAGAGCATTGACAGTTGAATGACCTTTTTTAAAACCAAATTGTTGGTCAGGAATAAATTCAAAGTTTATGTTTTCATCCATTTTTAATTTAATAACTTTTTCAAATAATTTCCCAAAATTAGATAACAAGGATATTGGTCTAAAGTTATTTAATTCGAAGGAGTGTGGCTTTTTCTTTATAGGAATAATGTAAGCAGATTTCCATTTTAACGGAAAGTAACCATTATTAATGCAATTATTAAAGATAAATGAAAGAACCGTGAATACTGAACTGGGAAGTTTTTTGTTAATGTAATTTGAAATTGAATCTGGACCAGCTGACTTTTTTGAATTTGATGAATCAACTATGTTTTGGAGATTTTCAGGGTTAGTAAAATGAGTATTTGATTCATTATCAATCGATGTGAAATTGCTGTTAAAAATATAAATAGGATTGCAACAATTTGAAAGAACTCTGTCAATAGAGGAATCGATAAGGTCAAAATTAACTGTGGCTGGAATGTTCTCTCTGTAGATGTCCGTGTAACGGTTTTTAAAAGCATCTAATTCATTTTGGAAATATACTTTTAATTTTGTAATTTTTAAACAAGTTTTCCTTGTTTAAGTGTCAATCAAAAGTCAAATTTAGTTTTAGTTTCACAGTGTTAGTGAAAACCAGCTTTGATTCTCTGTCCCGCTCGTTATAGCATGTCCTCACTGCAGGTTTTAAGCTAGAGCTTTAGTGGCTTTCAAGTTTTAGGGCTAAATCACTCCAATTTCGACGTGCTTTACCATACAAACTTTTTACGAAATTAAAACACACGTTTTACAGTACAACTTTGCTAAAAGTAGTGTGTTTACTGCTTAATCGATAAAAACTATCGAATACTTTCGTCATATTTAAATGTCAAATAATCAAATAAATAAAATCATGGATGACGGACACCAGGTTTGTGAAAAATTAATTAATTACTTAATAATGCAACATAAGTGTAATTAATAATTTTTTAGTGACATATTTTAGGGAATTGAAGTGGAATAACATTTATCCATTGAACCCGCTGATGCAAGGAGTGTGCCTAAAAAGAAAAAGTGAGTAGAAATAAATCTGTGGCGACAAGGAATAACGACTAAATTCAAAATATCGTATAAAAAATATTTTAATTGCACTAACTACAACCTTTTTTTGAAAATATATGAACCGTTAAACCAACAAAATATGTGCAGACATAAGTGGTTATCTATTCTATTCTAAAAAATGGATTTCTCAATCCTTCCAAACATTGGCAATAAAGAAAATGTCATATAGCTTTTTTACGCTATTTTGAGTTTAGTCGTTATTTCTTGTGGCCACAGAAATGTTTGGAGAAATTAAAACAATTGTTATATTTTTTACTATATACTCTTTAGATTGTAATCCCATCGAGAATTTGTGGGGAGTTAATGTACGCCAGGTGTATAAAAATAACAGACAATTTGGCAATGTGGAAGAATGGAAATCAGTTATTCTTGAAGAATGGAGCAAAATTAATTCAAATACATTAAAAAAATTAATTGCAAGTATGCCAAATCGCATTTGCAATATAATTAGAGCCAATGGAACAGAAATTTAATATTTTTTTTTTTTTTTTACTTCAATAAAAATCGTTTTTTTTTCAAAATTTTGAAATGGCGTTATAAAGATGAAACAACATCAAAAGTGATATTAAGCAATAAACAATGTACCGTTATTAGAATAGACTTCACTTTTGCTCACTATTGTCTTTGTGCATAGATGACCAAATTCGCAAAACATTATCTCTTGTTAGGGCTGACCGTTATAAAAATATTTAAAATTTCCAAGTGGCGTTATATATATGATGTTCTGATTGTCACAAGAAGAACAAGGATATAGTTTTCATATTTATCAATCATTTGTTAAATTTAATTCTTGCAGAAAATGACAAAAATACTGTTAATATTACTGGAGTGATGCTCCTGTTTCCGAATTCAAAAATAAATACACAGTTACTTACTTACTTATCGGATACACCAAGTGCGGTTAGGGCGCTTCCTCAGCCTGGTCCATCCATCGGAGGTATGGTCTCCCTAGACATCGTTGACCAGCGACCCTCGCCTCGAGCACCTTTTTCGCTGGAGCTTCGTCGTCCATACGATGGACATGACCCAGCCAGCGTAGTCGCTGCACAGTTATACGCCGAACTACGTCAATGTCTTCGTAGAGCTCATACAGCTCGTGGTTCATTCGGATGCGATAGTCATCGCCGACTCGAACAGGACCGAAGATTTTGCGAAGAACTTTTCTCTCGAACACCCCCAGAGCGGCTGCGTCAGTTTGCGAAACTACCCATGCCTCAGCGCCATAAAGCAGCACAGGTAGAACGAGCGTCTTGTAGAGTGTTACTTTTGTCGATCGAGAGAGGGCTCTGGAACTTAGTTGCTTACTGAGCCCGTAGTAGCACCTATTAGCTATTATTGTTCTTTGCTTTATCTCCAGGCTGATTTCGTTGTTGGAATTAATGGCGATGCCAAGGTATTCGAACTCCTTGACTACTTCAAAGTTATAGCTTCCGGATGAAACGTGGGAGTCTAAACACCGCGCTCCCTTGTTTCTAGACAGCATATACTTTGTTTTATCCTCATTTATCGTCAAATCCACTTTGGCTGATTCCTTTTCGATAGCGGCGAAAGCAGCGGTAACATCTCTCTTGGTTCTGTCAACAATATCAATATCATCAGCGTACGCAAGGAGCTGGACACCTTTATAGAAAATGGTGCCATTACGATGCACACCGGCCTTTCATACGATCCCCTCCATGATGATGTTGAAGAGTGGATCACCTTGCCTGAAACCTCTTACGGTATTGAAGGTTTCGGAGAGGTCATTTCCTACCTTGACGGAGCTGCGTGTGTTGCTCAACGTCATTCTGCAAAGTCTAATCAACTTTGCAGGTATACCGAACTCAGACATTGTTGCGTATAGGCAATCCCTTCTCGGGCTATCGAACCCAGCTTTAAAAATCGGCAAAGAGATGGTGTTCGTCAATTTGATTTTCGTGGGTTTTCTCCAGGATTTGTCGTAGCGTGAAAATCTGGTCTATGGTAGACTTACCAGGTCGAAAGCCACACTGATAAGGTACAATCAGTGTTTTTGTAATTGGCTTTAATCTTTCACACAGTACGCTTGAGAGAACCTTATATGCGAAGGAAATAAGACGGATTCCTCTATAACTGGCGCAGATTGTTGGGTCTCCTTTCTTAAGTATAGGGCACAGTACGCTGAGGTTCCAATCGTCGGGCATGCTTTCTGCTAACCATATTTTGCTGATGAGCTGATGCATGGGCCTTATCAATTCATCGCCGCCGGTTTTAAGCAATTCAGCTGACAGGCCGTCAGCACCCGCCGCTTTATTGGTTTTGAGTCGTTAGATAGCAACTCGAACCTCTTCATGGCTAGGTGGTGATACTTCTACTCCGTCATCGTCGATTGGTGACACTGAACTGCGCTCTCCATGGGCGGCATTGGTGGATTCGTCGCCAGTAAGTAAATTGGAGAAGTGCTGTCTCCACAATCTAAGCACACACTGTGTATCCGTATTCAGATCTCCATTTGCGTCTCTACATGTGGATGCTCCGGGCTTGAAACCTTGGGTTAGACACTTAACCTGTTGATAGAATTTTCGTGCATCCGTCTTGCCCTGGTATACCTCTAGTTCCTCACGCTCATGCATTTCCTGCTCTCTTTTCTTGCGTCTGAAAAGGCGCCTCTCTTCCTTCCTTTTTTTCGCGGTAGTTTTCTAGCACGGCTCGCGTTGCAGCTGACTGCAGCGTTTTTTACTGCTGTCGCGATGCGACACTCCTCATCGTACCATTGGTTCAGAGGTTGCGTTAGAGTACTGAATTATTTAAGTGTAAAGTATAAAAAGCCATTTTTGTGGAAGTATTCAGTCTCATCGCATAGCAATGGAGTGGTATATGGCATCGGTGGCTGTGTTAAGAGACTTGCAAAAGATGATGAGTCAAGTCGATTGAATAGTAGTTCAGTCTGCCAAAGACTTCGCGGATGCCGCCAGTAAGATTGTAACTTCAACCATCATAATTTATATTCCAAAAAGCGATATTCAATCCTTAAGTCTACTTTAATGAACCTGCTGAATTTTATGGTGTTGCTTGGGTCGCAGGGGGGATAGTGGCCTTTTTTTCAATACCATTATAATCTGCGAAAAAAATGCTACCTTGTACGCAAGATACAATTATAATTCTGCCATGCCTTGTACTAAGCATCTATTTGAAATTAAAGCGAATTCATCGAACTAGACTTGTTCCAAAAATGTAAACTCCTGGACAGATATTAAGTCAATACTGGGAATTTCTTCATTTCATGTGTTTGAATGCAACTTATGGGAAGTTAAAGCCAAACGTCATCATCTATACGCTGAAAAGAAATTCAGGCTAAAATAAACTTCTTTTAAGCAGTAAATTAGTAACAGTAAATTATCTCCTTTTCAATCTGGCTTTCGGGCAGGGCATGTGTGCTCTTCTGCAATAGCTAAGGTTCTTGATGATATTAGACCTGAATATGATTCTGGGTCCATGACCTTACTATGCTTACTTGATTTTACTAAGGCTGTTGATAAGGTTAACCACTTGTATTTATGTCGAAAGCTTAAGTTTCTCTTCGGGCTCTGTGATAGTGCTGTCAATCTCATGTCTAGTTATTTATGTAATAGGTTGCAACGAGTCAAGGTTGATCAGAAAATTTCAGAACATAAATTAGTCTTAAGTGTGGTGTTCCTCAAGGCTCCATACTTGGTCCACTATTATTTTCTATTTTTATCAATGATATCTTTAGTGTCTGCAAACATGCGTCTGTGCATGCAGATGCTGATGATGTCCAGCTTTATTTCTCGCGTAGTACTTGTCTTCTTGAAGACCTGTGGTATCGACTTAATGATGATCTTAGCAGCATTAATAAGTGGGCCATAAGTAGTGGACTCCAACTTAATGCTTCCAAATCGTCCTCCCTATCTCCCTATCTGTAAAAACAAAACATATATTGATGATGTCCCTGACCTGTTTGTCGGTGAAAGTAAGTTAGCAGTGGTGTCAAAAATAAAGAATCTAGGTTTCTATATTAACTCGTCTCTATCCTGTGTAGATCATATCAATAGTGTAGTTCAAAAAGTTTATTATATCCTACGTAATTTAAGGATGTCGTCAAGTGTAACTCCTATCAATGTTAAGCGTATTCTCTTAATAACGTATTCTGATATAGTTTATAGTAAACTTGACTCAACCTCTCATTTGAAGTTACACATTTCTTTCAACTATGCAACTCGTTATGTTTATGGGCTGCGCAAATTTGATCACCTCTCAAGATTTCGGAACGCTATACTTGGGTGTGACATAATAGCATACCTCAATGCACGAAACTGCATATTTTTGCATAAGCTCAAGTAGATACAATATGTTCGTTCTGGGTCAGGAGGCTCAGAGGCTCAAGCTGATTACGTCACGCCCGCCCCCCCCCCCAGCGCCATCTAGTGAGGGCTTTTTTTTTCTAAAAATGTCCAAAGGTGTATGTCTTTGCTAAAAGCTATTACAAATTGGCAAGTTTGGTGTATGTCTTTGCTAAAAGCTATTAAAAATCGGAAAGTTTGGTGCATGTCTTTGCTTTAATCTTTTACAATATGTTCGTTCTGGGTCAGGAGGCTCAGAGGCTCAAGCCGATGACGTCACGCCCGCACCCCAACACCACCAAGTGGTGGCTTTTTTAACTAATCTGCAAGTTTGGGGTATGTCTTTGCTTTAAGCTTTTTATCTTTGGCAAGTTTGGTGTATGTCTTTGCTTTAATCTTTTAAAAATTAGCAAGTTTGGGGTATGTCTTTGCTTTAAGCGTTGGTCATAATTTTATTCACTACACTATCGGTAGTGGTAGTCAAGCGAGTTCTTATCAGTGCTTGCATGTTTTTTTTTTCTTAATCCTCGAATACCTAATAGCAATGACTCAAATCCTGAGTGACGAGCTTAGCTGAAATGATATGACTTGCTATATGAAAATATATATATTAATATGGGTTGAAGCAATTTAGGTACGGCGAAGGTTGAAGGGTTAAAGAATTGTTTATAAATTTATCATAATGGTGATAAGTATTAGGTGCGAGTATTAGATTTGTATAAGTAGTTTAAGAATTGGATGACAACCATTTGAAACATAGGCGTATATAAATATCCATTCGTCAGCTGGGGGACATCGAGGTAACAAGCCCCCACTTAATAATCATCGGCCAAGTCGCTTATACCCAGCAACTTCTCCGCCGCTGTATTTTATTTTAAGTAAACGAAATACACCGCAACCAAGAAGAGTCAGGAAGTTTCTAGAAGCTTCGAGATGCAGAAACTTCGAGAACATTTTAGAAGCTGACTTATGTCATTGTATGCCGAAGCGAATGGTGTGAGAGAGAAAGGGAGAGAGAGAATTTGATAGTAAGAGAGAGAAAGGGAGATAGCAAATAGCGCGATCCTATACAAATAATACTTCAGAATCAACCTAACCTTAGCCAATGCCATAGGTATAGGGGGCACCCTTTATATATATAGGTATATAGGCTACTCTATAGGTATAGACTTAAAAATTTATTTAAATTTTTCTTTATTACTATTATTATTATTATTTATATATATATATATAAACAAATTGTATAATTTTATTAATGGAAAAAAGTGATCTTATATTTAATTAATTTTTTCTGATTTCGCTTGTTAGAGGTGAATATTCAATTACTCGATCATGAATTACTAAACAGTGAGCTGAGGTTCTATCTGGAATCGGTTTGTTTGCTTCGGTTTCAAATTCAATTCGTACATCAATAGGTCCAACTTTAACTGCTTCATTTTGGTGTGTTACATCAACAACAATAAGTGGTGCAATAGCCTTAAATCCAACGACATCTAGCAATGGTTTAGGTTCCAGCATATAATAACTTTGTTGAAATTTTGCATACATATCATATAGTACAGCATACTGTCCCATTTCAAAGCGACTATTTAAATCATCATAGGGATATGATTCAGAGTTTATATATACTTTTAAATTAGATATATTACAATGATCAAATATATTTCCTTCCTGTTTACTTTTTTCTCTTTGTAAACCGATTATAAGAAATCGTGGTCTTTCATTTTGCGGTGAAAGCTTAACATTCCATAAAACTTTTGTTTCCTTTGGTAGTATAGGATTTATATGATAGTCCCAACTTCTAAACGCCATTGGTATTAGCAAATTTTCGTTTTTAATTATCTTGTACATTTCCAATTTTGCAAAGTCTGATAATTGTATATGAGGCATTTTCCAAACTATGTCCAGTATTGTTAGCTTTAACTGATCAGTTCCATTTGTAGAATGATATGATCTATCATTATATGAAGAACGTTGAAGGATAAGTTCATGCTTCGAATTTAATACTATTTTATTATAATCTTCAGCAAAACCCAGGAACATTTTCAACGGCACACAACAACTAAAATGAGATTTTTCCAATGTGAAATTTTCATCAGGAACCCAACCTGCGTTTCTTAATGCGCCATTTTCAGCTTTATTCAATGAAACGAAATTTTTCATGATTGATGAAATTCCAAGATTACGTGTACGATCAACTTCAAAATTATTAATTTCATAACGAATTTCATCGAACAGATATGAAACAAAGTTGTTTTTAAATTTCACACCTGTTGTTACTACATCATTTCCTCCTTCCTGTTTTACCATAAAACCATGAATGTAAATCATACTCTCACTTGGTAAGACAAAGAGATCTTGATTTTGAATTGGAATACGAATTTCATCGTTATTGTTAAACGATTTTTGGTATTTATAGTAACTATGATAGTCTATTTTTATAATACTCTCATCGTACATAGGTTGTTGAAGTACATTGAGTATTTCATTCATATTGAATTATTGGTTGATTGATTGATTATCGATATTGGGATTGATTGACTAATTATCGATCAGTTTAGCCGGTAGCTGTAGAACAGTACAGATCAGTTTTAGCAGTTAGCTGTTGAGTGGTACAGACCAGTTTAGCAGTTAGCTGTTGAACAGCACAGATCAGTTTTAGCAGTTAGCTGTTGAATAGTACAGACCAGTTTAGCAGTTTAGTAATAGTTGTTGTTGACTCTTCTCCCAAAATTAAGTCCCAAGGATTTTAAAAATTCTATATTATATCTTGTCAATGGTTTTTTAGCTCTTCTTCTTCCTCGTTCAAGTGCTGATGTAGGACTAACTGTAAATTCTCTTTGTATCTTATTTTTATTATAAATAATCATAATTATAATTCTTCTGGCTTGAAGTGTAGTCTTATGGTAATCTTTTCCCCTCGAAAATTTATAAGGTCGCCGTCTTGATTCAAGATTCTAATCGTTATGTTGCTTACTTGTTGACAGTTGACAGGTAAATAAATGACATTTTGAGGTTTCTCTTTAATTTTATATCCGGGTGGAACATCTAGAGGGAATTCGTGAATAGTGTGAACCAAAGTGCTATTAATATATGATCCATCTGTCAAGTTGCTTTCGATACGTATTGTATTTACATTTGTAATATTCAAAGGTAAGTCAGATTGAAAATATCTAGTTGTACCTGACTGATTTATATTTATATATTTTGTTTTTTCTATATCTTGTAATGGCTCTATAGTAACCACATTGATAAATTCCTCGTACGGTAGCTCATTTTCTATCAATTTTCTTTTACTGAATCCCAACAACTGTCCTACACTGTTTGGTTTTGAAAAATCTATGTCTTCGGAGGAAGTAATTTCAGTTTTTAGGGTGTTATTGTTTCGCTCAATTTTTAAGTAAATTGAATCATCAATGGATTTTATACTTGACTGTAAGAAAGAAGCAATGTCTTTCAGTTCATATGAACCAACTGGAATTGTAATAGTATGTGGTCCGATATGAAATAAATTATTGTAATCATGTACATTTGGTATAGAATTAATAGATACAAAGTCTATAAGTCCACAAACATATCTTGTAGGTAATGCAACCGGAGGAAAATATTTTGCAACAAGAGTTGAAGTGGTTCCGCTTAAAGAGATTGTTATTGACATTATGCGTATTCGTTTTAAACTGATACGTAGGGTGCCTTTTATATTTCGGGATTTGGCAACCCTGGTGTTGCAATCTGTCAACTGAAAGCTCTATCGCAAAGTTTGACATTTGTTGGCTTATACGTACTCAGAACGTTTTGACATACGAGCGCTATTTGTGTTGTTTATAGTAACTTAAAAGATTCATCTCGGTCTAAAAATGGAATTAAATCGTGAACATTTTCGTGCGATTATTTTTTAAAACTTTCGACGTGAATTAACACAGCAACAGTGCATGGATGAACTTAATTCAATTTTTGGCGATGAAGCTCCATCAAGGACCAGTGTTTATCGATGGTATGGTGAATTCAATCGTGGTCGTAGTTCACTCCAAGACGAATTTCGTGAAGGTCGTCCGAAATCAGCTGTTGTTCCGAAAACCATTGATGCTGTGCGCGAACTGATATTGCAAGATCGTCATGTTACCTATCGTGAGATTGAGGCAACCTTAGGCATAAGTGGGACCAGCATACATTCAATATTGCATAAACATTTGACTGTCAAAAAAATTTGTTCGCGTTGGATCCCACACAATTTGTCAATCGCTCAAAAAAAGGCTCGTGTCGATTGGTCGAAGGAAATGCTCAAAAAATACGATCGCGGTGCTTCGAAACACGTCTATGACATCGTGACAGGTGATGAATCGTGGATTTACGCGTATGAGCCCGAAAGTAAACAGCAGTCGACTGTATGGGTGTTTCAAGATGAGCCAAATCCAACAAAAGTTGTTCGCGCACGAAGCACTTCCAAGCAAATGGTCGCCTGTTTTTTCGGAAAATATGGACATGTCGCAACCGTACCACTAGAACAACGCAGAACAGTCAACTCTGAGTGGTACACAACCATTTGTTTGCCAGTTGTCTTCCAAGAAATCAGGAAAACCAACCGCCGAAGACGGATCACTCTTCACCACGACAATGCGAGCTCTCACACATCGGCTCAAACAACTGCATTTTTGAGCACCCAAAACATCGATTTGATGGGTCATCCGCCGTATAGTCCTGACTTGGCACCGAATGACTTCTTTTTATTCCCAACCGTGAAGAATAAACTGCGTGGACAACGATTTTCGACGCCCGAAGAAGCGGTTGCGGCATTCAGAATGCATGTTTTGGAGATACCTCAATCAGAGTGGCAAAAGTGCTTCGACAATTGGTTCAAACGCATGCAAAAGTGTATAGATCTTAATGGAGAATATTTTGAAAAACAATAAAGTGATTTTCGATGATTAATATTTGTTTTTGTTCTCTAATCCCGAAATATAAAAGGCACCCCTCGTAGTCTATATCTATAGAGTAGCCTGTATACCTATGTAGGTACAGATATATACCTATATATATAAAGGGTGCCCCCCTATACCTATGGCATTGGCTAAGGTTAGGTTGATTCTGAAGTATTATTTGTATAGGATCGCGCTATTTGCTATCTCCCTTTCTCTCTCTTACTATCAAATTCTCTCTCTCCCTTTCTCTCTCACACCATTCGCTTCGGCATACAATGACATAAGTCAGCTTCTAAAATGTTCTCGAAGTTTCTGCATCTCGAAGCTTCTAGAAACTTCCTGACTCTTCTTGGTTGCGGTGTATTTCGTTTACTTAAAATAAAATACAGCGGCGGAGAAGTGGCTGGGTATAAGCGACTTGGCCGATGATTATTAAGTGGGGGCTTGTTACCTCGATGTCCCCCAGCTGACGAATAGATATTTATATACGCCTATGCTTCAAATGGTTGTCATCCAATTCTTAAACTACTTATACAAATCTAATACTCGCACCTAATACTTAGCACCATTATGATAAATTTATAAACAATTCTTTAACCCTTCAACCTTCGCCGTACCTAAGTTGCTTCAATCCATATTAATATATATATTTTCACAAAGCAAGTTGACCAGCAAAATTTGAGTCTTGCTGTAACTAATGCGAGGGTTAAGAAAAACAAAACATGCAAACACTGATAAGAACTCGCTTGACTACCAATACCGATAACACGGTGGTACAAAATTGAATGAAATAGAAAAACCTGGGGAGTGATATTATTTTTCTTGTAGGTCTTGTCGAGTTAAAGAAGAATCCAATAGTGAAATATGCCGGACACCTCCAAAATTCGGATTTACGGTTAAAAAACCGGCTTTTGTACCTTTGCGCACTTATAAGCCTGTAATTTTGTGGATAATGATCCGATTTTTAATTTCTTACTAGATTTGGAAAAAAAAAAACTAAGATCTTTCGAATAATATATAGTTTATTTAAGAAAACTTGATAAATTTGGGTGTTATTGTCCAGCAAACACAAATTTTGTAGATTTTTCAAAAATTTTTCAACTTTGGTGACGTTTTTAAACATTATTTTATTAAGAAACTGTAATACTATTGAATTTATTCAAAAAGTACATTTATTTACGATTACAATGCATTTTTGGGTTTAAAAATAGATAAGCAATTGACTGAGTTATTTAATTTTTCATGAAAACAAAATTTTTACCAAAATGCCTGCACAATGTTTTTGGTGTTGTTGTTCTTGTTTGTTTTTGTATTGTTTTTATTCGTGTTCTTTTTATGCACTTTCTTTAATATACAAATCACTGTTAGCCTAAACACAACTTAGAATTACAACAAATATTTCTAATGAGAGCATTACTCATGTAAAATTATTATTTTTTCTTTAAATATGACGTTTCGTTAATGTCTTCTGTTTCACTGTGAATCTGTGTATTTAAGCAAATCGTGTGCAATTTAAATTAAAATTAAATAAAAAATGTGTGACAATCGTAACAAATTTTGCTATATTTGTGGCTTATTTACTGATATCAGTCACCGGCGTGATTTTAAAAGCAATATTGGAGTGGTAGAAGTGTACAATAAAGCATTTAATCGTTCTTTTGACTCTAGTCGCTGGTACGAGCCAGAATATGTTTGTCAATATTGCTGTAATACATTAAAAAAAAAGAAATTTCAACCTTCGTTTGTTTTGCCTTTTTCTACGCCTATGATTTGGCATCATCAGCCATATCATAAACCAAATGATTGCTACTTTTGTCAAACCGATGTTTTCGGTCACTGTTTTAAAACGCGCAAAAACATTAAGTACGCAAATGTTGTAACTGTTACAAAACCGATAACTGCAAGTAATGATCTACCGACAACGAGCAAATCTGTCGATGTAACAGAAAAAGATTTGGAACAACAAGAGTACCTTCCATCCAGATCTACAACAACGGTGCGGCATTTTTTGTCAAAAGCTGATTTCGACGATCTTGTTCGCGATTTACACTTGTCAAAGCGGCAATCTGAAGTCCTCGGGTCGCGATTAAAGCAGTGGAATTTGGTGGAAAAAGATTTCGTTATAACATCTGGTAGAAAAAGTGACCGGACATGGTTACTTGAAGAAAGTTTTAAGACTAGTTCCAATGACAGTGATCTCGTGTATTGCATTGATGTACCAAAACTATTTTCGGCATTAAATCACAATTATAATGCAGATGAATGGCGACTTTTCATTGATGGTTCATGTAAAAGTAAGTTTTCTTATAAAAATGTATGACTTTATTTTTATTAATTTAAGATTTGTAATTTAACATCTAGGCTTAAAAGCTGTTTTATTGCATAACCAAAATCAATTACCTTCGGTTCCAATCGCATATGCGACTAATACAAAAGAAACTTACGAAGTGATGAAAAATATACTATTGTTTGTTAGCTATACCACCCATAAATGGAAAGTCGTCGCTGACTTAAAGGTTTTGACAATTTTATTTGGTATGCAAGGTGGTTACACAAAGTATCCGTGCTATCTTTGTGAATGGGATAGTCGTGCACCGAATCGGTATGATCGCAAGGTATGGCCATCTCGCGAGTCACATAGAATAGGCAGGAAAAACATTTTAAATGACCAATTAGTTAAAGCTGAGGACGTTATTCTGCCACCACTGCATCTTAAACTGGGATACATGAAACAATTTGTAAAAAAATTAGATGTAAACGGCGACGCTTTTCGTCATCTAAAAGCGGTGTTCCCAAAACTAAGTGAAGCCAAAATTAAAGGAGGTATTAATTAATTTGTTTACATATCTAGTACGTTTTTCATCGTTTTTATCTGTTTTGATAACTTTTAGGTATTTTTATTGGACCTCAAATTCGAAAAATTATGAGAGATGCAGATTTCATTAACAAGCTAAGTTCCGTTGAAAGACGTGCATGGAAGAGTTTTGTTGCGCTATGCGATAATTTCCTTGGAAATCACAGAAGCGACGACTATGTCACTATTATCAATGAGATTTTAAGTGCGTATGGTGAAATGGGCTGCAACATGTCCATAAAAATTCATTTTCTGCATTCGCATTTGGACTTTTTCCCAGATAACCTGGACCAGTTCAGTGATGAACAAGGCGAACATTTTCACCAGGAAATAGCAACTATTGAAAAACGCTTTGAAGGAAAAAATAAGATAAAAATGATTTCAGAATATTGCTGGTCACTTAAACGAGAAACTGATGATGCTGATTTAAAAAAAAAACGGTCAAGCAAACACTTTTGAGTTAAATAACCAATAATAAAATTTGTATAAAATGTTTAAAAGTTTATTTTCATGAAAAGTTAAATAACTCAGTCAATTGCTTATCTATTTTTAAACCCAAAAATGCATTGTAATCGTAAATAAATGTACTTTTTGAATAAATTCAATAGTATTACAGTTTCTAAATAAAATAATGTTTAAAAACGTCACCAAAGTTGAAAAATTTTTGAAAAATCTACAAAATTTGTGTTTGCTGGACAATAACACCCAAATTTATCAAGTTTTCTTAAATAAACTATATATTATTCGAAAGATCTTAGTTTTTTTTTTCCAAATCTAGTAAGAAATTAAAAATCGGATCATTATCCACAAAATTACAGGCTTATAAGTGCGCAAAGGTACAAAAGCCGGTTTTTTAACCGTAAATCCGGATTTTGGAGGTGTCCGGCATATTTCACTATTGGAATCTTGTTTTACTCGACAAGCCCTACAAGAAAAATAATATCACTCCCCAGGTTTTTTGGACTGTCGCACCGTGTAATGTAGTGTATACAATTATGATCAACGTTTAAAAGCAAAGACACACCCCAAACTTGCCAATTGTAAAAGATTAAAGCAAAGACATGCACCAAACTTTCCGATTTTTAATAGCTTTTAGCAAAGACATACACCAAACTTGCCAATTTGTAATAGCTTTTAGCAAAGACATACACCTTTGGACATTTTTAGAAAAAAAAAAGCCCTCACTAGATGGCGCTGGGGGGGGGGGGCGGGCGTGACGTCATCAGCTTGAGCCTCTGAGCCTCCTGACCCAGAACGAACATATTGTATCTACTAACTCATTCATGAAAATCACATTTTTACCTTTATAATAAACTTCAGTTCTGTGTATCGAATAGAAATCATGGTCTTATTGTCAATAGGCACAATTTATTGAATTCGTCTTGTCTATTTTTCATCAACGCCATTAGACTGTGGAATGCTCTGCCACGTTGAATAAAAGATCTATCCTATCTTTCTTTTCTTCTTCTTAACTTATAGTTACTGTACATTTTCTGTTTTCCTTCAGCTTCTCCGAATAATTTATAAGACTTCATAATGTCTATGATTAAGCTTAAATTTTGATTAATGTATGTTGTCACTTGAAATCATGAATGTATAACCTGTATGCGTAATTAATTAATACGTTGTTATTATTGTAATATAAGTTTTTGTTGTAATCATTTTATTTTATCTTATGTCGTACTATAAAAGAACGTAGTTCTTATTGTACAAATGCTTCTAAAATAAATAAAGGGTGATTTTTTAAGAGCTTGATAACTTTTTTTTTAAAAAAAACGCATAAAATTTGCAAAATCTCATCGGTTCTTTATTTGAAACGTTAGATTGGTCCATGACATTTACTTTTTGAAGATAATTTCATTTAAATGTTGACCGCGGCTGCGTCTTAGGTGGTCCATTCGGAAAGTCCAATTTTGGGCAACTTTTTCGAGCATTTCGGCCGGAATAGCCCGAATTTCTTCGGAAATGTTGTCTTCCAAAGCTGGAATAGTTGCTGGCTTATTTCTGTAGACTTTAGACTTGACGTAGCCCCACAAAAAATAGTCTAAAGGCGTCAAATCGCATGATCTTGGTGGCCAACTTACCGGTCCATTTCTTGAGATTAATTGTTCTCCGAAGTTTTCCCTCAAAATGGCCATAGAATCGCGAGCTGTGTGGCATGTAGCGCCATCTTGTTGAAACCACATGTCAACCAAGTTCAGTTCTTCCATTTTTGGCAACAAAAAGTTTGTTAGCATCGAACGATAGCGATCGCCATTCAAGTTGCCCAAAATTGGACTTTCCGAATGGACCACCTAAGACGCAGCCGCGGTCAACATTTAAATGAAATTATCTTCAAAAAGTAAATGTCATGGACCAATCTAACGTTTCAAATAAAGAACCGATGAGATTTTGCAAATTTTATGCGTTTTTTTAAAAAAAAAGTTATCAAGCTCTTAAAAAATCACCCTTTATTAAATATATTAAAAATATTAAATTGTTTGCATCTCGCACATAATACCAGTGACCCGCACGTAACGTTTTAATAATAATAATTTTTATATAACAGTCGCTTAAATTTTAAATTTAAATTACATATGGTATATATTTTCTCGTATTCTTATTGCAGACAGTAAAAATGTGCATTGCTATAATTTAACGCCATACTTGCTGAAAATTCGCTTCAAACTTCAAAGGCATAAATCGATGTATTTTGCAAGTACCGCACGTAACACTTTACGTTTACATAGCTATCATTAAATTCTTACAATGTTCCAAAAAAATTTTGTATTGTTAAAATATACAAGACTTAAAAATATAATATACTTATTTTCTTAATACCAATCAGAGGTATACTAGCGCATTTTTGAACTTTAAAAATATCGTACAAATGTCCCACATGTAACCCCCCCCCCCCCTCGTTATATTGTTTAGCATAACGGTACAAATTTCGTATCTGTAATATTTTTATATTCGAGGAAATAGTATGCAGCGCATCCTATACAAATATAGTTAACACAGAACAAAAAGTATGTAAAAATAAATAAAACACCAGAAATGTTTTTTCTTATTTTGAATTATTTTCAAAATTTGAGTAAATTTGAACCATTTCATACTAGTGATTATAAGGTTAGAAAAAGGAGTTCAAATAATCTAAATTTAATTTGAAGATTGAAAGCTTGCAGAAGTGCTGCCACGATTTTCTAAGTAAGAAATCTGCACTGAAATGCTCTTGCTTCCTTTGAGATATACACACAGTTTCGAGCATTGTTGCTGTTTGGGTAAGAATGTATACATTTGGATGCTATTTTCTTTAAAATATTGTTGGATACTTTTTTTTAAGAATCAGTGTAAATTTGGATACATTTCTTTCAAAAACATGTTGAACATGAATAAAAGTTTTCGCTTGCAAATATGTATAAAAGTATGCAAGAAGGAAGGCAGCTCGTTGTCTTGGCTTGGTTTTGCTTAAGTGTGACTAAATTCACTTACTTATTTTTTGTTTCTTTGTTTAAAGTCTTCAACTGAAATAAACGAATATCTAATTAAGACTTTAAAAAATTTGCTTTAACTATTATTATCTTAATTTTATATAACTCTATTTATTTCAAACCATGTTCTTTTGACCTGTTGTGGAAAATGTACTCTGCTAATTTTATTTCGATTGAAATATGTGAATACTTTTTTTTTTATCAGGAGTGGATACATTTGGATACATTTTTGACATTTTCGTGAATACTTTTCTTATTATCGCCGTGGCAACACTGGTTCCGAGTTAGCTGCAGGTGTTCGTTCTGAGTTACTGAAAATAATTTAATTTATTTAAAACATTCATCTAAACAAAGTATTCCATCACTCTCAATAATCAGCTTTTATTTAAAAAAATCATAAAGAAAAAGAAAAAATATTTTTACTCCATTTCGAAGTATCTATTTGAGTTAATCTGCTCATGGCACAACATCTGGCAAAATCTAACAGAACAAGTAATCAATTTGAAATCACATTAATTTCTTCTTACAAAATTTAATAATAAAAATATATATGCATACATATATCTGGTGTTTTTTGAGTTAAGCATTTGCTGAAGACTGTTGCCGAAGGAACTGGCAATAACAATGAGTAGATAATAAATACCAACCGCAGAGTTGAAAGTATACACTTAGTTCTTGTTCATGTTGTTCTTGTTATTTGTGGCTGTTGCTTTTGTTGGCAGCAATAAATTGCATTGCTTTTAAGAAGTCGGGCAATTTGTGCTCAGCTAGGATATACGACATTCCTAGACGTCTTTATTGCGCTTTTTATTAGCTATATTTTTTTTTTGTTTTGTGCTGTTTACATAAAGCAGTCCTTTCTGTCAGTTCAATGATGGAAATGCTTATTTTGAGATGTATAGTAGACATATCTTTGTTAAATTTGAATCAATGTTACGTAAATTTATGTTCAATTTAATAATTAAAATATTTCAACTAATTCTAAGTCAATGCTTTTGCACGTTATACAGTATATTCACTTTATGTTATTTTTTCGATTGAATTCCTAATTGCTTGAAATAGTCAAGTAAAACCACCACAAAAGTGTTTTGCACATTATTATTGTCTACTTTTAGGTACACAGTAACGTGTTACATTCATACATTTGATTTTCACATTTTGCATTCTTCAAGATTAGTTGTTAAAAAGTTTATAAACTGTATTTATTCGGTCGAAAAACGTGCGCAAACGAGGGTGAAAAAATATTGCAAAATAATAAAAAGTAAGACGCAAAATTACTTGCAAACAGATTCGAAAAAAATTTCTCGATGCTATATTTTTTTTCTTCTATTTTGCAGTTAAAAGTTTTGCACGTTTTTCATACTTGAGCAGAATTGAAATATGACAAAAAGAAAAAAAAAAAAACGAAACTAAGTTTACGTTATGCATACAAATAACGCTGTGGCAGAGAGAAGCATACTTTTCGGATGTTAAATTATTCGATTAGTGAACTTAGTGGAAAAAAACTTTTTTTTTATTTGTAAAGAAAAAACACAGCAACAATATAAGCTACCTTTTCTATCAGTTATTGAATTATTATTGTTTTTTTTTTTTTTTTTTTTTTATTTTTATTATTATTCTTTATTCTTATAAAAACGAAAAAGTTTACATTGATTTTAGCAAAATCTTAGAATAATTATAAGAATAGTTTTTGACATTTTGTATATTCGTGTAAGAAACAGTGTTAAATGTCACTTCAAAGAAAATATAATTCAAAATAAAGTAATTTAAATTAAATTATAATTAAATAAATATAAACTGTGACGTGTTGTTGGGTGAAAAGATATAATAATTAACATACTACAAACATTACGTACTAAAAATAAAAACAATGCAAAAAATAGACAAAAAAAGCAAAATTTAAGTTAATATAAGTTGAGTTTCACAAGAATAAAGTACATTTATCAATATTAAAAAGTATTTAAAAAGAAGTACAAGGGAAAATTTAGCTAATGGAGAGCAACAAAACTTCGATTTGAGTGTGATCTAGATTAAGTAGCCACAATTTAATTTTTTTTAAAAAAGCAAAAACATTTCTTTGTATTTGTATATGCGCCGGGAGTTTATTAAATAATCTACAGGATAAAATGGAGTAGAAATTCTTATAGTGAGTAGTGCGAAATGAGGGTACAAATGTGGCTAAGCCTGAATTTCTCCTTAAGTTATAGATACCAGATGTGGGTGATTGCAAATAACCACTCCTTATAAAAAATATTTTAAGGACTTTGTAATAATACAAGTGTCTTACAGGTAAAATCATTGAACGCCTAAATAGGCTTATTGATGAAGCAAAGCGATTAGTATTGAACATTTTTCTAAGTACCGATTTTTGAAGAATTAACAAAGGACGAATTTTTTGCAGATAAGCACCTCCCCAGCAGCTGATTCCGAATTGCATTTTAGAGTGAAATATGCCATAGTAAATTTTAGTTAATAGATTCAAAGGGCAAATTTGCCTTAAGCGGTAGAAACATCTGACTGTCCATAGAAGGTATTTTTTCAATATCGAGGTATGTTCCGTCCAGTTCAGATGTTGGTCCACCGTCACACCAAGGTATTTATAGCTTTGAACCCTTTCAACCGTAAAGCACTTTGAACTACATGGGGTCCTGCAATCGTAAGTTCTATTGGGGCTTTGTGCCGTGCATCTTGTAATGCTATATCGACGGCAATCATGTCCATGGAAAATTATGTTGATGTCAGGATACACTATTCCACATAAGCTGAAATACATTAGTTTAATGATGTCTTTTAAAATAGAAACATTTACATAAGATTTACATTAACGTGTAGTAAACGTAAGAAAAATGTAAATGTAAATGTAAATGTAAATGTAAATGTAAATGTAAATGTAAATGTAAATGTAAATGTAAATGTAAATGTAAATGTAAATGTAAATGTAAATGTAAATGTAAATGTAAATGTAAATGTAAAGGTAAATGTAAATGTAAATGTAAATGTAAATGTAAATATAAATGTAAATGTAAATGTAAATGTAAATGTAAATGTAAATGTAAATGTAAATGTAAATGTAAATGTAAATGTAAATGTAAATGTAAATGTAAATGTAAATGTAAATGTAAATGTAAATGTAAATGTAAATGTAAATGTAAATGTAAATGTAAATGTAAATGTAAATGTAAATGTAAATGTAAATGTAAATGTAAATGTAAATGTAAATGTAAATGTAAATGTAAATGTAAATGTAAATGTAAATGTAAATTGAATTGAATTGTTACTGAATTGAGTTGAATAGTTGAAGTTGATACTTAGCTGGCGCTTTTTAACCGCGCTCCTAAAAACCTGCAAATAATCGAGAAGTTGAACGCTAAAAACATTTAAAAACATGCGTGTTATACCCGATATTTGTTTACCCTAAATTTGCAGTAGTTAGTTTATTAAAATTCACTTCTACTTACATTTTAAAAATCTTAATAAAATTTGTTAATTTGTGCAACAAACTTTAAAACTAAATCACATACATTTTTTCAAAACAAAATATAAAGTGCACAACAGTAAACTGAACACGAGTGATCTTCTTATTGTTGCGAACATCTTTTGTTATTACTGCTGTTTCGTCGTAACCCAATAAACATTGTGGCGAGGGGTGATTCGATAACGAATCGCTTGTGAATCGTTTTTTTTTAAAGTATTCGAATAGTTTCATACCGACTTCATCAGAGGTTGGCTTGATGATTAAAGAAAGAACTGATTAAAATCATGGCTTTACTAAACTCTATTTAAGATGTTTTGAAACAAAAAAAAAATAATTTTTTCCGACTTTTCAATATACAAATTTTTTAAAAATAAAATAATTTTTTACTGACTTTCTATTCTTAATACATCATTTAAGCGAATATTTTTGTTTTTTAAATTTTATGTTTTTTTTTTTTTTAATTTTAAGTGAAAAAAGACTTAAATATAAACATTCATAAATTTTTATATGAAAAACTTTTGTGAAATATTTTTTCTTCTGTAATGTTACTTCGTGCTTATTCTTCATATAAATAATTTCCATTTATAATTTGTTCAAGATTTTCATATGAATAAGTTCTCGTTAACAAATTGCTTTTTGTTGTTTTAGCGACTCGTTAACGAATTGCTTTTTTCGGATTTGACGAAAGTATAACGAAGCCGAAAAAAAGTTGGTCTAAAAATGATAAAAAAAATAATTTCAAACTTTTGAAAAGCCAAATCTTTAAAAAAAAATACCTAAATAACAGGAAAAAACAACAAAAAAACACATTTTTTTTTTACCAAGCTGGGGTTCGAACCCATGTTCGCGAATGCTGGCTTTTATTAACAAGCAAATTAAGCAAGATATATTCAGCATCTGAAATAGCTGAGTGGGTAATGTGCCGGACTAGCATTCAGTAGACGTGGTTTCGATTTTTGACGTGGTAAGCTTGAAATTAGTTTTTATTTTTTTTTTTTTATATATATTATTTCTTATTTTTTATATGATTTATATGATTCGTTATCGAATTGCTTCTTTTAGTTTTGGAAACTCGTTAAAGAATTGCTTTTTATAGTTTTGGCGACTCGTTAACGAATTGCTTATAATAGTTTTGGTGACTCGTTAACGAATTGCTTTTTTCGGTTTTGACGATTCATTAACGAAAGAGGAATTTCTCCCGCTCGCGATATTATAAATGAATCGCTACTAATAATTGCTAATGAATGAAATGTACGAGAAAACGATTCGTAAACGATAGCATAAGTGAATCATTTTCTTTATTAGGAAGCTACATCGTTGCGCTAAAACATGTTTACTGTCCGCACCAAGACTGCTAAATAAAATCAGCACCAACGATATTCCCTCCAGTTCCGCTCACCAGTGACGAATGAGTGAGCTCACTAGATTTAAATTATCAAATCTATCCCTCTCTCGTGGGTCTTATGACGCAGCTGTGTTGTTTTTTTTTTTGCAGAAAATAGCTCAAAACTATGCTTAAGCTATCCATGCTAGTTGTTTTTTAATTTTGTATTTTTGGATTTTGGGCTAAGGTGAATAAAATATTTTTTTTTTGGCAAAGTATCGAAGTATGTGCTTTCAAAGCAATGTATTAAACAATAAATTGCTTAGGTGAATAGCATAAGTTTATAAATACCATACAATTCTCTTTATACAAGCCGACTTAGCTGATTTATCTATAGCTTTTTTTCTCGGTGTAAGTTAATTCTACTATTTATTGGCTATGCCCATAAATTAACTATGCCCATAAATTAACCCATAAATTTAATTTTATGTGTTTGCGTGTTGGTGTTCGTTGGGGTTTTTATAAAAAAGGTGTTGGAAAGTAATAGTGACTTTAAGAGCACACTACAGCATGTTTCCATGGAAAATAGTGAAGTTATGGCATAAAACAAAAATTCCGCTGATTATCCAAAAAATATGTCAACCTTAGATTTTTGTTTTCTATTACATATCCGAAAATCTTTCAAAACGGCGAGTGATACTTGGGGACCTGTCTCTGTTAGAATAACACGCAAAACATATTTAAAAAACCTTTCTTCACAAGTTAACATAATAAAACCCACTGAAATCTGTAAAATTTTTCATGCAAATAAATCAATTAAATTTTGTGAGCAGATTGTTTGCACGATTGATGTGATCCACGTGCCCGATGAAAAAAAATGTAATTTATATTTTTACACACACTGCACAAAGCAAATATTATTGTAATAAGCTTTGGATTTTTTCAAAATAAAATATATGTGTATATTTTAGCCCATTGTATGTAACTAAGATGATGGCAAATAGATGTAGAAACTAAACCCGCCAACCAACTACAACAACATGTGCCATAAGCTCGAGTGCATTTTTGAAATTTTTGTACTCAAACAAACAGCTACACGTGTAAAACACTTGTACACATATTCATCTATGAAAAAATTTTTTTATTCTACCAATTTATGTTAGCTATAAAAGTTTTTGGAAATCCAATTACAACGTTTATTCGATCGACATCAATTGTTATGGCAATAATAACAAGTAGAAAAAAAAAACAGAACTCGACAATATGTTGAGTCAAAACAGTTTTTTCTCAAATGTAGTGGCGGCTGTTGATGGCTGTCCAGTAGTCGGTTTTTGTGCATGTGTTAAGCAATAGTTGAAATTGTGTTTTTTTTTTTGGAAGCTACATCGTTTTTAATTTTTGTATTTTTTCAAGCGCAAATTTTGATTGCATACTTTTTAGCGCAGTATTGGTGTAACAAGTACCCAGTAGGCAATTCAGCGAGCCCTCTTCAAAAGAAAGCATGAATTGAGTGATACCTGAGGTGCCTTAACACATGACCTCCTCGCTGCCGCAATGAGCACTTCTTATAGACCTGCTTTCTCTGCAACAAAGGCAGTGCAATAGAAAAATTTTTCCTGTAAGTGCTGCGAAGAAGTTTGCACTGCTTTTATTTAACTTTTTATTGTAAAAGTTTTAAGGGGTAAATTGATTTCTAACACTCACTTAAGGCATCAAATTTTGTGTGTATATAGATATATTCTTAGAGAACACAGCTACATCATCTATCTAAAGTCGACTTAAGCGATTAGCAGGTCATTCAATAAGTCAATAAGTCCGTAGGATAAGTAAGAAAAAAACAAAATTTTGATAAAACTCCATTATATTGTTCAACATAGTTGCCTTCGAGAGCGATACAAAGAGTATAGCGATTTTCCAACTTTACGATACAACTTTTATAGTACGATTTCTCATTCTCGTCAAAATAGGCCTCAGTTTCAGCGATTACTTCCTCATTGGACTTGAATTTCTTTCCAGCAAGCATTCTCTTGAGATCTGAAAAGAGGAAAAAGTCGCTGGGGGCTAAATCTAGATAATACGGTAAGTGGGTAAGCAATTCGAAGCCCCATTCATTCAATTTTGCCATCGTTTTCATCGATTTGTGGCACGGTGCATTGTCTTGGTGAAACAACATGTTTTCCTTTTATAAATGTGGCCGTTTCTTGGCGATTTCAGCCTTCAATCGATCCAAAAGTGCACAGTAGTAGTCGCTGTTGAGGGTGGTTCCTTTTTAGAGATATTCGATGAATATTATTCCTTTCGCATCCCAAAATACAGACGCCATCACCGTACAAGCCGACTGTTGGGTCGTTGCTCGCTTTGGATTCGGTTCGTCGACTGCTGCCCATTCAGCTGACTGTCTTTTGGATTCTGGCGTATAAAAGTGAAGCCATATTTCATCCATTGTCATATATCGACGATAGAATTCGATTTTATTGCGGTTTAATAGCGCCAAACACTTCTCTGAAGTATTAATTCGTTGTTGTTTTTGGTCGACTGTGAGCTCACGCGGTACCCACTTTGCACAGACCTTTCGCATACCCAAATGTTCGTGTAAAATGGAAAAAAACGACCATTTGATATCTTTACAATGTCAGATAGCTCGTGTTCCGTTTGTTCATAGCCAATTTGTGGATTTTTTTGATGTTTTGTGTTTTTGTGTTTTGTGTCAAATTCTAAAGATATGTGTCGCAACGAGTAGACGTGTTTTCATTTGCTCGACAATAGTTTTAATTTTAAAGAGTTTAATTAAACCTTATATCTTAAAGCCGGTGAACTACGTGTGTTTGATCGCCATCCTCTTGATTCGTTTGATCGGGAGATATGGATTTTTAACTGATATTAATAATTATTAAAACTTTTGTGCAATTATAATTGCTACATTAAGTCGAGGTTAATCGTTGTTTCCCGCTTTTTTAAAACCAACAATATAAAAAAAAAAAAGTAAATAAATAAACACAAACACAATGTCAACTAGAGCTAAAGCTTTAAGTGCAAAAAATCTGCCATCAACTCCCACGCAAGGTGCCTCTCCCGCTGCCAACAGTGCCAATAACTCAGCTCTTACCCTTGATCAGCTGGATGACCGCCTAAAAAAACAAAGTGAGATGCTCATTCTCAGTTTTCAAACGGAACTAAGCCAACTCCGCAATGAGCTCAACGCAAGAATGAAAGAGATGGAAAGAATGTGGCTTGAAAAAGTAAACAACATCAACGCTACTCTTACTCACGTCGTTGAGCGTGTCGAAAAACTTGAGTCGGATGCTGTAAACTCTGAAGTAGCTATGATTGAGCGTGTCGAAAAACTTGAGTCGGATGCTGTAAACTCTGAAGTAGCTTTGATCAAAGAAGAAGTTTATAGTATGCACAAGCTGGTTGCTGATCTTGACCGGAGAGAAGTTGCAGCTGATGCTGTTCTTTTTGGAGTCCCGGAGAACTGTGAAGAGAACTTATCTCTCTTATTCAACAAGCTTTGCTTCACAATCGGCTGCAGACCTACTCCGCTTAAGAGTGTGTTTCGCGTGAGAAACAATGCACGCAATGCCAAAAGCACTCCAATCATTATGAAGTTCTCTAGCTCGTATGAGAGGGATACTGTTCTCCGATCTGCAGCGGCTTATCGTAGATCTAATGGGAAAAACCTATCGCTGAATGACTTAGGACTCAGCTCTAACACAAGCATTTATTTAAATGAGAGCTTGACTAAGCGCAGCCATCAACTTCTGCAGAGTGCAATCAGACTGAAGCGTCGCAAACTGCTGTTCTCTGCGTATGCGAAGAAGGGGCTCATCTATGTGAAAATGATGGAGAATGGTGAGAGCTTACTAGTTGAAAGCTGTAACCAACTTTCTGCTATTGTTGCGGGTGAGCAGGATGACATTTATCGGAAATGAGCTTTTATGTTAATAATATTTTAGTAATTATAACTTATGCAAAGATTTTTCTGTTTTCTTTCTTATGTATTTTCTCCTCTGTTTATCTCTTAATTTTAGCGAGTTTTGAGAGAAAACTCATCTGTTTTTTATTTGATACTATTTTCTTTAATCTCCTTTTTATGAATCCAATACCCGTCTTTACTCTACTTAGCCTACCTAATGTTTCTGAGTGCTACCTGCAATTTAATGATTGCATCTAACAACTATTGCAGTGGCGGTAATGAAAACAGTAAAATCTTAATAAATGTTTTATGTAGAAGATATTCGGGCCTTAAAATTGTACATTTTAATGCTAGAAGCCTAAATGCGCATAAATTAGACTATTTAAAGTTTGTATTTGAAGATTCGTCTGTCGATATCATATGTGTTTCGGAAACATGGTTTTGTTCAGATATTAACAACACTGTGCTTAACATTAATAATTTCAATCTGTTTAGAAATGACAGAACTGACAAAAGAGGAGGTGGAGTTGCAATTTACTGTCGAAAAAACCTGAATGCTGTGATAGTAGGTAAGTCCACTGGTGACACTGCTGAATTTCTAAATCTTTGTGTATCTGACAAAAATACAAAAATCCTTCTGTCGTGTGTTTACAATACTAACAAATGTAATAGTTTGAATAACTTTTTTTCTGAACTCTCTGATATAGCAATTGACTTCGACTATTTTGTTGTATGTGGGGATTTCAATGTCAATCTGTTATGTAATGATAACATCGCAAAGTCTATGTATGAAAATGTTTCGTCTGTCGGTCTGTCTATTGTGAATGATACGATGCCTACCCGTTTTTCAAATATTAGTAATCCTAGTCTTTTGGATTATTTCATAGTCTCTGATTTATCGTCCGTTGTTTTGTTTGACCAGATTTACTTCATCGCTGACCATGATTTAATCTTTTGTACACTTGACATTCACCTAACTCGTGCCAATTACTCAAAAACTATATCATACCCAGATTTTAAAGCCATAAATTATCATGCCCTCTTCAATGATGTCAGTATAGTGCCCTGGGCCGATATTTGGTTTCTGTCAAGTATTGATGAAAAGGTAGAACTTTTTTCTAATATGCTTAATAATCTTTTTGTTAATCATGTTCCTACTCGTACCATGGTCATAAAAAATGTTTGCTGTCCATGGTTTAATAGTTATGTCAAAAATGCAATAAAAAAACGTAATAAAATGCATAACAAGTTGAAAAAGAATCCATCACAAGAAAATTGGGAGATTTTCAGAGTCGCCAGAAATGCTTCAGTCTTAATAACGAAACAAGCTAAAATGAACTATTGTTCTGCTAAACTGAATACCGCACTTCCATCTAAAGTGTTGTGGAGAAATCTAAAAAACCTAGGAATTGGAAACAAGCCTACTGCTGACTGTAACGTGGATCCTGACATTCTTAACAATTTTTTCCTCAATAATAATTGTGGTTTAGTAAATCAAATGATTGACGATGTACTGGTTGCACCAAATTTTCAATTTTCTGCCGTAAGGGAAAGTGATGTTAACAAGTCCATAATGAAAGTGAAATCAAATGCTGTTGGTGAGGATGGTATTTCAATAAAATTTTTAAAAATTATTTTACCCCACGTACTGCACTCGCTAACGCATATCATTAATCACTGTTTTACAACGTCTTGTTTCCCTCAATCCTGGAAAATTGCAAAAGTATTGCCTGTTGCCAAAAAATCATCAGCGCTTGAAGCAAACGATTTTAGGCCTATAAGTATTTTGCCCTCCCTGTCGAAAGTGTGCGAAGCTTTAATGGCTGATCAAATTTCAGAATTTCTGAACAGAAATAACTTGCTATCCCCTTTACAATCCGGTTTCCGTGCTGGCCATAGTTGCACAACTGCTACTTTAAAAATATTAGATGATATACGAAAATCCTACGATGAAGACCAAATTACTTTGCTATTCTTGCTGGATTTCTCCAAAGCATTTGATACCGTAAATCATTCATTACTTTGTCAAAAGCTGAAATGCTTCTTTGGTTTTCAAGCTAGTGCCGTAAGCCTTTTAAGAAGCTACTTGTCGGACAGATTTCAGAGAGTTAGAGTAGGTGTGAAGTGTTCTCAATTTAAGTTAGTACGCAGTGGAGTGCCCCAAGGATCTATTCTTGGTCCACTACTCTTTTCAATGTTTATAAATGACATCTTCTCCATCTGTAGAAATGCGTCCATGCATGGTTATGCGGATGATGTTCAATTGCATCTCTCCCGTAGAACGGGTCTTGTCGAAGACCTATGTTGTAGACTAAATGAGGATCTCTGTAATATTTATAAATGGGCCATTAGTAACGGACTGCAGCTAAATGCGCTTAAATCATATGTGCTTCCGATTTCAGCCTCAAAAATCTTTACTGAAAATATCCCACAGCTGTTTATAAATGATAAAAAACTCAAACTTGTGACAAATGTTGTAAGTCTAGGTTATCACATAAACTCAGTATTAACCTCTGCCGATCATGTGAACAGCATAATACGTAAAATATATTGTGTTTTGAGAAATCTACGAATGTCTGCTGATTTTACACCTGTAGAAACTAGACGTAAACTCGTGATACAGCTAATATTACCAATTGTTACTTACTCGGAACTCGTTTACGGCAAATTAGATTCGCGATCTGAACATAAACTACAGGTAGCATTCAATCATGCAACGAGATATGTCTATGGTATTCGAAAATTTGATCACTTATCGCAGTTCAGGAATGCTATTCTTGGCTGCAGCATAACTAACTACATTAAAGCCAGAAACTGTACTTTTCTCCATAAGCTTATGCATACAAAGACTCCAATGTACCTCTTTGATAAATTGCAATTTTGCCAGTCAACTCGAAGTAAAATGCTTTTAGTGCCTCATTTCAAATTTTTAAACTCAACCAGACTTTTCTTCATTAACGCCGTAAGATTGTGGAATTCCTTACCGAACCACTTAAAATCAATTGATGGAATTGGAAGCTTTAGGCAGGCTATATATAAATATTTTACCTAGCCACACGTATTGGAACTATCTCACTACATTAAATTTTATTTTCTTTGTTTTTATTTTTTCCTTTTATTTATTTTTTCTTTCCTTGTCTCTTGCATCTATTCTGAACAATTTTCTATACACCTTTTGTTTTAATATGTTATTTTTAATTGTGTAAGCTAAATAATTAATATGTACTTAAAATAAAACACTTATCCTTATTATTTTTTTTTTCTTCTTGTTTTATATAGACTCAGAAATAATTTTACTGTAATATTCTAATATTTTACTCCTAAGTTATTACTTTGTATATTAAAAGAACTTGTTCTTATTATACTTAAATCATAAATAAAATTGAATTGAATTGAATTGAATTGAATTGTGGAATAACAGTCTGATTTAGGCGTCCACTGCGCTCTGCATCATTTTTGCTGGTACGACCACGTTTAAATTCAGCAATCCACTTTTCTACCATTTGTCTCGATGAAGCAGAGTCCGGATAATGTTTATCAAGCCAATAATAGGTTTCCACTGTATTTTTTTCATCAAAAAGCAATGCTTTATCAAAATTCGAAATTCACTTTTTTCCATTTTTCTTTTCAATAACAATTGCTGCATACAAAATGCTATAACTCACGAATCAATAGTCAGATTGTTGTCAAATTTTTATACGTATCTTTTGAAGGTTGGTACTAAATAAAAATCATATGGAAAAAAATCTAGTAACGCCATCTATGTGCCATCCTATGGACTTTTTGAACGTACAGTTGTTACTTATTTGCCACAAATATTCATGAATACCACGTTTTAGTTGTTTTAGTTGTAATCTTTTAATTTATATCTTTTTGATCAAACTGGCCTTGGTTTGTAAAACATGTTTAAAGGCATTTCTGCGGGAACTTCAGTTTTAATAAAAAAATTCAATATCTGTTAGGAACCTTAAACAGTTAACATCAATAAGTCATTGTTTTGTATCATATATTTTAAACAGAAATGTTCGGTTTATAGGAAAGAATGATATAGAAAAAAAAAAAAAATATTATTTTTGTTTCTTCATTTCAACTTTATTGATAACTTTCCATTAACTAATCAACTTCAAAAAACTCACTTCGAAGTTAAGCTTAAGCTATAAAATTATAAATTTTTGGCGGAAATACATTCGTTTACATAATCAATAAAATCTGATGTTGTAACAAGGAAAAACTATGTCAAAGTTATGAAAGCTGCATTTAAAAGATCGAAAAACATACTCTACAAACAAAAATATACATAAAAACTAAGACAATCTCCTGCAAAATTATGAAATGTAAGAAAAGCTGAGATTCTAAATGCATTTATGCAAAGCATCAATCAATTTTCCTTTGAATTGGTGCTTGGTAGAATTACCAAAAACTGCGCAACTAAAACGTGCTTAAAAATAATTATCTAGTTGCGCAGTTTTGGTGAATCAACTAAGCAACAATTCAAAGAAAAAGCCACTGATGCCTTGCTTAGTGCATTTAGGAACTCAGAAGTTGCTTAAATGCTTACAGTTATTTTATTAATGCCAAAACACTTAATTTTTATTTTAAAAAATTAAGTCAAAAAAGTGTTCTAATCATTATTTAAGTTTATTTAAAATTTAAATAATCGGAAGAAGTCAAAGCGTAGTATGCAATTTTTTGAAAAATAAGATCGACTACGGAAAAAACATAAAAGGGTGGACATATTCTGCTGCATCAGATGGAGATAAGAGAGCAATTATTCGGAAAGCCTACTCTTGCCTTTCAGTATAAAAAATTTGACAAAAAGCTGGGGTAAGCGCTAGTCTTTCAACCGTATAGCACCTAACACGACGTAAGATTAAGAAAAAAACTACCACTAAACCCTGAACTGAAGGAAAATTCGTTGAATTTTTGTAAGAATCACATGACTTGGATGGGAGAATAGTAGTACATAGTTTCCTCAGACGAAAAGAAATTAAATTTGGATATACCGGATGGTTACAACTATTACTTTCATGATCTGGGAAAAGTGGAACTTTTTTAACTCGACACCATAACCGCGAGGGAGGTCTTATGGCTTGGGTGGCTATAGCATATTTTGGAACCATGGAGTTGGAGTTTCCAAGTTGCATAATGACGGCAAATTTGTATAGAGGGATGTTAGAACAAGCTTTTCCAAAGTTTCAGAATATTTTTGGACCCCTGAAATGGATTTATCAACAGGATAACGCTCCTATTCATATGGCACGTATCGTTACAAGCTGGATTAGTGAACAAAAATGTTCAATTGTTGTCATAGCCTCCATATTTTCCGGATCTAAACATTATTGATAATATATGTGGTTGATAAGTTCGGAAAGTGTATGACTCCAGTCGACAATTTGAAGACAAAGAGTCACTCATTTCTGCCATTAAAGTGACTTAGAGTGAAATTTCTTTGAACTATCTTGAAGCATCTTTATGATTTCATTCCAAATCGGATTAATGAAACTATCTTAAATAAAGAAGGTAGCACTCATTATTAAAAATTTGTTGAATAAAACAAAAAAATAAAAAATAAATTAAGATAAAAAAAATATTTTCGATTACATTTTTTCAAATTAATGAGATGAACCTATTCTAATGACGCACCAAAAAGTGCATATTTTTGTATTTCCAAAGTGCCTCCTTTTACAATTCTCCTTTATGTACAATTTCTCTTTACCTAACTTTTTATAATAAAACACTTAAGAAAAAGCAACAACAAAAAGTTTTCCCTTACGCTCAGTTTAAGAGAAAAACTGGTTTGTATTTCATTGAAGCAGTGAACCTTTTCTGCTGACGCCGAGTGTATAACATTATGGAAGAAAACGAGATATATAATTAATGAAATTATTTCTATATATTTTTAAGAAATCTTCTTTTTGTCTTAGAACTCAATGTTCATTTTTAAAAAATAAAGTCCGAAAACATGATCGCATCATTAATGAATTTTTATAATCAGGCCTGTTTACATCAGTGCCTCTACCAACAGTGCTTACATCAGTGCCCTCATCGAAAGAATAAGTTATGCATCCATTTTCAAAATAGTGCTACTAGAAGGCCACCCGCAGCGAAAGTGGTAGTGATACCTGATGAAAAATTTTTCCCACTTCATATAAAAAAGAAAGTGTCATCGTATATGAGCGCGGCAATACTACAAAATTCAAACGAAGGCCTACTGGCAGTGCTGCCATTGCCTACTGGGTAGTAAAGTAACAGAAGGTGCAAAAACGTGTTAGCAAAAGTTGCTGACAATGTTTTATTTGTAGCAGTTGTAATTCGTATGAACAGTTGTTAAGTGGGCGAGGAGAAAAAGGGCATTATTTGAGCCTCTGCTAACTGCTGTTGCTGAAAATTTATTGCCTGTCTGTTTTGTGATTTCAGTCGAAAAGTGTCTCTAAAT
Organism: Coremacera marginata; assembly: GCA_914767935.1. Taxonomy (NCBI): domain Eukaryota; kingdom Metazoa; phylum Arthropoda; class Insecta; order Diptera; family Sciomyzidae; genus Coremacera; species Coremacera marginata. Next base: position 164,547,476 of record OU612045.1, read on the forward strand.
AAAAACAATTTCAAATTAAAAGGAAAGTTTTGAGTTTCTTTTTAATATAAGCTATTTTCTCAGCTTTTATTTATAATTATGGTGCCCAAACTAAACAAGCTCCGAAAATAATGACAGGATTATACCCGCTATTCGGGAAACGTGATGACGAGGGAAATAGTGATCAAAACGGGTAAAACGTAAAGCTAGTAATTAGCTATTTTCAAGTTTTTTTTTAACCACCTTGTCAAGCGAAAATATATCAATCTTGACTTCCTAGATAACAGAAGGGAACAAAACTAAATCTGATTTCAAATCTGCCTTCATTTTTTTCTTAGCAGCTTCAGTAGCTTAGATACAGCTATTAGACATTTTTTTATGCTAGTCACATTTAAACTTCAAATAACAATCAAGATGTTTTTAAAACAAAACAAAATTTTGCTTAACACTGTCCACGTCGACAAATATCTGCAAAAACGATCCCAACTATTTTTGTAACATCTGTCGTGATTATCAGAGAACTGCACAAGCCTATTCATTTGCAATTTCAAGTACTTGCTAAATTTATGAATACAAGCGCGCTTGGACTTGATAATTTTCAATCATGTTCAAGTATACTGGAAATTAGTCAAGTCGACGTCAGCTTGTTGCCCGAATTTATGAACGCGTGATCTACGACACGAAGTAGAAACAGGCGGCAGCAGACTTGAAACGTTCGTCATAGAGATTGAAAAGCTTGAATTTGTTTGTGAATTTTCAACTAACTCAACTTACTTGCTTCAGAAAAGTATTGTTAAAGAAAAATTTGTTGGCACAAGGGTGTACCCAAATAAATAGTTTTAAAAATATTTTGTGAAAAATATGGGTCGCTGATAAGGGTGGTCCTCAAAAATGTTTTCTTCGTGCTTTTTTTTTAAATATTTTGTGCTGTATATCGGGCCAATTATTTGGAATCTGATGTGTTTCGACGTCCCCCCCTAAAAATGTGCAAAATGGGGGATGGATAGACCAATCTATTTGTGCGTCTCAGAAATACTTTCCCGCTTATGAACGCCCAAAAAATGGTTAATTTTTACCTATTTTGCTTCCCCTTCGAGATATGGCACTTTTTCTATTTTTTCGAAGATTTTTCGAGAATTTTTCTAGGATTTTTCGATATCTTTTGATTTTATGTTGTTCCATATCTCGAAGGGGAAGCAAACTAGGTAAAATCTAACCAATTTTTGGGGGTTCCTATTTGAGGAAGCATTTTTGAGACACACAAATAGGGGGTCTTTTAAACCCTCTATTCGATATATTTTTAGGGAGGAACCGAAACACGTGTATGACTTACAATTTGACTTTCAGTGGACAGTTAAACACGTGTTTCAACGTTCTCCCCTAAAAATGTGCAAAATGTGGGATTTTATTTGTGTGTCTCAAAAACGCTTCCTCCTATAGGAACCCCCAAAAAATGGTTAGATTTTACCTATTTTACTTCCTCTTCGAGATATGGAACTTTATTATCTCAGAACATCATCTTCATTACATCAGAATCAAAATAATTGATCCGACTTAGATTGCAAAAAATGGCAAAATCTGTAGAAATCACAAAAAAGTATTGTTACGGTCCACCCTAGTGTCCAAACAACTTTTTATATTCTGACTTTAGAATCGCAATCAGCGACCCCTAAGACAACAAGCTTTCCCAATTTGAACTATTTGAACTATTTGGATACTTGCAAGCTTATAAGCTTTTGCCGAATATATCAATCTTTTTAAGTATTTTCCCGAAAATTTCAAGCGCTTCAAGTTTTTGTGCGCAGCAGAGCAGAAAAGCTTGCGATTGATTAGTTTGATACGAAGCTTGCTTTGCTTGGTTTTTTCAAGTTCAAACCAAGTGAATTTTCAAGTGAAAATCAAGCTTTTTCAAGTACTTGATGCAGGTCTCTGGTGACTATACATACATTCAAAAATTGTAGACTAAGTGTGTCGAAAACATATAAAATCATAAAACAGGTGTATTTTGATTACTTTGGATTCCCTTTCGACATCCGTGACAAGTACTGGATCCCTTTTATGGTATGTAAAACATGTGTGGAGTCTTTGAGATTATGTGAGAGTAAGAAAAGATACCATTGTAACTATCAAACACCAATGATGGGGCGGGAACCTTTTAATCATCAAGACGATTGTTATTTTTGTGTGTTTGATATAAACGAGATTAACCTTGCTATCAGTTACTCGACCAGCCCTGTACTCCGGCGATGCGTCAGTACCCCAAGCTTCTTCATTTACATAAAATGCAAAATAAATCTTTTAACCCCAGAAACAATAATTTCTGAAGATGACGACTTTGTTTTTTGTACAGATGTTTCTGGTTTATTGAATGCAATGTGAGTTTGGATATGGGCGTAGCCAGAAGGAAATCAACGGGCCCCGGTTTCAACCTAAGTCTTTGACCCAATATTTTTTTTATTGTGATGGTTATGTAATTAAGTGATTTACTTTTTAGTGAACCCTCAACAGTATCATATCATAATTTTATTAACTTCATTTCAATGTGTTTGAACGGTATTATTGTTCATCTTTGCATCTACCTGTACCTATGAGGGTGAAGACAAGCTCATCATCATAATTATTGTCGTGTTCAAAAATAATCGTATCTTTATGTTTGCTTAAAAATCTTTTTACAAAGAAGACTTAGCGTTTTGAGATTTTTCTTTTTATTCAATCAACATCATTTAACGTCATCCTCATCAACAAGCAAGTTTGCCTTGGATTTGAACTTTTTTTCCAGTTTTGCTTGAAGTCGATGCATTCTGCTTGAAATCGGGGATAAAATTATCAAGGTAGTAGTGACAGCAGGTAGTTTTCTCATAAACGCCCATCATAGGTTGTCATTTGCTCGAATATTTTACCTTTTATATTTTTTTTTGTCAAGTTTTCCGTTCACTTCTTTATATTCGCCGAGCGAACTGTCACTACTACCTTGATAATTGTATCATGGTCACACGTGTTGGGTTGCTTGAATTCTCAAAAAAAAACTATTCTGTTACTTGTTGGATGGCATGTTAGATCTATTTCTATACTTTTCTGGCAGGATAACCAGAGACTCTTCGCCTAAAATCGTCAAAAGGCCAAACTGGGGCACAACGTTAATATACCTCTTTTGCAGTACTCGTTGTTGTATAATAATAATAATTAATCGGGGATTGGTCGAAGCGGACCACAGTGGGTCCCTTTTCGTCCCCATAGGACAAAGATGCTAGCGCTTGGAGCCCTCATACATAAGCATCCTTTGTCACCTCATGCATACCCTTGTAGGTCAGTTGACCAATATCGGCTTCGTCAATAAATGGACGTCCCAGAATGGTCAATCATATGCTTGCCAACGCTGGGCACTGGCACAAAATGTGTGCTGCCATTTCCGGCTGCTCTAGGCATAACCTACACGCATCGTCCTCGGTCAGAGTCATCTTCCTGAGATGGGACATGTAGGGACCGTGTCCTGTGTCCAGTGCAGTAAGCCAGCTTACAGTCCTTCGATTGTAATGAATAACTTTTGCAGCCCCACTACGAGACCACTTCACGGCCGCCTTCGATTGCCTACAATTTACAGCTTCTTCCCACCTTATACGGTGTTCCGAGTCCGTCCATTGCTTAATAAGGCCTGCCACCATGTTGTCGCCTATGGCGATACGTGGCTCTGGTCCACAGACCTCTTCTGCTGATCCTTCTCTTGCTAAAGAATCAGCATTTTCAGCTGTTCTATGCCAGAATGTCCTCTCACTCACATAAGTGTGAGCTCATTTGTCTGAGCGCACCTATTGAGTTTGGTAAGACATTCTATGGTCATGCATGCACCTAATCACCGACTGATTGTCAAGGGCAATGACAATTTTCTTGCCATTGACCCAGTCATCTATCAGGTGGTCCAGCGCATGCACCACACCAAGCATTTCCGCCTGGTACATAGACACAAACCCCCCTAACCTCAGTACACAGGATAGGCTCAACTCTTCTGAATGAACGCCTGCCCCGGCTCTGCCATTCATCAGAGAGCCGTCTGTGAATATACTGATATCTTTACCAGCGATTTCTTCATAGACGTCTCCATCTGTTATAATAGTTTTATAACATTTTTCTGTTATCCTTACTCTCTGCCTTCTGTCCATATGCATACTCGTCTCCCTGGCATCTCTATGTACAATATCAAGGATGCGCATATGACCATGTAGGGCAGTTGATCCATGCCACGTAGCATTTCGCAACATTATGAGGGCTGCAAGCGCCGCCGTTTTCTTTATTTCTAAATTTTAAGGCAGCATACCTAACAGAACCTACATTGCGCTTGTCGGAGTGGTGCGTATTGCACCTGTTATTCCAACACACGCCAGCCGTTGGACTCTGTTCAGTCTCTTCTTAATAGTTTTCTGGCTGACTTTTGTCCACCAAATTACCGAAGCATACGTGATGACAGGTCTAACCATCATTGTGTAGACCCATTTCATAGACTCTGGGCTTATCCCCCATTTGAGACCAAAAACGCGTCTACACTGAAACAGAACCCTCTTGGCTCTTTGAATCCTATCTTCTATGTACATGCTCGTTCCAGTTCAGTTTGCTTTCCAGGGTTACCCCTAAATACTTGATGTATAAAAATATTAATTTTAATTTACACTTAAGAATAAAACATAGATTTAAACACATTTATATGTTGTCTCCACAATTCCGTCTCAAATCTATTTCATGCATTTGGTATTTAAGCTTTTGGAATATCCAATACTTTGGAATTTGCCAAAGCTTTGAATTTGTATGCCAATAACTGCTGCAATCCTTTCGGCATGAAAATGCCAATCAAAAGCTCATTTCGTCATATAGAAGTATGCAGTCTATAATTTTCGTTGATTTACTGTTGTTGCACAAATTAAAGAGCTTTTAATTAAAGTCAGCTTTGAAGCATTCATTTATGTTCATTCATGTTGGGCTGACATTGCGTTGAGACGACAGCATTTAATTACATAAATGAAAACGCTTTTAATCCTGCTCAATGTCACGTTACAGTGACAAACAAAAGGACGAATTAACTGACAATCATTGTCGTGCCATCCTCTACTGGCCAAATGTTTGTATCTCACATTTATGCACTTGAATAAGTGCAATGAAGGTATGAGCAAGTGTATGTGTCTGGGTGTACGTGTATGCGTGGGAGAGTGTGTATGAATGTGTTTGATTGTTATGTAGCAGCGGAACAGATTTAAAAATATTTCACTTTTATCAAAAAATAACTATTTTGACAGAGAGAACTATAATTCAAATGTCTTAGCTTGAGCTAAGAAAGATTAAAACAAAGATCTTAGACTATATACATATACAAGTTGAATTAATCTTAGTAAATCTGTATGAGTGAGATTGAGCCAAATAGCTTTTTTGGAGCAAGAAGATGTAGGAAATTTTTGCCATTTATATCTACGCATTTTATATGTACGTATAAAATCTTTAAAAAGTGTATCCCAAAAGTCACTGCTATTTGAAGTTTTAAATAAATGATTGTATTGTTGAAATGTCTATGAATTTTTATTGAATTATAACCCTTTAGGAAACAGGGTTTTTAAAAAAACTAGTTTTTTAAAAACAACTAGTTAAAAAACTAGTTTAAAATAAACCAGTATATGAACTACTTTGAATTATATTAAGGCGGCATCCACTTCAATATATGAAGTAACTACTTAAAAACCAGTGATTGATAAACTACTTTGAATTATATTAAGGCGGCAACTACTCTGATGCTGGCATGTTTTAATTGAAAATTTTTATTAGATTACAAGCTTATATATATTTAACCATGTTATTTCATCAAATATTATTAACTTTTGGCCATCAGTAATAGTTTTCAATTGGTTATTTTAAAGCAATTAAAAAAATAATTTAAATGTAATTAATTTAACAAGTAGTTGAAAATATATGCAGACGACAGTTAATTTAGCGGACATCACCATACAAAATAAGTTAGTTCGTTCTATGGAAAAAAGTCAGAATTTCAACTAGTTGTGGTTGACAAAAAACTACTTTATCAACTACTTTTAAATTAGTTGATTTTCCTACAGGGAAAGTAGAGACAAGGAAATTTTTGACAAAATATAATATCGCGCAAATAACGGCCTCGACTTTGCTCGTTTACGTGAGCCCTTTTCATGAAAGTTTCCATGACATTCTGGCAAATCTCGCAATTATTTGCTGCAATGCACAGTGGGCCAGCCAGTTCTGTTTTGTGGCCAAAAGTCGGTATCTCTGATTAACCAGGGACCTAAGTGTTTTGCAACTTTTTTGGAATTGTTTAAAAATAAAAGGAATTTTAGTTATAAATAACTGTTACTTTTAAGAAATATCATCTTTGGTTGCCGCATAACTTTTATTTTTGAGTAATAAATTTTGAGGTTGACTAATAACAGTTATTGTCTGAAATCAAATTTTCTTAGTTATAATTCTAAAAAAGGTTCCAAAAGACATTTTGTATTGGGATACGCGCGCTGACAGAATTAGAGTATCGCTGATTTTGAATTTGAAAATATTTTTGACACTAGGGTGTACCCTACATACATTTCCAGGCCCACCCTAATGTCACATACAATTTTAAAAATTCTAACATTGTGTTCTAAATCAGCGACCCTCCAGTTCGCCAGCCATATGTACAAAATGTTTAAAAAACAAAAAATTTTCGAGGTCAAAAAGCCACCTATCGTCAAAAAGTTTCTGAAATGTTAACATCAAATTCAAAATCAGCGACTGCTTAATTCTGCCACCGCATCCACAAAATGTGTAAAACAAGAAATCATTTTCAGGGTCCACCCTAGTGCCACTATAAAATTTATGAAATTCGACTTTCTAATTCTGCCACCACAAGTAGAAAAGTGTAAAACAAAAAAACATTTTCAGGGTCCACCCTTGTGTCACAGGAAATTTTTAAAATGCTTACCTTAGGCAACCCGTTAATTTTTCCAGCGCATGTACGAAATGTTCAAAAAACAAAACATTGTATCAAAAAGTTTTTGAAATTTTAATATTAAACTCAGAATCAGCGACTATCTAATTCTGCCACCGCATGTACAAAATGAGTAAAACAAAAAAACATTTTTAGGGTCTACCCTAGTGTCACTTAAAATTTATAGAATTCTAACATCAAATTCGAAATCACCGACTGTCTAATACTGCCATGTGCAAAATGTAGTAAACAAAAAGACTTTCAGGGTGCACCCTAGTATCAAAAAATTTTTCAAATTCTAAATCAGCGATCCTCTAATTCTGCCAGCGCATTCACCCCCCCATATCGTGTGAGTTTATCCCAAAACAAAATGGCAACTTTTTCATGATTTTCGACACTAATAACCGAAAAAACTTTATTTCAGAAAATAACTGTAATAAGTCAACCTAAAAATTTCTTCCTCAAAAATAAAAGTTATGCGGAACTAAACCAAAAAAAAAAATTTTCTTATAAATGAAAGTTATTCATAACGTATATTTTTATGGGTTAAAATTGCCCAACTTTTTCTGCTGTGTATTAGAGAATCACAATTATTTTCAGTCCCTGTGATTAACATAGTGATAAATGGCCGAAATTTATCCTCTACATATATAATAAACCTTGTAGAGAACGAAAATGGGCGTAATTTATCAATAATCACTCCTACCTCTTTTGTAACTCTTTTACAACTCACTCTAAAATCTGTAATATATGTTTGGACTAACAAAAATTATTTTGCCATGCCCACCTCCCATACTTTTTACACGAAATTTGTATAACATTAAGAAGGAGTTGCCGTATACCAATAAAATTTGGTTTATAAGTTGAAATCGGCTATATAAAATCACAGACGAAAATATTTGTAAATCCGCCCACAACCACGCTTACCTCCCATATAAAAAAAGAAAAGTTTTAAACATTTTGATTTTTTTTTCGTATTGAAGTTACATTAAAATAACTCACTCAAAATATGAAATGTATGTGTAGATTAAAAAACAATTGCCACGCCTACCTCCCATACTTTTAGTATGAATTTGGCATAGCAATAAGAAGAAGTCGTCTTATACCAATGAAATTTGGTATATAAATTGAAATCGGCTATATAAAGTGACTGACGAAAATATTTGCAAATTCGCCTTCAACCACGCCTATATTCCATATAACACAAAAATTTAAAACACTGCTCTTTGGAAAGTATTGTTTTTATATGGATAAAAATACTACTGTCAATGGCCTACAAAATCCAGTGTAGTTTCCAGGGTGTACCACAAGTCTATCCCCTTTTTTAATCTATTCTTTTTCTATAATTATTTCTATAATTATTATTCTATAATTATTTTTATAAATATTTCTTATTGTTTTGTTTGTTTTTTTGTCTTTTTTTTAATTTTATTTTTTATTTGTTTTTATAGTTTTACTAGCATGTCCCAGTGGACCGCGGCTACGCCACGAACGTTCCAGCAGCCATACTTTTTTATTTGTGTGCGGTGAAAGGTGGTGTGGCAAACATATATTTTCGCAAGCCATCTCGTGCTCGAAAACAATTACTGCCAAAATTTCAGCGCAATCGGCCCAGAAGTTTTGTAGTCATAATAATTTAGTAAAAATGGACGCTATGGCGCTATAATTACGCCATCTCGTTTATTTTTAGTACAGTTGCCGACGGTAAGCATACAAACCTAATTACCAAATTTTCGTCTCATACTACCGAAACAGTCGAAAATATTGCATTTTTATTGATTTGTAGGCGTATCATTGATTGTCATTGTATTTTTTGATATTGAACTTTAATTTTCTTAAAACGATTGCATTCAATTTTGCATTAGGATAATTTGACTATCAAAATAACAAAAAAATTGTAACGTTACTTTTAATTTTTTGAACACACCCTCTGGAATGTGCCAATAACATTTTTTTAAACTTCGGCATTTTTAAAATTATTTTTTATTAAGTTAAAACATTTAGAAGAAATTTTTAAGTTTTTTTTCTAATTTTTTAATTTGCAAATTACTTAAATTTAAATCCACGACTGCTCAAAAAAGTTTTATAAAAATAAATTATGCAGTGATTGTTATTGGGAATTGGATGTTTTTGACAGTCCAGTCATGATATCAAATTTTTATGAAAAAATGGAATAGTTAAATTTTTAAAGATTTAAAAATATTTTCTCTTGAATAAAATTTAAATCGTCAAAATCGTTTTTGAGAAAAGTTATATTTTTGCCTTTTACAATAAGTCGCTTCGCACAGGTCCAAATACTCGTACACAAGCTAGAAATCGATATAGGAATCGATAAATTTTTAGAAGTTGTGAGTTCGTACTAGTGTGTCATTTAAGGGTTAAGAATCTGCAATAAATTAAGTTAATATTTCAACTAGCAAGCAACTTACCACATAACCTAGAAAGAGGAAGTGGGTACCTAAAAGTGATATCCTTCTAAGTAATGTGTGCATCCTTTATGGTCATTAATGTCAATGACTTACAGCTATCTACTACGTTGTGGTCAAATATATTACCATTACATACTACAGCAAACAGCTCTGTCTGCTACTAGCGAGGAAACCACAAAAAGTTAAATAATACCCAAAGGACATGAATAAAAATTATGTAAATAGAGTATGCTTTAAAGATAGCCAAACAGCAGCAAAACGAAAGACAAAAAATAAAAAAAAAAAAACAAAAAAAAATAGCCAAATAATAACGCTTGTCCTTTTTCGCCAACATCAACGCCAAGCCCAAAGGGTAGTTGGCTGAAACTGGTGAAAATCTCAAACTAATTTTTATCTTCACAGCTAATAACGGTTAATTTCATGTTTTATTATGCGTACATTTTTTGTTGCTCTCTTTTGATTTGCTTGTGGTCGTGCCTAGCATTGTCCTTTTTTCCGGTTGTTGGTTTGTTTACTTGTCTTTCTTGCACGGCTCGTCGTGCCCCGCCTAGAGGCCCATAGTAAAGGGGCTTAAGACCGGGGTAGCTTGCCTTAGGTTGCTGACTAAGCGTTGGCAAAGTGTTCGAGTGAATATTATTTATGTAAATGAATATAAATGAGGCATAATTATTGTTGTTCTGTGGGTTTGGTGTTTTAATAACCAAACAAAAAAAAAAAAAAAAGAAGAAAACCGAAAAGATAACAAAGAAAACAACTGTTGAGTTAATGATAATGAGGCTGCTTTTAATAAGCGACGCCAAAAGGACAAAAGATTTCATTTGATGCCGTCCTGGTTTTTTTTTTATTTTATTTAATTTTTTTTTTTATTTTGTTTTGCTTTGCTTACTTCGTCCTGTTAACAATGACAGCGTACAGCATAAGAGCTCGGCACAACTTAAGGTTCTACTCGCCGTTGACATCAAGTAAAATTTTATGAATAATTAAGTAATAATTAGAATCTTTATTAGGGTTCACACCGTACGCACACACAAACACTAGCACATACATATACATATACATACAAACATTAAGTAGAGCCCACCCATTAGCATGCTAAAAACATGCTGTCCATTGAAGTCATTAAGCTACCCGGATTATTAAGCGGTTGGCGGACTTTGAAGAGGTTATCATTTAGTGTCTGGTTTTATTGGGGCATCCTTTTGGTTTGGTTTCTTGACTAATGTAAAAAAGTTATGAGCTTCGATGTGGTATAGGATTGATGGGTGTGGGACCAGCATGTGCTGGTTCTATAAGGCGTCCTTGATAAAATTAAATATTATGTCAAGGAAATTATTTGCTGTAAAAATAATTCAACTGATAAGGAGAAGAAGAAGCTGCCATCTTTTAAAGCCGCGTTTTTGTAAAAGTTTTTATTATTACTATCAGAATATTTTTATTTGTCATATTTATAATATTTAATTTGTGTCACTCATATAAAAATCAATATAAACGTAAACATAAATAAACCCTCAGGAGTTCAAGCACGGAATGTTTCGTATTTTTGATTTTGATAATTCCGGGATTGTAGAACTCTTTGCGGATTGCTTCGGAACTATGGAAAGTGAATAGGCCAGAAAATTCAATGAATTTTTATATACAAGCAATTTTTATTAATATTTTCTTATAAACTTATGCGTTTAGTATGAATTTAAATAAGAAAAAAAAAAAATATAATCGCAGCGACTTAAGAAACTCTAAATTCCAACCCGATTAGGCTGAGTATACATAAATATTTTTAACTGTACATTCAGGGAATAAAATACTTTTCGGCACCCACAGCTGTGCTCAAAAAAGTAGTAGCAGCTGTTCACTTACAACAAAAAAACTTTTTGTGCAATACTAAGAATTTTTATTTAATGAGTTCAGTTTCTTACTTGAAGAACGAAGTCATATAAAAAATTACAAAAAATAAAAAAAAAGCCCTTGAAAAGACTTTGACCGAGCTTCTTATGCTCAATTGTGTTGTTTGTGTTGTGAAATGTTTGAACACAAATGATCAAGAACTGGACCTACATGTTTTATGCTGACTCCGAACGGCTTATAATCTCAAGAAGCTTTCCATGCAGTTTTTACTCTCTGAGGCTTGCCATTGTCTGCGGAGAGGTGACGGCTGTACAGAAAAATTAATTCAATTGAAAACATTTTCTGTGCCAGGTGAGATTCGAACCAGGGTTCTCTGGCGTATGGGTCACACACTTTACACACTACACCACGGCCGTCACTATAAAACATTACGTAAAGATAATTATGCAAAGCAAAGAAAAAGAAATAGAAAAATTTTTATTTAACACAAATTTACATGTTCAAAATAATAGAAGCACTAACTTCAAATTCATAATATTGGATAGAGATATAAAAAGCAAAAATTATTAATATAAGAAAATATTATTTAGACTTAATACTTCGTGGTAAGACCTTTGCTTTCAAAACAGCTTGACAGAGTCATTGCATTGAGTCTACTCAGTCCTGGTATAGTTTTGGCAATATTTGCCTTCAAGCAGCCCTAACAACTTCCCATAGCTTAGCTCAGACACTCTTCTCTTGATGTGACTCCATATGGCCACGCCATAACCTCAACCCCATTAACCTGAAACCATACTTTAGCTGTTTTGCTAGTGTGTTTCTGGTCTTTTTCCTGTTGGGAAAACCCAAATAAGTGGCATTTAATAATCAACGTAGGGCAGCATAACATTTTTGAGTATATCCACGTAGATATGTTGGTCCATAATGTCTTTGATAAGGCGGATCGGCCCTACCCCTTGGTGTGAAAAGACAGCCCCAAATGATAATTTTTGATCCACCGTACTTAACGGTCTTTTGGTATGGATATTCAGGGTTAGGGGACCTACGGACATAATGTCTGGAGCCAGATTCACCAAACAAAAGGAGCTTACTCTCATCCTTCCAAAGTATATTACGCCATTTATCAATATGCCACTTTACATGCTCTTCAGCAAATTGAATTCGCGCAGCAATGTGTTTCTTAGCTAGTAGTGGAACTTTTCAGGGACTTCGGGCAAGTAAATTATATTGTATATAAGTTTTTTGGAAATAGTCACTGCAGAAAGAGAAAGCTGAAGTTTCTTTAAAATAGCTTTTGAGGATGCAGGTGGGACTGATTTGCTCTAATGGACAATGCGTCGTTCATCTGCTTCCAAAGTTTTCTTCTTTTGGCCGCGAGTTTTAGGTTTTAAATCAGAAAACGATAATAAACTAAAACAAATCGTTCCATTTCGTTACGTTTTGATCCTTTAAGCGTACGAAACAAAAATGATTGAAATAAACGATTTGTTAAACGATCGTCGGATAACAACAAAATAAATATTTTACTTCGCATTCTTTTGCGCTCTTTGTATTTTTGCTTTGTTTCTTTAGAAAATTCTCATCAAAATTCTCTCCTTCCTTTGTTTTTTGATATCATAATTTGCTGTGAATCAACAAAAACAAAAGCCACGCTCACGCTGTGTGCAAACAAGTCTTGTGATATTGTTGAATGCTTTATGCATAACAGTGATCATTAATGAAACGTTTGCTTTGGTTTCGTTTTCTATACTGACACATTAGCAAAAATTATAAAAATTACTTTAGCTCTCTCTTCTCTACAGAAAGGTTTCGTGTTTCGTTCGCCCTCACTAACGATTCGAATGAAAAATATCGACTTTCTATACGATCTTTCTGAGCGATCGGTTCGGATATCGTTTCGTTTGTTTTCGTTCTCTGCTTTAAATTAAATTTCATCGCATTACCAAACATTGTAGGCATACACTCTATTATTTTCTGAATTTCTCTGTACGATTTTCCACTTTACCTGAAATTTTTATTTCCGAAAAATTTAATTTAATATTAATTTTTCCCAAAAAATAGGTTTTCGGAAGGTCCTCAAAATAGGCCTCTATTTCGGTGATAAGCTCCTCTCTGGTGGTGAATCTCTTTTTTCCGCCGAGCAAACAGAAAATAGCCGCTAGGGGCCAAATATAAAGAATATGCTAGATGGGTAAGCAATTTGTTCTTCAATTCGTGGAATTTTGTGAACGCGCGCTTTGTCTTGATGGAAGAGCACGTTTTTTCTTGCCAAATGGGAACATTTCTCTTTCAAATCGTCGTTCAAACGGTCCAATTCGGCTGCATAATATTCACCATTGATCCTTCTTCTTTGGGTGGAAGATAATCGATGTAGATATCCCAAAATACTGTCGCCATAACCTTTACGGCCTATAGCACCGTCTTCGCCTTCTTCGGTGCATGTTCGGTCGGTGAAGTCGTTTGTTTCGACTGTTCCTTTGTCTCTGGTGTGTAGTGATGAATCCATGCTTCGTCCACGGTTACTAATCGATGGAAAAAAAATCCGTCTTATCTTTGTTCAACATCGCCAAATAGAATCAGTCACACGATCGCTTTTATGGTCGAGAGTGAGCAAACGCAGAATCCATCATGTGGATATTTTTATTCATATCCAAATGATTTGGGCAAAATGTTTCACACCCGATCGTATAAGATGCCTGCGGCCTCAACAATCTCTCGCATTATAACTCTGCGAACGTCCAACACGATATCGTGAATTTCAGAGTCCATTTCTGGTGTGGTGACCTCATTTGAGCGTCCAGAACGTTCGGCGTCACTTGTGCTTGTACGACCGCATCGGAATTCAGTAAACCGCTTTTTAACCATTGAAATTGATGGTGCAGAGTCCCCAAAATATTTATCAAGCCTTTCTTGGTTTCGCTTATGGTTTTTTTGCGCAAAAATTAATACTTGATAAGCACATGAAATTCGCTTATTTTTCCATTTCTACCAAAATTAACAAGATCGTCTATTGTCAATGGCTGCCAAACTCAAACTAATCGTCGCAGCGAGCTGAAGCTTTGACAGTAGTTTATTAACAGATGGTAGTTGACAGGATCAGTATTGTATTGAAAGCTTTTAAGTGGGAAATTTAATTTTTCATTGAATTATCAAACAGCCCTCGTAACTAACAACTTAAATATTTGCTTTCAATTAAAATTTTTTTTTTAATTTTTTAAACTTAAATTTTGTGCTACTATAATTATGAACAGCTCTTATCACCACCGAAACTTGTTTACGTGTGATATTTCGTATGGGAACAACAACAACAACAACAACAACAACAACAACAACAACAACAACAACAACAACAACAACAACAACAACAACAACAACAACAACAACAACAACAACAACAACAACAACAACAACAACAACAACAACAACAACAACAACAACAACAACAACAACAACAACAACAACAACAACAACAACAACAACAACAACAACAACAACAACAACAACAACAACAACAACAACAACAACAACAACAACAACAACAACAACAACAACAACAACAACAACAACAACAACAACAACAACAACAACAACAACAACAACAACAACAACAACAACAACAACAACAACAACAACAACAACAACAACAACAACAACAACAACAACAACAACAACAACAACAACAACAACAACAACAACAACAACAACAACAACAACAACAACAACAACAACAACAACAACAAGAACAACAACAACAACAACAAGAACAACAACAACAACAACAACAACAACAACAACAACAACAACAACAACAACAACAACAACAACAACAACAACAACAACAACAACAACAACAACAACAACAACAACAACAACACCAACAACACCAACAACAACACCAACAACACCAACAACACCAACAACAACAGCAACAACAACAACAACAACAACAACAACAACAAAAACAACAGCAGCAGCAGCAGCAGCAACAACAACAGCAACAACAACAACAACAACAGCAACAACAACAACAACAACAACAACACCACCAACAACAACAACACCAACAACAACAACAACAATACATTTTAAAGCGTTTTCGAATTGTCATTAGGAGTTACACATTTCTGAGAATCGGTGAAAAATTGTGCATATTGAAACATGGCAAAAAGTTCCTGGGAATAGCTTGCACTCAAGCACTACTATTATTTTGAACACAATAGTATGTCGTTACCCAAGCTCACCCTATAATGGCTGCTATACATACTGCTGAAATCAATAATTTCTTCAAAATTAGATTTTTATTTGCTGAATCCTCGATATAAGTCTTGGAAAGTACTTAGTTACTTAGGTGGCACTTACAGCCATAAGTCGGTTTTGGCCTGGTTCAAAAATGTGCGCCAGTCATTTCTGTTTTGCGCTTACTGGCACCAGTTGGAAGCTCCAAGTTTCGTCAGGTTGTCCTCCACTTGGTCCTTCTAACAAAGATGCGGTCGTTCTCTTATGCGAAGCCGCTCGATTTTTATGCGCTTTATAATATCTTTGTCGGTGTAAAGCTCATACAGCTCATCGTTTCATCGTATTAGGTACTTGCTAATGATGCAGATTGGTCCGTAGATCTTATGAAGGATCTTTCTTTCGAAAGATTGAAAGATGAAGTGTTTTCATCAGATTTGCTCAGCGTACAGGTTTGTGGTGCATATAACAGGACAGGCATGATTGTTGACTAATACAGCGTGACTTTCGCTCCTTAAGAGAGCGCTCTGCTTCTCAATTGCCTACTGAGCCCAAAGTAACACCTGTTGGCAAGAGTTATCCTTCGTCTTATCTCACTACCGATATCATTGGTGGAGATTATTTATGCTGGACCCCAGGCAGACAAAGCCCTTCACAACCTAAAAGAAGATGTTGTCAACAGTGAGGTGGGTGTCAAGACGCTGGGACTGTTTGTTTGTTGACACCAGATATTTCGTCTTGTCTGCGTTTTCTGCAAGGCCCATGCGACTCTTCGACACTTTTTCAACTAGCAGCATAACACTCTTATTATACAGGGTCCGCCATCTAACGTTCTTTTTTTTTCAACTAGTGCTTATTTCGTGAACAGGGGAACAGGGGGCGAACCTTCACATGGCAACGTGTCTGACCGCCTCAACCTGGCGAGGCCAGCATTATCCATGTCGAAATCGTCTCAAGTCGACTCAAACCTCCAAGTGGTGTTCCCTGGGCAACGGCAAACTGGCATCCGTCAGTTTGACGGCTAATTTGAGCGGCGGGTCGATCCATAGACCTTAAACATGGAATGTGCGCAGGGTTTGGGTCCCGCCACATTACTACTGCCCAATGAAAACTAAACCAGCCTCGGATAAGAACCCCAATTACGTTGACGACCACCGCAAACGAAAAACGGACAATGATTTACGGATATGCACCTGGAATGTCCGGACCCTTTATAGGGAAGGTGCCATTATCCAACTGGCGGAAGCCCTCAAAACAATACAATCTGACATCACCGCCATCCAGGAAATGCGATGGAAAGGGCAAGGCTGCTCTAAACAAGCACACTGCGATATCTACTACAGCTGCCATGCGGAGAAGCGCGAATTCGGATGTGGATTCGTCGTTAGCCGGAAACTACGCCACCTTGTTTCCCGGTTCACACCTGTGAACGAAAGATTGGCCACGATCCGCATCAAGGCAAAATTTTTCTACATAAGCCTTATTTGCGCGCACGCCCCGACGGAGGAAAAGGACGAAGCCGTCAAGGACGCTTTCTACGCTAGTCTTGAGGACGTATATGACCACCTTCCGGTCCATGACGTGAAAATAGTCCTCGGCGATTTTAATGCGAAAGTCGGAAGGGAAGGCATCTTTGGCCCCACTGTCGGTCAGTTCAGTCTTCACGAGACCTCCACAAACAACGGTCTAAGACTGATCGACTTCGCCGCGGCACGAAACATGGTAGTTAGTAGCACCAGATTTAAGCACCTCGACATCCACAAGGCCACCTGGCTGTCCCCGGATCAAAAAACGCGAAACCAAATTGATCATGTTGTAATCGAAGGAAGGCATGCCTCTAGTGTTCTAGATGTGCGTACATTTCGGGGGGTCAACATTGACTCCGACCATTATCTTGTTGCAGCCAAGATCCGCATGCGATTATGCAATGCCAAGAACATACGCACAGGAATGCAACGAAAGCTAGATGTCGCTAAGCTGCAATTACAACGGACTGCCGAAGCCTACTCCGCTCAACTCTCGGTTAAGCTCAACCAACCAACCTCTGGACTCGACGACGCCGGCGGACTTTGGGCGCATATATCCCACTCCATGCGCGCTGCCGCTGAAGAAGTCATTGGTTTCCGGCGCCCGCAACCTCGGAACCAATGGTACGATCAGGAGTGTCGCATCGCGACTGCAGTAAAAAACGCCGCATACAGAAAAACGCTGCAGTCAGCTGCAACGCGAGCCGTGCGAGAAAACTACCGCGAAAAGAGGAAGGAAGAGAGGCGCCTTTTCAGACGCAAGAAAAGAGAGCAGGAAAAGCGTGAGCGTGAGGAACTAGAGGTATACCAGGGCAAGAAGGATGCACGAAAATTCTATCAACAGGTTAAGCGTCTAACCCAAGGTTTCAAGCCCGGAGCATCCACTTGTAGAGACGAAAATGGAGATCTGAATACGGATACACAGTGTGTGCTTAGATTGTGGAGACAGCACTTCTCCAATTTACTTAATGGCGACGATTCCACCAATGCCGCCCATCGAGAGCACAGTGCAGTGCCACCAATCGACGATGACGGAGTGGAAGTATCACCACCTAGCCATGAAGAGGTTCGAGTTGCTATCCAACGACTCAAAAACAATAAAGCAGCGGGTGCTGACGGCCTGTCAGCTGAATTGTTTAAAACCGGCGGCGATGAATTGATAAGGCGCATGCATCAGCTCATCAGCAAAATATGGCTAGCAGAAAGCATGCCCGACGATTGGAACCTCAGTGTACTGTGCCCTATACTTAAGAAAGGAGACCCTACAATCTGCGCAAGTTATAGAGGTATCAGTCTTATTTCCATCGCATATAAGGTTCTCTCAAGCGTACTGTGTGAAAGATTAAAGCCAATTACAAAAACACTGATTGGACCTTATCAGTGTGGCTTTCGACCTGGTAAATCCACCATAGACCAGATTTTCACGCTACGACAAATCCTGGAGAAAACCCACGAAAATCAAATTGACACACACCATCTCTTTGTCGACTTTAAAGCTGCGTTCGATAGCCCGAGAAGGGATTGCCTATACGCAACAATGTCTGAGTTCGGTATACCTGCAAAGTTGATTAGACTTTGCAGAATGACGTTGAGCAACACACGCAGCTCCGTCAAGGTAGGAAATGACCTCTCCGAAACCTTCAATACCGAAAGAGGTTTCAGGCAAGGCGATCCACTGTCTTGCGATCTCTTCAACATCATCATGGAGGGGATCGTACGAAAGGCCGGTGTGCATCGTAATGGCACCATTTTCTATAAAGGTGTCCAGCTCCTTGCTTACGCTGATGATATTGATATTGTTGGCAGAACCAAGAGAGATGTTACCGCTGCTTTCGCCGCTATCGAAAAGGAATCAGCCAAAGTGGGTTTGACGATAAATGAGGGTAAAACAAAGTATATGCTGTCTACAAACAAGGGAGCTCGGCGTTTAGACTCCCACGTTTCATCCGGCAGCTATAACTTTGAAGTAGTCAAGGAGTTTGTATACCTTGGCACCGCCATTAATACTAACAACGAAATCAGCCTGGAGATAAAGCGAAGAACAATAATTGCTAATAGGTGCTACTACGGGCTCAGTAAGCAACTAAGTTCCAGAGCCCTCTCTCGATCGACAAAACTAACACTCTACAAGACGCTCGTTCTACCTGTGCTGCTTTATGGCGCTGAGGCATGGGTAGTTTCGCAAACTGACGCAGCCGCTCTGGGGGTGTTCGAGAGAAAAGTTCTTCGCAAAATCTTCGGTCCTGTTCGAGTCGGCGATGACTATCGCATCCGAATGAACCACGAGCTGTATGAGCTCTACGGAGACATTGACGTAGTTCGGCGTATAACTGTGCAGCGACTACGCTGGCTGGGTCATGTCCATCGTATGGACGACGAAGCTCCAGCGAAAAAGGTGCTCGAAGCGAGGGTCGCTGGTCAACGACGACGAGGGAGACCATGCCTCCGATGGATGGACCAGGCTGAGGAAGCCCTAACCGCACTTGGTGTATCCGATTGGAGAAGGCGCGCGCAAAGCAGAGGCGCCTGGCGAGAGCTGATGAGGTCGGTCGAAATCCGGACACGGGTTGTCACGGCCACATAAGTAAGTAAGTAAGCTTATTTCGTGAATGGTAACACTTAGTACACGTCTGATTTGACAGATAATTAGTTTTATCCTTCCGCTGAACGAATATGGTTGTGTATACGCTTGAACAACGCTGGAAAATATTGCCTGCGATTGACTTACAGAAGATGCCGATTTTGCCAAAAAAATCATCTTTTCAGATGAAGCTCATTTTGATCTTGGCGGGAATGTAAACAAGCAAAATTGTCGCATTTGGGGCACAGAAAACCCGCACGCATACATTGAAAAGCCGATGCACCCAAAACGAGTTACTGTTTGGTGCGGATTTTGGTCCAGAGGCATAATTGGGCCTCTTTCAATTCTTCGAAAATGAGCAAGGAGTGGCCGTTACAGTCAATGGCCATCGTTATCGGGCCATGTTGAACGAATTTTTGTTTACAAAAATTGAAGAGGAGGATATTGGCAACATTTGGTTTCAACAGGACGGCGCTACGTGTCACACAGCCGAAGCTACACTCGATGTTTTGCGCCCTGTTTTTGAAGATCGCATTATCAGCCGCAGAGCTGATGTCGTTTGGCCACCTCGGAGCTGCGATTTGACACCGTTGGACTATTATTTGTGGGGTGCCCTCAAAGATAAGTGTTACGCCGACAAGCCAGAGACAATTGACGCTTTAAAGGACAATATTCGTGAAGCCATTGATGAAATACAGCTGTACACAATCGATAATGTGCTTAAAAATTGGACCGATCGTGTAGGCTACTGCATGGCCAGCCGAGGCAGCCATTTGAATGAAATTCTTTTCCATTATTAGCCGGAAGGATTGTACATTCAAATAAAAAAAAAAATTTGAGAAAATATTCAGTGGTCTTTTTTTTTGCATTTTCAAAAAAAAAAAGTTATTTGGCGGACCCCTTATATGGTGCCGCTTTGCATCATCAGCAGCTCGAATGATCATAATTCGATTATAATTCCATTAAAAAAGTCGCACGATAAGGAATCAGCTTATCTGAAACCTCGTTTGCTAACAAATGGGGGGGCGGGAAAGGTCCCTTCCAATTCTAGCTGCACTGCTGGTACTGCTCAGTGTCATCCTGCATTGACGGATTAAATTTGCAGGTATACCGGTTATTTCTTATTGCGCTTTCGAAGACGGCCTTGTAATTGACAACAAGATAGTGGCTGTTATTGATTTGTTTCTTTAGGGTTCCAAGGTTTGCAGTAGCGTAAATTTCTGTGGTAGATTTCTCAGGTCTGATAAAGTTCATTCGGTTGGTTTACGATAGACTTCAGTCTTTCACATAATATCATCGTAAGGACCTTATATGAGATATTTATGTTGCTTATAAGTGTAGTAAACTTCGGGCATCAAACACTTTATAATGCCAAATTCTTGCATTGTATTTATACTTTGAATTGAATTTGATTTGAAGAAAAAACACAGGTGCGTCGTTGAACAAACGTAAGAAGCGAAGCTTTTTCACAGTTTCATAGATTTGATAAAATAATGGTTTTATTTTTTTTTTTTTTTTGGTAATATAATAACTTTTAATTTCAAGAATTTAAAATAATATAAAGAAAATTAAAAAATACACATTAATATTCACACCAGTAAATTTTATTACATTTCATTATTATTTTATTTAATATATTACATCTTCCATTCATTGTTATTTCAAAGCACTTGTGGATAACTGTTAATTTTTTTCCTTCGCACTATGTTAAAACAAAACAAAAAAAAAAAGCATGTACCGTGATTTTAGCATATATTATCTTAGCAGATGATAGTTAAAAGGTAGAGGATGATGAGTGTTGTCACTTGCAAATTTTTAATAGTGGTAGATTGAGTCTAAAATGAGGATGGATTTTAAAAAAAGTTGGAATATTTTTTCTTACGAAAAAATACGACTCAAGTCCTACAGCAAAAAAAAAAAAAATGATAGGAAGCATACCATGAAGTAATATTTTTCACGCTTAATTAGTTATATTGCAAATAATTCTCATATAATGTTCTTAATACTACGTTCACATTGAGAGCTAAAAGCGCATTTACGAAATTGAATGTATATATTTGTCTCTTTTACTCTTACAAGGAGCATACGGCCACGCATTCTAAATTGCTAATGCGCATTTCGTTAAATGCGCATTTAGCCCTCAGTGTGAACATAGTGTGATACTACGTTCACATTGAGAGCTAAATGCGCATTTACGAAATTGAATGTATATATTTGTCTCTTTTACTCTTACAAGGAGCATACGGCCACGCATTCTAAATTGCTAATGCGCATTTCGTTAAATGCGCATTTAGCCCTCAGTGTGAACATAGCATAAAACAGGACTGTATCCACTTTTTGCACACCAAAAGGAATAAAATATTAATTGTAAAAAAATATCTAATATTGGAACTACTATGCAGTAATTTTTATATAAAAATATAATTAAAAAACAACCGACTACAATATCACTACAAAGTAAAAAATAATTTTAAAAATACTTTTCCTTTTAATTTCTTGGTCATATTTGATAATTAATTTAAACATATTATTATATATGAAATCTTATTATCTTAATTTTTTCTTATTTGTTTTATTATCATAAATATATTAATTTCTTGATGAATACAAAAGCTTTTAAGGTTGGTGCTAATATAATCAGACTTTTAATCAGAAGCGCCAACTTCAAAGCATTTGTATTCATCAAGAAATTAATATATTTATGATAATAAAACAAATAAGAAAAAAAATTAAGATAATAAGATTTCATATATAATAATATGTTTAAATTAATTATCAAATATGACCAAGAAATTAAAAGAAAAGTATTTTTAAAATTATTTTTTACTTTGTAGTGATTTTGTAGTCGGTTGTTTTTTTTTAAAAATTTTTTATTTCTTCCTGTTTAGAGAATATGATAAATTTTCGAAAAAAGTGTATAAACAACATAAATAAAATTGTTCCGAAAAATTTGATCTATTAAAATCTGAAAATTTGTTGGTTATTTCAAATATCTGCCTCTTAAATTTAAATTAGATGTCACATGTTTTGAAATTATTATACCCATTCTTCGAACGAGTTTTATTACCCTAGTGTCAATATTATTCGAGATATAGTGTTTTTCAAATATTGCCACGCCCCTTTGTTAAATAAGCGCCCACTTTCTGGAGCGTTATTTCCAATAATTGTGCCTACCCCTGTACTTTATTTCAGTACCCCAGCGTCAATATTAACTGCGATAGTGAATAACGCCTACTTTATTGACCATAATTTTTAATAATTCTGCCTACCCCTGTACTACAATAAATTTCAGTGCCGTAGTGTCAATATTATTCGAGATACACTGTTGTTCTAATATTGCCACGCCCTTTTGTCAAATAACGCCCATTTTGTTGACCGTAATTTGTATTACCTGTGTCTACCCCTACACTAAATTTCAATACCCTAGTGTCCATATTATTCGAGATACAGTGTTTTTATAACACTGCCACGCCCATTTGTTGAATAACGCCCACTTTATTGATGATAATTTGTAATAATAATGCCTACCCCTATACTAAATTGCTGTACTCTAGTCTCAAAATTATTCAAGATACACTGTTTTTCTAATATTGCCACGCCCATTTGTCGAATTACGCCCACTTTCATGCCCGTAATTGGTAATAATTGTGCCTACCCGTACACTAAATTGCAGTACCGTAGTGTCAATATTATTGGAGATACAGTAGTATCTAGTATTGCGAGATCTATTATTGCCACGCCCAGTTCTCGAATACCACCCACTTTTATACGGGCACCTCCATGCTTATGATATCTATCTGTTCTCCAAAAATTATGGCAATCAAGCATATGGTTTAGGAGTTATCGATGTACATACATATAAAAAAAAAAAAAAAAAAAACAGAGAAACCGACGAACTTGAGAACCTCCTCCTTTTTGAAGTCGGTAAAAAAGTGGTCAATTTGGGAAAATGCAAATAGTGGGTGGTAAAAGTGGCAGAAACCAAAAAAAGTGGTAGACTTACCATAATTGTGGAAAAGTGACAACACTGATTATGACTCTTGTAGCAAGTGGCTTATCAGCTATCCAAACCACAAAAATCTAATAAAAGATTATAGAATGTGCTGCAACTTCATAGCTTCAGTTGAAGTTAATATTGAGACAATGGCTCTGTATAACGAAGGTGCTTGCATCAATGGGTAGTGCATTGAACTCATAATCGTTTGGTAACAGGTTCGATTCCCACAACGGGCGGAGAAACGTTTTTTATATTTGATGTTAAATTTTCTTTACAAACGCAATCAACAAACAAACCATAAACTACTAAGAAAAACGGTGTCCAAAAAGGTGTCGTTTTTCAGATTTCACTCTAGCAAATCACAAAATGGGGCTTCTCTTCAAAATATTCCGAAAATCCTGGAATTAGTTAAAGCCCAGATAATGTTATGTGTGGGTGTTAAGCCCTAACGTGGAATATTTAGGTAAAAACTGCCTAAAAGTAAACCCTGATTTTTGAATTTTTCTTCGGGTTTCTACAGGCTTCGATTTTTTTTTTTTTAAAGTTTTGTTTCTTTTATAAAACAACTCGAAAATCCCATTTTTCTTAGTTAAATAAAAACCAAGAAATATTATTAGATTTTCTCTTGAAATTATTTAAAGCTTTTAGGTGGCTTTTAGTGGTAGAGTGCGTGACCCATATGCCAGGGATCCCTGATTCAATTCCCACCTGACACAGAAAGCTTTTGGAATTGATTTTATTTTTCTGTTCAGCTGTCACCTCTCTGCAGCCAATGGCAAACGTCAGAGAGTAAAAACTGCCATGAAAGCTTCTTGAGAACATAGGCTGTTCGGAGTCGGCATAAAACTTATAGGTCCAGGTCTCGATCACTTGTGTTCAAACATTTCACAACACAATTGATCATAAGAAGCTCGGTCAAAGATCTTTCAAGTGCTGAAGTGGCCATTTAGTTTTTTGTTTTAATGGCTTTTTAGTTTCTTTGAATTTAAGTTTTTTTTTTTAAACTTTTTGCTCGAATTGGTAGTCGATGATATCCAATCTGATGTTTGGTGACGTTATAAAAGTGTTTACAGTAGTGACAGTTAAATATTCACTCTAGTGTCTCTGGTAGAGAAGTTACTTCTGCTTGTGGCTCCTTTCAATCTACTGATAGCTCTACAGACTACTCAAGTAGAAGAATCACCTCTGTTGCTGGCTCTACTGATGCTCTAGTGAAAGATCTAATAGAGCAAAATGTGTGGGTTTGATGGAAGACCTACCTGCTGCAGTGGTAGTGCTACTGGTAGCTTTGGAGCAAGTGTAAATGTTAACTTGGTATAAATGGTAACTCATGTGGTTCTGTTGGTTGGTCTGTTCGTATAGACGCCTCTGGTGGTTTTTGCAGTTACAGATATGTTGCTTGATAGCATATGTGCATCAGCAAAATTACACAAAGGCTGAATAAAATTAATTTCATGTCGAAGTTTTGCTTCAAATTGAAACAATTAACTCGTGTACGTACTAGACCTTGAGCTTTTATTTTTTTGATATAAATTTTCGCTCTATTTATTGCAGTACTTTTTATCAGTATTTGCACACCAGTGTTTATTTTTTTTTTTCTCAGCTTATCGTTTGACCTAGTTTCTTTTATTTTGCTCATGTGATCTATGTGTGCGCACATTGAAAAGGGGTTTCTTATAAAGTGTTTAATAGTTTATTGCGTCTATGCAAATAAACCAATTTTATGTTTTGTGAAAAAAAAGTTGCCATTGCCTTGTGGTGGAAATTTCCAAATAAATAATTAGATCTAAGAAGTTTTATTAGTACAGCTGAAATTTTTTAATGTCTGGATTGATGCCTTAATCAATGCTTTCAATTATATCAAGAGATATACATTTCGTTTCAATTGTTCCCCAAGTATTTTGATGATTAAAGTGACAACACGACAAAAAGAAGAGATTTTAGAATAAGGCAATGATGGAAGGCTATATTCAATAACGAATCCAAAGCAAAATACTTGATAGGGAAATCAATATTCGGGACTCTTATGAATTAGAAGATAAGCCCATCTTGAAACTCCTATACAAAGTTCTTAAACACAGGT
Organism: Coremacera marginata; assembly: GCA_914767935.1. Taxonomy (NCBI): domain Eukaryota; kingdom Metazoa; phylum Arthropoda; class Insecta; order Diptera; family Sciomyzidae; genus Coremacera; species Coremacera marginata. Next base: position 164,573,110 of record OU612045.1, read on the forward strand.
ACAGAATCGTTTGAGTATTGATTTCAAATATACTCTCTGAGTTTGACAAAGTGAAGTCATCAAAAAAATCCCCAAACATGTTTTTAGTTAGCTAAAGACTTCAAATATACTTAAAGACGGCCGCGGGGTATTTTTTCTTTAAACGGGTCGAAGATCATTTCTTACTAGTTTTTCATACTTTTTGGACTCTATAAGGAGGAGGGTTTGAGCCCCAAAAACTTCCCTCTTGGTAACGAGACTGACTTGATAGACTGGAAAGTGCAGTAAACTTGTTTTCGTCAAAAGAGAATTTATCACATTTGTGTTTAACTTTTGATATATTTATAAAAAAAAAGGTTTTTCCATATCTTCTTCTAATACATACGTTGAAAATATTGAAGCAACACAATAATATTTTCTATTTTGCTAAAAAAATTGTTATAAAAAATATTATAATCCAAGTTTTTTTTTTTTTTTAAAATATGTAATATGTAATATGCAATATGTAATATGTATAATGTATGTAAAAGTGGGTTTGATTATAAATGCGGGTAAAACAAAGTATATGCTGTCGAACAAGTGAGCGCGGCGTTTAGACTCCCACGTTTCATCCGGCATGGCGAGACCATGCCTCCGATGGATGGATCAGGCCGAGGAAGCCCTAACCGCACTTATGGCTATACGTTCCGATTGAAGAATGGGCGCGCAAAGCAGAGACGCCTGGCAAGAACTGTTGAGATCGGGCGAAACCCGAACGCGGGTTGTAATGGACAGCTAAGTAAGCAAATAAGTATGTAAGTATTATGTATGCAATATGTAATATGTTTGATATAATATGTAATATATAATGTGTAATAGTATGTAACGTCATTATAAAAAAGTGGAAGTGGTTTAAAATGGAAGTATGAGTCAAAGTTTTGTTACAAACTCAATTATTTTTTTAATATAAACATATACTATCAAATAACAGAGTTAAAATATAAGTGACTTTCATAATAGAACTACTGCATAACTTTAAGCCTTTATAAAAAAATAAATTAAATTTATAAAAAAAAAAAGAATAGTCTGAATGAAATCATTTCCTATGTTGAACTATTTTTATGAGTTCAATTAACCTTAATGCACACATTTTCTCAGAATCTTTTACTTTTTTTTCCTCTCCTTTCCCTATTAAAAATATAATATCTTATTTAAGCATTTGCATCACCGAGCAACTCATACACTCAACTAACATATTAAAAATCCACTACGATTTATTTACAAATAAAAAATATAGAAATTTTTTCTGTCACGTCGGAAGGATTTTGAAATTACAATGTGATTTAGCACTTTCTTCAGCATTTGAATAAATCAAGAAAATACTTTTGGAACAAACCAATTTACTAGTTTAGAAATAAAATCAAATAAAATAAAATGTTTTAATTAAAGGGTAAAAACTTATTTAAGACCTAAAGGTATTTAAATTCTCAAAAAAATGTACGACATTTTTTTATGTTATATATTTATATATTCATTTTAATATACAAGTCATAAATATTGGACTTGTAAGAGTTACACTTTCAAGCCTCTCAGACTCATATCTTTAGGTTATTGCCTTACCTGAACATTCTAGAATATTCCATTACCGCAAATGCAATCTTAAAAAAAATCGACCATCCACTGGTGCATAGCTAAAACTGAGTTGATTTAAGTAGATGATCCGCGAGATCATTTAAGATGACAGTGACGAGCTCATTATTTTATGTTTGAAATCATAAAAAATTGTAATATATGCTTTTGCAAAAAAATATTAAAATGCATTATACCGCAAAAAGTCCAAAAGAAATTTAAAAATATTTCTGAACAGATACAAGAAAACTGAGATCTTTCAGAGCCCATCTTTCAAAATATTATGAATTTTCTTTAAAAAATATAACTTTTATTTTTTTTCTAAAATATTGCATATAAACATATGAAAAGTTTAGACAGAGACTGTTTTTGTTTTTTTTTTTTTTAATTATTTATCAGCCTTAAGTAAGCAGTTTTTGTACTTCATGTGTTGATCATGCGAAGGCAGGTAGATTATTATTCAATAAAATAAGTAGCTTAATAAACCAAATTTATATTAAAATTATCAATTGGAATTAAAGCAAAAAATAAAAAAAAAGGTTACACTTTCTCAGACTGTCATAAAATTTAACTGCATATTTAAGCCTTTAGATTAAATTTTTTTACAAAAACGAAGCTGCAATTTTTCGCAAGAATTTTATGAAAGTTCCTAATATACCAAACATTTTACGATGTCCAATAAAATGATAATAAGAGTACCTCAGGATTTTGAAATAGAATTTTCTGATTCAAGGTTAAAAAATTCAAAAATTATGATTAAATATTTTTATATTTTAATATATAATCATTATTTATATTTAATTATATTGTATTTAGTTTTTTCAGGATAGTTAATTTTAAAAACGCCCTGCATAAAATAGTATATTTCAGATACGTTTGGGTGTATTTTTTTTCAAGAATGAACAAAAGAATCTTCTTACAAATATTTTGAAATTTGTCCTGATAGTGCGGTCAAATTTCACACAGTAGAACGGTGCAAATTGCTCCTTTGTTAACAAAATTTTCACCAAACATCTCAGAAAATAGAATTCCATAGGTCGGTCTTCTTTTTAAATGAGCAATCAGAATAATTTCCACAAATACGTGAACTTTTCCCGTAGACCCTTTTCCTCCCTAGGAGAAATCCTGCGGACGCCCATGAAAGGGATCACATTAGTGTAATGTTAAAATTCTTTATGAGTACTTCTTTAAGTGATTAAAACAAGTACTCGCCTTTAATGGCATACAATTTAAAAAACTAATAGTCCCGTGTGGCGTTAAAACGCCAAAATAAAAAATATCTATTGAAAGGTAATTTTGTTATTATATTGAGGATTATATTGACTATTTTTACCTTTGAACCAAGGATTTCATAGAAAGTTTCTACGTTTCTGTTGAATTGTCTTATAACAGCATTATAACAAAAAACTATCACATAATTTTAGGCATCACAAAGAAATTTGGTTTTTTTCATAGAATATTGTTTCAGCTTTTTTTTTTTTAAAATACACAATTTTTAATATCTACAGAGCAAGACCTTTCAATTGCTACCTAATTTATGAAAATCACGTCTACAGTGTAGATTTGATAATATACAGTAATAATATAAAGTAATAATATATAGAAATAATATATACAGTAAGCAAATAATTCATACATATGTCAAAGATAAAAGAGATCTGCAAAATTCTCAGATTCTATAACTTTCTACGAATTTATAAACACACACACATTCAAATGGTGTTCAAGAGATATAAGTATAATATTTACACGTTTGCTTCTATATGACAGTGCAAAATTTGGGTTTCTCTTTTCATCCTCAATGCAAAACATCTGCAAAATTATGTACATAACACAATTAAAAAGAATAGAAAAAATTGGGTTTGCGTTGAAACAAATAAAATGCTAGAAAAGAATTCAAAACAAACAATATTTAAAATTTTTTAACTCCTATAAAAAGCGGTTGCTACCAAGTTTTCTAAACATAACAACGCAATAATTCGTTTGACACCAAGTTAAAATTAAAAAAAAAAAATATCATGAAGCTGAGTCTATTTATCTTGTTCATTGCAATGGCTCAAATTGGCTATCTTGTGGTATATACCAGGTAAGTTCTAGCATTATTTTGACAGCATATTTTTTGCCCTAATTCCTTTCGACATATTTTAAATGTTTTGTGGAAACTGAATACTTGATGGAATATATGTTAATATAATGTTTTTATTGTGTACGGTGTTAAATAATACAATTTTATTAAACTTTTCAGTGGCAAAACTGTCTACAACATTAATGGGAACTATAATAATAACACTTATACGTTCGGCCCAACTGGACTTCTTATTGGCTTTACTAATCAATCATCTTCTTTTAGCAATTCTTCTGGAAAGTAAGTTAAAGTCGTTAACTAAATACCGATATCATTCACTCAACTACTTTGTATTTGTTGGTCGAGCATTGAGAGCCAATATAACTAAAAAAAAAATTTCAATAACTAGTGCCTTAAATAATATTATACTTCTTGTATTTTTTTTCAGTGAACCTGGAATTGTCAATAAAAATAACAATACTAATGTTATTAGTATAACAACACCATAACATATACCCGAGAAGTGTATATTATTCATCCCAAGCTACAACTCCGATTCTAAAACAAAAGTTTTGATTGCAACAAACCCACCGAGATTTTACTATGTAAATAAAAAACATGTTTTATTTTAAGATAACTCAAAATAAATTTCATATCGAAAATTTTTGTGATTGTAATATTTTTTGAACAGCAATACAGATAAAAGTTACAAGTGCAGAAATAAAGTTGTGAAGAAGTGCATTTTTGAATTTAGATTCTGTTAAATTGAATTTGTTATTACTCTTATACATAAAACTCTTTTTCTGCTAAATTGATTTCACAATTAATATTAACGTTTATATGGCATGAATTTAATAAAAAAAAATATTTATACTTTTAAAATTTATAAATTAAATATTCACATATAAATGGCCTATTCCAAAGAGAACAGAAACTATAAAAAAATGTTAGATTTCTCTTCTTGGTGTAAACTTATGACTTAAATTCGCTGTTTGCACAGATGTTAATTATTAGACCAACTCAAAATAAACGAGAGATATAATTTTTTGGAGGCATGAAATCGATTCAATAATGAAACAAATATTGTTCTTAAAACCAATTACTTGCATTCACGAAACTAAAGAAGAAATTTTTTGAATTTAATTTGTTTTTAATAGACTGTTTATTATTTGTAAAAATCTGCGTTCATTGAAATCGATCTCTCATTTTTGCTGTTACTTCAAAACTACATTCTAATGTTAAAGAGCGCATTCATTGACTTAAGAATGCATTTTCTCAAATCGTAAGAAGTTGTTCTTACTTGCAAACATCTCGTTGTTTGGTTTGATGTAAACAACATTGATTACAATGAACAATTCTTATTGATTAAAAACTATTTTCTACATCTAAAGAACGCATCCATTAAATTAAAAAAAAATCATACAATGAGATATAAAACACTTATGATTCCGTATAGGTTTTGTCGAATGTTATGTTAAGTAGCTTCTAAAGTTAGTGTCTTGCAGAAATCACAGAATCACCAACTGCTGATAAGTTGGTGTAGGAGCTAACAAAATCTTAATATTTTTTTAGGATTACTTCTTCATACAAAAAAAGAAGTATAAACCAGAAATACCAACTTACAAGTTCTTCGTCAATGAGTCATTAGTATTATGTGGACTTATTACCATCCTTTTACTTAAAATTTATATCATAGTATTAATATAGTAACACCACAAAAGTCCTCTACTACGAGTAAATTGCACTGCTGCATAGCCTGTACTTCTGAAAAAATTTCTGAGTGCTTGCTTGCGTTACTCTTGCAGTTGTTGTTTTCTTTTTAACCATAATTGTTTATTTTCATCTGGCACATTTTTGAGAGTGAATATAAATTGAGCTTTTTTATTTGAGATATTGATTTAATTTTTAAGACACAGTTTGTTATATACAACATAATGGCACCACGCTATGACGTATGCTGCAATCCTCTTCAAATACCGAACCAACAAGTGAAATATTTTGAAAAAATATCTAAATCTATATATATTTTTATATCTATATCTATTATCTATAGCTATATCTATATCTATATCTATATCTATATCTATATCTATATCTATATCTATATCTATATCTATATCTATATCTATATCTATATCTATATCTATATCTATATCTATATCTATATCTATATCTATATCTATATCTATATCTATATCTATATCTATATCTATATCTATATCTATATCTATATCTATATCTATATCTATATCTATATCTATATCTATATCTATCTATATCTATATCTGTACTATTATTTAAAACTATATATTTTTATATCTATATCTATTATCTATAGCTATATCTATATCTATATCTATATCTATATCTATATCTATATCTATATCTATATCTATATCTATATCTATATCTATATCTATATCTATATCTATATCTATATCTATATCTATATCTATATCTATATCTATATCTATATCTATATCTATATCTATATCTATATCTATATCTATATCTATATCTATATCTATATCTATATCTATATCTATATCTATATCTATATCTATATCTATATCTATATCTATATCTATATCTATATCTATATCTATATCTATATCTATATCTATATCTATATCTATATCTATATCTATATCTATATCTATATCTATATCTATATCTATATCTATATCTATATCTATATCTATATCTATATCTATATCTATATCTATATCTATATCTATATCTATATCTATATCTATATCTATATCTATATCTATATCTATATCTATATCTATATCTATATCTATATCTATATCTATATCTATATCTATCTATATCTATATCTGTACTATTATTTAAAACTAGTGGACCCGGCGAACTTTGTCTCGCCAAATTTAACGCCTTCAGATAAACTCCAGAGGGATAATAAAATACAGATAGTTTAATTTCCAATGCGACTTTTTTGAATGAAATCGAAGGCAGTTTGTCAACATGCGAATAGGCAATGTACAGCTGACCGTGCGGAAAACAGTGAAATTCGAGCTTAATCCCACAGACTTCCAACGATTGGCCTTGCGATTTATTGGTTGTCATCGCAAAAGCCAATCGGACGGGGAACTGGATTCGCTTGAATTGGGATGGAAGATCAGTTTGAACAATCGGAATTCGTGGGGTAAGGACTTCCTCTCCTTTGGAATTTGACCATTACCAAGCGCCAGCAGTTGTCTCAGGAATTCAGCTGCGACTCTCATGTTCGTGCCCAATTTTAACTTCTTGACATGCCGCCACAAAATGACATTTTCAGGCATGCATTAATTTCATCGGCAGCAGAAGATTTCGGGATGACGGGAAGCGTTTGACGAAAATCTCTAGAGAGCTATATAGCCCCACCAAATCGTTTCGAATTACCTCGTTAATCCTTTATCGTTCGGTCAACTGCCTTCAAAGCTCGTTTATGCGCCATTCATCCCAAATGATGATATTGCATTCTCGCATCAATTTCGCTGTCGCCCAATTCTTGGTCATTGTGCACGTTGGCTTGTTAACCGTGAGAAGATTGATCCGCATCTTCCAAACGGAATGTGCAGATCGACCGCCTTCCAACAATGTGGCAGCAATACCAGTGGATGCAACGGCCAGCGCAATTTGAGATCTTGACCGAATTGGTGGCAGAATCAACGAAATGGCGAATGTCTTGACTTTCCCACTAGAAGCATCGAGAAAGTAAGTGCCTCCCGTTCCATCGTCAGCAACCTTCATCAGCGAATCGTACATCGTGCATCGAACATTCCATCGAACATTCCATCTGGCATTCCCAATGCCGACAGCAGATCAGAATTAAGACTTCTTTGCGCATCTTGCCGCTAATTTCAAGATCGAAATTTGAAGTTGTCGTGCGAACTCTGTGCAAAATATCGTCAGCCATCTCGTCCTTGTATATGTCCCATGCGATCGGGTTCGACGGATGTCATGTGGATATGATGATCGCAAACAATGTACGAATTCGATTCGCTGGCACAAAAACAGTTGCATCGGTGAGCGTTGAGTCCCAATGTGTATCGTTTTCGTGCAAATTCAAATGTTGGCAAGCCTCCCGAAAAGTGGCGCACAGGACAACATCCACAGTACGGAGGGAATTGAAGGATGTAGAGCTTCTAATGTTTATCAAAAGCAAGCGAAGACAGAAGCATTTGTCTTGGTGTGGATAAACTGTGTATATTCGCCAGAGGGCATCAGTCGAATAGACATTAGCGAAGCCAGCAACAGCATCACCTTTCTTCCGGCGTTTAAACTTCTGTGATGCAGCGTTCCATGTATAATAGTGTGGAATTTCCGAATAGAGTAAAGTCCTTGCAAACGGATCGCTTTCGCATATCAAAAAGAAATCTGTCAGTGTTGTCGCTGGTGGTAGTTCTGCCCATTGCGCTGCATGACCAACGTATAAAGCCATCTATCATTGTTGTTCAATCATTGGGTTGTGGCATTGATCGCAGCATAGCGCCATCTATCATTTAGCTCGTTAACTTCTCAATTTTACAATTATCTGAAATTTTTTAAGCTTCACAACGAATTTTCAACCTTCACATCGTCCAAAATCGCCAAATCATGGGATATAATGCAAAATTTCGTCGAAAAAAATTCACATTTTCCGAGTTTTTCCGAGAATTTCCGAGTTTTTCACTAAGAATTTCTATTTTTATATTCGAAAAGCCATTCCGGAATAACTGTACAAAAATGTCTATACAAAAAATCAATTCTAGATTTTTCCGATTTCCCGACTTTTCCGTAAGGTTTTCCTTAAATTTTAAAACCATCTTCTGCCAATTACAAACAACTGAAAAAAATTTGAGTCAAATCGGCCCTGCCGTTCTCAATTGATGAATTACTATACATTTTCCACACCATTTTTATATATATATAAAGATAAGATTGAAGTGCTAACTTTTGTTTCCAGCTATTATGAAATAAGTTTTAAAATGCCATTTTTGTGTTACAACACAGTGGTATTTTGATTTCGAAACTTAAATAATAAGTATGTTTAATTAAAGTGTTAAGTTTTTTAAGAAATTATCTTCCATGCCACGAATTGCTTGATTGTTTTCTTTTCACGCGTTTGTGTTGCGGGAGTTTCAATATACTCCATATTGCTCTCTACCATGGTTGTTGCAATGGTGAGAGCGTGTACCCAAAATTGTCAAATCGAAGTTGACAGCTCATACAAAACCTGAAAGCGCTGAGAAAGCATTTTTACAAAATTTTTCAGCAGACGATAAAAATTATTCACTCTTACTATAAAAAAAAATAGGTGTGGTGTCATATTGCCCAGTGCCATAAAGCCCAAATCAAAAAAGCCCGTCACAAAGCCCAAAAACGTTCTGTTTATTTTTTTTCTTGTTAAATGTTTGCGGACTTTGGCCATATGACATTTCATTAGGCCTTAAGATATATTATTTGGGGAAGAACCATGTGCCATAAAGCCCAACATGTCATCATGCCCAATGTCAAAAAGCCCAAATCAAGAAAGGTCATAATGCTCAGAAGCAATGTCACAATGCCCAAATTTAAAAACAAATATAGTCACAGTGCCCAAACAGAATGTCATATAACCAAAGGAAAATCTTGGGCGGTGTGACATGGTATGGAGGCGATACGGGCTCCAGCCGGAATGCGATGCATGGAACAGCATTGATTGTGTTTTGATATCTGCTCCTTCTAAATAAATCAGAAGTGGCTTTATATTATTTTCAAAAAGAAATAAGTTTGCAAGGTTTTCTCAAAAGCCATAAGGACTTAATTATAGCATTCTACTGGGATACAACCAAAACCGCCTGAAATAAAACATTTTTATTCATTTGTGGGCACTAGAAATGGCTGTGGCAACTTTTATTGTTATAATAACAAAGAAATAAACCTTAATAAGAGATTTTGTATATTTGGTGGCCTTAGGTGCTACTGTTCCCAATGTCTTCAACCCGCTTGAACGATTTAATACATATATAAGAACTGTAAAAGTAGGCGTGGCAACATTTATATATAGTAACCGCCACTTGATCTCATAGCACCTACCCACCAAGTTTCATTATCAAAACATGTACAACTCAGGTATAATAATAGTTTCTGAAAAGTTGTAGTGTCACCAGAAGCAATGCCACAGTGCCGTCTCGGACAAGTTACAAAATTTTAGTGTTATACAACCACAACCATCTGAAAAAGAGCATTTTTATATTTGTGTGTGTGTAATAAAAGGTTTTGGCAACTTTTTTTTATTAACCGCGAAATTGGCTGTGTCCTAAGATGTTACCACTTCTAAGATCTTAAGATACCTACCCACACGAACGATTTTATAAAAGTATACAAATGGACGGTAAAAGTAGGCGCGGCAACATTCATATACATATACTGTGAGCACCACTTGGTCTTTTAGCACATACACACCAAGTTGCATAAGCATAAAGTTTAGAACTCAGGAATAATTGTATAATGATTTCAGGAATTATAACTAGAATAATTTGAAAGTGGGTTAGTTATAGTTAGAACACGCCCGTTTTTTGTGCAGTTGTCGGTACTAATCATATGAACTAAATTACAAAATTTTAGTCCAATACAACCAAATTTGTCTGAAATATAGAGTTTATTGTTGATTTGTGGGCGGTAATAGGGGGTGTGGCAACTTTTTATTTTTTATTATTCGAGATATTAGCCTTGAAAATAAATGTTGTAAGTTTAGTGTCTTTTGGTATTACCGTTCCTGAGATATATAGATAGATATAGATTTTTATAAAAATAAAAGCGATACAATAACTCTTTTTTAATAACATACTTTTATGTAAAATTGTTCGCTTAACTGAACTATGCATATTGATTTTTGATACAATTAACTTTTAACCTTAAAACCCATATCGATTCAAGAGTTTTAGAATTTTGTTTATTGATTTTGAACTTTGAACCGTACCTTTGACGAGATCCTGCATTTTCTGCTTAAAAATAAAGACACACGATTGTGGATCGTTTCATGAAGTTCAATTACAAAAAAAAAACATATTAAACATGGGTAATTTTTTTACCAACAATTCTGTTTTTTCTCACACCATATTAACAAAAATATATTATTTTTAATTTAATATTTTTTATATCCTATTCTTATGTTATTTTTTCTCCTTCTTAGAGACTCTTTACACCAACTTATCAGCAGTTGGTGATTCTGTGATTTCTGCAAGACACTAACTTTAGAAGCTACTTAACATAACATTCGACAAAACCTATACGGAATCATAAGTGTTTTATATCTCATTGTATGATTTTTTTTTAATTTAATGGATGCGTTCTTTAGATGTAGAAAATAGTTTTTAATCAATAAGAATTGTTCATTGTAATCAATGTTGTTTACATCAAACCAAACAACGAGATGTTTGCAAGTAAGAACAACTTCTTACGATTTGAGAAAATGCATTCTTAAGTCAATGAATGCGCTCTTTAACATTAGAATGTAGTTTTGAAGTAAGAGCAAAAATGAGAGATCGATTTCAATGAACGCAGATTTTTACAAATAATAAACAGTCTATTAAAAACAAATTAAATTCAAAAAATTTCTTCTTTAGTTTCGTGAATGCAAGTAATTGGTTTTAAGAACAATATTTGTTTCATTATTGAATCGATTTCATGCCTCCAAAAAATTATATCTCTCGTTTATTTTGAGTTGGTCTAATAATTAACATCTGTGCAAACAGCGAATTTAAGTCATAAGTTTACACCAAGAAGAGAAATCTAACATTTTTTTATAGTTTCTGTTCTCTTTGGAATAGGCCATTTATATGTGAATATTTTATTTATAAATTTTAAAAGTATAAATATTTTTTTTTATTAAATTCATGCCATATAAACGTTAATATTAATTGTGAAATCAATTTAGCAGAAAAAGAGTTTTATGTATAAGAGTAATAACAAATTCAATTTAACAGAATCTAAATTCAAAAATGCACTTCTTCACAACTTTATTTCTGCACTTGTAACTTTTATCTGTATTGCTGTTCAAAAAATATTACAATCACAAAAATTTTCGATATGAAATTTATTTTGAGTTATCTTAAAATAAAACATGTTTTTTATTTACATAGTAAAATCTCCAAATTATATTTATGCGAATTCGGTGGGTTTGTTGCAATCAAAACTTTTGTTTTAGAATCGGAGTTGTAGCTTGGGATGAATAATATACACTTCTCGGGTATATGTTATGGTGTTGTTATACTAATAACATTAGTATTGTTATTTTTATTGACAATTCCAGGTTCACTGAAAAAAAAATACAAGAAGTATAATATTATTTAAGGCACTAGTTATTGAAATTTTTTTTTTAGTTATATTGGCTCTCAATGCTCGACCAACAAATACAAAGTAGTTGAGTGAATGATATCGGTATTTAGTTAACGACTTTAACTTACTTTCCAGAAGAATTGCTAAAAGAAGATGATTGATTAGTAAAGCCAATAAGAAGTCCAGTTGGGCCGAACGTATAAGTGTTATTATTATAGTTCCCATTAATGTTGTAGACAGTTTTGCCACTGAAAAGTTTAATAAAATTGTATTATTTAACACCGTACACAATAAAAACATTATATTAACATATATTCCATCAAGTATTCAGTTTCCACAAAACATTTAAAATATGTCGAAAGGAATTAGGGCAAAAAATATGCTGTCAAAATAATGCTAGAACTTACCTGGTATATACCACAAGATAGCCAATTTGAGCCATTGCAATGAACAAGATAAATAGACTCAGCTTCATGATATTTTTTTTTTTTTAACTTTAACTTGGTGTCAAACGAATTATTGCGTTGTTATGTTTAGAAAACTTGGTAGCAACCGCTTTTTATAGGAGTTAAAAAATTTTAAATATTGTTTGTTTTGAATTCTTTTCTAGCATTTTATTTGTTTCAACGCAAACCCAATTTTTTCTATTCTTTTTAATTGTGTTATGTACATAATTTTGCAGATGTTTTGCATTGAGGATGAAAAGAGAAACCCAAATTTTGCACTGTCATATAGAAGCAAACGTGTAAATATTATACTTATATCTCTTGAACACCATTTGAATGTGTGTGTGTTTATAAATTCGTAGAAAGTTATAGAATCTGAGAATTTTGCAGATCTCTTTTATCTTTGACATATGTATGAATTATTTGCTTACTGTATATATTATTTCTATATATTATTACTTTATATTATTACTGTATATTATCAAATCTACACTGCAGACGTGATTTTCATAAATTAGGTAGCAATTGAAAGGTCTTGCTCTGTAGATATTAAAAATTGTGTATTTTAAAAAAAAAAAAGCTGAAACAATATTCTATGAAAAAAACCAAATTTCTTTGTGATGCCTAAAATTATGTGATAGTTTTTTGTTATAATGCTGTTATAAGACAATTCAACAGAAACGTAGAAACTTTCTATGAAATCCTTGGTTCAAAGGTAAAAATAGTCAATATAATCCTCAATATAATAACAAAATTACCTTTCAATAGATATTTTTTATTTTGGCGTTTTAACGCCACACGGGACTATTAGTTTTTTAAATTGTATGCCATTAAAGGCGAGTACTTGTTTTAATCACTTAAAGAAGTACTCATAAAGAATTTTAACATTACACTAATGTGATCCCTTTCATGGGCGTCCGCAGGATTTCTCCTAGGGAGGAAAAGGGTCTACGGGAAAAGTTCACGTATTTGTGGAAATTATTCTGATTGCTCATTTAAAAAGAAGACCGACCTATGGAATTCTATTTTCTGAGATGTTTGGTGAAAATTTTGTTAACAAAGGAGCAATTTGCACCGTTCTACTGTGTGAAATTTGACCGCACTATCAGGACAAATTTCAAAATATTTGTAAGAAGATTCTTTTGTTCATTCTTGAAAAAAAATACACCCAAACGTATCTGAAATATACTATTTTATGCAGGGCGTTTTTAAAATTAACTATTCTGAAAAAACTAAATACAATATAATTAAATATAAATAATGATTATATATTAAAATATAAAAATATTTAATCATAATTTTTGAATTTTTTAACCTTGAATCAGAAAATTCTATTTCAAAATCCTGAGGTACTCTTATTATCATTTTATTGGACATCGTAAAATGTTTGGTATATTAGGAACTTTCATAAAATTCTTGCGAAAAATTGCAGCTTCGTTTTTGTAAAAAAATTTAATCTAAAGGCTTAAATATGCAGTTAAATTTTATGACAGTCTGAGAAAGTGTAACCTTTTTTTTTATTTTTTGCTTTAATTCCAATTGATAATTTTAATATAAATTTGGTTTATTAAGCTACTTATTTTATTGAATAATAATCTACCTGCCTTCGCATGATCAACACATGAAGTACAAAAACTGCTTACTTAAGGCTGATAAATAATTAAAAAAAAAAAAAAACAAAAACAGTCTCTGTCTAAACTTTTCATATGTTTATATGCAATATTTTAGAAAAAAAATAAAAGTTATATTTTTTAAAGAAAATTCATAATATTTTGAAAGATGGGCTCTGAAAGATCTCAGTTTTCTTGTATCTGTTCTGAAATATTTTTAAATTTCTTTTGGACTTTTTGCGGTATAATGCATTTTAATATTTTTTTGCAAAAGCATATATTACAATTTTTTATGATTTCAAACATAAAATAATGAGCTCGTCACTGTCATCTTAAATGATCTCGCGGATCATCTACTTAAATCAACTCAGTTTTAGCTATGCACCAGTGGATGGTCGATTTTTTTTAAGATTGCATTTGCGGTAATGGAATATTCTAGAATGTTCAGGTAAGGCAATAACCTAAAGATATGAGTCTGAGAGGCTTGAAAGTGTAACTCTTACAAGTCCAATATTTATGACTTGTATATTAAAATGAATATATAAATATATAACATAAAAAAATGTCGTACATTTTTTTGAGAATTTAAATACCTTTAGGTCTTAAATAAGTTTTTACCCTTTAATTAAAACATTTTATTTTATTTGATTTTATTTCTAAACTAGTAAATTGGTTTGTTCCAAAAGTATTTTCTTGATTTATTCAAATGCTGAAGAAAGTGCTAAATCACATTGTAATTTCAAAATCCTTCCGACGTGACAGAAAAAAATTCTATATTTTTTATTTGTAAATAAATCGTAGTGGATTTTTAGTATGTTAGTTGAGTGTATGAGTTGCTCGGTGATGCAAATGCTTAAATAAGATATTATATTTTTAATAGGGAAAGGAGAGGAAAAAAAAGTAAAAGATTCTGAGAAAATGTGTGCATTAAGGTTAATTGAACTCATAAAAATAGTTCAACATAGGAAATGATTTCATTCAGACTATTCTTTTTTTTTTATAAATTTAATTTATTTTTTATAAAGGCTTAAAGTTATGCAGTAGTTCTATTATGAAAGTCACTTATATTTTAACTCTGTTATTTGATAGTATATGTTTATATTAAAAAAATAATTGAGTTTGTAACAAAACTTTGACTCATACTTCCATTTTAAACCACTTCCACTTTTTTATAATGACGTTACATACTATTACACATAATATATTACATATTATATCTAACATATTACATATTGCATACATAATACTTACATACTTATTTGCTTACTTAGCTGTCCATTACAACCCGCGTTCGGGTTTCGCCCGATCTCAACAGTTCTTGCCAGGCGTCTCTGCTTTGCGCGCCCATTCTTCAATCGGAACGTATAGCCATAAGTGCGGTTAGGGCTTCCTCGGCCTGATCCATCCATCGGAGGCATGGTCTCGCCATGCCGGATGAAACGTGGGAGTCTAAACGCCGCGCTCACTTGTTCGACAGCATATACTTTGTTTTACCCGCATTTATAATCAAACCCACTTTTACATACATTATACATATTACATATTGCATATTACATATTACATATTTTTTTAAAAAAAAAAAAAAACTTGGATTATAATATTTTTTATAACAATTTTTTTAGCAAAATAGAAAATATTATTGTGTTGCTTCAATATTTTCAACGTATGTATTAGAAGAAGATATGGAAAAACCTTTTTTTTTAATAAATATATCAAAAGTTAAACACAAATGTGATAAATTCTCTTTTGACGAACACAAGTTCACTGCACTTTCCAGTCTATCAAGTCAGTCTCGTTACCAAGAGGGAAGTTTTTGGGGCTCAAACCCTCCTCCTTATAGAGTCCAAAAAGTATGAAAAACTAGTAAGGAATGATCTTCGACCCGTTTAAAGAAAAAATACCCCGCGGCCGTCTTTAAGTATATTCGAAGTCTTTAGCTAACTAAAAACATGTTTAGGGATTTTTTTGATGACTTCACTTTGTCAAACTCAGAGAGTATATTTGAAATCAATACTCAAACGATTCTGTACCTGTGTTTAAGAACTTTGTATAGGAGTTTCAAGATGGGCTTATCTTCTAATTCATAAGAGTCCCGAATATTGATTTCCCTATCAAGTATTTTGCTTTGGATTCGTTATTGAATATAGCCTTCCATCATTGCCTTATTCTAAAATCTCTTCTTTTTGTCGTGTTGTCACTTTAATCATCAAAATACTTGGGGAACAATTGAAACGAAATATATATCTCTTGATATTATTGAAGGCATTGATGTCTTTAAAAAAATTCCAGCTGTACTAATAAAACTTCTAAGATCTAATTATTAATATGGAAAATTCCACCATAAGCCAATGTCAAGTTTTTTTTCACAAGACATAAAATTGATTTATTTGCATAGACGCAATAAACTTTTAAATACTTTATAAGAAACACGTTTTTAATGTCGCACACATTGATCACATTATCTAAATAATAGATAGGAACTAGGTCAAACGATAAGCTGAGAAGATAAAAGAAATAAACACAGATGTGCAAATAAAAATTATTACAATAAATAGAGGCAAAACATTATGTCAAAAAAATAAAAGCTCAAGGTCTAGTACGTACACGAGTTAGTTGTTTCAATTTGAAACAAAACTTCGACATGAAATAAAATTTATTCAGCCTTTGTGCAATTATTCTGATGCATATATACCATCAAGCAATATATCTGTTACTGCAAAAACCACCACATTAGTTATCATTTATTTCAAATTTAGTTTCACACTTGCTCAAGAGCTAACAGTAGCACCACCATCGCAGCAGGTAGGTCTTCCAGCAAACCCACGCATTATTCTCTGTTAGATCTTTCACCAGAGCATCAGTAGAGCCAGCAACAGAGGTGGTTCTTCTACTTGAGTAGTCTGTAGAGCTATCAGTAGATTGAAAGGAGCCACAAATAGAATTAACTGCTCAACCAGAGACACTAGCAGAGCTAAAAAAAGGTGAATATTTACCTGTCACCACTGTATACCACTTTTATAACGTCACCAAACGCCAATTCTACCAATTCGAGCAAAAAATAGCAAAAAACATAAATTCAAGGAAACTAAAAATCCAAATAGATGGTTTAAATAACTTCAAAATTCTTAAAAAAAATCCAATAATATTTCTAGGTTTTTATTTAATTAAAAAAAAAAAATTTAAGCCTGTAGAAAACCTGAAAAAATTTAAACAAATTCAGGTCTACTTTCAGGCAGTTATCACCTGCGTTGTCCCCATTAGGGTTGATCACCCACATATGACATTATCTGGGCTTTTATCAATTCCGGGATTTTCGGGATTTTTTTTTATAGCCCAACGCGTACTGCGTAAGGGGTATATTAACTTTGTCATTCCGTTTGAAACGCCAAGAAGGAGACGTGGCAGGTATAGAAAAATATATATATTTATGATCATCATCGCCTCCTGAGTCGATTTCCGTGTGCCTTGAAAATTAAAGAAATGCCTTGAAATTTGGCACGTAAGCTTTGATCTTTAGTATAAATCCTCACTATGAAATTTGGAAAAATCGGATAAAAAACACACCTACCTTCCATACAAAGTAGCTTTCTAGTAACCGTAAAATCCCTTAAAAATCTGCTCAAACTGCAGATATGTCTTGGAATTTTGCACCTAGGCTTATGCATATAATATAGACTATCACTATGATATTTGGCCAAATCGGATGAAAACCACGCCTACCTCCCATAAAAAAGTGGCTTTATTGAAAACGTTAAATCGCTTAAAATTCTGCAAAAGTTACAGAAATGTCTTGAAATTTTGCATACAAACTTTGGATACAAAATCGGATGAAAACCACGCCTACCTTCAAAACAAAGTGACGTCATTAAAATTGAAAAACTTTCGTAAATATATAAAACTGAATGACATCGTGTCTGTATGTACCCAAGTTCCGCCCATGTCCTTTATTCAACCCATACATATATTCTTCGGTAAAATATGGAGTTTTTTTATTAGGAAAGTGGGTGCGGCATTTTACTTTGTTTAAAAATTATTCTATGTGGCAGCTAAGGGTAAAATTAAATTAAGCGTACGACAGAAATATTTTTGCAGATTATACATAAAAATTTTATAGACGTCTAAAGACTTCGGATATACTTCAGTACGGCCGCGGGGGGTATTTTAGCTTCGGCACCCTGCCGAAGCTCCTTCCTTACTAGTTTTTAAATCAGTTTAAATACAATGTAAAATTTTTGCATTATATAGTATTTGATGCCCAAAATTTACTACAGTTGTTTGGGATAAGCATCTTAAATAATATGTCCTGTCCTGTCGAGCATATTATGTCAAAGACTAAGGTCCATCGTAAGCCAACCGATTGGATCTTATGACCTGGAAAATCTACCACCACCGATCAGATACTTACGCTATGTTTAATCTTGCATAAAACCCTAGAAAAACAAATCGAAACCCACCATCTTGTTGTCCATTACAAAGCCGCCTTCGACAGTTTAATAAGGAATCACCTATACCCCACCATTTCTGAATTTGGTAAACCTGCAAAATTAATCCGTCTATACAGGATGTCACTGAGCAATGCCAACAGTGCAGTTAAAATCGGGAGAGACCTCTCCGCCCATTTGTTACCAAACGAAGATTTAGACAAGGTGATTCTTTGTTAAAAACAGCAAATGAAATAAAAAAGGAAAAAAATAATAAATATGTCTGGGTTTGGAATGGAAGAGTGCACATGCGAAAGGCGGATAATGACGATTTTATTATAATCAATACTAAAACAGATTTGCATTCACTCTAGCTATGGTTTAACTGAAAATAGTCCACTAAATTGATAATTTTGATTTTCCCCTATCTAGCATACAATGTGACTCATATTATTATACACTAAAATATTCGTAGTCTTAGAAAAAAATTTCAACAATTTTATTGCACATGTAAACTCTTTCGAGAATAAGACAACTTTTATTTTTTATCAGAAATTTGGATTTACACTGAAAAAATTTCATTGCATATTATACCGGGATATTATTTACTAAGCTGCTGTAACAGTTCTTACACGGTTAAAAATCTTGGAGTAATTCTTAAGCCAATGGTTGGAATAATGTATTTTTTAATCCATTTTTTTTTAGAATAAATACTTTTCAAAATACTAGAAATTTTTTTAGTCAAAGCTGTACTTAAATTTAATAAAGTTGGAATAAAATTTGACCATTAGTACCAACGGTTTTAAATTTAATACATAATAACTAAAAAGTAATAAAATCGGTTTCAAAAAATAGTACAATTGGAAAAGATTTTCAATTAAGATAGCCATGATATTAGATTCATGCTGTATTATATTTCAATACTTTCCGTCTTAATTTCCAGATTGTTAAGAATTAAAAGTTTTTGCATTATGAAGCAGAGTTACTTTTTCGGTTAACAAAGCTTTATAATACAATTTTTTTGAGACATTTTTTATGCGATTATGACGCACAAGCAACGTTTACTACTTTCATTTGAATGAAGACGTGAGTTCGAAACCTACAATAGGAGTTAGTTTAAAAATAATAGTATAAAAGAAAAAAAAAAAAAAATATAAATTGTGTAAACAAAACCAGTTTCGCTTTTAGTACACTATGGTTTAAAATCGAATACAACTTGCAATAATGTTTTTAGTCCACATCGGTTATTGCAATTTAAGCCCATGCGGGAATAAAGCTTAGTTTTAGTATTTGGAGTGGTTTAAATTTTAATACAATTTCGGTGTCGTCATATATACAGTACAGGATTTACTAAAATTTAGTCCAAGATTTTTAACTGTGTACACATCAGGTGGTGTAATGGTTTTTGTTCTATGCTCATTGGTTGGTTGGTTTTGTCTAAGCTCAATATCAAACTTACTACGATATGTGTGTATTAATTTTGCAACACAAATGATTCGAATGATAACTTTTTGTTGCATTTTAATTTAAACAAAATATATAAAACTTATGAACATCGACTTTCATAGAATGTTAAAATGGGCGGTAAACAGCTTCAAACCCTATAAATCACCGGGACCTGACGGCATTTACCCTATTGAATTACAAGAGGCTATGCATACAATAATACCTTGGCTTCGTTTAATTTTTAATGGCTGCATAAGTCTATCATATATTCCCACAGCTAGGAAAAAGTCAAGGGTGGTCTTTATACCCAAGGCAGGGAAGACATCACATACCACCACTAAAGACTTCAGGCCCATTAGCCTAACTTCTTTTCTATTAAAGACGTTAGAGCACCTTTTAGATCTGTATCTCCGCAGTAACATTGATTCTGCACTACCTACAACAAAGGAAGATCCGTGGAAACGGCCCTACATACGCTGGTCGGGACCATATAAAACTCCTTCTTAAATAATGCGTTTACTTTGGTTTCCTTCTTAGATATAGAAGGAGCTTTTAATAACGTAACACCACAAGCAATACGACGAGCTCTAGTCAGACTAGGCGTGAATAAGATCATTACAGAGCTTATAGACAAGCTACTTAACAGTAGAATAATTCTATCGGACCTGGGCGCATACAGCGCTATTAGATCTGTCTCAAGAGGTACGCCTCAAGGAGATGTTCTCTCTCCACTCCTCTGGAATTTGGTAGTAAATGACGTACTGCTATCTCTGGAGGGAGGAGATGGATTTGTAGTAGCAGCCTATGCCGATGACCTAGCAATCGCAGTCAGAGGCAAGTTTCCTACTACTCTATGCGACATTATGCAAAGAGCCCTTTGCAAACTTGAACAATGGGCCAAGCCCTGTGGTCTTGGAGCTAATCCGGCTAAAACAGAGCTAGTCCTATTTACCAGGAAATATAAAATTCCTTCCTTAACACCAATCATACTAAATGGGTCTGTTTGTCCCTTGCGAATAATGCAAAGTACCTGGGACTTATAGTAGATAGAAAGCTCAGCTGGAAGTTAAACATAGCAGAGCGCACTAAAAAAGCCACAGTGGCACTTTATACTTGTAAAAAAGCCATAGGAACAAGATGGGGGTTTTCGTCTCGTATCGTTCACTGGCTGTATACTGGGGTCATAAGTATGTAGTAGTAATATGGTGGCTGTCTATAGACAAGGTCACATATATGAAGCAACTCCAAAAAGTGCAGAGAATGGCATCTATATGCATCAGCTGAGAACAACACCGACTGCAGCCCTACAGACCATACTTCATCTCTACCACTGGACCTGGTTGCCAAACAGACAGCAGCCTGTTCGGCGATAAGACTTAGGGAGCTGGGAGTATGGAAAAGTATAACAACTTCATTCCATCAAGAACTGATTACTGCAAGCCCTCGCTTTCCTTCGAAGGAAGGAAGGTATGGTACGCTTATACCGCCTAGAACATACTGGGTCAATGGTGCACCATGGAAACGAGGGATATTTCTATACAGATGGATCAAAATTAAACTACAAGGTCGGATACGGGGTCTACTCAAAAGAGTTTGGGGTTTCTCTGGCTCGTAGGCTTCCTGACCACTGAAGTGTGTTCCAAGCCGAATTGATGGCAATAGGGGAGGTAGCATCATGGTTTTCAAAAAACGTTGTCTCTAAACGGGAAATTTATATCTTCTCTGATAGTCAGGCTGCGATAAAATCGTTGGAACAAGTAGCCACAAACTCTAAGAAGCCAAAGAATGCGGTGCTTCATTAGGGGAAATGTCGAACTATTTCAGCATCAACCTAATATGGGTACTTGGGCATAAAGGCATAAAAGGCAATGAAAAGGCAGATGAGCCCGCTAGAAATGGGACACAAGCGCCACTATTCATGGTGAACCCACCGGGTATCCCGTTAGCGACTCTCAAGCTGCTAATCAGTAACAATATCATGTCGAAAGCCAACACTAGGTGGGCTGAGCTCTCGACAGGCAGAGCATCAAGGCTTATCTGGCCGACACTAGATCTCGGGCGATCGAGAGCCCTCCTCTCACTGGCAAGACCAGAACTAGTTACAATAATGGCTGTCATCACAGGGCACTGCTTGATAAGCAGACATGCCTACAGGTTAGGAGTTATCTCAAATGACTTTTATAGAAGCTGCAGGGATGAGGAAGAGGAAGAAACCATCTCCCCTCTTTTGTGCTCCTGTCCTGCGTTAGCCAGAAGAAGAAGGCACAAATATTTAGGCTCTTTCTTCTTCCATGAGCTTGACGACCTGTCAACGACTGATGTCACGCGTCTAAAAGGGTCATCAGGAGCTCAAGTTGGTTACATTATTAATAAAAGCCTGCGTGCAGCGGTATCACACTGGATCTATCTGGTCTAAGTGAGCTGGTATATGTATTTCATATACACCGGCTGCCGCCTCTACCTAACCTAACCTATGGAAATCGATGATACCAAATTTTTTTTTTTCCCCCCGCAAAACTTTGGTAATTTTTGAGTTTTAAGGCTTCTATTAAAGGTTAAAGTTATTTCTTTTGCAAACTAATATCATGACTAAATTAAAAACTTTCGCTATCTCAAAGTCTCTTAAAATAGTTCTGCATACATTTTTTTAAAAAACTGTACCAAAATTTTAAAAATTTCAATTCATCTCTCCAATTGTAAAAATACCTAATTTTCTGGAATTAAATTGGTAAAGTTTAAAAATCTCGCATAATTTTATTACTAAAAATATTTACACGGTGGCGACAGCGGCTATTTACAGGGTTGAGGTACGTGACTTGTATGCGATAACACCCAGGTTCAAATCCCGTCTGATTGTTTTTCAATTGAACTAATTTTTCTGTTCGGCCGTCATCTCTCTGCAGGCAATAAGAATTTCAGAGAGTAAAACTTGCCATGAAAAGCTTCTTGAGAATATAAGCCGTTCGGAGTCGGCATAAAGCTTGTAGGTGTAGTTCTCGATCATTTGGGTTCAAAAAATTAAGAACACTCACAACACAGTTGATCATAAGAAGCTCGATCAAAGTCCTTTCAAGGGCTAAAATGGCCATTTTCGTTTCGATTTCGTTCGTTTTTTTCATTGTAAAATTGGTTGAATTTCATTGTTAGATTAGTTAAACTCCGCCATTTCTGCTCTCAGGTGTATACAGTCTGATTAAAAATTTTTTTTTCTGCTGTTGTGAAATATGATACCAGAAAACATAACATATCTGCAAAAAAAAATTTTGTTTTGAAAAAAAAAAAATTGATTTCCATTTAAGTGAAAGTGTTTTCTATTAATAAGCATTACAGTTTTAAAGCATTCATCCACAACTCTGGAGGCAGGCTTTCCTGTAGTTAGATATAATGCCTATTTTACTATATATATTTAAAAATCCGTCATATAATAAAATGAATCATTTGATCAATGCATATTTTGAATACATAATTATTCTGGATCTGTGTAATCTATGTATCTGAAAAATCACTGTACACGAAATATTGAAACTACAAAAAGTTTTTAATTAAAAATTTATTCAAAGAAGACATACATTTTTAACATATCTACCAATAAAATTTTTTAAATTAGTGTTCAAATTGAAGTTTTAGATTTAGACCGCAATCGGAGATGTATTCGAGAAAATAGGTTTTCGGGTTGAAAGTACTGCTCGCTATTTATCCTGTTTTTCTCGTGATAGTAACGGTCTGCGTGTTGGAATTACTGTTTGAAACAGAACTAGAAATGAAAGATATTAAAAAAATATTATCGTTACATTAATTCATGAACATTGAAAATTGTGTTACACTTTTTTAGTATTTACTAGCTGACTTGGCGAACTTCGTACCACCTCAGAATCAATAAATGTTGTGTTACCTTATTAACTGCATTAAATTCAGTTTTTGTTAAGATACAATGAATGCTCAAAATTAATTAAAACTCAAAGTAATATGCATTTTAATTATATTGAAATAAATGTAATCCACGTGACAGCATGTCATTTGCTTTATTCAAAATGATTCGCGGAACATTGTTGCACTACTTTCTGTTAAACTATTTGCTGGATGAGTTGAACTCGGGTTAATTCCCCTCATTAAAGCGCCTTATGATGGTTTGCCGACACCTGAACACGCTTCATAGAATTAATCGTTAGAGAAACATTGATTTTCTAGATTCAGGCCAAAAACACTTAAGGATTGACCTTGCCATTTCTTGATAGTCATTGTGAATGTAAGGCAAACTGGATATTAAATTTGTGAAAACTCGAATCCGAATGACAACTTCCTCACCTTTAAATACTCCTTTGAGTATCGGCTCATGAGTTTTCTCATCACCAAACGCGTTATGTTACATAGTTTTGGGTGGTTCAGATTTCGACGCCTTCAGTTGCAAATTGTGCGGTGCAATCTAGGCAGATCCCATCCGTTTAAAAATTCATTTGGATAGTTGGTTGCTTCGTCTTCGTTTGTAACACAGTCGATAGATTTTAAGGAATGCAGTGAACCAACGATTTGATTTTGAATTGTTAAATTGTGTTAAGTGATACACATTTTTGTTCTTTGCCGCTAGAATTGCTTGTTCACTCAACTAATTGTGATATATGTGGTTAGCAATAATTTTTCCCGAACACTTTGTTGATAAGCTTGTCCTTCATTGAGATCAAAATACAAAAACTCGGCGGATACGAAATCAATACTTTCGACTCGTCGACAGTAACGCGGCCATTACTGATAGTCAGCAATTGCTTGGGGAAATCTTCGGCAGATGTGAGAGTAATTTAGTTTTCTGTCAAAATTAGATAATTTTTTTGAAGAAGTACGGAAACGACTTCAATCAATTCTTAGGCAAGCTGTAAATTGTCATAAACATAGTTGCTTTGATTTTTTCCTAGTTCTTAGTTTTTTTCTTTTTAACTTTTTTAGATGTTTCTTTACTTTTTTCTCAAGCTCAAGATAGAGGAAGAAGCAAACGTAAATAAGAAGGAAATAAGAAAGAAGTGAATAAGAAGGGGGAAAACGTCACTCTCTCGAGCTTATCTTATTTTGTAATTGTGCAGAGTTTTAAGTGCAGACTTTTAGAGATATCACATTTAACTATTTTAAGCAAATCAAGCCAATTACACTACGCGAAATTGCATCCGTTCTCCAAAAATTTACAGAATTCTTCTAATAACAACCGAACGTTTGATTTCTGGTTAAATTTTTTAGTATAATTGAAAATTCTATATCGTTTATTATCATTGAGAAAAAAAACATACTTTAAAATTAAAGAAAAAATTTTAAAATATAAATTTAACGCGTTTGTGTTTCTACTCAAGGTTGATTTATAAGGTTGTCGCAGGCCTGATCGCACTCTCTTCTCAGTACCCATAATTGTCAAAGTCAGCCAATTTTGCGAATGACTACGAAAGAAAAACGGATGATAAAAAAGAGCATGTGGGGAATGTATAAAGTTATTCAAAAATGTGGAATTAAAAGAACAAGTCCTTTTTATGGCTTTAATAATTTATTTACACTTTATTTACACTTTATTTACACTTTAGGAAAACTCAACTGGCTGCGCGGCGGGTTCACGACCAACTAACTTTTAGGGTAGCATGGACCAGAGTCCATGCCACCAAAGCGCATTGAAAATATATTGCAGCGCGCAATATAACGAAGCCGCGGCGCACATAGTGACGAACAACATTAAGTATGTACTCACTTCCATGGTGTGTGTTGGCTATTTTACCGCGCGGCCTTTTATTGGCCAGTCCCACTGTCAGCGCTAACAGTAAGACGCGAGCACGAGGAAACGGGGGTGAGTCGTGCCCTAATTAACCAGTCATCGTACTGGTGCCGCGCTGGCCTGGGCGTTGGTTAGCTACTCCAACACACAGGCCTAAGCGCATTTGCATAGCGTATAACAAGCGTCTGTTGTTGTACAACTCTTGTGTACAACAACAACATGTAAGCTTGTCGTTATTGATCGCATTACTGTGACTCACATAAGTGTATGTCGACAGTCGCTTTGACGCGATCACTATGCCTGACAATATGTCAGCAAGACTCACCGACGATCCGCAAAGAATGCTAGAACATTTGATTCCCACACATTATTTGTATACACAAGTATGCAAATGACTAGCTGCCAGCTAACACCAAGCAACAAGTTTCAAGTGGCTAGGAATGTGCTTGGCTCATCACTGTATGATGAGGCAAGCTGCGCTAACCCTTATCGCGTTCTGACGTGAAGGTCTAATAACGACAAAGTGTCGTCGACGTTTTTTTAAAACCGAAACGCGAAATAATATATGCCGTAGCCGTGAACCCACGCGTACACAAGAGGGTGACGGTACAGAAGGTGCCGCCACAATACTCCCCCCCTAGTGTTTCGGTTAATAACAAACTAGGAATTTATCAATTTACATAACAAATAATTAATTAATTTGTGATAATACATATTTTTGAATTTTTTCTATAAATATGTCTTAGCGGGGGCTCTCACTCTCCTACCGCTCCTCGTAACGACCGGCGATTGTTGCCTTGCTGGCTCTAACCTCGGGTGACACTTGTATTGCGAGCGACCATAGGTCGATCCCACGATGTCCACCGGTGGACCGGAAAATGTCACGGTCTTTTTTTTGTCTGAACTTTTGTACCGGGCTTACTAGATCCCGCGGTGTCCAACGGTGGGCCGGTAAAAGTTGACTCGGCCAGTTTTGGAGAATTTTTAACTAAATTCTGTCCCGCGGTGCCCAACGGTGGGCTGGTAAAAGTTGACACAGCCTTATTGTTACCACCGCTGGATATAGTACCCCTGCTGTCTGTGCGCGCCGTCAGATTAGCTGGCTCGCCGCCACTCGTCGCTAAAAAAGCTGCTTTCAGTCTATCCACTGACAGCTTGGCTGGTTTTCCCTTTATCGTGATGGTGAAGTACTTGTCGTTTCGTTCCACGACTTCGTATGGTCCATCGTAACTGGGTTGTAACGGAAGCTGCACTCGATCGCACCTTACAAAAACGTGAGTGCACGTCTTCAACTCCGGTTGCACGAAAACTTTTGGTTGATCATGATGAACTACGGTTGCTGGACTTAACCTCTGCATTGCTTCTCGCAGCGCTGCCACATAATCAGCCTCCCCTAACTTCTTTGGAGATGGGGCCAGAAATTCGCCGGGTAATTTTACCGTTGTGCCGAATACCATTTCAGCTGGAGTTGCTGCCAGGTCTTCTTTGAAAACCGAACGCAGGCCGAGTAGTACTATCGGCAAGGCGTCGCTCCATCGTTCATCGTTGTAACACTTAATTGCTGTTTTCAGTGTACGGTGCCATCTTTCTATCATTCCGTTGGCTTGTGGATGATAGGGCGTTGTACGAAAGTGCTTGATGCCCAGCATATTGTTTAACTGACGAAACAAGTCCGATTCGAATTGACGACCCAAATCCGTCGTTATTCTGACTGGAATACCGAAGCGAGCTATCCATCCCGACACTAAGTTTCGTGCCACTGTCTCAGCAGTTATATCTGAAATTGGAATGGCTTCGGGCCAGCGGGTAAATCTATCAATAACAGTGAGGCAATATCTATTGTCCCGAGATACCGGTAAAGGGCCCACCAGGTCAATATTAATATGTTCAAACCTTTCGCTAGGGTTAACATACGTCTCGAGCGCCGTTTTGTTGTGCCTGCTTACTTTATTTTTTTGACAGGGAACGCATACTCTGACAAAGTCACGGACATCCTTCTTCATGTTGGGCCACACGCATCTACGCTGTACCAGCTGGGTCGTCGCTTTGACGCCGGGATGCGCAATTCCGTGCAGTTTAGTCAGCATAGCAGCGCGAAATTTTAACGGAATAAGCGGTCTGATTACACCTAAGGAAGTATCACAATGAATTATTTCGTCTGTGTTAGGTAACCTGCACTGTTCTATCTTCAAAGATGTAGACTGGCTTGGCGAATTAATCAGACGCTGTATCTCTTCATCTGTTTCTTGCTCTTTCGCGAGACAAGTGAAGTCAACCCCTGCTATTACCTGTTCTATTCGAGATAGCGTATCGGCGATCACGTTATCCTTGCCGGACACGTGGCGAATGTCTGTTGAAAACTGACTAATGTAGTCCAGATGTCGTGCCTGTCTTGGTGAGGCTTTGTCTGCATTTTGTTTAAATGCGAAAATTAGGGGCTTGTGGTCGGAAAAAATCACGAATTGGCGTCCTTCCACCATGTACTTGAAATGTTTCACCGCCAAAAAAATTGCTAACAGTTCTCTGTCATACGTGCTGTACTTTTTCTGCGCGTTGTTCAATTTTTTTGAGAAGAACCCTAATGGCTGCCGCTCACCACTGACGTTTTGATGCAGAACCGCTCCAATAGCGAAATCTGAAGCATCGACGCTTAAAGACAGCTGCGCCTCTGGCGCGGGGTGATGCAGTAAAGTCGCATTGGCAAGATCGTCCTTGCATTTCTCGAAGGCTGTAGTTGTTGTTATTGACCAGACTAACGGCATTTTGTCGTTCTTCTTGTTGCCTACTATCATAGCTTGCAAAATGGCTTGAGTTGCAGATGCGTTAGGGATAAAGCGACGATAAAAATTTATCATTCCTAAGAAACACTTTAGTTCCCGGGCCGTTTTTGGTTTGGCGAACTCTCTGATAGCGCTTACTTTGCCTTCATCCGGTTGAATGCCATCTTTGTTTACCGTGTGCCCCAAAAATTTTACCTCAGCTTTACCGAAGTCGCACTTGGCTGCATTTATAGCTAACCCATTTTCGCGAAGAAGCTGCAGAATTCTGCGTAGGTGTTCCCTGTGCTGCTTCTCGTCTGGGGAAGCCACACAAATATCATCTATGTAGACAAAAGCGTGATCGGTTTCGGACGCCAACACATTATTTATGTGCCTCTGAAACGTTTGAGCTGCGTTTCTAAGTCCGAAGGTCATAGACTTGAATTGAAATAAACCGAAAGGCGTGGTTATTGCCGTTTTGGGGACGTCGTCTGGTTCGATTCGTATTTGGTGGTAAGCACGCTGCAGGTCGATTGTCGAAAAGACTCTTTTACCATGTAGAATGTTGGTAAAATCTTGAATATGCGGTATAGGGTACCTGTCCGGTACGGTTCTGTCATTCAGAGCCCTATAGTCACCGCACGGTCTCCAAGAACCATCCTTCTTTCTCACCATATGGAGCGGACTTGACCAATTACTGTCCGACGGCTCGCAGATATCATTGTCTAGCAGGTATTTAAACTCTTTTCGTGCGGCTGCTAGCTTATCAGGTGCTAGTCTGCGCGGTCTGGCGTGCACCGGTGGCCCGTTAGTGACTATATGGTGTGTTACTTTATTACTTTTCAAGGGCTGACCCTGTCGCAAGGTGGTAACGTCAGAGAATTCCGTCAGCAAGTCCGCGTAGGGAAGTGTAATATTATTTGCTTGAATATTAAAATGACTTACCCTAGCTGCTGGATGGTCTGCTTGCTCGGCTGCAGTCTTGACAATAAGTCTCTGGTTTCTCATGTCGACCAGAATGCCGTGATGACTCAGAAAATCGGCTCCAATTAGCGGCGTTCTGACACGTGCAATTACGAAGTCCCACTCGAATTTCCGTTTCAGACCAAGGTCCAGGCAGATCTTTCTCTTGCCGAACGTTTCAATGTGGGAACCATTTGCGGCGAACAGTTGTTCTGTGTGAGGGGCGTTGAACCGCTCGTTTCCCCGTGGTGGCACGACCGACACGTCGGCTCCCGTGTCTATGAGGAACCGTCTTCTTGACGAAGTGTCGGTAATGTACAGGCGACCGATCTTAAGGTAGCCAGCCTCGTCGCCCGTAGCTGTTGGCTGCCTGCCTAGTTTTTTGGCTGCTGGTGCCACGAGCAGGGCGGCCGGCACCTTGTCGCCCTACCGCCAAACTGCCTGTGGTAGTAGCACTTACCAATTTTCTTCCAGTTACCATCTCGAGGTTTGCTGACCGCGCTCTGCTGAGTCGACTGCCATCGTGTCTGACTGCGGAACTGCCTAGACTGCTCTCTGACGCGCGATGGACTGACGTGACGCCTTTGACTCGGCTTGTCCGAATGGAAAAACACCAGTTCGTCGTCCTCATCGTCTCGCTCTTCTGCTGGGAGCGGAGCGTTGGCATGGTTGCAGCGGCGGGATCCCTGTCGGCCCCGACGCGGATGTTCCTTGGTATACAAGGCGTCCTCGAGCCGATTGATCCGCCTCTCTAAAATTTCAGATCTCGAACGGTCGGCGTCGCTAGTGGCTGCTTCGATGCTGGCTACGTTACGGGAGCCAGCCAAGGTCTCCATAATCTTATCGGCCAGGGCGGCGCGCTGTGGAAGGTCCACCGTCACTGTTTGCAGCATGCCCTGTACCATCGACGGAAGCCGTGCAGTCCACAAGCTCTCCAACATCTTGTCCGGTAGATTTGCTCCACCAAGCTCGCGCATTTCGCTCAATAGCTGCGAGGGCCGTAAATCTCCGAGCTCCTTCTCTGACAGGAGCTGTCGCAACTTCTCTTGCTCAGACGCACTGAAGAGCTCGAGCAGCGTATCCTTCAGCGTGGCGTACCTGTCCGTGGCTGGTGGCTTTCGCACGATGTCGCTTACCTGCCGCAGCACCGCTTTTTCCAGCGCGCCGACCACCGTGTAAAAACGCGCATGGTCACCGGAGACCTTCAGCTTCGCGAACTGCGCCTCCAATTGCAGGAACCACAGATCTGGCGAATCGTGCCAGAACTGCGGTGTTTTTACCGCCGCGACACCACTTATTTGCGCGGACGTGGCCTTGACGTCGGCCTTGACCGGGGCAGCTGCGCCACCCTCCACCACTTCCTCGTCGGAGATGGTGTGGTCGTGCACTTCCACATTTTTCACTGGTGTGCTCATTTTCTTGTTTTTTATTTTTGTTTTTTTGTTAAGAAATATAAGTTCTGTTCCTTTTTTTTTAAATTTGAGCACACTATTCACTTTTCACTCGCGTATCGCGACGTCGGGGTCACCAATTGTGGGGAATGTATAAAGTTATTCAAAAATGTGGAATTAAAAGAACAAGTCCTTTTTATGGCTTTAATAATTTATTTACACTTTATTTACACTTTATTTACACTTTAGGAAAACTCAACTGGCTGCGCGGCGGGTTCACGACCAACTAACTTTTAGGGTAGCATGGACCAGAGTCCATGCCACCAAAGCGCATTGAAAATATATTGCAGCGCGCAATATAACGAAGCCGCGGCGCACATAGTGACGAACAACATTAAGTATGTACTCACTTCCATGGTGTGTGTTGGCTATTTTACCGCGCGGCCTTTTATTGGCCAGTCCCACTGTCAGCGCTAACAGTAAGACGCGAGCACGAGGAAACGGGGGTGAGTCGTGCCCTAATTAACCAGTCATCGTACTGGTGCCGCGCTGGCCTGGGCGTTGGTTAGCTACTCCAACACACAGGCCTAAGCGCATTTGCATAGCGTATAACAAGCGTCTGTTGTTGTACAACTCTTGTGTACAACAACAACATGTAAGCTTGTCGTTATTGATCGCATTACTGTGACTCACATAAGTGTATGTCGACAGTCGCTTTGACGCGATCACTATGCCTGACAATATGTCAGCAAGACTCACCGACGATCCGCAAAGAATGCTAGAACATTTGATTCCCACACATTATTTGTATACACAAGTATGCAAATGACTAGCTGCCAGCTAACACCAAGCAACAAGTTTCAAGTGGCTAGGAATGTGCTTGGCTCATCACTGTATGATGAGGCAAGCTGCGCTAACCCTTATCGCGTTCTGACGTGAAGGTCTAATAACGACAAAGTGTCGTCGACGTTTTTTTAAAACCGAAACGCGAAATAATATATGCCGTAGCCGTGAACCCACGCGTACACAAGAGGGTGACGGTACAGAAGGTGCCGCCACAAGCACGTGCACATTTTCTATGAGCTGTCAACTTCGATTTGACAATAATGGGTACTCGCTCTCTCCCTTGCGACAACCTTATAAATCAACCTTTTTTTCTACTAAACAAAATTTGTGTTTAATTTTTTTTTTTTGTAAAATTCTCATTTCATATTTTTACTCTCATATAAACCCTATTTTTTTTTTTTTTTGTATAATTTTCTATTATTATTTCTTTTTTATAACAAAAAATACGTCGCTATTTGAGATTGAATTGAATAATTATGTGTAGTAGAATTATTGAGCAGACAATTGAGACTAAGCTGCGAAAATATTTTTTAATTGGACCTACAAAATTTGAAGGTAAGATGAAGTAAAAACTAATCAATTATTTTAATATATAAGATATTTCAATATTTAAAGAAGCAATAAAACAAACAAACTTCACCAAATGGAATTAATATTTTGTATTCGAGAGGTCCCATGGGTTGCTGATCAGGAATCTGATGTCAAAAACGCGGAAAAATTAAAAAAAATGACATCGAAAAGATGGGGGCTAAAAATATTTGTTTTCAATATCAACATTTTTGTTTTAAATTCTATTTTTAAATACATGTTCTTTAACTGAAAATGTTTACTTTAAAAATATATTTAAAAAACATTGTTTTGAGAATAAGAGCTTTTGTTTTAAATTTTGCTTTACAAACATTTGTGTTTAACTTAAATGAAATTGTTTAAAGCTCGATTGCAAAAACATATTCGTTGAATATGAACACAATTTCATTTAATTTTAACACATATTTCTCTCAGTGTATACTCACGTTCTTGCCATCACCAGCTGGTAGCTGCAAACAAAGGCAAACAAAAAGATAATACTCAGCTTCATGATTTTATTTTTTTTCTCAGAATATGTGAACCTTAAGTCAAAGATATAATAACGTTGCGTTAGTAATAATGTCCTAAAAATATTGTAGTACTGCTTTATATAGGCGTTAGAAATATTCTACAAATTTTGGTTTCTATCTCTACCTTTCCAATATCTATTGTTTCAATAAAAGCTTAATTTTTTTTTTCTATTTTCCAATAGTGATGAGAGCAAAATAATAACTAAATGTGAAAAAAGTATAATAAATTAGTTCAATAGAGGTAATGGGAACGAGTCAAAATTAAATTAGATCATTATAATGGTGTGTGTGTTATTAAATTTGTGTTACTAAAAGCCAAATAAATTAGCAAACGAAAAGCGAATGAAGGAGATTCAATAGAGTCAACATTAAATGAGATCATTTGAAAGATGTGTGTGTGTGTGTGTGTGTGCGTGTGTGTGTGTGTGTGCGCGTGTGTGTGTGTGTGTGTGTGTGTGTGTGTGTGTGTGTGTGTGTGGGGGCGTCAAATTTTTAAATTGTGAAAAATATTTGAAAAAGTGTACTAAAAGTAAATTTAATTGGCAAAAGCAAAACAAATACAAGAGATCTAATTGAGTCAACATTAAATGAGATCATTTGAATGGTGTGTGTGTTTGTGTGTGTGCGTTGTTAAACATCCAAATTGAGAAAAATATTTGAACAATTGTACTAAATGCCAAAAAATTGGCAAAAGAAACGCAAATAAAGGAAATCGAATAGAGTCAACATTAAATGAGATCATTTAAGTGGTGCAAGTGTGTTATTTAATTTCTAAAAAGTGAAAAATATTTGAACAAGTGTATTAAAAGCCAAAAGAATTTGCAAAAGAGAAGCAAATAGAGAGATCTAATTGAGTCAACATTATATAAGAACATTTGAATGGTGTGTGTGCGTTATTCAATTACCAAATTGTGAAAAATATTTGAACAAGTGTACTAAATGCCAAATAAGTTGGCAAAAGAAAAGCAAATGGAGGAGATCCATCAGAATCAACATTATATAAGATCATTTAAATGTTGTGTGTGTGTGTTATTAAATGTCTAAATTGTAAAAAACATTTGAACAAGTGTTCTAAATGCCAAATAAGTGGGCAAAGAAAAACAAATAGGGAAATCGTATTGAGTCAACATTAAATGAGATCATTTGAATGGTGCGTGTGCGTGGTTAAATTTCAAAATTGTGAAAAATATTTGAACAAGTGTACTAAATGCAAAATAAATTGGCAAAAGAAAAGCAAAAAGAGGAAATCGAATAGAGTCAACATTAAATGAGATCATTTAAGTGTTGTACGTGTGCTATTTAATTTCTAATAAGTGAAAAATATTTGAACAAGTGTACTAAAACCAAAAAAAAATATTGGCAAATAGAGCAGATCTAATTGAGTCAACATTAAATGAGATCATTTGAATGGTGTGTGTGCGTTGTTAAATTTATAAATTGTGAAAAATATTTAAACAAGTGTACTTAATGCAAAATAAATTGGCAAAGAAAAAAAAAAAGAGGAAATTGAGTAGAGTCAACATTAAATGAGATCTTTTAAGTGGTGTACGTGTGCTATTAAATTTCAAAAAAGTAAAAAATATTTGACCAAGTGTACTAAAAGCAAAAAAAAAAAAAAAAAAAAATTAGCAACAGAAGTGCAAATAGAGAAGACCTAATTGAATTAAGAATAAATGAGATCATTTCAATGGTGTGTGTGCGTTTGATATTAAATTGCTAAAAAGTAAAAAATAATTGAGCAAGTGTACTAACAGCCCCAAATAAATAAGCAATCCACGTGGCTGAAAGGGAGCAGTTTTTTTTATATATGTATCGCAGTTAACGGTTGTTTTATTCTTGTACTCTTTTTGTTGAAGCATCCATGAAGTGGGCGTGTTTATTGATTAATCCAACGAAATAAACGTATTGCGTCTGATGTAGTAAAAAATCGATCCCAATACAACATTTTTTGATTGCGACCCATCCTTAAAAGGATTGTGATATGAAACTATTTTATGTTCTTTTGATCGTAATAAAAACGAAAAAACCCCTAAAATGGTCCTCTTTTCACTTCACTATCAAGTCTTAAAACTTTTTATTTAAAAATGATCAATAGTCAAAATATAACTAGGGGAGCGGGAGACTAGTTGCAACGCCTGGGGGTCTAGTTCATTAAAAACGCCGTCTTTGTATGTAAGTCAAAAGGTAAAG
This sequence comes from Coremacera marginata, assembly GCA_914767935.1. Classification (NCBI taxonomy): domain Eukaryota; kingdom Metazoa; phylum Arthropoda; class Insecta; order Diptera; family Sciomyzidae; genus Coremacera; species Coremacera marginata. The sequence continues at coordinate 164,607,981 of OU612045.1, forward strand.
TCAATATATGAAGAACTGTCTAAAGAGTTTTCTATCAAGTTTGAATAGGTTTATACACTTTACACCAATGTAATTGGAGAAAGAATTATTTAAGACTCTAAAAAATTCTTCGACTTCGTAAACATCAAGCGAAAATCGACCAGCTACCCGATATTCATGTCTAAAAGAAAAGCAATATCGCTTCTTTCAACACTTAGGACATTTGTATTCTCTTTGCAGATCATTTTAAAGAGGGCTTTCTGTATATTTTCAACCCAAAATCGAACTCCGTCGTCGATTTCCAACTTTTAGCTATTCCAACTAACTTTTATTATTCTTATATCTGAATTGCTTACAAGGAAAGGTCCCCAAGTGTCACTCGCCGATTTGAATGATTTTCGGATATGTGATAGAGGACAAAAATCTAAGGTTGATGTATTTTTTTATACGTGCTCAATCGATAGTTTAGGGTTTCAAAATGGCGTTTTAAAATTAGCTTAAATTTCGTTTTTTCGCCATAATTTAACTATTTTCCATAGAAACCTACCCATATTTGGTATCAAACGAAAGGTATTGAAAAGGCCCACATGATGACATCTAATTTTTAGAAAGAAGTTTTATTGTTATTTTGCTTGTTGACAGTATAGAATAAACAGTAATTAGTCGATATCTTGAAGAGCCCGTACTCGAAATTGTTTGATTTTAACTTAAGTTTAATTTTAGCTAATTTTAAAAGTTACCTGCTTTTTGGTTCTTTTTTTAACTTTTTCTTGTTTATATTAAAATTTTTTTTATTAGAAAATACACACTACTTTTCTTAAATATAAAATATTTTGTTATAGATAACGACAACATTATGGGCATCAAAAATTTTGTTTTTTCTCGAACTTCCGTATATGTAGATATTTAATCCGAAATGTTGATATATTACAGTGCTTCCAAACAAACTGTGTGCTTCTTACTTGTTTGCCCGAAGAATGAGAAAAAATCATTCAAAATTTAAAGATATGACTTTTGATGCAAATATCTCCGCTGGTTTTAAATATATTTCACTCAACTCTTTTTTGTTAAAAATTTCAATAAAATTACTTTATAAAAACTTTTATAAAAATACCATTTGCTGTGCATTTATATTTTTAATTTTTTTTTTCAAAAATGATCCAAAATAATTAATGTTTCTCAAAAAGTTACATGAAAGTTGTTTTTGTTGTAAAAAAAAATTCAAATCAAAAATTGCATTTTCAATTCTCTTATACGTGGCATAATATTTATTAGCAAAAATAGTTTCAGTTTTACACAAAAATTAATCAGCTGTTTCTGTCATTAAAAAACAAGGGGAAATTAATTTTTTTAAAAAATTTTCCTTTTATATTTTTATTTTTAAATAGACTAGCTTAAGAAATAATTTATTGAAGAAAAAAACCTATTATTGCTTTGCAATCAAAAGTTTTTACTATAAATATATTTTCATATCATGTGGATCTTTATTCACAAAACTCATTTTCTGTTAATTCTATATATGTACTTCAATTGCTCATTTTTATTAGAATCGCCTTGCTTATTTTGAAAATTTTAGGAGAAACAAATATGTTTGCATTGTTTTCACTTTTATGATACTGTTTCTTAAACAACTAAAATACAGAAAATACGGTTGGTTACAGTATCTTTGATGTAGCAGTTAATAATAGTGTAATGGTATTCTTGTAATAGTTTTCATAAAGTAATTTTATTGAAATTTTTAACAAAAAAGAGTTGATTGAAATATATTTAAAACCAGCGGAGATATTTGCATCGAAAGTTATATCTTTAAATTTTGAATGATTTTTTTTCATTCTTCGGGCAAACAAATAAGATGCACACAGTTTGTGTGGAAGCACTGTAAAATATCAACATTTCGGCTTAAATATCTACATATACGGAAAGTTAGAAAAAAAGCAAAATTTATGATACCCATAAAGTTGTCGTTATCTATAACAAAATATTTTATGTTTAAGAAAATTAGTGCATTTTCTAATAAAAAAAATTTTAATATAATCAAAACAAAGTTAAAAAAAGAACCAAAAAAAAGGTAACTTTTAAAATTAGCTAAAATTAAACATAAGTGAAAATCAAACAATATCGCGTACGGGCTCTTCAATATATCGACTAATTACTGTTAAAAATGTAAACAAGCAAAATAACAACAAAACTTCTTTCTAAAAATTAGATGTCATCATGGGCGCGTTTTTAATACCTTTCGGTTGATACCAAATATGTGTAGGTTTCTATGGAAAATAGTTAAATTATGGTGAAAAACCGATATTTAAGCGGATTTTAAAACGCCATTTTGAGACCCTAAACTATCTATTGAGCACGTATAAAAAAATACATCAACCTTATGTTTTTGTCCTCTATCACATATCCGCAAAACATTCAAATCGGCGAGTGACACCAGGGGACCTTTCCTTGTTAGTTTATCCTTACGCTTTTTTGTTTCTCTCTTTTTTTTTTTTCTATCTTTATCTTCTTTGCCTAAAGATTTCTCTTCCTTGAACTATTTTTATGTTGGAATCTAGCAATGTGTCTCTTGGCGTTAATGAAAACTAGAAAACTCTTATTCAGATATTGTGTAAGCAACATGACAGCAGTAATATAGTACATTTTAATGCCCTTAGTTTAAATATGGCCAAATTGGACTACATTAAATTTATCTTTGAGGAATCATCAGTTGACATTATTTGCATTTCTGAGACGTGGTTATCTACTGACATTAGTGATACAATCTGTAATTTTTATAGCTAAAAAGTGTTTAGATATGATGGATCTGAAAAAAAGGGTGGAGGAGTCGCAGTTTATTGTAAAACCTATCTGTGTGCTAACATCTTGAGTAAAACGACTGGAACCGGATTTGAGTGTATGATTATACACACACAGTGGCATATCTAATAATAACACGAAACTTTTTTTGCCATGTATCTACAATTCCAATGTCATGATTGATGATTTATCAAATTATGTCCTTGCTCATGATATCGTCTTGTTATGCGGTGACTTCAATATCAATCTTCTGCTAAAGTATACTGCACAACAATCTTTGTATGAAAAGTTAACCTTAAGTAGGTGTATATGTAGTTAGTGATAGTGTATCCACATGATTTTCTACATATTCTACTCACAGCCTTCTGGATTATTTCATAGTTTCCGACCCCTGGGTTGTTTCTCTTCTTGACCAAATCATTTTATATCTGATCATGACCTGATCTTTTGTTCATTAAACATAAAACTATCGCGTAATGTGAAGTCTACCACATATTCATACATAAAGTGACCAATTGGTGAAATTTTAGAATGGATTCTGGAATCTGGATAGAAATTTTGGAAATATATACAAGTATTTTTATTCGTCAATTTGAAAGCTTTTGCGGTTTTAAGGCAGTATTTTAGTGTAAAATTTAAAAAAAATCAATTTTTAAATTCGATTTTTTGACCCATAGAAGCAATTTCATATTTTGTGCTCATAAAGTATCAAATAAGTGTCCGGTGCCCGTGTTGGTAAATGCCCCACACCCAAATAAGTGCTAGTTCTGTAACACCTTAGTTAGACACATTGTCCGAATGAAGACCCTAATCTGGCACTTGTCGGATCTTGCGTCCGAATATAGTCGGGTACTTTGGATACATTTTGGGAAATTTCCGAGGAATGTGACTAAAATATCGGGCAAATTTCAGTTAAAACATCGAGTTTTTTCGGGTACATTATTGTTAAGACTCAGGCCAGTACCTGATATTCGGGACTTTTGTGCCCGGCACGCATGTGCGATTCAATTTTTTCATAAAGTTCGGAGTTTTTCGTTACTGCTCTACAGTGGTCCAAATGGCCAATCTTGCTGGAATAAAGTCATAACTCCTGTTTGGGAGTAGGTAGACACTTGAAATTCTTAGGGATGAAATATATTGACAAAATGCTACAATGGGCGGTGTAGTCACAGTGGGCGTAGTACTTCTCATACAAGGAAATTTTAAAAATATCTGCGTATTGTTCTTTCAATAATTTAAAGCTTAGTGAGGAAAATATGAAATTAGGTCGGCAAAAGTAAAACAACAATAAAAAAAAAAAAATAAAGTTTATCTAGAATATTAAATTATTTAAAATTTTTTTTTCAGTATTTCAGAATTATGCTCACTAAAAAAATCAGTGAGAAGTTACTAAAATTTTACATAAAACTAACTATTGTATAGGATAACTTAAAAATTTATGTATAGACTAGCTTACACCCATCGCAACGAAAAACTGATTTTTAGCGATTTAATATAAGAAATCGTATGGGCGAAAGATGATCCACTATTTTTGCAATATCTCGACAACCGCTCATTCGATGTTGTAAAAATATGTCTTAAGACCCGTGCCATGCCTGGCCAAACAAACTCCGAAAAATTTGAATAAAACCATTGGAACGGTTCAGGAGTGATGGAGTCACATACGGACACCATTAGATTTTTATATATGTAGATACATGTTTTGTTATTCAGAATCTGTTTCATCTTCCTCTTCCAGTATAAAAGGATCTAGCAGCAACGACATTTCTTCATCTCGTAGTTGTTCTGTACTTTCACAGCGAAAAGAGGGTCTTGTTAATATAAGGATGATATGAAAGGATCCGATGACAAAAGCAAATGATGAAAAAGATCTACCGTTGTTTGTTTGCGTGACATTTTTCTAGTATGATGTTCTCTGACATACTTAAAGTCTTTATTTCGAGACTCAAGCACTTCCTCGGACATCATTCCTATAGGAAGAACCGCATTTTGAAATATGTCTGCACCATGAATCAAAATTTTATGGACACTTGATGTCATGTAATACCATGGGTATAACTCTACGTATAACTTCGCTGTGTCAAATGTATACGTTCGAAACACTTCCACATTGATTGCATAGCCAGATGCCATAGTTCGTAAATTAATTTCTATTCTATTAATAAGATTTTCGTTTACTCTGGTTACCTTAGATGCTAAGCTGTGTTGCCATCAATGGTGCTTCCATGTCCTGGCTTTAGAGTATCGATAAGCAAATGCATTTCTGATCTCACCGCATCAATAACTTTTAACTTAGTTCTTTTTTTGTTTTAGTTTCTTTCACATTCAAGGCTGCGTACCCATGCAATGTCGATAATCCATATTCGTAAAAACTGATTTTAACATTTAAATTTTTTATTTTTTCTAAATTACCACCTTGTTCAATAAGAAAGGTTAATTTATTGAAAAAAATTAAAGTACAAGTTTATTCATCCAAATCAATATTGTCGCCTTCAAAGTAGTTCCCGTCGGCTGCAACGCACTTATGCCAGCGCTTGATCCAGTCACGAAAACCTTTCTGGAACACGGTTTATGGTATGGCCTTCAGAGCGTTCACCGATTTTTCCATGACCTCTTTTTTTGCTGGTGAAACGCGTTCCTCGAAGCGGTTTTTTGACTCGATCGAACAGGAAAAAATCACGCGGAGCCAGGTCAGGTGAATTTTCCGGCTGCTGGATGGTTATAGTGTTGTTTTTGGCCAAAAAGTCAGGAATAAGATGAGCATTGTGCGATGGTGCATTATCGTGATGCAAAATCCATGATTTGTTTTGCACACAACTGTGGTCTTTTTTTTCGAATTGCTTCCCGTAAACGTCTCATAACGCCCAGATAATACTGTTTATTAACCGTTTGACCATCTGGCAAAAATTCATGGTGAACTAAACCATTGTAGTCCATGAAAACAGTGAGCATCACCTTCGTTTTTGACTGAAACGACGTAGTTTCTTCGGTCTCGGTTCGTCTGGCGACCGCCATTCACTAGCCTGATGCCTGGTTTGCATATACCCAACCATCACCAGAAATGATGGATTCGATGAATGATTCGTCGTTTTTGACCATTTCCAGCATGACTTTCGCGATAGCAACTCGGTCTCTTTTTTGCATGAAATTGAGTTCTTTCGATACCAACTTGGCAGTGACACGTCTCAAGCCCAATTCATTCTTCAAAATGTCCTCTGCCATCTCTCTAATCAGCAATTTGCGATTTTTGACCAACATTTCTTTGATTTTTGCAACGTTTTCTTCGGTAGTCGAATACGATGAACGCCCGGTACGAGGGTCGCCTTTTACTTCGTCTTGGCCACTCACAAATCGGTTAAACCACTTGTTTGCCTTCTGATATGATAGAGCAGAGTCACTGTAACATTTCACCAACATTTTACGCGTATCGGCGTAGTTGAAACCATTTTTCACACAAAATTTGATACAAACTCGTTGCTCAATTTTTTCTTCCATCGTAAAAATCGTACACACGAAAAAAGTTGTTGTAAACAAAACACTGTCACTTTACCAAATGTCAACAAGAGATGCTGATATTTGGCAGCCTTGTCATAGATACATGTGGCAACCTACTAAAAAAAATATTTTCGAACCGGACACTTAAGTCCGGTTCACAAAGTGAATGAACCTTTTTTTTGAACGCTCGTATTCATAACACTCGGCGATGCATCACAAATACCACAATTTTGAGGAGCACAATCAGTGAGGGTTGTAAAAACCTTGCCGTCGATCATTGTTAAATGGAATGTATGATTAATCATAATTTCAATGTCGCCAATATTGGTTGCTGTTGGTACAATTTAACTTATTTGAGTTTTAATGCAGTAGGTTTCATTTTTTATTAAATGCTTTGATTCTTTTTCAAAAATAAGTTTAATTGGTCTGCAAAATTGCGTGGAGGATGGGGGTGAATTTTCCCATAACACTTTTTTATTATGCTTGATCTACAATGGTCCATGCAAATTGCAAATAAGTGTTCGTCTGTTCCGCCTGGAATGTTTGAACTAAATTGTAGTTTATAAGTTGAATGTCCATTACTTGCATCACATCACCACTTATAGATGAAAGTCAACTCGGGACATTTTGATTGTAGAAGCTGTTCTTTTTGCAGTACATTTTCTACAATATCCTTCTGGCAGTGTGGTCAAAACTAAGTCTTGCAGAGTGACCTCAGCTGATACATCCGGTATCGTTACACCACAACCTATGGTATGAGGGGTAGATATTGGCATTTCGGCTTTTAGCACCAATGCGAATTGAAGTGAAAGTGCTTTTTGTATACCTGCCATCGATAAACATTTGTAATGCCTCTTCATCTGTATACGGTATGGGTTCTTTTGTGGGAGTATTAAATTTTTTTTCAGTTTGGCAGCTCTTGTTGGAGAAATGTTAACATTTTTTTACAATTGTGGCTGCATCTCGCTTACCAGATTGATACAGGCTAACACCAGCAGCATATACCATAACTTTTCTGGCGAACATACATTTACTAGAGGCGCTACCTCTAAACGCTTCGCTTTTTCACCTTTATCTGAAAACTCCATTTGGGGTCGACCAAAATTAGATGTGGAAGGCTGCGTTTCTACTTATTCAGAGGGAAGGTGAAAATATCCATTCAGCCAAACTTTATTCTTTGATTCAAAAGTATCCCTTTAAAATAACTATGAAGTTCTTAAACGATACTCTTCTGTTCGACTTTTGCGCAGTTCACTTTTAATGAAAAGGTAATTAATGACTTCATTAACCATTCTTGTTCCTTGCTTCTCGATAGACCACACATTATACAGCTCTCTTCGTGTTAAAGGCGTGTAATCTTAAAATGCAATAACAATCACTAATTTTTTTATTCTTTGGAAAGATAACACTTCACAGATTTACAAAACATTAACACTTTTACATTGAATCGATAAGAAAATAATAAAAAATTTAACTAAACTTCAGACTGCACCAAAAACACATTTTAGATTTAGAATACATTAGATCAGAATTTAGCAAGAAAGAAAAACTGTAAAAATGTTTTGTAGTTTTACCACACGAGCTCTTTAAAATTGCTACAAATAATAGACTGTGTTTTTGTACAACTGCAGAAAACATAAAACTGTGTCCGATACCCGGGAGTTTTGCGACTGCGTTCTTTGCCATGGACACAAATTGTTTCTCGGGGACCTTTAAGAATATATCTTGCGAAGGAATTTTTAAAATTTTAATTATGTACGAAGTTATAGCTTTAAGTAAAGCGCCTGTTTACGTGACTTTGACTGCCTGTAACTTTACTCAAACCTTTTAATGCTTTTCTCGAAACACGTTTGCCATGATATCTCAAGCTTTAATAGACCGAAATCCATTTAATATCCCTCTATGTCCCGGATTTGAATAATGTAAATATTTTGTTTATAATATTTGAAAAAAATTCAAACTTTGAAAAAATTTCTTTTTCTTTCCCTAATCCGGGATATAGCGACATTTTTACTAATTAAGAAATGTTTGTTTCTGATGACTAAAGGGTTGAAATCGTGCCACTCTACTAGCCTATAATTTTTTCAATTATAATTTTATGTTCGCAAATTTGTTTTTTTATTATAGCAATATTAATAAACATGTAATAAAAAATATGGATGATAAAAATATTTTAAGTTTTTTTTCCCACTAGACTCGAATGATCAGCTGTATCTTCTTATATATATAAAATATTGTAAAAAACAAATTTGTGCATGAAATATTTTTTTGAAATTCCTTTTGCGATGGACATTTTGAAAGACGCTGAGTCCGAAAATCGCATTTTTAAAATTTTTGTCTGTCTGTCTGTCTGTTAAAGCATCACGCGAAAACCACTGGATGGATTTAAATTTAACTTGACATCCAGGCTCCTTATATCCCCGGTCAAGACATAGGCTACTTTTTATCCAGTAAAAAAGGTTGGACACGGTAGGGGGCACTGTGACCGGGTTCCAGGCATTCTTTTTTTCAGCCTATCTCCGAAACCGTTGATACGATTTGCATGAAAATTTGTATGTAGAGATTTTCGAATACGGTAAATTTTTATAATTTGTCTACTTTGTTCTATTTTGAACACCAGAGGGCGCTGTAGTACAAATATTTTAGAGAACTTCGAAAAACTCCTAAGCCAATTATCAGGTTTTATAATACGGAGAGTCTTTTGGATTTATCTTTTTTGAGCTATCTTAAACACCAGAGGGCGCTGTAGTACAAATATTTTGAAAAACGTCGAAAAAGTCCAAAACCGTTCACCCGATTTGCATAAAAAATTTGTGTGTAGAGGTTTTCAGATACGGTGAGTTTTAATGACTTATCTACTCTTTTGTATCTTGAACACCAGAGGGCACTGCAGTACAAATATTTTAAAAACGTCAAAAAAACTCCTAAGTCGCTTATCCGATTTGCATGAAAGTTGGTATATAGAAGTTTTCGGAGACGGTGAGTTTTTATTACTTATAAACTAGGTTCTATCTTGAACACCAGAGGGCGCTGTAGTACAAATATTTTGAAAAACGTCAAAAAAGTCCAAAACCGATTTGCATGAAAATTTGTGCGTAGAGGTCTCGGACATGCTTAGTTTTTTTTTTACTGTTTTTTTTACTGTTTACTGTTCTATCTCAAACACCAGAGGGCGCTATAGTACAAATATTTTAAAGAAACCTCGAAAAACTACTAAACCGTGCATCGGGCTTGTATGAAAATAGGAAAAAAAGGGTTTTCTGATACGGTAAGTATTTTGAACTTATCTTTTTAGTGCTATCTTGAACACCAGAGGGCGCTTTAGTACAAATCTTAGAAAATCGTGAAAAACTTCAAAACTACTCATCCGATTTGGATGAAAATTTGTAAATAGCAATTTTCGAGCACGGCAAAGGTTTTGGTGCTATCTTTTTTGCTCTATTTCGACTCTAGAGGGCGCTGTTATACAATTTGTATGTGTGTATGTTATTAAACTGTTCCTTAACGGCTGCACTGTTTTTAATGAAATTTTTTGTGTGTATTTGAGCGGATCTCTTGACGGTTCAGATTCACAATTGGACCCGGCAGGTGGCGCTGCATTTTGTTTTTATAGCTTATCTCCGAAACCGTTTATCGGATTGAAATGAAAATTTGTATAAAGAGGTTTTCGGATACGGTGAGCTTTTATGACTTATTTACTCTGTTCTATCTTAAACACCAGAGGGCGCTGTAGTACAAATCTCTTAAGAAATCGTAAAAAAGTAGAAAGCTGCTCATCCGATTTCTATGAAAAATTTAACTAAAGGATTTTCGTGTAGGGCAACTTTTTTGGCGTTATCTCTTTTGCTCTGTTTCGAAAACTAGAGGGCGATGTTGTACAATTTGTACGTGTGCATCAGAGATCTGCAGCAAGTCATTATAAACATAGTTGACTCGAGTATATACGCATTAATTTGGCTTCTACTTCATATTCAGACTTATCAAAAATGTTGAAGCATTCATAACACGCAACTTAAATCCAATGCTTCAAGAGTCATACTCTGACTCACAGTCGAACGTAGTCGGTATGATTTTAACTTCATTTCAATAAGTACAACATGTTGTGAACAACATGCACAAGCACTTCAAAGGAATGATGTGTTTTTCAGGGTTACCAGCTCTGGTATAAATTAAGAATTTTAGTTTGATAAATGCTATTATTGAATTGTTCTAATGCTATTGACTATATGGTAAGACTTCCTATAACGGTACGAAATGAAGGTCAACGCTTCTGTTTTATTATAATTTGTTGAAGTGAAGTGTGTCTCATTTTTTAAACGGAACAAAGCTAAATAAGTAAGTTAATAAATTATTATATAAATATTATGAACAGAAATGATATATAATTTTCAAAAGTATCATATTTAAATAATGTATTTTCTTTTTTTTATGTGAATATACGTGAAGTTACTTATATAATTATTTTGCTGAATTTAAATAAACAAACTTTATTAAATTGAAATTTATTTTTATTATTTCTTTTGGAGAAGTTCCCTTTATATACAAGGTGTGTTATTTTACTTTTACACCATTTCGTGAAACGCACAGCGAAATTCTATAAAAAAGTGTTTACTGCATCTTAAAATCCAATTAAATGTATTTCGTTATAAAAAATTCTATGGTAACCCTGCTTCTCTTCTAACAGCGAGCGTAAGTTCAAAAACAGCCACTGCGTTTGACTGGAAAAATTCGCACGCATTCCTAATGAACTATGGGACTTTAGCTTGAGCTATGAGTACTTTGTTTGAGCTATGGGTTTTCGGTATGATTTATAACAAGTTCTTTGATGTTGCAGAGTATTTGGTAGACTTTGACGTTCGATTGACGAATCAAACATTGAACTATGATTTTCTTTCTGTAGCAAGAGTGCTTCGAGTAGTAGTGGTGGTTTTTGTTTGAAGTGCACGCACTACAACTCGGTTTTGCATGAATCACTATAAGTCGCAAAAACGTGACTCGTTGCAGATCTCTGGTGTGCATGTTATTAAACTGTTCCTACACGGCTGCACCGATTTTGATGAAATTTTTTGTGTATGTTTAAGTGGATCCCTGGATGGTTCAGATTCGCAATTGGACCCAGTAGGTGGCGCTGTGATCGGGTTTCACGTATTTTGTTATTATAGTTTATATCCGAATTTTGTTCTGTATTGAACACCAGAGGGAACTGCAGTACAAATGTTTTAAAAATGTCGAGAAACTGCTAGCTGTAAATCCGATTTGAGTGAAAATTTTTACATAGGAGGTTTCGGATACGGTGTGTATCTTGGCCTTTTTTTTCTGCGCTATCTTAAGCACCAGATGATGCTGTAGTACAAATCACTTAATAAATTGTGAAACACTCAAAAACCGCTTATCCCATTTAGATAAAAATTTGTATATCGGATATATAGGATTTGACATCGAGTATGGAAAGGGCTTTGGCGTTATTTTTTTATTCTATCTCTAAAACCAGAGGGCGCTGTTGTACAACTCATCCAATAAGTATAATTTTTTTAAGTGGTTTTCGGGTGCGGTGAGTCTTTTGGCGCTATGTATTTTGCTATATCTTGAGCAAGGAGGGCGCTGTACTACAAAGCACAGTAAGGCGTAGCAAAGCGCGAAGGGTGATAAATACCTTCTTTTCTTCTTTATGTGTATTTATATACCACTTTCTTTTTTCGCAAATCAGGACAGCTGATGCCGAATTCTGTGGTATTTGAGTACGCACCAACACATGCGCAAGTCAGTTGCGTCGTAAGTTGGCATTGTTTTGACACTGGAATTTCTATTTTCAATGTTTATTTAATTTTTGTCCAGTTTCGTCGCGAATTGCCAAGAATTCGTTTTTGCTACAATATAAATACAATATAAAACTTGAAAATATATTTTTGCAAGCGATCGGCGGCACGCATCCATAAATCACGATTTCCCTAACTTTTTCTGATAATTTTCAGATGTTGAAGCGACATTTAGCTCATTTCGCCAAAGTTACCGGTTTAAAAAATGCACACAAAATTCCTTCTAATGTTTGTGAAAAATTTTATCAAATCGACGAAAGAATCGAAAATTATTTATATCAACTTCCGAGTTAAGCCGGGTATTCAGCTAGTCTTTAATAATTTTTCGAGCGGAATCGAAAAGCAAGTTTTAGTTTTAAAGACAGCAGATAAAGATATCACATTTTTTGTTTCTATACTTATGAATATTGACGGGTTGCATCACACGAAACCGGTGAAATTTTCTGGTGGCTTTATTAGTAATGACTTGAATTCGAAAAAAACGGTGCAGAAGGCTATTCCCTTTCTCTTCCTTTTTTTCCAATATGCTTTTCTATTCCTTTTTCCAATATGCTTTTTTTTTGTAAATATGTGGTAGAGAAAACAAAAGTTACAATTTACGTTAAAAAATCAATTGACTCATCCAAAAGTGTGCGATTGCTACTACCGCAATCGTGTACTAGGAATTTCCATAGTTTTATGAATATGCGAATATTTTTGGTGTCAAAAGGAGAGAATTTTGTTTTCATTATTTACAAAAAAAAAATTTTTTTTTAAATTACCATGAAAGGTCATTTTGTTTTCATTTGAAACGATTTTGTATTAAACACTTGTTGTATGAAGAACTTCCATACTTTTCAAGATATGTACATAATTTTGATGTAAAAAAAAGGAAATATTTTTTTTTTTCATTACATGCCTACAAAAAATCGAAAATTAGCTTGAAATGAATCTGAATATTGTAGTATTTTTAATTTTTTGTGCAAAATTAATGCACTTTGGCTCAAAATTTCTAATGGTACATTTAAGAACGCTATAATCGTAAGTTTTATATTAAAAAAAAAAAAAAAAAAAAAATTTTATAAAAAATTTGATTTTGTACTGGTTTTTAGGAAAATTTAATAATTTATAAGCTTATTTAAGCAAAAAAAAAAATATATACAGACTTAGAGTTAGTGAAAAACAAATTAGAAGACATATTCGCAATTTAAATTAAATAAAAAATTATTTAAAATTTAAATGGAGCAAATCCATTAGATTCCATGAAATTCCAGTAATCCATTATATTTCGAAAGAGCTATTCACTTACAAACTTATCATTTTAATTTTTGGGCAGATTTTTCAGATTTTTCATATTTTTCGCAAAAAATAATAAATTTTTGAAAATAAAGTTTTGAAAAAAAGTTCAGAAAATATATTTAAATGGTATTGTTTATAATAAAATATATTTACAATAGTTAATAATTTTTTTTCAGATTTTTCGCAAAAAAAAATAAATTCTTAGTTTTGAAAAAAAGTTCACAAAATATATTTAAATGGTATTGTTTATAATAAAATATATTTACAATAGTTAATAAGGAGATTTCAAAAAAATATTATGGTGTTTTGTGGGAATCAAATTTACAAAAACACTTTTATATGGACGCCCTATAAAGTATTAACATATACCGTTTGATTTGAAAGCAAATAGTTTATTCTAAATAACCAAAATTGTTGATACCCATATTGTATACTTTATTAATATAATAATTACATATTAATCATCAATATTTACATAGTTTTTCTTTTTTTTTTTTAAATTAACTTTTAATTGAAAAACTTTAAATTACAAAAAAAAGTAACTAATTAAATTGTATAAAGATTCACATACACAAGTATGGTAAAGAAACGGTTACCTACTCAATACAATATGAGTAATCATCAATATTTACATAGTTTTTCTTTTTTTTTTTAAATTAACTTTTAATTGAAAAACTTTAAATTACAAAAAAAAGTAACTAATTAAATTGTATAAAGATTCACATACACAAGTATGGTAAAGAAACGGTTACCTACTCAATACAATATGAGTAATAATTTGCTAAAATCAACAACAACAAATATTTTTTAATATAAACCAAACGACGTGGAATTTCAATACCTTTCATTTGAAGCGTAATTTGTGTATGCTTCAATATGTATAATTTAAGTAATTGCAAAAAACGTAATTTTTGCAAATTTCCGAACGCCAGTTTAAAAGCCTTAACCTTGAACTTGAACACATAACCAAAGCTCATTAAAATCAGAGAGTGACACGTGGAGACCTTCCTTGTAAGTATTTTTTTTGTCTTATACACTTTTTGTAAACTTAATATATACGAGTAGTATATTTAAGTTTTGTTACAAAAAATGTCATTCCGGTAAAACTAGAACAAAAAGAAAAAAACAAGAAAAAATATTGTCAGCGTTTGAGTTTGGGTTAGGGAAATTTACAAATAAAGTCCACGATTTATAGTTATTTTATGACAAATACTATTTTCAGCTATTATTTTTTCAGTGCATGAATGAAAAAGTTTTTAATGTTAAACTAGCACCAGACTCTCAAATAAAACCCACTGTAATCCCTTATTTAGAGTTTTGGCAAAAAAGTAACTCCTGTTTGTATAGAAATTTTACACTTGAATTTGCACGCATAAAATTGACATTTTGAACATTGATTACCAATCCAATAGGTTCGAAGTAAACAAATAAAAAATAAAAAAATAGTTGTTTCGTGTTTAGCGACCTCGAAAACATGAAGTTAGACCATGAGAGGAACCGTCTATAATCGCATTCCCTATTTATATAATTTTGTATAACCAATTTATTAAACGTGCCAATGAGTACGCAAAATGTTGACATGCACTACCTTACGATTAATATTTTGGAACAAAATTTTCAGGAAATGAGTGCCTTTTCAGAGTTGGAATTCATTGAACAAAAAACGTGCATAAAATCAAAGAAAAAGTTCTTTATTTTAATGAATCATTCAATAAAATTTGTCCAGTGAACGCTTTCATTGATTCAATGAATCTCTATTCTTAGATTGAAGAACAAAATTCTACGCCAATGAAAATGTTTATTAAAATTTAGGAATGTTTCATTAATACATGGAAAACTTTAATTGATTTATATGTAATTTTTCTTACTGCCAAATAATCGGTTTTTTGAATTAAGGAAATAGTTTTTAATTTCAAAGTTCATATGGAACTAACACCATTGATCCAATGTAAAAAGTTCATAAATTTGAAGTAACGATACTTTGCCAAAGCACTTAAGTTCATTGTCCCAAAGAACTGATACATTCAATTACAGTAAGAAAAACCTCATATGAAATTAACAAAAAACCTGATGAAGAGCTGATAAATTTGTTTTTCTTGTTATTTCTTTAAAGATTTATTTTTTTTTATGAAAAGTAATCCTAAGGAAAAAAAAGGAATTTACTAGTCACTGTGATTTCTGCAGCACACTTACTTTAGAAGCAACTTAATATAACATTCGGCAAAACCCATGCGGAATTTTTCAATTTAATAAATGCGTTCTTTAGATGTAAGAACTAGTTTTTTTATCGATAAGGATTGTTCATTGAAATTAATGTTTTATACATTAATCCAAAGAACATGTTGCTTGGAAGTAAAAAAAACATTTTACGTTTTGAGAAAATGCATTCATAAGTCAATGAATATGTTCTTGATGTACGTGAATGAATATTAATTTCAATATACGCAGATTTTGCAAACAATAAACAGCACAGTAAAAACAAATTAAGTTTAAAGAATGTGTTCTTTCGTTTCTTGCATGGAAGTAATTGATTTTAAGATAAATAATTTGTTCAGTGTTGAATCTATTTCATGCCTCCAAAAAAATAATATCTTTGGGTTATTTGGGCAAACACCGCCAAATTGTTTTTCACAAATGCAATTTAGACATTCTAAACTTTAAATTGACACCAAGAAGAGAAATTTAACCTTTTTTACAGGTTTTGTTTTCTCTGAAGTAGGTCACTGATATGTGAATATTTAACTAATAAATAGTAAAAGTATACATTTTTTTTTTGTCCATTAAATAATGACATATAAACGTTAATATTAATTGTGAAATTAATTTTGCAGAAAAGGGGTTTAACTATAAGAATAATAATAATAAATTCAATTTAACTGAATCTTAATTCAAAAATGTATATCTTCACAACTTTATTTCTACAATTTTTACTTTCATCTAAGTTTCTGTTTAAAAAATATTGAAACCACAAAAATTTTGTATAAAGCATTTATTTTAAGTTATCTATAAAAAGAACAAGTTTATTTTTTACATATTAAAGATTCGAATTTATGGATCTATTGAAGTGAATTTGTTGAATTTGTTGCCATTGAAATTTTTGTTTTATAAAATCGGTGTTGTAGTTGGGAATGAATAATATGTACTTCTCGGGTATGTTACCCTGTTTTTGTTTTGATGGTAAAAGTACTCTTGTTCTTATTATTGTTTTGAACACCAGGTGCACTGAAAAAGGTTAGATTTGTATAATATTATTTAAGGCAATAGTTATTGAAATTTTTTTTTAGTTATATTGGGTCCTCAATACTCGACCAATAAGTAAAAATCAGTTGAATGAATGATATCGGTATTGAGTTAACGACTTTAACTTACTTTCCCGAAGAACTGCTAGAAGAAGTTTTTTTATTAGTAGAGCTAATAATCTTTCCAGTTTTGTCCATCACAATATTAGTCACAGAATTGTTTGAATTACTGCTGCTGATACTTCTGGCACTGAAAAATTTAATAAAATGTAATTATTTAACACCGTACACAATAAATACAATAAAAACAATAATTTGACATATATTCCATCAATTTTTCAGCTTCCACAAAGGATTAGATTTGACGAAAGGAATAAAGGCAAAAAATTTGCTGCCCAAATAATGCTAGGACTTACCTGGTATATGCCACAAAATAGCAAATTTGAAGGATTGCAATAAACAAAAATACTTGACTCAGCTTCATGACTTTTTTTTATTTTTATTTTAACTTAGTGTCAAGCGAATGATTACTTTTTTATGTTTAAGAAACTCTGTAGCAACCACTTTTTATAGGCCTTAGAAAAATTTTATATATTGTTGGTTTTTAACTCTTTTCTATCATTTTCATTGTTTCGACAATTCGACAAGAAAAATCTAAATTTTTCTAACATTATTAAATGTGTTATTTTTTATGATTGTGTATATGTTTTGCATTGAGGAAGAAAACAAATAGAGAAACTCAAATTTTGCACAAATTCATATAAAAACATATAAGTCATTATGATACTTATGTGGCTTCAACAACATTTGTGTGTGTGTGTTCATAAATTTCTTAGATTCTTCAAATCTTGCATTTCTCTATAGTTTTGTCATATGTATTAATTGTTTACTACTTTTTAACATTGTGTGCCATTACTCTGAAGGCGAGTACTTGTTTCAACCACTTTAAGGAGAACTGTTAAGCCATTGGCTTATTTTTTTTGAACAACAACGTTGTCTATAGTATCAACGTTGTACTTCTTCGTAATATTGTTCAGTTGTTTTATGTTGATACAAATATGCTGACTCTCAATCAGTATTGTTGATAATATTGCAACATAGTGTGGGCAACAGCATCTCAAAGCTGTTTCCTAGAAATTTCCTATATGGAAATTTGCCACACACAATATAGATGTGTCAGCTCTTGGGGATAATATAAACATCCCAAGACGGCATCAACGATTAAGTCAAGCGTTGAGTTAATGTAAACATTAACCCACGCTACGTTCAATTGCACCCTTCCCTTAAACCCTCAAAACCATTGCCATGAAACAGCATCGTTGTTTAACGAACGATCGCAAGATCGTTCGGTAAACAATGATAAATTCACGATGTATGCCTGGAAGCTCACTTGATGGTATTCGATGTGACACTCCTAAAAAAGCACTTCAACGAAGCAGTTTGCATTAGTTCTGGCATAACAAATAAATTGGTGGCAGCGGAAAAATTGTGACTATGGAAAAGTGATAGCAGAACAAAAATAAGTTGTTCCTGAAGATGGTGTTAGCAGAAAATAAGTTTGTTCCCGAAGATGGTGTTAGCAGAAAATAAGTTTATTCCTGAAGATGGTGTTAGCAGAAAATAAGTTGTTCTTGAAGATAGTGATAGCAGGAAAAAAGTTTGTTCCTTCAACTAGTGCCTACAACGAAAGGAATCATTGGAAAATGCTGTTATTATGGATGATGTAAATATAAAATGCGTATAAAATAAGGCAGTGAAGTGTATAAGAAGATGTTGGTTTAAAGTGCCGAAATAGTGTCATAGGTAGGTTACGATCTGCGTATAAAATAAAGCAGTGAAGTGCTATAAGAAGATGTTGGTTTAAAGTGTCGAAATAGTGTCAGAGCTGGTGCGTGATTGTTTTGTTGGGTTTAGAGAAGAAAGATAGGTATTGAATTTTGAAAGCAATTATGGCAACATCCAGTAGTAGTACTAGTATGCAACTAGATGTTGGTACCTTAATAAGGTTAATACCTCCGTTTAGAAGTGATGCAGCCGAGCTGTATTCATTTATAAACGGATGTGACGATGCTATGAGTCTGGCATCAGAGTCGCAGACGAGTTTTTTATTCAAGTACATTAAGGTACAAATTACTGGAAACGCAAGAATAATTCTTGAGAACAGAGTAATAGAAGATTGGCAGGAGCTAAAAACCAACTTAAAAAATTTATATAAGGAAACCAACAATACCCTTGGTTTATATAGGGACTTAATAAACGCCAAACAGGGGAGTCAAACTGTAAAACAGTTTGAACAGTTCATGGAGACTATGTCTCGAAGGCTTGGCACTGATGCTAAAGATGAAGGTATGGAGCAGAGAGACCTTCAAATCATTCATAATTATATTGAGAATAAAGTAATTCTCAATATATTTATTAATGGTCTGCGGCCAGAAATTTGCAGCTATGTAAATAACTGTCGGCCAAAGACTCTTTCGGAAGCAGCAAAGCATGCTCAACATGAAGAGTCAAGATTACTAAATTTAAATAAAAAAGGGCCGAGAAACGATTTCTCGAATAAAAATTTAGTATCAATTCACACTAATACTGTTAAGTGTTATAATTGTGGGAAAACAGGACACTTGGCAAAAAACTGTTTTGATAAAAATAAAAATAATGCAATAATGTGTAATTTGTGTAAAAAGCCAGGACACATAGCAAAAAATTGCTATGCAAGGAATAAGGAGGAACCGAAAATGAATTTTCGAAAATAAGAGACGCTAAGCATAAGGCAGCGTTCTCTATTAAAAGCAAACCAGAAGAAAGTCCTTATATTTTTATAGATTATAGAAAGAAATTGTGTAAAATGCTTATAGATACGGGAGCATCGGTAAGTTTGATAAAATCAAACTGTATTTATAAAAACGATTTAAGTATAAAAGAGAAAATTGATCTGATAGGGCTAGGGAATAATATCGAAAAGTCTTTAGGGACATGCGATATAAGATTTAGTTTATGGGAAAATTCATATGAAAAAACTGTCAGTGTCCGATGGAAGTTTAACGTCATTCCTGAACAAATAGTTAACGATTATGATGGGATTTTAGGCAATGATTTCCTTAGGGAAATGAATTGTAAGGTAGATTGTTCTACAAATGTTTTAACCTTAAAAGGCCAAAGTTATGAGATAAAGTATAACAGAGATGAATGTTTTATACCTTCAAGAAGAGAGGTATTTAGATTGGTCAAGGTAAACAGAAGGTATAAAGATGAAACAGATGTTTATATCCCAAGATTCGAAAATGATAAATTAATAGTTCCGCATTGTATCAGTACAGTACGGAAGGGGAAATGCTTAGTAAGCATAATTAATAAATCAGAAGAGAAGGTTCAGAATGACATTTCATTAAATGTAGAATGGTTAAAGGATTATGTTGTAGAGAGGGAAAATAATGAAGGTAAAATAAAAGAAACTTTTAGGCCAACTAAAAGAATACTACATGTCAGAGATAGAAAAGATGTTATAAGAGAATCCCTTCGGACAGGACATATGAATTTGGAAGAAAAGGAATCAATTAGGAAATTGATTGCAGAGTACAGCGATTTATTTCTCATAGAAGGAGACATATTGAGCACAACAAATACATTAAATTGTACTATAAGAACGAAAGAAGATACAAAACCCGTGTATACGAAGTCTTACAGATACCCAAAAATACACGAACAAGAAGTTAAACTTCAGGTTGAAAAGTTGTTGAAAGAAGGTATCATCCAAAATTCTAAGTCTCCGTGGAATTCACCAGTGTGGATTGTGCCCAAAAAGAAAGATGCGTCAGAGAAGGTAAAATGGCGCATGGTAATTGATTATAGGAAAGTCAATGATTTAACCATAGCTGATTCATATCCGATCCCAAATATATCAGAAATCTTAGACCAATTAGGTACAGCTAAATATTTCACAGTTTTAGATTTGACTAATGGGTTTCATCAAATTAAGATGAATAAAGATGACATGGAGAAAACCGCTTTTACAACACCACACGGTCATTTTGAATTTACAAGAATGCCATTCGGGTTGAAAAATGCTCCTAGCATTTTTCAGCGAACAATGGACATTGTTTTATCAGGTTTAAAAGGAATTAAATGTTTTGTATACATGGATGATATTGTTGTGTATGGGAAAACCTTAGAGGATCATAATTCAAAGCTGAGAGATGTGTTTAAACAAATAAGGGCAGCAAATTTAAAATTACAGGCAGATAAGTGTGAATTTCTTAGGAAAGAAGTTACTTATTTAGGCCATGTAATAGGGGAAGACGGTGTGAAACCTGACCCAGAAAAAGTTTCATCAATAAAGAAATGGTATCCTCCGAAAAATGTTAAAGAAATACAATCGTTTATGGGAGCGATAAATTACTATCGCAGATTTGTTAAAGGTTTCAGTCAAATAGCTGCACCTATTAACAAACTTCTTAGGAAAGAAGCGGAATTTGTATGGGGGAAAGAGCAAGATGAAGCATTTAAGAAACTTAAAGAAAGTTTAATCAATGTCGTGGCCCTTCAATACCCAGATTTTGAACGAAAATTTATTGTGACAACTGATGCGTCAAATACAGGTTTGGGAGCTGTGTTGTCGCAAGAATATGGTAAGAAAGATATGCCGATTCAGTTTATAAGTAGAAGCTTAAATGACGCTGAAAAAAACTATAGTACGACGGAGAAGGAATGTCTAGCGATCGTTTGGGCCGTGAAAGTATTTAGGCCATATTTGTATGGGAATAAATTTTTAATAAGAACAGATCATAGACCATTGACTTGGCTTTTTAATGTTAAAGATCCTGGATCGAGACTAGTCCGGTGGAGATTAAAACTAGAAGAGTATACTTATGATATTGAATATAAGAAAGGGCTAGAGAACGTCGTGGCAGATCATTTAAGTAGAAATGTGTTTATAACTACAAGACAGGAGAAAAAGAAGAAAAGTTGTAGTTGTTGTAATGAAATAGATAAAAACAAAACTGAGAGGAAGAGTGACGAAATAAAAGGTAAAGAAGTTTTAAAAAACTTAGAAAATGTCGACGATATAGAAGATTTACAGAATGTAAATGTAGAGATACCACAGCCTGAAGAAAATAAATCTATAGATTATAAAATTGTTGATAATGGGAGAGTAGAAGATAATCCACTCGAAGTTGAATCAGTTGTATATGAAGCAGTGGAAAAAGAAATAGTCGAAAACATTACAGAACAGGCAGATGGGAACATTTTAGAATTAAATGAGGATGAGATCTTAGAAATTACAGACAAGAAACGACAATTAGATATAATTAAAGAATATCATGATAGCATAACAGGTGGACATGCTGGTCAAAAAAGTACAATAGCTAAGATAAGAGAAAAATATTATTGGAAGAATTTAAATCAGATGGTAACTGATTTTATAAAGAATTGCAAAAATTGTCAATTGGGAAAAATTGATAGACATCCCACTAGGATGCCTATGCAGACAGTAACAAACGCTTCATATAGTTTAGAACAAGTTAATATGGATCTAACAGGACCATACCCAATATCTAAGAAGGAAAATATGTATTCCTTAAGCATTCAAGATTCCCTCTCAAAATATGTAAGATTTGTACCAATTAAAGATAAATATGCTGAAACAGTCGCGGAAGCTTTTGTAAATGAATGGATTACATACTTTGGTATACCCAAAATTATTATTACTGATAACGGAACTGAATTCTGTAATGAATTAATGAAAAACTTAGCAAAGATATTTAAGTTTAAACATATAACCACTAGTGTAGCACATCCACAATCTAATGGGGCAGTAGAAAGAATACACGCTAGATTGAAAGAATATTTAAATACAGTTAATTTTGAAAGAGATGATTGGGATGAAGCTCTAAAATTTGCTAGTTTTTGTTATAACACGACAATACACTCTACAACCGGGTATAGCCCACATGAAGTAATGTTTAGTAGACAAGGCAATAGACCTAGTAACATTGATAGTCTTAATTTAGACACTTATCAAGAATATGTCAAAAAGACTGCAGAAAGAATAAATTCTATAGAGGAAAAAGTTAAAGAAAACCTTTTGAAATCCAAACGGAGATCTAAAGAGATTTATGATCGAAAAACCAATGAAGCACCTCTTTACGAAGTAGGAAGTAAAGTTCTTGTGAAAAACCTATCGAAAAATAAAAAATTAGAGAAAACATTTTTAGGACCTTATGTTGTTATAAAAGTTACAGATATGAATGTATTCGTGAAGACAGATAGAAAAGTTAGAAAACTTTCAAAAAATTTAATAAAACCGTTTGTTCAAAATTAAAAGAAAATACGAACATTAGCTTAAATTCTTTCTCTTTCAAGTCTCATTACAACGGCAATGGCTGTAAGGATAGAAAATATTAACGGAAATGGAGGATTCTATTTTAAAAGGATTGGAGAAATAAGAATAGTGGACGGTCAAATATCTATCGTTACAAAAATAAATTTAACAATATACGAGGAACGTATATATTGGATTGGAGATAAAGTTAATCATGTTGATAAATTATGCACTGAGACATTTCATCAGTGTTTAGAGTTAGTTAATTTAGGAAAACAACATTATAATAACTTAATACAGAAAATAAACACTATTCATAATTTACTAGGAATTAAAAGTGGCTTTATGGGAAATAGACAAAAAAGAGGTCTATTAAATATTGTTGGATCAGGATTAAAAGTATTATTTGGTACAATGGATAATGAAGATGCATCTTATTACAATGAAGTAATAAGAGCAACACAGAATAATGAGGAATTTATTAAATCAAGTCTTAATGAAGAAATTAATATTATACAAAATTTAAATGAACAGAATTTAAATATGAAAAAAAAGTTTTGAGGATATTCAGACCAAATCAAAGGAATTTGCGAACAAGCTAGATTCAATAATTGTAGATTTTAATGAAAACAATAAAAAGGAAGTTATATTTGAATATTTACAAGATATGCAATTAAAATTAATAAGTAGCTGTCTAGATCTAGAATCCGAACTTGAAAAGTTAGTGGATGCAATTTTATTTTTACAATTAAAATTGGTACATCCGATGATATTAAGTCCTGAAAAATTAATTGAAATATTAGCATCAAGTAAAAACGAACCATATCTTTTATACACTCCAAGTTTGGAATTTTATAATAAAATTATAAAGGAAGTTAAAATTAAAGCTTTTGAAAAGAATAAAGTAATTGTTGTTATTTTATCAATTCCGTTTTTAAAAGGTGAAGGTTATGATGGTTACAAGGTTATTCCTGTTCCAATTTTTAATGAAAACAAACAAATAATTTTTGAAAAAGAAAATGAATATTTTTTTAATATCAAAAAATAAAGAATCGTTTACAATGTTAAGTAGCTTGGATAAGTTTAAAATTAGTGAAAGTGATTATTTTATAATCGAAAATTTAATAGTGGAATCAACAGTCACAATGGAAAATTGTGTACTGAATAACTTCATGAAAAGAAGTAGTAAAAAATGTAATGTAAAGTATATTCCACATAGCGTAGAAATATATTCCGAATTAAACAACAAACAATACTTGTATGCAGTTTCGGATGAAACTAAATATGAATACATATGTAAAAATGATGGAATAGAAGGAGGTATCTTAAAAGGTGTTGGAATTATTTATATGGATTATAACTGTAAATTTGAAACCGTAGATTATAAGATTCTAATTTCCGAAGATAAAAATGAAAATGTAACAAATGACGTATACCATTCATACATTGAAGATTGTTGTTTTAATATTAAAATAAATGAAATAGAACCAATAGAAAACTTACCAAAATTAAAACCAGGTAGTGTAAAAAATATTGAAGACTTAAGTATCAAGATTAATAATCAAAAAAGCTATTTATCAAAAGCATTTCAAACTGTTAACATGAAAGGAAATTCCTTATGGTATATTTCTATATCTGTATTAATATTGTTAATTCTAATTATTATATTTGTAAAGTGCGTAAAAGGAAATATTTGTATAAATATTTTTAATAAATGTTTTAATAAAGTTACATCAAGTCCAACACCAAAACCTGTAACGAATAATGTGGTAGTTTATGCTAATGAAGAAAAATCTATGAGATCAGCTGAAGATCAGAATGAAACACGTAAAAGGAAAAGCCAATACAATTATAATTGGTAAAGCATCTTTATTGTAATTATATTTAATGATTTTAATTTTCTTATATTATATATATTTTATAATTTATTCTAAGGATGTATATAAATTTTATAAATAAAAAAGGGATATGATCATTGAATCTATTTTGTGTGTTGTCAGATACATCTCGAATTCAAGGTTTCCAACCTATGGCATACCTAAGAAGTAATTGTTTTAAAATTACTTCTTGTCTTGAGGTCGGAGGTGTTAAGCCATTGGCTTATTTTTTTTGAACAACAACGTTGTCTATAGTATCAACGTTGTACTTCTTCGTAATATTGTTCAGTTGTTTTATGTTGATACAAATATGCTGACTCTCAATCAGTATTGTTGATAATATTGCAACATAGTGTGGGCAACAGCATCTCAAAGCTGTTTCCTAGAAATTTCCTATATGGAAATTTGCCACACACAATATAGATGTGTCAGCTCTTGGGGATAATATAAACATCCCAAGACGGCATCAACGATTAAGTCAAGCGTTGAGTTAATGTAAACATTAACCCACGCTACGTTCAATTGCACCCTTCCCTTAAACCCTCAAAACCATTGCCATGAAACAGCATCGTTGTTTAACGAACGATCGCAAGATCGTTCGGTAAACAATGATAAATTCACGATGTATGCCTGGAAGCTCACTTGATGGTATTCGATGTGACACTCCTAAAAAAGCACTTCAACGAAGCAGTTTGCATTAGTTCTGGCATAACAGAACTGTAATATCATAGAATATTACATATACATATAGGATATACATATACATATATATATACATATACATATAGCATATACATACAGCTCTATTGCGATATGCGAAATCTTTTCAATTTTCTTTTAACATATACAAGGTTAAGCCCACAAAATTGTTATGTTATCCATTGACGAAAACAAGTTATTTGCTTTATACAGCCTATCAAATCAGGTTCTTAACCATGGGGGCGTCCTCAGTGTTCAAACCTCCTTCCCCATTATAGGCTCTAAAAAGTATGAAAAACTAGCAAGGAATGATCTACGACTGGGTCAAAGTTAAAAATCCCCTGCGGCCGTATTTAAGCATAGTATATTTAAAGTCTGTAGTCGTCTATAAAATTCCTGTGTATAATATGCAAAAAATATTTTCATTATAAGTTTAATTTATCACAGTATAAAGTATCAAGTTAATACACAAATTCTTTTTTTTTTGATGATTTTTTTTTTTTTGATGTCGTTACTTTATATAGATGGCAAGGAGAGTTTTGTTTTGATTTTGCCAAGTAAAAGTTCAGAGTGCATATTTAAAAATCTAAGAATATGTGTGCAAGTTTTAGAATTTTGATTACTTTTTGTCGAATTTTTAGCGATTTTACTGTTTTCATAAAGCCACTTTACTTCTGTGAAGATAGCCCAAAATCTTCAGCCCAACTTTTTGCTCAATTCGCCGCAAATCATATCTGCATTTTGAATTCGCCGCAAATACAAGAAAAGGTTTTTTAATAAAATTTTAACTTAAAAAACTAAATATATATGCTAAATTTGTTCCTTCCTAAATTAACTATCCATCGTATATCATACAGTTAACGACCTAGAAGTGAAATACTCGGTTCAGCAAAATTTGTTTTTTTCAGTAAAAACCAAAAGGATGAATAAGACAAATATTAATGCTAATAACGATATTACTCTAAAAGCTTAAAACGCTTTTTAATCAAATTATGCAATACAAAACCCTTAAAAATTTTAAACACAAAAACTAAAAGAGAAATATACTCATACTAATAATAGCATACTTTCAGATGTTAATATATACGAAACAATTACTAAACTTTTAGAATACATTTTTTAAAAAAATGTGATTGAAAACATTTCGATCACAATTTTGTAAATTTTATCATGATGGACAGACAAGTTTATTAAAGCCCAACTCAAAATTGGCACTAATGTGTGGAACTCAAAACACAATAACACTAGATTTTCTCACTTCAGCCCGAATTACGGTACCAAGGACGATAGACCCGGACTTGAAGATATCACCAATCGATTTTCCATATAAAGATTGATTTTTGAGCAAAAATTCAGGATGAGAACTTTTGTTTTGGGATATGATTTTTGGTGTTGATTTCTGATTTTCATACGAAAATCCATTTTTTTCGCAGTTAGGCCCAAATTTCGGTACCAAGGACGATAGACTCGGCCTTGAGCGTACCACCAGTCGATTTTCCAAATAAAGATTGATTTTTGAGCAAAAATTCAGAATGAAAACTTTTGTTTTGGGGGTGTGGAAATCTGATTTTCTGCATAATTGTTGATTTTTAGGCAAAAACTCAGGATGAGAACTTTTCATCGTCTATACTTTTCTTTTGGTTTTTACTGAAAAAAACAAATTTTGCTGAACCGAGTATTTCTCTTCTAGGTCGTTCACTGTATGACCGGTGTAAAGTTAGCCCAAAATCTTCATCCCAAATTTTTAACTCAGCCCAAATTTTGAATTCGCCGTAAAATTCAATCCAAAAAGCTTCAATTCGTCGCAAATGTTAAAAATGGAATAAACAACAAAATAATTTTCTTTTAATAGATATTTACAATAATCCTTAAAATATATGAATGAATCTATATAAATTACATTTGTACGTTCCATGATAAACAACTTAACACGCAGCATAATATAAGAAAATATAAAACTGCTGTACTTTGAAAGTGCATAGTCGATTTTTATGAGGATATTTTCAAAAATAAACAATTAAAATTATCATTCTTCGCCAAATTCTTCAATCAAATATCCTTCATACCGTAAAATGGCCAACAGTTATAACACATTCCAAGTTTTTACAATAAAATCGACTAAGAGGATAGAAGATGATAATTTTTCATCCTAATTTTTTGTCTAAAAATCAACAATTATGCAGAAAATCGACTGGAGGTATTCAAAAGCTCCGGTCTATCGTCATTGGTACCGAAATCTTAGCCGGATTGTGGAAAATGTGATTTTTATATGAAAATCAGATTTCCACACCCCAAAACTTACCCCAAAAAAAGTTCTCATCCTGAATTTTTGCTCAAAAATCAATCTTTATATGGAAAATCGACTGGTGGTATGCTAAAGCCCGGGTCTATCGTCCTTGGTACCGAAATTCGGACCGAAGTGCAAAAAAATGGTATTCTTGTATGAAAACCAGATTTCCAAGCCCCGAAACTGACCCCAAAACGAAAGTTCTCATACTGGATTTTTGGCATGTGATAGCTGATGCCAAAACGATGATTTTATGTTTTCTTCCCCAAATTGCTATCAATCGTCCTTCAAACCGTAAAACGACCTAGAATTGAAATACTCGGTTCAGCAAAATTTGTATTTTTCAGTAAAAACCAAAAAAAAAAGGATACAAGTTCTCATCCTGAATTTTTGCCTAAAAATTAACAATTGTGCAGAAAATCGACTGGAGGTATTCAAAAGCTCCGGTCTAAATAATATAAATCATAATATAAATCATTCATATATTTTAAGGATTATTGTAAATATCTATTAAAAAAACATTATTTTGTTGTTTTTTCCATTTTTAACATTTGCGGCGAATTGAAGCTTTTTGGATTGCATTTTACGGCGAATTCAAAAGTGGGGCTGAGTTAAAAATTTGGGATGAAGATTTTGGGCTACTTCACACCGGTAGCCACTTTAGAGGTTTCTTGGGACATTGTTTTCATTCGATTTGGCTATTTTTTAAACTTGACTTGACGTCTTCTTAAATGCATTGATGTCGCCAGAAAAATAATACAAATGTGATTTTCAAAACTAGAACTTAATACTTTCTTAAATAAAAAGAAAACAAATTGAGATGGTGCTACAAGTATGCTATAAATTTAAAAAAAAAAGAGATTTTCCAGCTGTGACAAATAATAAATCATCCATTTCACATCCATCTGATTTGGATCAATTTTTTTTATTGGTTTTTTGATTAGAAGAATAAATCCGAAGTTATAAATTTTTAGAATCGTTTTTCGCTGCCAAAATAGGGTATATTTTGACACAACGTAGCTCCATCAAGTTAAATGCGATTGTCTTAAATAGGGTATCATTTCAGATGTTATTTTATCTTTTTTAAGGCAAAAATAAAAAAGTTTTGCATAAAGTAAGTTGACCCATTCCTAATTTCAAAGTTTAATACCATGCCAGACGCTCAAATTTTTTTTTAGACGAAGCTTTTTACGCCTCGTTCTGTGATTTGCTTGAGTGGTCTCAAAAACGACACTTTTTAATTTCGACAGTGTTTTTCTTAGAAATTGACGTTTCTTTTTTTTTATGTTTATTATAACCGTGTAACATTTGACAAAACCAATGCGGAATCATAGGTGTTTTTAATCTCAATATATGCTTTTTTTTAAAATTAGCGAACTTAAATCGATAAGGATTGTTCATTGTAATCAATGTTTTATACATTAACCCCTATATACATTTTATACATGAACGAGTTATTTAGAAGTAAAAACAACTTCCAACGTTTGGAGAAATTGCATTTTTTAATCAATGAATGTGTTCTTAAACATTTGAAGCAAGTTTTGAAGCAGCAACAAAAATGAGAGATCAATTTCAATTAACGCAGACTTTACAAATAATAAACAGCACATCAAAAATAATTTAAATTAACAGATTTTGTTGTGAATGGAATGATTTTAAGGACAATTTTTTGTTCAGTGTTCAATCTATTTCATGCCTTCAAAAAATAATACCTTTTGGTTATTTTGGGTTGGTCTAATCACTAACATTTAAATTAAATTTAATTTTTATTTTAAATTTAAACATTTTAAGCATTAAATGAATACCCCGAAGAAAAATTTAACCTTTTTTTAGATTTTTTTTTTTTTTTTTTTAAAGTACGCCATTGATATGTGAATATACCGGAAAGTAATACCATATAAACATTAATATTAATTGCAGAAAAAGAGGTTGCAGAAAAAGAGGTTTAAGTAAAAGTACAATAACAGATTTAATTTAACTCAATCTTAATTCAAAATTGTACATCTTCACAATTTTATTTCTGCAACTTAATGGTATATATATATTTCTATTAAAAAAATATTGAAACCACAAAAATTTTGTATAAAATATTTATTTTGTATTATCTGAAAATAGAACAAGTTTATTTTTTACATATTAAAGATTCGAATTTAGAGCTCTATTGATGCGAATTGGGTGGATTTGTTGCAACCAAAATTTTTGTTTTAGAAAATCGGTGTTGCAGTTGTGGGTGAATAATATGTACTTCGCGGGTATGTTACTTTTATGGGGTTACTATGTTAGTAACTCTAGTATTGGTATTAGTGTTTTTAACACCAGGTGAACTGAAAAAGATTAAATTAGTATAATATTATTTAAGGCAATAGTTATTGAATTTTTTTTTAGTTATATTGGGTTTTCAATACAAGATATCGGTATTGAGTTAACGACTTTAACTTACTTTCCTGAAGAAGTGCTGGAAGAAGATTCATTAATATCAGCGCCAATAAGCTTTCCAGTTGGGCTGAATACATATTTATTGTTAGAATAGTTTGAATTATTGTTGCTGACACTTCTGCCACTGAAAAGTTTAACAAAATTTAAATATTTAACACCGTACACAATAAGGACATTAAATTGACATATATTCCATCAATTTTTCAGTTCCCACAAAGGATTACATTTCACGAAAGGAATTAAGGCGAAATATTTGCTGCACAAATAATGCTAGGACTTACCTGGTATATGCCACAAGATAGCAAATTTGAACCATTGCAATAAACAAAAGGAATTGACTCAGCTTCATGACTTTTTTGTTTTTATTTTAACTTAGTGTCAAATGAATGATTACTTTTTTATGTTTAAAAAACTCTGTAGCAACCGCTTTTTATAGGCCTTTGAAAATTTTTATATATTGTTGGTTTTTAACTTTTTTCTATCATTTTAATTGTTTTGGTATATATCAAAATTTTCTAATACTTTTAAACGTGTTATCTCTATAATTGTTTTGTTTTGATATATATAAGATATATATAACATGTTTTGCATTGAGGAAGATAACAAATATAGAAACTCTAATTTCGCTTAGCTACTTATATGGCTTCAACACCATTTGAATGTGTGTGTGTGTGTGTTCATAAATTTCTTAGAATCTGCAAATCTTGCACTCTATTGATTTTGTCTTATGTATAAATTATTTACTAATTTTTAACATTGTGTACCATTACTCTGACGGCGACTACTTGTTTCAACCACTTAAAGTAGCACTGTAATATTGCTTTAATGCGATATAAGAAATCTCACAAAAGTGTTATGTTCTCTATTGATGAATACAAGTTATTTGCTTTATCCAGCCTATCAAATCAGGTTCTTAGCCAAGGGGGCGTTTCAGTGTTGAAACCTCCTTCCTCGCTAAGAATTATGAAAAAACTATGTAGCAATGAATGATCTTCGACTGGGTTGAAATTAAAATACCCACGCGTAGCGTAAAATACCCAAAATCCGTAGCTATCTATAAAATGTTTATGTATAATCTGCAAAAAATATTTTCGTTATAAGATTAATTTGTCACACTGTAAAGTATCAAGTTAATACAATATTTTTTTTGATATTTACCTTATGAAGGTTTTGATTTTGTTTTGAAGAGGAGCTTTATTTTTTGATTTTGCCAAGGTAAAGTAAAGTTCAGAGTGCATATTAAAAATCAGAGCATATGTGTGCAATTTTTACAATTTTGATTACTTTTTTGTCGAATTTGAAGAGATTTTACTGTTTTCATATAGCCACTTTAAATGGGAAGTTTTTTGGGACGAGGTTTCCATCCGATTTGTCTGTTTCTTAAACTTGATATCTATTTTTAAGAAAGTATCTTTAATGAAAATTTTTATTATGATAGCAAAAAACAACGGCTGCTAACATGATCACAAGCAGAAGGAAAAATAAACGGACATGGCTAAACTGACTTAGATGGTGATGCTAATCAAGAATATTTATACTTTTCTATACATACCACGTCTTCTTATGGAAGTTAAAAACAGAATGATCGGGGCATACAAAATAATACATATGAGATTTTCATAATCAGGACTTGATATTTCCTTAAAAAAAAAAACTTGCGATGGTGCTACAAGATCAATATAAATTAAAAAAAAATGTCTTCAGCTATGAAAAAGAATCTATCGCCCATTTCACAATGAAGTGTAATATCAGTCTCACTGACTATTTCCGATTTAGCTCATTTTTTTTTTTGGTTTTTTCATAAGAAAATCATATCCAAAGCTATAAATTTTTAGAATCGTTTTTCATGGCCAAAATAGGATATAGTTTGAGACAACGTAGCTACATCAATTTAAATGCGATGGTGTTAAATTTTGAAATTAGGAATAAGTCAACTTATTGAAATTTTTCTATAAGTTTTATATTTTTCTTAAAATATATAAAATAACCTCTTCACTGATACCCTGGTTAAGAAAATTGCATTTAAGTTGACGGAGCTACATTATCTCAAAATGGACCTATTTTGACATACGCATGACTGTGAGTCCGCAAAAAAAAATCTTAAAATCTCAAACTCCAGATTGGGTTTTCTAAACAATAAACCAATAATAAGAACAGAATTTAAGCCAAATCGGAGATGGTCAGTGCCACTGATATTACACTTCCATGTGAAATGGGTTATATAATAATTAGCTTTTCCCAAGTTCCCTAAGGGAAAATTTGAATCCCAATCATTACAGTGTCGTCAATAATCATACCTGCGTGATTTGCATTACTTTTGCGTTACGGTGATTCCATGTTAAATCGGACTCATTTGCCCAGAAACTGTTTTTGACGATTCCGATATTTTTAAAATTTTGCACGTCGATAGAACTTGAAAAAAACAAATATTTGCATATTTTTTTTTCTTTTTATGCAAGTTATACACTGTGGAAAATTAAACAAAAACTTAAAAATGTTCATTTAGACATGTGGTATAAAAACTGTACCTTCAAAACCGTTAGGCCTACAACAAAAAAAAAAAAAAAAAATTGTTTTGTAAATATTTTAAAGCCCTTGAATTGAGCTTCTTTATGGTGTTATTCTTTTCAACACTTTCATAAAAAACTTTAATTTTTTTAAAAACATCATTCACTCTTCAAGGTAAGCACCGCTTTTTTTTGGCGTTTTGGAAAAATTATTGTATTGAAGAATTAATCTGCAATGTATTCTCAAAACTTCATAAAGGAGAATCAATGCTTACTATTTTAAACGAATTTTAAAAAAAATTGCCTTCACAATTTTTACATACAAAATACTTTAATTTTTAATTAAAAAATAACATTTGTAGTATTATTTGAACTTCTTACACTATTTCATAATTTTTTAGCTATTAATATACCTTCGACATCTTTTTCTCAGGCTTAAAATTAATATTTTTTTATATATTTTAAATCTTTTATTGTTTTTTTAATAAATGAAAAAGCCGGTTTCGGCAATTCTTGAACTTTTTGTAGTTAAATTATTTTATTCTCAACCAACGTTTATAATTCCAGGAGCACGCAGGATCCCAAATAATTTTTAATACAAATCTGAACCAGCCTATTGATCATGCTTATTTTTTCTCGGAATTGTCAAAATCAATGCAAACAATTTTCTGTCACTTGCAAATTGAGCCTCCGTTCAGTGTTATTTTAAAGTTTTTTTTTTTGAAGGTTCACAGCTATGCAATAGGTATTACTTTAGGCCCAGTAGGCAATCGAGCAGCAGCGCCTTCTATCGATGAACAAACGACGCTATATATGCAGTACATACTTGGACGCTGAGCAGTTCTGATGAAAAGTCTTTGGGACCTTTCGAGAGAAAGACCCTTCGTAAGATCTATGGTCCAATCTGCGTTAATGGCGAGTACTGACTACAATGGAACTATGAGCTGCATGAGGTCTACGCCGATATCGACATAGTCAAGCATATTAAAATCGATCGGCTACGCTAGCTAGGTAATATTGAGTTGATGGAAGATGACGCCCCACAGTGTCGCGGCTCCAAATAAGCCGCGGACAAAAATAGAAGAGTCGGACAAAAATAGAGAACTATTCGCGCAAAATTTCGTTGAAATTGGATGAATGAAAGGACCACCTCCCATATAACCGAAATCGGTAATCTGGTATATTTCCCCAAAATCTTATTCCAGAACATTTAAAATTTGCACACGTAGTTTTTTTGTCACAAAAAAATAGTTGGTGTAAAAATCAACTAAATTCAATGACCAACACGCTCACCTCCTATATAACCGAAATCGGTAATCTGGTATATTTCTTCAAAAAATTATTAAAATTTATAAATAAAATTTAAATAAAATTTGTTTCTAATGATTCTTTTATAGTAAGAAATAGTTTGTGTAAAAATATACCAAATCGGCCGACTAAAACACCAACCTCCCCTATAACCGTTGCCAGCATTGGGCAATCTGGTATATATCCAGCACACATGTAAAGTGAAAAAAAAGACAGTATTTGCATTTCCTTTTCATATATTAAAACACATATGCCAAAGTTTACAGTAGGCATAATCCTGAATTGAAAAAAGCAATTCGAACGTGATTAAAATAGAAGTAGCTTTCGCGTCCATATATGGAGAGTCGGAATTCTGCATAATCTGTCCCAATTTTATGGTGCAAGTAATTTTAAAATATGATGAAATTCTGATAGTTTTCATTGAAAGCAACAGTAAAAATCTTTGAACGACGTTCAAACGATCACCGTGTGACCTCAGCCCTTAAGACAATGCTTGTCAAATGAAATAAAAAAATGTTTCTTTTGTTTTGTTTTGTTTTGTTTTGTTTTGTTTTGTTTTGTTTTGTTTTGTTTTGTTTTGTTTTGTTTTGTTTTGTTTTGTTTTGTTTTGTTTTGTTTTGTTTTGTTTTGTTTTGTTTTGTTTTGTTTTGTTTTGTTTTGTTTTGTTTTGTTTTGTTTTGTTTTGTTTTGTTTTGTTTTGTTTTGTTTTGTTTTGTTTTGTTTTGTTTTGTTTTGTTTTGTTTTGTTTTGTTTTGTTTTGTTTTGTTTTGGTTTGTTTTGTTTTGTTTTGTTTTGTTTTGTTTTGTTTTGTTTTGTTTTGTTTTGTTTTGTTTTGTTTTGTTTTGTTTTGTTTTGTTTTGTTTTGTTTTGTTTTGTTTTGTTTTGTTTTGTTTTGTTTTGTTTTGTTTTGTTTTGTTTTGTTTTGTTTTGTTTTGTTTTGTTCTGTTTTGTTTTGTTTTGTTTTGTTTTGTTTTGTTTTGTTTTGTTTTGTTTTGTTTTGTTTTGTTTTGTTTTGTTTTGTTTTGTTTTGTTTTGTTTTGTTTTGTTTTGTTTTGTTTTGTTTTGTTTTGTTTTGTTTTGTTTTGTTTTGTTTTGTTTTGTTTTGTTTTGTTTTGTTTTGTTTTGTTTTGTTTTGTTTTGTTTTGTTTTGTTTTGTTTTGTTTTGTTTTGTTTTGTTTTGTTTTGTTTTGTTTTGTTTTGTTTTGTTTTGTTTTGTTTTGTTTTGTTTTGTTTTGTTTTGTTTTGTTTTGTTTTGTTTTGTTTTGTTTTGTTTTGTTTTGTTTTGTTTTGTTTTGTTTTGTTTTGTTTTGTTTTGTTTTGTTTTGTTTTGTTTTGTTTTGTTTTGTTTTGTTTTGTTTTGTTTTGTTTTGTTTTGTTTTGTTTTGTTTTGTTTTGTTTTGTTTTGTTTTGTTTTGTTTTGTTTTGTTTTGTTTTGTTTTGTTTTGTTTTGAAGCTCAGCGCATTGCTGATATGTACCATTTTTGTATGTAACTCACTTTTCGCCTTGCTTGAGGCTCATCTGTTTTTTATGTTGTGCTATTGTGTGCTAGCTGAGCAGAAAAAGACAAGAATAGAGGGTTGCATGGAGTTTAATGAAACTCTCTCAACACATACATGTGAAAAGAAAACAATCAAGCAATTCGTGGCATATCGGGCATGATTTCAAAAAAAACTTAAAACTAATAAAAAATTATAAAACTTTTTATTAAATTTCCGCCTGTGGCCGAAATTCGATTGCATCAATATTGATTCTTTTTTGTTTTTTTGCTGAATGCACCAATCCATAATGTAACCAGAAGTATTGAAAAAAAATAAACATAGCAAGCAGCAGTGTAATTGTTTTTTTTCACGCTGAATCGGTGGCAAGTTTATTCTTTTGAGAGAGAAATTAAGAGAAATCAACAACAACAATAATGATACACAGCTCTTTTGAAGTTTTTGCGTCACTCTCGCATTCTACTCTTGTTCAGAAAAGACACAAGACACTATTTGCTTTGTACTCTCATTGTCCACTCATGTTTGTTGGTTTCTCATTGTCCCATTAGGAATAAGGGTTTTTACATTTGCTTAGTTTTACCTACCTTAAAGACAACATATTCGAATAAAAATTATATAATATTGTGCACATCTACTCGGAAATAGCTTTTCATCGAGAAAAGATTCTTGTGAATATGTTGAAGTTAACACAGTTCAAAAGGGATCACAAATTTTTTTGTTTGCGTATTAATATATAGATATATATATATATATATATTACATCCAGAAATAAACTAGAAAATATTTGTGTAGATTTGTTATACACCTTTAAATTTTTTTTTTTGCTTTTGCACCAGGGACCGCAAATAAAGATTTTTCATTTTGTAGCAATGATTTGTTGATCAATATTTTTTTCAATCAGAAATAGAAGTTATTTTCTGATCGAAATAAAGATTTTTTTTTATCGTTATTTTCTCAATCAGAAATAAAACATATTTTTTAATCGTTATTTTTTCGATCAGAAACAAAAATCATTTTGTGGTCGATATTTTTCGATTAGAAATAAAAGTTATGTTTTAGTCGATGTTTTCTAGATCAGAAATAAAAAGCAATCATTGATCGTTATTTTTTCGATATGATTAAAAAATTATTTTGTGTTCGAAATTATATCGAATAAAAAAATGAACATGTGTATGTACCAGAGAATTGCACAAGCCTACTTGAAATCGTTTTCAAGTACTTGCTTAAAATACAAGTTCCAGCTTGCTTGAGCTTGATAATTTTCAATCAAGTATAACTTGTATTTGAATATAAATAAGCCCACGACAGCTTGCGACTTGCAAGTATGTTAGCTTACAAGCGAACGGCATGAAGCCTCGAGTAAAGGAAAAAATTGATGCCTTCGGCAAAAAGATTGAAATTGAAGGCAAGTATCCAATAAAAAAAGCAAGTATCCGAAAAAATTCAATTAGCTTGCTTAGGAAAATCTTAAGCGTATTAAGACTTTTAAGGGTTCTGTGGAGTCCGTGGTTGGCAATTTTGGGGGTAGTTGATTTCGGAATTGATATCAAAATTTAAAATTCAAAGTGTCGGGTAGAGTTGCCACCTAGATTTTTTTTTGTATTTTTGCGAATTCTTGTAATTTTAAAATTCTGACAACGGATTTGATTTTGAATCTAATGTCACAGTTTTAAAATATAAGCTGGAGGATAGAGCAGCCACCGAAATTTTTACCATAGTATTGCCACCTAGTAAAATGTATTTTTAAGAGTTTTAAATATCCTTTAGCAGTGTTAGGATGTCGCTGACTTCGAAGCTGATGTCAGAATTTTAAAATTCAAGATAGTTACTAGTGTTGCCACCTAACTTTTTCTTAGTTTTACGAATTCAGTGCTGGGGCGAACACTGGGTAAAAATAGGTAGCTGAATCCAAATCCGTTGCCAGAATTTCAAAATTGTGAAAATTTTTTGATAATTGTGTTGCCACCTACTAAAACGTATTTTTAAGAGTTTTAAACATCATTTAATAGTGTTCAGGGGTCGCTGACTTTGAAACTGACGTCAAAATTTTGTAATTCAAGAAGGTTAATAGGTTTGCCACCTAAAAATATTTTATTTTTACGAATTCGGTGCTGGAGCGAACAAAAGGTATAAATAGGTCGCTTAAACCGAATCTATATTTGCTATATTTTTAAGGGGGTCCCGAAACATGTGTTTGACTTACAGTGAACAGTTAAACACGTGTTTCGACGTCTGCCCCCTAAAAATCTAGCATATGGGGGGGATGATAGACCCTCTATTTCTGCGTCTCAGAAATGCTTCTCCTCTTATAAATCCCCAAAAAATGGTTAATTTTTACCTATCTCGCTTCCCCTTCGAGATATGGCACTTTTTCTACTTTTTCGAAGATTTTTTGAAGATTATAATAACGATTATTAAATCGCTTTTAATTCTGATTGGAAAATATCGATAAAAAATAATTTCTATTTCTCATCGAAGAAATAACGACCGCAAATAACTTTTATTTCTGAACCAAAAATAAATAATGATTAAAAAATAACTTTTATATCTGATCGAAAAATTAATGATCACAAAATTATTTTTATATCTGATTAAAAAAACAACGATTAACAATGGTTTTTATTTCTGATCAAAAAAAAAAAAAACGATCAAAAAATTATTGTTACATATGACCGACAAAAAAATCGATGAAAATTAATTGGTTTAAGGTGATATCTATTTTAAAAATCATGAAAAAAATTATGTCAAAAACGAGATATCTGACTCCATTATTTTACAATAAATTTTTATACATGATCTTGTGATCGAAAAATTAAAAAATAATCGTTATTGTCCGTTTTCCACTAATCTGATGCAATAACGAAACTTTCCGTGGTTAATAATATAAAGCAATAAAATTATGCTGTTTAAATTTAGTATCTATATGATTGGGAAATAAAAACAATATACATTTTTTTAAAAAAACTGCTGTTTTTTGTCAAGAAAAGAAAAACAAAAATATAAAATTGTAAATACAATATGTTAATTTTATTTGTAAATTTATTCAACGTCTTTTATAAATTTTTATGTTATGTTTATAACTGTAATAATTTTTCAATTATTAATTAAGAGTTATATTAACGAGCTCAAGGTCTATGTTGTTTTCTAAAGAAAACACCCAACAACAAAAACAATACCCTTTGTGTAGAGTAGAAATCATACAGCAGACTAGACAGACAGTGAATAAGAATAAGAAGAACCAAGGTTGATTTATAAGGTTGTCGCAGGGCTGATCGCACTCTCTTCTCAGTAACCATAATTGTCAAAACCAGCCAGTTTTGCGAATGACAATGAAAGAAAAACGGATGATAATAGAGAGCACTTGCAGATTTTCTATGAGCTGTCAACTTCGATTTGACAATTATGGGTACTTGCTCTCTCCCTTGCGACAACCTTATAAATCAACCTTGAGAAGAACAACAACTAACCAACAACATGCTTGTGAGTAGCAAAAAAGCTTTGATCTATTTTCGAAAAAAGAGCTTACACCAAATAAGTGTGAATCTATAATTAGAAGAACTTTAAGCTGCTTTCGTATCATTTGTGTGTACAATGTAATTTAGAGTAATTTTCTCTAAACATTGACGAAAACAAATAGACATGAACAGCTTAGGATATCACTGCTATCATAAAAAGGCTACTGATGAGTTGGCGTAGCGGACAACGAAACAGGGCTGTCTAGTCTGCTGTATGATTGCTGCTCTATACAAAAGGTGTTGTTGTTGCTTGTTTTCTTTAGAAAACAACACAGACCTTGAGCTCGTAAATATAACTCTTAATTAATAATTGAAAAATTATTAGAGTAGTAAACATAACATTGTATGTTAATAATATGTAAATGTCTGTTGTGATAATAAATTATCTTTCATGGTAAGCGAGTCGAGATTCAGTTGGGAGAACTACATAGTTTGGTTACGATTACCAATAGTTAGTTCCACCAACATCAAATTCTCTCCCAGCAATAGAAAGTATGTTCAAACAACTAAAAATTTGAGTTTCCTGCAACTTAAAATATGTGGTGGGACAGTTTTTTTTTTGTTGCCGTAACCAATTTCTTTCCTCAGTGTATCCACGAAAATCAGCGGCTGCACCTTTGGTACAGCTTACCATTTTTTTTTTAAATTCAAATTATTTCTGAAAAGCATAATAGATACTAGGAGCTGCATAAAGTTGAAGGAAAGTGAAAAATGAATACAACAAAGATACGATTTGTTGAATTATATTTTGAGATTTAAACTACAGCATTTAAACTAAAAGACCAAAGTGTGCCTTGTTTTATAACAACACGTGCATTTCTCTATTGGGATTATAACTGACTTATTTCCATTAACATGCTTTATTAAGATAAGATAAGTCCTCAGTAGCTTATTTATACATAAACGTTTGATATGGTTTTTTTCATCGTCAGCATATAAAAGATAGCCTTTTTTATTGGTACCGTGATATGATAGTATTATTTTGTATTTTTGTTTATATTTTTTGCAAATAATAGTCAGCTGAAAACGTTTTAATTATTCAAAACAAATCTGCATGAGGTATATAAGTAATATTTTAATTATATTATAACAGCTTGTTCGAAAGAACATTAAATCTAAATCTAAAAATATATCTTACCAGCAAAACTCAAGCTTCACCCAAAAGGATACATTTGAATCATTAAAATTGATATTTACAACCTTAAAGACTGCTATCATAACGGAATGCACAGTACGTAAGTTATTTAGGTGTCTAAAAAGAGTTTAAATTAGAAAAACGTGTTACTGAATCCGCTGATAGTCGACAAAATATTTAGCTTATATGATAAAGAGTTCACTTAAAACAACATGATTAAAATTTGTCAGAGTTTAACTGGTATGAACAAAACATGAAATGTTTTCCAATAACACGGACATATTTTTTGTGCTTTGCTGTAGAGTAATGTTTTTAAAAACATAAATATTTTAAGAGTTTATTTCAGAAATACATTTGGTTTTTAAACCAGTTACCGGTTTTCCAAAAAAACATTTTTTTTTTTTTTTGTTTTGTAAATGGGCTGTGGAAACTGTTTAAGGGGGAAACGCATCGATAAATATTGAAATTTATGAATTTTCGTTTTTTTTTGCTTTCCTTCAATCTTAACCCCTAAAGAATGTCTGGTGAAAGTCGCATGAAAAATTTCGAAAAAACAATGGAGTTATTCATTAATCAACTTTCAAATGCGTTTTTCTCGAAATCATGCTTTTGAAGTCGGTACGCAAGATATCTCGAAAGCTAATAGCAATTATTATATCTTTTGTGCTTATTCAACACATAAATACCTAGTCTTTATCATAGAGGTTTTTTTTAGTGGCTTAGTTTTTTTTTTATTCGGCGAAATAAGATCATATTTTTCTCTAAAAATCGCTATTCAAATGTCCGCCATTTTGTCAAAAATCAATATTTTCAAAATCTCTCATGACAAAGACTCGATTTACTGTCCATATTTTCTTTTATAGAGTTGCCACATAATTTTTATTTTTTTGATTTTTACGCATTTGCTATTAAAAGACAAAACAACAAAAATTCTCTACAATTTTTACAAAAATTGTGCTCTACAAAAAGCACAACAGCTACAGTTCATAAAAAGAAAACAAAACGAAATGGTAATTTCAGCCCTTGAAAGGACTTTGACCGACCTTCTTATGATCAGTTGTGCGTGTTTTGAAATGTTTGAACACAAATGATTGAGAACTGGACTTAAAAGTTTTATGCCGACTCCGAATGACTTATGTTCTCAAGAAGCTTTTCATGGCAGTTTTTGCTCTCTGAGGTTTGCCATTGTCTGCAGAGAGGTGACGGCAGAAAAATTAATTCAATTGAAAAAACTTTCTGTCAGGTGGGAATTGAACCAGGGTTCTCTGGCGTGTGGGTCACGCACACTACCCACTGCGCCACGGCTGCCATGGATAACGATTATGTCCTGAAAAACTTGTAGTACAGCTTTTTTGAGCGTTATTAAATTTGTTTTACTAAAAGGCAAATAAATTAGCAAAAGAAAGGCTAATGGAGGAGATATATTAGAGCCAACATTAATTGAGATCATTTGAATGGTGTACGTGTGTAAATAAATTCCTAAATTGTGAAAAATATTTGAACAAATTTACTAAAAGCCAAAAAAGAAAAAAAACAAAAATACCAAATAAAAGCAAATAGACTAGATCGAATTGAGTCAACATTAAATGAGATCACTCAGTGTGTGTGTGTCTGTGTGTGAGTGTGCGTTATTAAATTTCTAAATTGTGAAAAATATTTGAACAAGTGTACTAAAGGCCAAACAATTTGGCAAAAGAAAAGCAAATGAAGGAGATTCAATACAATCAACATTAAATGAGATCATTTGAATGGTGTGTGTGCCAGAGAACTGCACAAGCCTATTCATTTGCAATTTCAAGTACTTGCAAAATTTATGAATACAAGCGCACTTGAACTTGATAATTTTCAATCAAGTTCAAGTGTACTTGAAATTAGTCAAGTTGACGTCAGCTTGTTGCCCGAATTTATGAACGCGTGATCTACGACACGAAGTAAAAACAGGCGGCAGCAGACTTGAAACGTACGTCATAGAGATTGAAAAGCTTGAATTTGTTTGTGAATTTTCAACTAACTTAACTTACTTGCTTAAGAAAATTATAGTTAAAGAAAAACTTGTTGGCACAAGGGTGTACCCAAATAAATAGTTTTAAAAATATTTTGTGAAAAATATGGGTCGCTGATAAGGGTGGTCCTCAAAAATGTTTTCTTCGTGCGTTTTTTTTTAAATATTTTGTGCTGTATATCGGGCCAACTATTTGGAATCTGATGTGTTTCGATGTTCCCCCCTAAAAATGTGCAAAATGGAGGAAAACCTCTCTATTTATGCAAAAAAAAAAAATAAGCCCCAAAAAAATGGTAAATTTTTACCTATTTTGCTTCCCCTTCGAGATATGGCACTTTTTCTATTTTTTCGATGATTTTTCGAGAATTTTTCGAGGATTTTTTGATATCTTCCGATTATATGTTGTTCCATATCTCGAAGAGGAAGCAAAATAGGTGAAATCTAAGCAATTTTTGGGGGTTCCTATTTGAGGAAGCATTTTTGAGACACACAAATAGGGGGTGTTTTAACCCCCCTATTCGACATATTTTTAAGGAGGAACCGAAACACGTGAATGACTTACAGTTTGACTTACAGTGGAGAGTTAAACACGTGCTTCAACGTCTCCCCCTAAAAATGTGCAAAATGGTGAAGTGATAGATCCCCCTATTTGTGTGTCTCAAATATGCTTCCTCCTATAGTAACCCCCAAAAAATGATAAGATTTTGCTTCCCCTTTGAGATATGGAACTTTATAATCTCAGAACAACATCTTTATAACATTAGAATCCAAATAATTGATTCGATTTTGATTGCAAAAAAGGGCAAAATCTGTCGAAATCACAAAAAAGTATTGTTACGGTCCACCCTAGTGTCCAAACAACTTTTTATATTCTGACATCAGAATCGCAATCAGCGACCCCCAAGACAACAAGCTTTCCCAATTTGAACTATTTGAACTATTTGGATACTTGCAAGCTTATAAGCTTTTGCCGAACCTATAAATCTTTTCAAGTATTTTCCCGAAGCAGAGCAGTAAAGCTTGCGATTGATTAGTTTCATACGAAGCTTGCATTGTTTGTTTTTTTCAAGTT
Organism: Coremacera marginata; assembly: GCA_914767935.1. NCBI lineage: Eukaryota > Metazoa > Arthropoda > Insecta > Diptera > Sciomyzidae > Coremacera > Coremacera marginata. The sequence continues at coordinate 164,651,238 of OU612045.1, forward strand.
CAAACCAAGTGAATTTTCAAGTACTTGAAAAAGCTTGATATTTCAAGTACTTGATGCAGGTCTCTGGCGTGTGCGCTATTAAATTTCCAAATTGTGAAAAAAGGAAAACAAATATGATACATTAAGTCTACATTAAATAAGATCATTTAAATGGTATGTGTGTGTGTGTGTGTGTGCATGTGTGTGTTATTAGCTTTCTAAATTGTGAAAAATATTTGAACAAGTGTACTCAATTCCAAATAAAATGGCAAAAGAAAAGCAAAAAAAACAAATCGAACAGAGTCAACATTAAATGAGATCATTTAAATGATGTACGTGTGTTATTTAGTTTCTAAATTGTGAAAAATATTTGAACAAGTGTACTAAAAGCAAAAAAAAAAAAAAAAAAATAGCCAATAAAAGAAATACATGAGATCTAATTGAGTTAACATGAAATGAGATCATTCAAATAACGTGTGTGTGTGTGTGTGTGTGTGTGTTATTAAATTTCTAAGTTGTGAAAAATATTTGAACAAGTGTACTAAAAGCCTAAAAATTTAGCAAATAAAAGCAAATAAATGAGATCTAATTGATTAAATGAGATCATTTGAATGGTGTGTGTGTGTATGTGTGTGTGTTATGAAATTTCTAAATTGTAAAAAATATTTGAACAAGTTTACCAAAAGCTAAAAAAAAGAGAAAAAAAAAATTGCAAATAAAAGCAAATAGAGGAGATCGAATTAAGTCAACATTAAATGAGATCACTCAGTGTGTGTGTGTGTCTGTGTGTGAGTGTGCGTTAATAAATTTCTAAATGGTAAAAAATATTTGAACAAGTGTTCTAAAAGCCAAACAAATTGGCAAAAGAAAAGCAAATGAAGGAGATCCAATGCAATCAACATTAAATGAGATCATTTGAATGGTGTGTGTGTGCGCTATTAAATTTCCAAATTGTGAAAAAAGGAAAACAAATATGATAGATTCTTAGTGGGCAATTGCAGGAGTCCGAACTCCTTGCAAACACCGTTTTATTGCTTGTATGAAATGGGAAAATTAGTCAGTACTTCCGCACTCGCTTTGCAAAAACTCCATGCTAAAAGCGCTTTTTGAAAATGTATTCTTAAAGTACTTTCTTCTTAAGGCCTGATTATCACGCTACGCTTATTATGCCTGAAATAGGTGCTCTCTCCGCAGGCCTTTGTTAGAATTTAACAGACCTTTCACACTCCTTGCAAAAACCATTTTATTGTTTGTGTGGAATAAGACGAAAATAATGGTATCAATTGTTTTTTAGTCTAGTGTGTCTTTAAATATTGGTTATAGGGGATTAACCTCTATTTTTAAATAACATATTTTTGGAGGTAGTTACTAGCGAAAAATGTCCATACAAATTTCAAGAGATATTACTTATTATGCACTCGTTGCACCTCTTTAACGACGCTTTATTTAATAAATTTTCTGGTATATCTATTTCAACTCCATTTTAAAATATAAGCGGAGTTCCTTTTAAGCATTAGCATTTTTTTTTTAAGTTTTTAGTCAATCAATAAACCTCAATAAACCTTTTTCAATCAATAAACCTCCTAAGCTTATTGAAAATAGAAACCTTTCTTCCTGAGACTAGAGCGCACGCAACACTGTCGTTAGTGTTTGTCACTAATTCTATTTAACCCCTTCTATTTCCGTGTAGGATTAAAATGCACTCTAGTACAGAAACCCATACTGATCTAATCTACACTGGCCCATTTTCGTCTTCTATTCTATGTGACTTCTCATCAGCGCGTACTTTTTGCATAATGCACGTGATTATGCTGCTGACTGTGTCCCCTGCTTCAGGTGATGTCATCATATGTCGAACTATCTGCGAAGGACTTGTATCTTGCGTGCTGTTATGTAGTGCTACAATATCTTCTTCGAAGCGTGTGCACTCGGTTACTACATGTCTTGCATTCTCGGCTTTGTTGTTGCAGTATAGGCACAATACGCTATCCACGTGCCTGTATTTATGCAGGTACTCTCGGAAACAGCCATGGCCGGAGAGCCATTGCGTCGTATGGTGGTTTACCTCACCGTGTCGCCTAGTAGTCCATGCTCTAATGCTAGGGATCAGTTCATAGGTCCATCTTCCTTTTGTTGACCGTTCCCATCGTTCTTGCCACTCTCTTATGCTGTTTTCGCGGATCCCTGCTATTTCTCTCTTGGTTGTAGCCTTCCGTAGAGCTGCTGCTTCTTTTGCTGCAATTTCAACCGGCATTCTTCCAGCAATAACATTGACCGCGTTATCAGATACTGTTCGGAAGGCTCTACATACTCTGAGCGAGGTCAGTCTGTGCGCTGTATTAGCTTCTCTCATGTAGCACCTCTGGGCATTACATTAAGATTGATGTGCTGACCATTGCCAGCAATTTCCTGCTTTGTTGTTTGCGGCCTCTAGCGTTTGGCATGAGTCTAGATAAGGCTCCACTCACTTTCACTGCCTTTCCACCAGCAAAGTGTAGGTGGTCTCTAAAATTTAGGCGGTGATTTAGTAAGACGCCGAGGTACTTTACGTGTGGGCTGGAAGTTATCACGTGCCCCCCCACTCGTATTTCCAGTCTCTCCATCTTTCTGCGGATACTTATTAGTACTGCTTCGGTCTTGTGCTCGGCCAGTTCTAACCCAGTACTCTCTAGTCACGTCTTTACGTCCGCATTTGTCTTGCTGCATTTGCTAGCAATAGTTTCTAGCCTCTTTGCCACCACGAATATGGCTATATCATCCACGTATCCTATTATGTCTACACCAGTCTGTTTTTGAATTTTCAGAACCCCATCATACATGGCATTCCACAATAGGGGCCCTAGCACAGATCCTTGGGGTACTCCTCCTGTGACAGCGTATTGTTTTACACCTTCGCTACTGTCGTATACTAATGTCCTATTTTCGAAGTAGCTAGCCACCTCTCGGAGCAGATAGTCTGGGGCTTGTAGTTCGCATAGTGCCTTAGTTATTTGGTTCCAGTCGGCGGAGTTAAACGCATTCTTGACGTCCAGAGTAACAACGGCGCAGTATTGTTTAGCTCCCACTAGCCATCGCGTTCCTTCCACAGCTTTTCGCGCGATCTTGCATACCTCTTCTATGGCATTTACCGTTGACCTCTTTGGTCTAAAGCCGTACTGCTTATGCGAAAGGCCGCTTGTTCCTTCTGTAAAGTTCTCCAACCGCCTTACAATAATTCGTTCGAGCACTTTTCCCATCGTGTCCAGCATACACAGAGGTCGATATGATGATGGTTCCTCCAGCGGCTTGTCTCCTTTGGGTATAGGCACTAACCGTTGCTTTTTCCACCGACTTGGAAAAGTTCCTTCTTGAAGGCAGGTTGTGTACATCTGACAGAAGAAATTTGGTGCCTTGAGCATTGCAGTTTTAAGAACTTTATTTGGAATGCCATCCAAACCTGGTGCTTTCTCTGCTCTAATTCTTTTTGCTGCTTCAAGTAGTTCGCAGGTGTTGACGGGTGGGACATCATTCTCATCTAAGTGCAGTTATCGAGGCAATATGTGTGGGTCCCTTACTGGAAACAGGCCCGCCACTATATTTCCCATAATTGTTGGGCATGCTGGAGCTTTCCCACCAGCCCCTTTTATTTTATTCAAGACTATTTTATAGGCACTTCCCCATGGATTGTGTTCCAGGTCATTGATGAGTTCGAAAAAGGCTTGGGTTTTGCTTTTTTTGGATCGCATTGTGCAGCTCCCTTCTTTTAGCTTTAAAGTCATGTTGCAGTTGACTATGGTTGTCTTGCCTTCTTCCTATAGCTCTCAGCTGCCTCCTTCTGTGCTTATGGCATTCTTTGCGGAGCGAAGCTATTTCAGCATTCCACCAATAAACGGGTGCTCTTCTGTTGCTAATGCTATGTTGCTATGTCTAATTTTCCAGCCATACTTTTGCGCTTTTGGGTGTATTTTTAATCTTCTACGACTTGTTTGCTGCCGAGCTTCAAAAATTATAGCGTTGTGGTCACTGTGGGTGTAGATGTCCGAAACGCTCCAATGAGTTACTCGGGCTAGTGCGCTGCTGGAGAAAGTTAGGTCGATTATCGATTTAGCTGTTCCTTTGATGTAAGTGGGATTTGTTCCTTTATTAAGTATGACCAAATCAAGTTCTGCTATGGACTCGAGAAGCATTGTACCTCTTCTATTTGTTTTTGTGCTGCCCCATTCAACTGACTAGGTATTAAAGTCACCGGCTATTATTATTGGAACTTTTCCTCTGGCATCTGCTACCAGTCGGTCCAAAATCGCTTGATACCTCTCTCCAGTATTTAAGCTCGGGGGCACATAGCAGCTGTAGAGGTGCACTCCGTCTATTTTTTCGTATGAAAAATATTCGTAATGGCCACTGCCCTTTATTTCGAAAGGTACGGATCCGCTTATCCAGATAGCAGCTTTCTTAGTTTTGTCTTCTGTGTATAGACAGCTGTTTGTTGGCTTTTTATAGGGTTCGCTAATAAACGCAATGTCTATCTCCTGCTCTATAATTGTTTTCTTAAGGAGGTCTTGGGCAGCCTCGCAGTGGTTTAGGTTTAGTTGTATGCACCTAAACATTTCCCGTCATAGCTTTCCTCATTGCCTTCTTGAACTGTGGGCATTTAAAGCTTTCAGTTTGGTGCTTATTTCCTCCCGGCGTTTCCGGCTCACATATGGCGCATTTCATAGGTGCTTTACATGTCTTGGCTGTGTGTCCTTTCTCAGCACATCTGTAACATACATCTGTATGGTCTGTTTCGCTTTTACACTGTCTAGATACGTTTCCAAAGTCTAGACACCGGAAACATCTTGTTGGTTACACCTTACCCATCCCACTCGGACAGGAGCGGCTTTGAAAACAGCTTTTGCTACTCTTGCCGGAAGACCTATCGTTGCTGTTTGTGTACCCTCTCGTGTCGCTCGTAAGGATTTTATTGCACTACAGTATACGCTACCGATTTCTGGAAATTGTTTTTCGAGGGCGGCGACAATTTCATCAGGTGTTGTAACTTCATCGATGTCAAGACACTCGAAGACTGTTTCTTGGCATAGCATTCGAACATTAGAGGATCCCTGCAGGGCTTTCTCCGCTTCTTCTTTAAGGCTACACGTTTTGTAGTAATTTTGTAATTTTTTTAACATTTTCGCCAAGCTGCTGCAATTCGGGTTTTGCCTTCGTCATCTTCAGCATGTCAGCATAGGTCAAATCACCTGGTTCAGTGATAACAATAGCGTCAGGGTGTAGTGGCTTACGTTTCTCAGTTCTAAAGCCTCTCTCTCGGCGGTTTTTCGCCGGCTCCGGCTTGCCCTTTGGTCGTCTTTTTTTTAACCGTTTTCCACTCAGATTTGGATTTTACCAGCCTGTTGTGATACTCCAGGATAAGTTGGTTCGTCGTCTTTCGTTTTTCCCTGGTATTTTTTATTTCCATCTTTTCTTTTCGCCTCTTTCGTTAGGCGTACGGGAGGTGAGGTTTTGAAGCTCTGGTTCACCTTTAACGAGACGTTTTCTCCTTCCTCTTGCAATGCAACTGTGATTCCCGTGTTAGTTTTTTCCCGGTTCGGAATGTTCTCGCTTGTGCCCTGGCTTTCTTTCAGCCTTTCTGCCTCGATTGTTTCTCTGATCGGAGGTGAGGTCTGTGAGCTCTGGCTAACTTTCATGGGGTCCTCATGGCCATTTCTGAATTGCTCCTCTGCCTGTTTATGGAGTTTGGCTATATCTCCTATGAGATCCCTCATGGGCTGGTGTATTGACCTGCGGTCGACTAGCATGTCCACGAGTTTTTTGATCTGGATTCCAAGATTCCGGAGAGCCTGCTCATTTCTTTGGCTTCTATCTAGCGCCTCTTCTGACGTCGCCATTAACTTCTGGGCTTGTGGCGGGGTTCGCAGCATTCGGGAGCTCCTATTAAATGGTTGCTCGACGTTATTTTCTTCACTTTGTTCATCGTTTCCTTGTTTTTGTTTGTTTGTGCTCATTTTTTGGGTTGGTCGCCGGCCCGGGCTTTACAGCCAAGGAGGTGGCAACCTATATTGTTTGTGAGGAACAAATGTCGCCCGCAGTATAGCCTCCTGCTGCGGCAAGGCCACAGTTACTCTCTGAGGCGGCCAGGTATGAGAGAGGCTCCATTAGCGGTGCTATATTGTTGTTATCCCTAGCACCATTCAGACCTTAGCACGGGTCGCATAATACCTTGTTTTTGGGATACCCTTCTCGGGGTGGTACAGCCGCTCCATCTAGGAGAACAGACGCTGACAAGGAAGCCGTTCATTCTGAGTCTGACGCGCCTGGGTTTACTGTTAACTAGGGTCCGCGGGTTTGTTACGCCCGAAGAATTTGTTAGAAATAAGTGGATTCCCTCTGCGGACAAGTAGCCGCCCAATCTGGGACACACGCTCTTGGTTTAGATGATTCTGTTTGGTCCGCGGGTGGTATTTTATTTCCCACCGACCCTGCATGTGTGTGTGTGTATGTGTGTGTGTGTGTGTGTGTGTGTGTGTGTGTGCATGGTATTAACTTTCTAAACAAGTGAAAAATAATTGAACAAGTAGTGTACTAACAGCCAAATAAATCAGCGGCAAATTGACTATAAACGTTTTTTTTTCCCTTGCGTATAACATTTGGCAAGGCCAATGCGGAATCATAGATGTTTTTAATCTCAACGTACCTTTTTTTTTAAATTAGGGCATGCGTTGCTTAGATGCAAGATAAGTTTTTAATCGATATGGTTTGTTATTGTAATCAATAATTTATACATGAACTCCAATATACATTTTATACATGAACGAGTTCTTTAGAAGTAAGAGCAACTTCTAACATTTACATAGAGAAAATGCATTTTTAAGCCAATGAATATGTATTTGAACACTTGAAGCAAGTTTTGAAGCAACAACAAAAATGGGAGATCAATTTCACTTAACGCAGACCTTACAAATAATAAACAGCCATCAAAAATTATTTAAATTAACAGACTTTGTTGTGAATGGAATGATTTTAAGGACAATATTTTGTTCAGTGTTGAATCTAGTAGATACGATATGGGGGTTCTGGGCCAGGTGGAGCGGTGGAGCAAGCCGATGACGTCACTCTGGCCCAGCGCCATCTTGTGGGGGCTTTTTGCTAAAATGTACAAAGGTGTATGTCTTTGCTAAAAGCTGTTATGGTGTATGTATTTGCTAAAAGCTATTATTGTGTATGTCTTTGCTTCTGCTGTATTAAAAATCGGCAAGTTTGGTGTATGTCTTTGCTAAAATGTATTAAAAATCGGCAAGTTTGGCGTATGTCTTTGCTGTAAGCATTTACAAATTGGCAAGTTTGGTGTATGTCTTTGCTAAAATGGCCGATGACGTCACGCCCGGCACTCAAGTATGAACGGATTTCTGCTTGTGCTGGTGGACGGACAGACAAAAAACCGCAAGTTGTTTTTGCTTTAAGCGTTGGTCATAATTTTATACACTACATTATCGGTAGTGGTAGTCAAGCAAGTTCTTATCAGTGATTGCATGTTTTGTTTTTTCTTAACCCTCGAATACCTAATAGCAATGACTCAAATCCTGCTGGTTGACTTCAGCTGAAATGATATGACTTGCTTTATGAAAATATATATATTAATATGGGTTGAAGCAATTTAGGTACGGCGAAGGTTGAAGGGTTAAAGAATTGTTTATAAATTTATCATAATGGTGCTAAGTATTAGGTTTATGTATTAGATTTGCATAAGTAGTTTAAGAATTGGATAACAACCATTTGAAACATAGGCGTATATAAGTGGGATACATCTGAGGTACAAGTCTCAATCCCCCGGCCAAGTCGTCCAGCAAAATCTCCGCCTCTGGCTTATATTTTATATAAATTCAAGAGTCTGTAAAGCTTCGAGATGTAGAAACTTCGAGAACATTTTAGAAGCTGACTTATGTCATTGTATGCCGAAGCGAATGGCGTGAGAGAGAAAGGGAGAGAGAGAATTTGATAGTAAGAGAGAGAAAGGGAGATAGCAAATAGCGCGATCCTATACAAATAATACTTCAGAATCAACCTAACCTAAGCCAATGCCATAGGTATAGGGGGGCACCCTTTATATATATAGGTATATATCTTTACCTACATAGGTATATAGGCTACTCTATAGGTATAGACTATCAGTTTATAACGAATACGCATAATGTCAATAACAATCTCTTTAAGCGGAACCACTTCAACTCTTGTTGCAAAATATTTTCCTCCGGTTGAATTACCTACAAGATATGTTTGTGGACTTGTAGACTTTGTATCAATTAATTCTATACCAAATGTATATGATCACAATAATTTATTCCATATCGGACCACATACTATTACAATTCCAGTTGGTTCATATGAACTGAAAGACATTGCTTCTTTCTTACAGTCAAGTATAAAATCCATTGATGATTCAATTTACTTAAAAATTGAGCGAAACAATAACACCCTAAAAACTGAAATTACTTCCTCCGAAGACATAGATTTTTCAAAACCAAACAGTGTAGGACAGTTGTTGGGATTCAGTAAAAGAAAATTGATAGAAAATGAGCTACCGTACGAGGAATTTATCAATGTGGTTACTATAGAGCCATTACAAGATATAGAAAAAACAAAATATATAAATATAAATCAGTCCGGTACAACTAGATATTTTCAATCTTACTTACCTTTGAATATTACAAATGTAAATACAATACGTATCGAAAGCAACTTGACAGATGGATCATATATTAATAGCACTTTGGTTCACACTATTCACGAATTCCCTCTAGATGTTCCACCCGGATATAAAATTAAAGAGAAACCTCAAAATGTCATTTATTTACCTGTCAACTGTCAACAAGTAAGCAACATAACGATTAGAATCTTGAATCAAGACGGCGACCTTATAAATTTTCGAGGGGAAAAGATTACCGTAAGACTACACTTCAAGCCAGAAGAATTATAATTATGATTATTTATAATAAAAATAAGATACAAAGAGAATTTACAGTTAGTCCTACATCAGCACTTGAACGAGGAAGAAGAAGAGCTAAAAAACCATTGACAAGATATAATATAGAATTTTTAAAATCCTTGGGACTTAATCTTGGGAGAAGAGTCAACAACAACTATTACTAAACTGCTAAACTGGTCTGTACTATTCAACAGCTAACTGCTAAAACTGATCTGTGCTGTTCAACAGCTAACTGCTAAACTGGTCTGTACCACTCAACAGCTAACTGCTAAAACTGATCTGTACTGTTCTACAGCTACCGGCTAAACTGATCGATAATTAGTCAATCAATCCCAATATCGATAATCAATCAATCAACCAATAATTCAATATGAATGAAATACTCAATGTACTTCAACAACCTATGTACGATGAGAGTATTATAAAAAGAGACTATCATAGTTACTATCCATACCAAAAATCGTTAAACAATAACGATGAAATTCGTATACCAATTCAAAATCAAGATCTCTTTGTCTTACCAAGTGAGAGTATGATTTACATTCATGGTTTTATGGTAAAACAGGAAGGAGGAAATGATGTAGTAACAACAGGTGTGAAATTTAAAAACAACTTTGTTTCATATCTGTTCGATGAAATTCGTTATGAAATTAATAATTTTGAAGTTGATCGTACACGTAATCTTGGAATTTCATCAACCATGAAAAATTTCGCTTCATTGAATAAAGCTGAAAGTGGCGCATTAAGAAACGCATGTTGGGTTCCTGATGAAAATTTCACATTGGAAAAATCTCATTTTAGTTGTTGTGTGCCGTTGAAAATGTTCCTGGGTTTTGCTAAAGATTATAATTAAATAATATTAAATTCAAAGCATGAACTTATTCTTCAACGTTCTTCATATAATGATAGATCATATCATTCTACAAATGGAACTGATCAGTTAAAGCTAACAATACTGGACATAGTTTGGAAAATGCCTCATATACAATTATCAGACTTTGCAAAATTGGAAATGTACAAGATAATTTAAAATGAAAATTTGCTAATACCAATGGCGTTTAGAAGTTGGGACTATCATATAAATCCTATACTACCAAAGGAAACAAAAGCTTTATGGAATGTAAAGCTTTCACCGCAAAATGAAAGACCACGATTACTTATAATCGGTTTACAAAGAGAAAAAAGTAAACAGGAAGGAAATATATTTGATCATTGTAATATATCTAATTTAAAAGTATATATAAACTCTGAATCATATCCCTATGATGATTTAAATAGTCGCTTTGAAATGGGACAGTATGCTGTACTATATGATATGTATGCAAAATTTCAACAAAGTTATTATATGCTGGAACCTAAACCATTGCTAGATGTCGTTGGATTTAAGGCTATTGCACCACTTATTGTTGTTGATGTAACACACCAAAATGAAGCAGTTAAAGTTGGACCTATTGATGTACGAATTGAATTTGAAACCGAAGCAAACAAACCGATTCCAGATAGAACCTCAGCCCACTGTTTAGTAATTCATGATCGAGTAATTGAATATTCACCTCTAACCAGCGAAATCAGACAAAATTAATTAAATATAAGATCACTTTTTTCCATTAATAAAATTATACAATTTGTTTATATATATATATATATATATATATAAATAATAATAATAGCAATAAAGAAAAATTTAAATAAATTTTTAAGTCTATACCTATAGAGTAGCCTATATACCTATATATAAGGGGTGCCCCCCCTATACCTATGGCATTGGCTTAGGTTAGGTTGATTCTGAAGTATTATTTGTATAGGATCGCGCTATTTGCTATCTCATTTTCTCTCTCTTACTATCAAATTCTCTCTCTCCCTTTCTCTCTCACGCCATTCGCTTCGGCATACAATGACATAAGTCGACTTCTAAATTGTTCTCGACGTTTCTGCATCTCGAAGCTTTACAGACTCTTGAATTTATATAAAATATAAGCCAGAGGCGGAGATTTTGCTGAACGACTTGACCGGGGGATTGAGACTTGTACCTCAGATGTATCCCACTTATATACGCCTATGTTTCAAATGGTTGTTATCCAATTCTTAAACTACTTATGCAAATCTAATACACAAACCTAATACTTAGCACCATTATGATAAATTTATAAACAACTCTTTAACCCTTCAACCTTCGCCGTACCTAAATTGCTTCAACCCATATTAATATATATATTTTCATATAGCAAGTCATATTATTTCAGCTAAAGTCAACCAGCAGGATTTGAGTCATTGCTATTAGGTATTCGAGGGTTAAGAAAAAACAAAAAATGCAAGCACTGATAAGAACTCGCTTGACTACCACTACCGATAATGTAGTGTATACAATTATGATCAACGCTTAAAGCAAAGACATACACCAACCTTGCCAATTTAAAAGCTTAAAGCAAAGACATACACCAAACTTGCCAATTTTAAAAGCTTACAGCAAAGACATACCCCAAACTTGCTAATTTAAAAGTTTAAAGCAAAGACACAGCCCCAACTTGCCAATTTAAAAGTATAAAGCAAAGACATACACCAAACTTGCCGATTTTTAATACATTTTAGCAAAGACATACACCATAATAGCTTTTAGCAAAGACATACACCATAACAGCTTTTAGCAAAGACATACACCATAATAGCTTTTAGCAAAGACATACACCTTTGCACATTTTAGCAAAAAGGCCCCCACAAGATGGCGCTGGGCCAGAGTGACGTCATCGGCTTGCTCCACCGCTCCACCTGGCCCCGAACCCCCATATCGTATCTACTGAATCTATTTCATGCCTCCAAAAAAATAATATCTTTTGGATTTTTTGGGTTGGTCTAATCACTAACATCTGTGCAAACAGTGGCAAATGGTTTTTTTCATAAATGAAATTTAAACATTTAAAGCATTAAATGAATAACAAGAAGAGAAAATTAACCTTTTTTTAGATTTTTGGTTTTCTTTAAAGTACGCCATTGATATGTGAATGGGTTGGTCTAATCACTAACATCTGTGCAAACAGTGGCAAATGGTTATTTTCATAAATGAAATTTAAACATTTAAAGCATTAAATGAATACCAAGAACAGAAAATTAACCTTTTTTTAGATTTTTGGTTTTCTTTAATATGAATATTTTAATAATAAATAGTAAAAGTATACATTTTTTGTGTTCAGAAAGTAATACCAATTAAAGTAATAATAATTAAATACCACGTTAATATTAATTGTGAAATCAATTTTGCAGAAAAAGAGTTTAAGTATAAGAATAATAACAGATTTAATTTAACTCAATCTTAATTCAAAATTGCACATCTTCACAACTTTATTTCTGCAACTTTATATATATTTCTATTAAAAAATATTGAAACCACAAAAATTTTGTATAAAGTCTTTATTTTGTATTATCTGAAAATAGAACAAGTTTATTTTTTACATATTAAGGATTCGAATTTATAGATCTATTGATGCGAATTGGGTGGATTTGTTGCAATCAAAATTTTTGTTTTAGAAAATCGGTGTTGTAGTTGGGAATGAATAATATGTACTTCTCGGGTATGTTACTTTTATGGGGTTACTATGTTAGTAACTCTAGTATTGGTATTAGTGTTTTTAACACCAGGTGCACTGAAAAAGATTACATTAGTATAATATTATTTAAGGCAATAGTTATTGAATTTTTTTTTAGTTATATTGGGTCTTCAATACTCGACCAACAAATTCAAATCAGTTGAGTGAAAGATATCGGTATTGAGTTAACGACTTTAACTTACTTTCCTGAAGAACTGTTATAAGAAGATTCATTAATATCAGCGCCAATAAGCTTTCCAGTTGGGCCGAATGTATAAGTATTATTAGATTTGTTTACATTAGTGTTGTAGACATTTGCGCCACTGAAAATTTTAACAAAATTGAATCACACCGTACACAATAAGGACATTATTTTAACATATATTCCATCAATTTTTCAGTTCCCACAAAGGCTAACAATTGACGAAAAAAATTTAAGGCAAAAAATTTGCTGCACAAATAATGCTAGCACTTACCTGGTATATACCACAAGATAGCAAATTTGAACCATTGCAATAAACAAAAGGAATTGACTCAGCTTCATGATTTTTTTGTTTTTATTTTAACTTAGTGTCAAACAAATGATTACTTTTTTATGTTTAAAAAACTTTGTAGCAACCGCTTTTTATAGGCCTTTGAAAATTTTTATATATTGTTGGTTTTTAACTTTTTTCTATCATTTTAATTGTTTTGGTATATATCAAAATTTTCTAATACTTTTAAACGTGTTATCTCTATAATTGTTTTGTTTTGATATATATAAGATATATATAACAGGTTTTGCATTGAGGAAGATAACAAATTAAGAAACTCAAATTTCGCTTAGCCACTTATATGTCTTCAACACCATGTGAATGTGTGTGTGTAAGTTCATAAATTTCTTAGAATCTGCAAATCTTGCACTCTATTGATTTTGTCTTATGTATAAATTATTTACTAATTTTTAACATTGTGTACCATTACTCTGACGGCGACTACTTGTTTCAACCACTTAAAGTAGAACTGTAATATTGCATTAATGCGATATAAGAAATCTCACAAAAGTGTTATGTTCTCTATTGATGAATACAAGTTATTTGCTTTATCCAGCCTATCAAATCAGGTTCTTAGCCAAGGGGGCGTTTTCAGTGTTGAAACCTCCTTCCTCGCTAAGAATTATGAAAGACTATGTAGCAATGAATGATCTTCGACTGGGTTGAAATTAAAATACCCACGCTGCCGTATTTAGGTATAGTATATTCGAAGTCCGTAGCTATCTATAAAATGTTTATGTATAATCTGCAAAAAATATTTTCGTTATAAGATTAATTTGTCACACTGTAAAGTATTAAGTTAATACAATATTTTTTTTTTTGATATTTACCATATGAGGGTTTTCATTTTGTTTTGAAGAGGAGCTTTATTTTTTGATTTTGCCAAGGTAAAGTAAAGTTCAGAGTGCATATTAAAAATCGAAGCATATGTGTGCAATGTTTACTATTTTGATTACTTTTTTGTCGAATTTGAAGAGATTTTACTGTTTTCATATAGCCACTTTAAATGGGAAGTTTTTTGGGACGAGGTTTCCATCCGATTTGTCTGTTTCTTAAACTTGATATCTATTTTTAAGAAAGTATCTTGAATGAAAATTTTTATTGTGATAGCAAAAAACAACGGCTGCTAACATGATCACAAGCAGAAGAAAAAATAAACGGACATGGCTAAACTGACTTAGATGGTGATGCTAATCAAGAATATTTATACTTTTCTATACATACCACGTCTTCTTATGGAAGTTAAAAACAGAATGATCGGGGCATACAAAATAATACATATGAGATTTTCATAATCAGGACTTGATATTTCCTTAAAAAAAAAAAAAAAATGAGATGGTGCTACAAGTTCAATATAAATTGAAAAAAAAATGTCTTCAGCTATGAAAAAGAGTCTATCGCCCATTTCACAATGAAGTGTAATATCAGTGTCACTGACTATTTCCGATTTAGCTCATTTTTTTTTGGGTTTTTTCATAAGAAAATCATATCCAAAGCTATAAATTTTTAGAATCGTTTTTCACGACCAAAGTAGGATATAGTTTGAGACAACGTAGCTACATCAATTTAAATGCGATGGTGTTAAACTTTAAAATTAGGAATGGGTCAACTTATTGAAATTTTTCTATAAGTTTTATATTTTTCTCTTAAAATTTATAAAATAACGTCTCCACTGATACCCTGTTTAAGAAAATCGCATTAGAGTTGACGGAGCTGCATTATCTCAAACCCTATTTTGGCATTCTCATGACTGTGAGTACCAATAGTAAGAACAGAATTTAAGCCAAATCGGAGATGGTCAGTGCAACTGATATTACACTTCCATGTGAAATGGGCTATATAATAATTAGCTTTTCCCAAGTTCCCTAAAGGAAAATTTGAATCCCAATCATTACAGTGTCGTCAATAATCATACCTGCTCGATTTGCATTACTTTTGCATTATTTTATGTAAAATCGGACGCTTTTGTCCAAAAACTGATCTTGACGATTCCGGTATTTTTCAAATTTTGCACGTCGATAGAACTTGAGAAAAACAAATATTTGCATTTTTTTTCTTTTTTTTTGCAAGTTACACACTGTGGAAAATTAAACAAAAACTTAAAAATGTTCATTTGGACATGTGGTATAAAAACTGTATCTTCAAAACCGTTAGGCCTACAACAAAAAAAAAAAAAAATGTTTTGTAAATCTTTTAAAGCCCTTGAATTGAGCTTCTCTATGGTGTAATTGTTTTCAACACTTTCATGAAAAACTTTAATTTTTTTTAAAACATCATTCACTATTCAAGGTAAGCACCGCTCTTTTTTGGCGTTTTGGAAAAAATATTATATGGAAGAATTAATTTGCAATGTATTCTCAAAACTTCATGAAGGATAATCAATGCTTAGTATTTTAAACGAATTTTTAAAAACTGTCTGCACAATTTTTACATGCAAAATACTTTTTTTTTTTTTAATTAAAAAATACACTTGTAGCATTTTTTGTTCTTCTTACGCTATTATATAATTATTATATAACGCTAACACGCTCACCTCCCATATAACCGAAATCGGTAATCTGGTATATTCCATAAAAAAATTATCCCAGATCCATACAATTTTTTTCTAATGATTATTTAATAGTAAGAAATAGTTTGTGTAAAAACTATTGTGCCTATCTCCCATATATCAGATAGGCACAATATATGGATTACCAGATATATGGTAATCTGGTTTATTTTTCAAAAAAAATTCTTCCAGTTCAATCAAATTTTATACCCATAAATATTTTATAGCAAGAAAAAGTTGGTGTATAAATAAATCAAATCGGCATACTAATACGCCTGCCACCCATATAACCGAAAGCGGTATTATGGTATATTTCCCCAAAATATTTATCCCAGATCCATAAAATTTGGTATGCATAATTATATTATAGCCCATCAGTTTGAGGGATTTGAAAAAACCCTTATTTTTCATTATGAATTTTTTTTTTATTTAAGCCAAAACATGCTCTTGAAAATTTCGGTTATATGGGAGGTGAGCGTGTTAGTCATCCAATTTAGTTGATTTTTACACCAATTTTATTTTCTATTTTTTGTGTTAAAAAAATTATGCGTGTAAATTTTTATTGTTCTGGGATCATTTTTTGGGGAAATGTACCAGATTACCCAATGCTGGCAATGGTTATATGGGAGGTATGATGGTATAATGGTTGGCCGATTTGGTTTATTTTGACACCAACTGTTTCTTGCTATAAAATAATTATGCGAACCAAATTTTATTTATCTGCGATAAGTTTTTGGGGAAGTATACCAGATTACCGATTCCGATTACATGGGAGGTGACCGTGTTGGTCAACCGATTTAATTCATTTTCACACCAACTTATTATTGTGACAAAAAACAATGTGTGCATCCCGAAAAATTTTGTGGGATAGTTCTTTTGTTGTGAAATTTCAGGATCCTGCGGCAACTCCATCTATTTTTGTCCGCAGCTTGAATGGAACCACGACACTGTGGGTCGTCTTCCATCAACTCAATATTACCTAGCTAGCGTATCCGATCGATTTTAATATACTTGACTACGTCGATATCGGCGTAAACCTCATGCAGCTCATCGTTCCATCGTTCCAAAGGTCCCAAAGACTTTTCATCAGAACTGCTCAGCGTCCAAGTATGTACTTCATATATAGCGTGTTTTGTTCGTCTTTTGTTCATCGAGAGAGGGCGCTGCTGCTCAATTGCCTACTGGGCCTAAAGTAATACCTATTGCATAGCTGTGAGCCGAGTGTCAAAACCTTAAAAAAAACTATAAAATAACACTGAACGTAGGCTCAGTTTGCAAGTGACAGAAAATTGTTTGCATTGATTGCTCCGCGCTAATCCCCTGAAAAAATTGGCGTATAGGGAGGCCACACCCTTATCCAATTATGTCCAGTTATTGTTGTGTGTTTGATGGTAATTTATTAAATGCCCACATTTGTATTTACAGCGACTGCCGCTTGGGTCAGTAGACCCTACATGGCTAGCCTGGTATTTTACCATCAAAGCATGTACAATTTTATTGATTTCTAAAAAAGTGGGTGTGACTATAGTGCAACCACTTCCATTTTTTGTGAGCTTTCTATTTAAACAAAATTACCAAATTTTAGTCTTATACGATCAAAATCATCAAAAATGTATGTATACATACCTATGTAGATATATGTAGAAATTTTTTTTATATATTTTTTTTATTTATTTTTATTAATTAACTTTTTATTAATAAACTTCATTATGAGTTTCAATGTTCTGTGATTTTTACTTCTAAAGCTATGCGATATCAAAAGTTTGCCTTATAAGGGCGAATTCACACCCCCTTGTCCAATGCCCGTCCAAGTTTTTTATTAAAAAGACATAACCAAGTGGTAACTATTTTGAGTTTCACTCTTCTGTGAGTTTTACTTTCAAAGCTAACTTTTACTTGCAAAGCCACACCCCCTTGTACAATGCCCCTCCAAGTTTTCTATTACACCCCTTTGTCCAGTGCCAATCCAAGTTTACTATTAGAAATACATCGCCAAGTGATAACTCTAATCTGAGATTCAATGTTCTGTGAATTTTACTTTCAAAGCTATTCGATGTCAAAAATTTGGCTTATATCGTCGTAGCCACACCTCCTTGTTTAATGCCAATCCAAATTTTTTCATTAGAAAGACACCAAGTAGTAACTTTAAGTGGTAACTCTAGTGGTAACTCAAGTGGTAACTCTGTACTGAGTTTCAATGTTCTGTGAATTTTATTTCTAATGGTATTCCATATCAAACATTTGGCTGGTATGGGTGCAGCCAAAACCCCTTGCCCAATGCCCGTCCAGGTTTTCTATCAGAAAGACATTATTAAGTGGTAACTCCATTCTGAGCTTCAATGTTCTGTGGTTTTTGCTTCTAAAGCTATTCGATATCCCAAATTTGGCTTATATGGGGGTAGCCACAAACCCTTGTCCAACCCCCGTTCAAGTTTTCTATTACAAAGGTATTACCAAGTCAACACTCCATTGTGTGTTTCAATGTTCTGTGTCTTTTACTTCCGTAGCTATTCGATATCAAAAATTTGTCTCATATGGGTGCAGCCACACCCCCTTGTCCAATGCCCTCCAAGTCTTCTATTAGAAAGACATCACCAAGTGGTAACTCCATTCTGAGTTTCAATGTTCTGTGACTTTTACTTCCATAGCTATTCGATATCAAAAATTTGGCTTGTATGGGCGGAGCCACGCCCGTTTTGCATAAGAGGGTGAAAAGTACTTTCAAACCTATTCTCTTACTTACTTACTTAGATGGCCGTGACAACCCGTGTCCGGATTTCGACCGACCTCATCAGCTCTCGCCAGGCGCCTCTGCTTTGCGCGCGCCTTCTCCAATCGGATACACCAAGCGCGGTTAGGGCTTCCTCAGCCTGGTCCATCCATCGGAGGCATGGTCTCCCTCGTCGTCGTTGACCAGCGACCCTCGCCTCGAGCACCTTTTTCGCTGGAGCTTCGTCGTCCATACGATGGACATGACCCAGCCAGCGTAGTCGCTGCACAGTTATACGCCGAACTACGTCAATGTCTCCGTAGAGCTCATACAGCTCGTGGTTCATTCGGATGCGATAGTCATCGCCGACTCGAACAGGACCGAAGATTTTGCGAAGAACTTTTCTCTCGAACACCCCCAGAGCGGCTGCGTCAGTTTGCGAAACTACCCATGCCTCAGCGCCATAAAGCAGCACAGGTAGAACGAGCGTCTTGTAGAGTGTTAGCTTTGTCGATCGAGAGAGGGCTCTGGAACTTAGTTGCTTACTGAGCCCGTAGTAGCACCTATTAGCAATTATTGTTCTTCGTTTTATCTCCAGGCTGATTTCGTTGTTAGTGTTAATGGCGGTGCCAAGGTAAACGAACTCCTTGACTACTTCAAAGTTATAGCTGCCGGATGAAACGTGGGAGTCTAAACGCCGCGCTCCCTTGTTTGTAGACAGCATATACTTTGTTTTACCCTCATTTATCGTCAAACCCACTTTGGCTGATTCCTTTTCGATAGCGGCGAAAGCAGCGGTAACATCTCTCTTGGTTCTGCCAACAATATCAATATCATCAGCGTACGCAAGGAGCTGGACACCTTTATAGAAAATGGTGCCATTACGATGCACACCGGCCTTTCGTACGATCCCCTCCATGATGATGTTGAAGAGATCGCAAGACAGTGGATCGCCTTGCCTGAAACCTCTTTCGGTATTGAAGGTTTCGGAGAGGTCATTTCCTACCTTGACGGAGCTGCGTGTGTTGCTCAACGTCATTCTGCAAAGTCTAATCAACTTTGCAGGTATACCGAACTCAGACATTGTTGCGTATAGGCAATCCCTTCTCGGGCTATCGAACGCAGCTTTAAAATCGACAAAGAGATGGTGTGTGTCAATTTGATTTTCGTGGGTTTTCTCCAGGATTTGTCGTAGCGTGAAAATCTGGTCTATGGTGGACTTACCAGGTCGAAAGCCACACTGATAAGGTCCAATCAGTGTTTTTGTAATCGGCTTTAATCTTTCACACAGTACGCTTGAGAGAACCTTATATGCGATGGAAATAAGACTGATACCTCTATAACTAGCGCAGATTGTAGGGTCTCCTTTCTTAAGTATAGGGCACAGTACACTGAGGTTCCAATCGTCGGGCATGCTTTCTTCTAGCCATATTTTGCTGATGAGCTGATGCATGCGCCTTATCAATTCATCGCCGCCGGTTTTAAACAATTCAGCTGACAGGCCGTCAGCACCCGCTGCTTTATTGTTTTTGAGTCGTTGGATAGCAACTCGAACCTCTTCATGGCTAGGTGGTGATACTTCCACTCCGTCATCGTCGATTGGTGGCACTGCACTGCGCTCTCCATGGGCGGCATTGGTGGAATCGTCGCCAGTAAGTAAATTGGAGAAGTGCTGTCTCCACAATCTAAGCACACACTGTGTATCCGTATTCAGATCTCCATTTTCGTCTCTGCAAGTGGATGCTCCGGGCTTGAAACCTTGGGTTAGACGCTTAACCTGTTGATAGAATTTTCGTGCATCCTTCTTGCCCTGGTATACCTCTAGTTCCTCACGCTCACGCTTTTCCTGCTCTCTTTTCTTGCGTCTGAAAAGGCGCCTCTCTTCCTTCCTCTTTTCGCGGTAGTTTTCTCGCACGGCTCGCGTTGCAGCTGACTGCAGCGTTTTTCTGTATGCGGCGTTTTTTACTGCAGTCGCGATGCGACACTCCTGATCGTACCATTGGTTCCGAGGTTGCGGGCGCCGGAAACCAATGACTTCTTCAGCGACAGCGCGCATGGAGTGGGATATACGCGCCCAAAGTCCACCGGCGTCGTCGAGTCCAGAGGTTGGTTGGTTGAGCTTAACCGAGAGTTGAGCGGAGTAGGCTTCGGCAGTCCGTTGTAATTGCAGCTTAGCGACATCTAGCTTTCGTTGCATTCCTGTGCGTATGTTCTTTGCATTGCATAATCGCATGCGGATCTTGGCTGCAACAAGATAATGGTCGGAGTCAATGTTGACCCCCCGAAATGTACGCACATCTAGAACACTAGAGGCATGCCTTCCGTCGATTACAATATGATCAATTTGGTTTCGCGTTTTTTGATCAGGGGACAGCCAGGTGGCCTTGTGGATGTCGAGGTGCTTAAATCTGGCGCTACTAACTACCATGTTTCGTGCCGCGGCGAAGTCGATCAGTCTTAAACCGTTGTTCGTAGAGGTCTCGTGAAGACTGAACTGACCGACAGTGGGGCCAAAGATGCCTTCCCTTCCGACTTTCGCATTAAAATCGCCGAGGACTATTTTCACGTCATGAACCGGAAGGTGGTCATATACGTCCTCAAGACTAGCGTAGAAAGCGTCCTTGACGGCTTCGTCCTTTTCCTCCGTCGGGGCGTGCGCGCAAATAAGGCTTATGTAGAAAAATTTTGCCTTGATGCGGATCGTGGCCAATCTTTCGTTCACAGGTGTGAACCGGGAAACAAGGTGGCGTAGTTTCCGGCTAACAACGAATCCACATCCGAATTCGCGCTTCTCCGCATGGCAGCTGTAGTAGATATCGCAGTGTGCTTGTTTAGAGCAGCCTTGCCCTTTCCATCGCATTTCCTGGATGGCGGTGATGTCAGCCTTTATCGTTTTGAGGGCTTCCGCCAGTTGGATAATGGCACCTTCCCTATAAAGGGTTCGGACATTCCAGGTGCATATCCGTAAATCATTGTCCGTTTTTCGTTTGCGGTGGTCGTCAACGTAATTGGGGTTCTTATCCGAGGCTGGTTTAGTTTTCATTGGGCAGTAGTAATGTGGCGGGACCCAAACCCTGCGCACATTCCATGTTTAAGGTCTATGGAGTGACCCGCCGCTCAAATTAGCCGTCAAACTGACGGATGCCAGTTTGCCGTTGCCCAGGGAACACCACTTGGAGGTTTGAGTCGACTTGAGACGATTTCGACATGGATAATGCTGGCCTCGCCAGGTTGAGGCGGTCAGACACGTTGCCATGTGAAGGTTCGCCCCCTGTTCCCCAAACCTAACCTATTCTCATATCTACCAAATATACAAAGAAAATTTTATTAAAATCACTCGAGCCGTTTCAGAGGAGTTCGGCCACAAACATTGTGACACGAGATTTTAATATATTAGATTTTGTGGCTTCAATACTCCTTGTACAGAAATTATGTAGCACAAAATATAGATTTATAAAATGATTTTTTTCAAATGGATTCTTAAAAAGAGATAATAAATTAAGCATCACCTCTTGCTAGATGAAAGCTTGTCTCTAAAAATCTCAGAAAGTTGTTGGGCGATACCGGAGACATACTTTGAGGATTCATACCAGTGACGCATATACAACATGAGCGGAAAAGTTTCAGGATTTTTAATGAAAACAAAGTTTTGGACAAAGTTATATTTATTCCTCAACATAGTTGCCTTAAGGGCAATGTACTTGGTATACCGTTTCTAGAACATTTCGATGTCCTTCATTTTCTTGCCATAAGGCGCCGCTTTTTATTTATTTCGTGGCTCAGTTAGTTCAATAACTCTGCATAATACTCTCTTGTGACTGTTCTCTGTAGGTAATCGATGAAGATTATGCTATGCTCATTCCAAAATACCGGAGGCCGTAACCTTCCTGGACGAGTGTTGGTCTTTTGACTGCTGTGGTCGGCTTTCGTGGCTTACCAACCAGATTGCCTATCTAAGTGTCTGATAATGAACCCATATTTTATCCATCGTCACAAAACGTCAAAAAAATTCAACGCCAAGCCTGCCATTGAGTCATCAATACGCTGGTGTTTTTGGTCAACGCTCAGCAAAAACTGCACCCACAAAATGTGTTCCGCCTATTTTTTTGAGATGTCCAGGGCTTCATCTAATTCGCGAAATTTTACTTTATTCGATGTGCTTGCTTTATGACTTGTGTATGTGCGTTATTAAATTTCTAACTTGTGCAATAAAATATTTAAACAAGTGTACTAAATGCCAAATAAATTGGCAAATGAAAAGCAAATAGAGGAAATCGACTAGAGTCAACATTGAATGAGATCATGTCAAGGGTGTGTGTGTGCGTGTGCGTTATTAAATTTCTAAATTGTGAAAAATATTTGAACAAGTTTAGTAGACCAAAAAAATTAGCAAAAGAAAAGAAAATAGAGGAGATCGAATAGAGTCAACAGTCACCACTAAATGAGATCATTTGAATGGTGTGTGTGTGTGTGTGTGTGTTATTAAATTTCCAAAATGTGAAAAATATTTAAACAAGTGTAATGACAACAAAATAAATTGGCAAAAGAAAAACAAATGGAGGAGATCAATTAGAGTCAATATTATATAAGATTATTTGAACGGAGTGTGTGTGTGTGTGTGTGTGTTATAAAATTTCTAAAAAGTGCAAAATAATTGAACAAGTGTTCTAACAGCCAAATAAATCAGCAATTCACATGTCTAAAAGGGAGGAGTTTTCGCAATAAACTCATATATATATCGCAGTAAATGGTTGTTTTACTCGTGTACTCTTTTGATTGAAGCATTCATGAAGTGGGCGTGTTTGTTGATTACTCCAACAAAATAAACGCATTACGTCTGATGTAGTAAAAAATCGATCCCAGTAACAAACTTTTTGATTTCGACTCATCTTTAAAAGGATTGCAATATAAGGCTGTTTTATATTCTCTTGATCATATTTAAAAAAAAAAAAAAGCATAAAGTGGTTCTCTTTTCACTTCACTTTTATGTTTCATAACTTTTTATTTGAAAATCATCAAGAGCCAAAATATATTAATATAATATAATTACAACCGTAAGTCGGTTTTCGCCTGTTGTAAAAAATTGCGCCAGTCTGTTTTGCGCTTGCTGGTGCCAGTTGGAAGCTCCGACTTTCGTCAGGTTGTCCTCCACTTGGACCCTCCAAAGGAGATGCGGTCGTCCTCTTCTGCGTTTTCCGCCGCTGGGTATCACCTTTCTTGTGGATTGTGCAAAGTACACTGCCCATTAAATACCCTTTTAAACACTGCCACAGCAGCAACAGCGCCACCTACCGGGTCAAACTTTAGACCTTAAATATGTACAGAGCCAGCCGCACACACCAAATTTGATCAAAATCGGTCCAGCCATTCAGGAGGAGTTCAGTGACAAAACAATTTACAGAAGAATTTTTCTATATAAAGATATCGAATTTTAGGTATAAAAGTAAGAAATCTTTTGTAGGCATTTTTTAAAAAATTCGTTCAAAATAGCAATCGTTGATAACCCAAGCTAAAATTTTGTGTTCGCCTTAAGAATTAATGTATTATAACGACACTATGTTCAAGAGGTGAAAAATTTACTGCGAACATTACAAAAAACGTGACAAATAACTTCAGTCTAAAGAAATTTCAAAGAATTTCCTAAAAACAGTCCAAAAAAAAGGTCACCACAAGAAAGACCCATTCAAGGTCTCTAAAATATATGCAATTTTTTTTTTCTGTACGGCTTACGGTTTCGAAGTTACAGCTGTTTGAATACATGCACTAATTGTAATTTTGGAGATATTTTCCAATTTTTACAGTGTATATCTTTTAAAAAGAGATAAAAATAAAAAAAAGAAGTATGCAGCTATAATACGTTTCAGGAGAACTATCAACCCAGAGAGTTTCAAAATTTTCAAAAATACTGATGTCAGAAACGTGGGCGTTTTGATATGGAATCACCGATATATACATTTGCTACGCCTATAAAAAACGCTTGGCAAAAGATGGGGTCTGAAGGCAAAAAAATACTATTATGGTTATATACCGTAGTGGTGCGTCCAATTCTGACATATGGTGGCACTATTGTGGTGGCCTGCACTGGCTTAAGCGTATAATATTAGTAAACTATCCAGGGTTCAGCTTTTGGCATGCATTGGCATTTCCAACGGATGCACTGAACGTTTGGACTCACCTATTGCCTATTGATCTTCACATTGAATTAACTGCATCCAATATTGCAATCCAACTAAAGGCAACTGGAGATAGAAATTTTATGAACACTGAAAGTTCTCTGTTTATTATCACGGGAATTGGCAAATAGTAGCACTTCACTGCAACATATACCAGCAAGTATCAAACTAGTGTGGCATGGCGCAATGGTAGTCCGAAGTAGTTTATAAAGCCACCTTCTACACCGATGGGTCCAAGATGGGTTGGTGAGTAGAAGCGGGTATATACTCTGGAAAACTTAGTAGTATGAACAACTTCTTTCGCCTACTGAATTCAGTCAGTGTTTTTCAAACAGATCTTCTAGCGATAAGAGAAGCTTGTAATGCTATAAGCTGTGTCAACACCAACAATCTAAAGGCAGCAATCCGCAGCAGTCGGATAGTCAGGCATCTATAAAAGCGTTAGATGCAGTAAAATCCAACTCCAAGCTGGTAAGTTGGAGTATAGAGAGAAACTAGTCAGGCTGGGTCAACTGCTTTGACGCTTAAAGAGCAGAATCAGTCTAAGGTCCCTTGAACACAGTTAAAGGGAGAGTGCTACTTTGATATAGCTAATTGCAGATGGCGAAATTTGACAACCTGCTCTACAGCAAGGAAAATGTGGCCCTCATACAACGTGGGGAAAACCCACAAACTGATAAAAAATCTGACATAGCGAGAATCACGGCAATCAGTACGGGGCACTGGAGTATTGGCGTGCACGCAGAAAAAAATTGGAATTTCCTTTAACTCCCAGTGTCGCAGTAGCACTGATCCTAGAGAAAAGGAAACATTGCCTAACTTTCACAATGGCATTGACCGGCATTGGCAAGATGTAGAATAAAAAAACATTAGGTAAGCCCTTCTTCGGCAGCCTAGAGAACTCTCAACTAACTTTTCTTTCTGGATGGCTTTAATGGATTGCATCTTAGCCATTCCGCACCAAAACGGCTCAATAGAGCCAACTGGATACTACCTACAGCAGTATCACCATTCAAACCAATCAACACTATTCATTGACATATTGATCTGACATTTATGGTGTGTTCATATTAAGGTTGCCACACGTCAAAAATGTCATGCATTTGAAGAGTGGTGGTGCTGTAACTTACAGGCCGGCATCACCTTGAATATCTTAAACAATGGATTGCACAGTTGAAAAGAGGTTGATTCAGCACAAAGATGAACCCACCGGTGGAGCATCAAAAACAGTGACCAATCCAGAATGTATTGGAAAAATTCATGATTTCGTATTAGACAATTCGAAAGTGCGTGAGATAGCTACAGCCGTAGGCATATCAACTGGGTCGGTGGTTTCAGTTTTACACTAACATTTGGGTACGATAAATCAGACTGCAAGATGGGAACCGCGTTCGTTAACAATCAATCAAAAACGTGAACGTGTTCGCACTTCCCAACAATGTTTGGACATGCTTAAACAAAATCCGACTGATTTTTTGAGTAAAATAGTGACCATGGATGATCATGGATCGTGAATCTACAACTGTACATTAGAATCAAAGAAATCAGCAGAAGAGTGGGTAGATCCCAGTGGGAAGTGCTCCAAAGCGAGTGTAGACTCAACAAACGGCCGGAAAGGTGTTGGCTTCTCTTTTTTGAAATTCGAGTATCATTTTGTATATCGGCTATTTGAGAAAAGGAAAAACGATCAAAAGCGACTATTACTGTATATTTTTATAATTATTGGACTGATTGAAGAAAGAAATTGCAAACGAATGGCCCGGCCTCATTTATCGAAGAAAAAAATTATCTTTTTGCAATCCAGCTCACAAATCTATCGAACCCTTGACCAAATTGCCCAAGTTACGTTTCGCACTGCTTCCTCATCCCCATATTCTACAGATTTGGCCCTCAGTAACTATTAAATATTTCCAAACTTAAAAAGGTAGCTCCGGGGAAGGAGATTTGCGACAAATAAACAAGACGTATTGGAAACTGAAGCGTATTTGGGAGATGTTGAGAAATCTTACTATTATAAAAGCGCATCACAATGTTAGAATGCTACGCAATGATAAATGGAAAATTAATTTTCGGAAAAATCGTGTGTTTTCTTTCTTAGGCCGGCAGCATTTTGAACGCATAATTTCTTGCAAAATTTTTTTTTAAGCTTTTCATGCATTTCCGAAAATTTTTGATTGTCTCGATTTTATTTTTTTGTGGTAACTGTTGACATGAATTTTTTAAAATAAACCACTTGCGCCAACTCTAGATCGGATAATTGCTATATTCAATTATTTCTTTTCAAACTTTTCAAAAAACTTGAAATTTCTTCATTAACATAAAAAAAAATTTCGAAAAGTAATTTATAGCTTCGTATTCTGCCATCTTATTTTTAAGATTAAACATTTTTTGGCTCTTTTTATTTGCAGTTTCTTCTTGATTATAAACAATTTTTTTAAGTGAAACTTTTATAACCGTGTATGCAACAATACGGCGAGTTAAATGGGGGAGGGGAGGGAGTAAAACCAATGTAACGAAAGGGTTCTTATGAAAACAACAACACAGCAATTCGCTGCATTAGTTGTATAAAAACCAAAAAATTGCCATCTTACATTTTTTTTATTTGCTTCCACTGAGGATTGAACACAGTACGTTTGTATCCATAGCCGGCTGTTCTAACCACTGCGTCACGTAGATATATTTATTTGAGTAGCTCATACTTATGTTAAAACAAAAATCAGCACTTCTCTTTTTCTTTTATGATTGAATTGAGTTTTTCGTTCAATGCTCTGAAAGTACAGTACGGTCTAAAAATTTGAATCTGAACGTAGCTTTTTTCAGAACATTAGCATACCTTTAGGCATTTCTTAAATTCAGTATTGTTATCAAGTTCAGATTGATTGCATTGATTGCATTGATTGATTTGTAAACATCACATGCTGCATTATTAACGAATGCAACTTTGAATCTAAAATTAATTTTATTCTTAGATCTGTGAATTTCCATATAATTATCGTATCTTTCATATTATTCAAATGTAGATTTACACTCACATTTATATCGCAATAAAAAAATGTTCGCATGCTGAGGTATTTGAACACACAAAATACTGGTAACAAGGTCTTCCATTACCAACTGAGCTGTCAGATTACCTATGATATGTTGGTCGGAACTAAGACGTAAGAAGGATATGTTACTAAAATATTTTGCCGAATATTAACACTTGTCAATGCATTTGTAACACACCCGGCGAAAGTTCGTTTGCAATGAACTTTTATCAAAGAAACAATACGTATTTTTCCCTAATTGGCGATCAAAAATCGAAAGTTATTTCATACTAGTGTTATCGCGTCAGTAATATCAAAAGTAAGTCTGAAAGTGCCAAAAAAGTTATTCGAAAGTATCTACCTCACAGTAAAAAATGAGAAAATATAATTATCTTCGCATTTGTATTGAAGAATTAATCGCTTTGGAATTGTAATCGATTAATTTTTCAAAACATAAGCGAACCTTTGTTTACGAAGTAACCGTTACGTCCTCAAAACTTATCTTTTTCGAATCGTAATCGATATTGAATTCGATTGTTATCATTCGTAACTATTCGTAAATTTGTAAATTTTCGATATCGAAATCGGATTTAATGCCGTATGGTAAATACTAGAATTTCTGTGATAATATCGTCGGTGGACTGGTAAAACTCACTAAGTGCAGATTTGAGCCAAAATGACTTAATATCACAAAATATTTTTTTTTGTTGTATTGTATTGGTTACAAAAATCATTATGTTCATTGAGCGATCCTATGCCCCAATTTTCGATTTTTTGTTTTCATTAACTACAATTTCGTATGTCCTTACGGCAGGAAAAAATCATAAACGTACTTAATGATTTTTACTTGTCAATGTTTTATGCCTTAGACGCAGTTAATGAGTTTAAAAAAAAATATATTATTTGAAATCAAAGTAGGCTTTGATTTGAATTTCAACGGTGAAACAAAAAGAACTTTATCATTTCTGTCGGTGTCTTAAAGTGAGTGAGTGAAGTGAGTGAATTATGAATAGATCAAGTAGAGGTAGATACTTAGCCGAATTGGCAATGAACAAGCAAAGGTGTGATAAAACCCCTGATAACAACGTAACTACATAATGTATCTATGTAATGTAGGTGTTGTCGTGAAACAAAGTTGAGGGTGATATAAATTCTTGGCCAACAGGATTTGTTTGATAATAAACCTGATAGCGTGCCTGAAGCTACAAAGTTTGTTAATGCTTTAACTCAACAAGAAATATCTCCTACTGATGAAGAGCAAAGTGATGTGAACAAGAATAATGATGAGGAGACTGGAGCAATTGAATCTAATGTGAGTGGCAAATTCTTTTTAAATTTCTGTCCGCATAAATCTTAAAACATAAAATCCCTAAATCCACTTGATTATGTGCAGATTCAAAACAACTCTTTTCGGCTTGTCGACTACGACTGAGTTCTGATGGAGATTTCAGTGAAGATTCAAACAAAGATCAAACTTTCAAGCCAAACTTCCAAGAAGATTCTGATATTTCAGATTTTTCGGATTACATGGTCGAAACCAATAAGAAGGTTTTGACTAGACGAAAAAAAAATTACCCAGAAGCCTGGAAGGTAAATGTAGCTAAATGTCGTCGAGGTAAATGCCTTCCATATTCAACAAAAAAAAAGGACCATCCTGCTAAAGCTCTAAAGCATATTGACTGCTCTGAATGTAAGTTTAAATGTACAAATTATGTCTCTGAGGTGGAAAGGCAAGAAATTTGCAAATCGTTCTGGGGATTTTCTGACTATAACAGGCAAAAAGACTTTATAATAAAACATGTCGAAACTCGCCAACCAAAAAGAAGAAGAATTGATGTAAACAGTGTAAAATCGCGTAATGTGTCCAAAACATATTTTTTAGAAAATTGCACTGGCAGACAAAGAGTATGCGCAAAATTTTTTGAAAAGACCCTTTGCATCTCAAACGGACCTATAAACACTGTAATTTCAGGTTCAAAATTTGGGTCATTTACTGGCAATGATAAAAGAGGTCGAAAAGTACCCGGAAATAAAACAAGTGAAACAGGAATTTCTTTGGTAAAAAGCCACATAGATAGCTTTCCTGTAATGGAATCCCATTACGTACGAAAGTCCACCAAGAAATTGTACCTAGATAGCAATTTGTCTATTGGAAAATGTATGATCTTTATCGTAATGATTTTTGCCCGAAACGCAACATTACAGAAATTGTCAGCGAAAAAACTTATAGAAGAATATTCTGTAATGATTACAACTATTCGTTTTTTAAACCAAAAAAAGACCTTTGCGCAACATGTGCAAAATATGACCAAGCTTCTAATGCAGACAAAAAAGAACTGAAAGAAGAATATACAATGCATCTTATGAGAAAAAATCAGTGTAATGAAGCCAAAGAAAATGATAAGGTCAGATGCAAAACTGATCCTTCATTCATTACATGCACTTTTGATTTGCAAAGTGTCCTTCAATTGCCCTATTCCAGTGTGTCATTATTTTATTACTCCAGAAAAATATGTGTTTACAATTTGACTATCTATGTAGGAAGCGGAGAAATAGCCCACTGTTACACTTGGAACGAATTAAATGGAAAGCGGGGGAGCAATGAAATAGGATCAATTTTATTGAAATTTCTCGAAACTTTACCGTTAACCGTGACAGATGTTTCACTATTCTGTGACACTTGTGGTGGTCAGAATAGAAACCAACAAGTAGCAGCTGTTTTAATGTACGCTGTACAAAATTTAAGCCACTTGAACAGAGTTGAACTTAAATTTTTAGAGTCAGGACATTCACACATGGAGTGTGACTCGAAGCACTCCGCAATAGAGTCGGCTAAGAAAAATAAGAGTGCCTACACAATGACTGATTGGATTCGAATCTTTCAATCGGCTAGATCGATTAAAAAACATAAAATCCAAAGCGAATACCAAGTTCATCTATTAAAATTCTCCGACTTCTACAATTTACAGGAACTAGCAAGCAGCACAGTAAAAAATCGAAATCGAGACGAATTTGGCGACAAAGTATCATGGCTAAAAATAAAATGTCTAAAATTCGAAAAACAATTCCCGGCGACCTTTTTTTATAGATACGATCATACATCTGATTATAAGAAAGTAAATGTTGCTGGAAGAGGTCGTCCAAAGAAAAGCGCCACACTGAAGTCAGCTTACAATAATTTACTACCAATTTCATCGGCAAAAAAGGCTGATCTTGTTAAGCTTTGCGATTCAAGACTGATTCCAGAAGAAATGATTCCATGGTACAAGCAATTGCTAGTAGTTAACATGGGAAAGCATGAGCGCTTACCAGAACCTTCCAATGATGAAAGTGATTTAGAAGATGAATAAAATTTTTTTCTTTTTTCCCAATAAATTATACTTTTTTTAATAAATTAAGTTATCAGAATAAAAAATTATAATTTTTTCGCTCTTCATTATCTCTCAATTTTGATTTCGATTCCGGCAGGTAAAAATCATTAAGGGTTTCATTTTGTATTGTCTTGAAAACTTTTGTAGTTAGACCGAAAATTTAAAAGCAATTATAATAAAGAAACTATTTTTTAATTTACTCTGCAAAATCGCATCGATCTTATGAATAATAGATTTTTTATACAAAATTTAACATTAAAACCTCAATATCTCTAAAGTGGTCTGACTACACTTAGTGAGTTTTACTTGTCAACCGACGATATTGGAGTTTCTTCTGTACACATATACATGTCTGCATCATTTAGCATTAAATATTGTCGCAATGTGGCGGCCGTGGCGTACCCACACAATGAGTAGAGTGTGTGGCTCATACGACAGAGAACCCTCGTTCGAACCCCCCATCTGACACAGAAAGTTTTTTCAATTGAATTAATTTTTCTGTTCTTTCAAAGGCTGAACTGGCCATTTCGTTTTTTTTTTTTTTTGTCGCATATGCAACATAAAATAAGATGTAAGTCTTGTAACGAAAAACGCATCAACGTTTGTGTAGGCACGGTAAGATAAACCCAAGCAAGTATGCGTTGTAGCATGAGATCAGAGCTTTTGACCACGAAGCAAAGGTTTAGTGGTCGTAACTGCAATTTTTTCAGACACAGGTTTTTCGACAAATTTTTTCTTTTTAATATTTTTAAATGAAAATATAATTAACGAAAGAACTAAAACAGCAAGATCTGTCGTCTGTGTTATGAGGATCGAGTCTGGGATGAATTAAAATAAAAAATCCTCTTAACCAACTAAGTCACGAAAGTAAAAAAACTGTGATCTAATTCAGTACGAGAATAGAGAACTTTTCAGTAAGTGTAACAAAAGGGACAAATGATGTTTCCCATGATATCCCTATGTTGACCATACTAGTTGACTTTATGAAAAAATACAGTTCTTAAACTACTGCTGGTATGAAGGCAGACTGCTTTTTAACCATTTGGTTGCACTAAAGGAGGGAATGTTAATAAAATAAATTAGCAATCTTCCCAGAAATTCCAGTATTGGGTAAAAGTTTCACTTCTACCGTGCGTGGCGGCCACTCTCTTTTTTTTCTAGAAACGTTGTTCTTATTGGTTAACCGTATATCAGTGCAAAAAAAGAAATTCAATTTAGGAATGAAAACTTTCTCTTAAATTCCACCATACTTACCCTTCCTACTTTTAAGGAATAAAAAAGCGACAACAAATTAAGAAGATATATTTATTAGAAGGAAAAAATTAAAACCAACAATATCTTAACATATTAATATAAGATTTTAGTATCAAGACTATTAGAAAATTATAATAGAATCTAATTGAATAGAATTTTATACAATTAATAGAAAAAACACTAACCAAGAAACTTACACCATTAAAGAAAACATTATTGTAGACAAAACCATTGATGGGCCCTGCGGTGGTAGAGCTGTAAAAGTATGACATAGTATGAAACACTAAATTTTAAAATTTAGTAAAAATATTGAATAAAACCAATTACAATAACACTGTGCAACAATTAAGATGTTAATAAACTGCATTTTACTGTTGGGTTAATAAAGGATGATTTTTCAAAGCTAACTTAAGTTAGGCGTTTTTTTTTAAGCTAAACTATTTCTTTTTTTTAAGTTTACTTCAGAGACATATTCGCTTCCAATTTTTCATTGGATGATCTCTAAACTCGTTAAGTACGTAACTTAACTTTTCTTCTTATACCTATTATTACAAGTTCTTATAAACTAACTTTGATTCTTTTGATACCACCATTGGTCAGTAAAAATAGAATTTGGTTTGGAAATAATTGGCGCATAGCTGAAAATTCTTTTAATCGCTTCATTAGGACTTAAATGAAGAGATATGAAGCTTCGGTGCCACGGCCACTTCAAAGATTTATTTTGCCATTTTCGTCGTTAGATAAATGCTAAAACATCAAAACTGCCCCAATTATAACGGAATTATGAACCGTTCATTCTATAGAAAAAAAATTATTTGTGGATATATTAAAGAGCAACCAATTTTGTATCAATGCAGCATTAAAACAAAATAATATCTTAAATAATTTGCGAGACATAAAAAGCAAAAAAAAAAAAAAAGCAAAAGCAAAGTTTCTTCCAATTTTTATTTTCACCGTTAAAAACTTCTTTGTAAAAAAATTTGAGGAAAATTTTAAATATTTTACTCTTGATAACGCGCTTATTTTTGAAGATATTATTTTTTCTTTATGCTGTACCGCTACAAAATTTAATGCTCCTTAGTTTATTTCTACATATTATTTCTGTAGAATAAATAACTCCGCCAGGGTTGCGCCTGCCTGTCCCAAGCCAGGATAAAGGAGGAGGGTTGTTTGTAGGATACGTCCTGCAAACGGAAAAACTGATAGGGCCAACCAAGAGCTCGGGGTGGCGCCCATCTTGGTAGCAGGTCATATTCGGTATATCGATATGAAACAAGCCTGCGAAGGTTTAGCAATTGACCTTAAAAATAGCTGCTGTTATGAGTCCAAATTTTGTTTAAACCATGCTTTATACAACTTCTTCTATCCTTTCCAAATTGAAATCACACTTAGTATATGGTGCGTTAGTGATCTTCTGGCAAAGGTATAGAGACAATGATAAGTTACTTGTTTGTGGAATTATAAGACTGATAACATCAGGCGTACTTATAATTCAAAGTTGAAACAATTGCTTATTTGAGTTAACCCAGAAAAATCCCTTACTGTGTACATTGAAAGTGCACATTCATTCAGCTACTTATATGCAGCTAACTTATTTCTATGTTGCACCGTGCTATTGCGTAATGGTTTAAATTAAGTTCTACATTTCTTTGGTGGTATACTTACGTTAACGATATTTTGAAGTGCCTCGTTGTTGTTCTTGTTTTGGTCGGTTCTTCCTCTAGTACTTTTTTAACTACTAATTATTTTGCTAGTTTTACTTCTTTTTCATCTTCTACTCAATTTTGTTTTTCTTCCTCTACTTTTTTACTTCTTCTTCTTATTTTTCTACTTTTTCGACTTCAACTATCTGTGCTTTTTTACTTTTTCTTCTTCTGCTTTTTTACTGTTTCTGTTTTTTAGTGCTTCTTCTGTTTCTTAAAACAAATGTGCTACTGCTGCTGCTTCTACTGCATCTTCTATTGCAATGGTTATTGCTTGCTCTGTTTCCTCGTTTATTCTTCGTTTCAAATTAGCTTCGTTTTGTGCGAGTTCTAGATTTGTAAATTGTATTGCAGTTGCTGATGCTTTTACTACTTTATCATTTACTTCTTTTACTTTTTCTTCTTCAGCTCTTGCTTTTGCTTCTTCTACTTCTAGTCTTTCAATTTCTGCTTCTTTTACTAATTCGTCTGCTTTCGCTGCATTTATAGCATCTTGTTTTCTTGCTTCAAATGTTCTTGCTCTTTCATCTGCTCTTGCTCTTGCTATTGCTAATGCGTCTTCTTTTGCTTTTTGAATTGCTGCTTCATGTTGTAGTCTTACTTCCTCTGCTTTTTGTGCTACTAATGCTGCTATTAATTTTTCTTCTTCTTCTGCTGCTCTTGCTATTGCTTCATCATTTGCTATAGTACTTAATCTTTTTGCTTCCACTGCTTCTTCTTCGGCTTTTTTTTCCGCATTTGTTTTTGCTATTTGTGCTGCTTCTGCTACTTCTTGTCTTTCGGCATCTGCTGCTTTTAATTCTTCTATTTCTGCTTGTCGATTTGCTTCATCTTCTATTTTTTTGATTTCTTCTGCTATTAAATCGCCGACTTCTTTTGCATTCCTTTCTTCTTCTTCTTTTGCTTTTATTTCTGCTGCATTTTTAACTGCTGTTAATGCTTCTTCTATTTTTACTCTTTTTGTTACTTCAGCTGCTTCTCTTGCTAAACCCGCTTTTATAACTACATCGTTTGTGGCTTCTTGTATTGCTTTTTCTACTGCATTCCTTATTATTTCTGTATTTTCTATTTTTACTTCCCCTGCTCTTTTTAATGCTGCTGCTGCTGCTTCTGTTTTTACTACTTCTACTGCATTTGTTTTAGTTTGTTCAATTTCTCTTTTTAGTAGGGCTGCTTTTATTTCTGCAGCTTCCGCTAATCTTTGCTTTGCTTCTAAAACAGCAGCGTCTACTAATTGTTTTATTCCAATTTTAAAATTTTTTTCATCTTCTTCCTTTCCTTTTTTCACATTTTCTAAAAATGTTTTGCTAAAAATTAAAAAAAAAAATGAAATATATATAATTTAACACATTACATTATAAAACATTTTAATTGAATAATAATAGAATTGTTTGAAAAATATTATTATTATTTTATAAATTAAGGTCCAGGTTTAGGGTTCAGCACTCAAGTAAAGCAAATAAACTGAAAGAAAGAAACTCATATAAAGGAACCTACTGGAAAATGAATCAATCCAGTTTGAAATTGTTTTTTATGTATGTGTATATGTTAAAATAGTACGTGTTAACTACTAAACATTAATATGGAAGACATATTTGCAAAAGTCGAAAGGAGGGCGTGGCAAAAACAGTAAGGATTTCAAACATAAATTTCCATATCACACACTCGACCGATTTTACAAATTAAGGCGTGCTTAAAAAATGCCATCTCAGGCACAATCTTTTAAAAAATAATTTACTATTATATATTTATATACATTGTACCAAGCTCCAATTTGCTCTTTTAGTTGAAATCTGAATATCCCTACAGGAAAGTGAGCTACTAGGTAAGAGAATTAGTAATTTATAGATTGTATGTCTATGCATTACATTCATCGATGAATTTTTACACATAGATGTGTAATGATCCTTTTCCAACGAAAACGTTGTTAACATCACTAGTAAGACCCATTCTAGAAAATGCGTCAATCGTTTGGTGCCCCCGTAATGGGTGTTATATCGACGATATAGAATCTGTCCAAAAACAATTTCTTCTATTCTGCTTACGCAATCTGTATTGTGATTCAAATTTTCATTTACCTCCTTATGAGTATTGATTACATCTACTTTCTTCAGACAATCGGAGAATTATGCTTAATGTTAGTTGGATTATTAAACTTTTAAGTGGACATGTAAACAGTCCATATTTATTGAGTAAAATTTATTTCAATGTTCCTCGTCGTCCTAGCAGGTCTTTTGAGCAACTTTTTATGAACTTTTGAAGATCTAATTATTTGCAAAATGAACCACTAAGAAGTGCTTGCGGAGACTTTAATTCGCTCTCAGAAGTTATATCTTTAATCCATGTACTCAATTAAACACAAAATAATAGATTATCTACAGTACCGCAACTGATTCTGATTATGCACTTTCAAAAATTCAGCATTTTCAGATGGTGATGGATATCAAACAACTGAATGGATCTGAACCTATTGGACCTTGTCAATCAATCAAATCAAAATGCCAATCTAATAAGCTATGCCAGAACGATTTATATAAATAATGGTGTGTGCCGCCACCGGATCATGCACACCCAAGTATATTTTATATTTACCACGCGATGCTTGTCAACATTTTCAAGCTGAATATAATTAAACACTATTGTCCAGAGCGAGACCACGGCCGTCTCGCCTGGCATATGCCGGAGCTGATTAATTTAAATCAAGAGTAAATTAATTTTAATATTATAATGACTTGTCAATATTTAAATACGATAAGACATGTATGTAACACATCCCTTACTGTATAGCACATTTATTGAAGAATTCTTATTTTACTCGGTTATGCATCGAAGTTTTTTGAAATATGTGCAAATATGTGCATTTTGATGCATCGAATCAAAGAAATACATCGAATTTCAAAAGAATACTCAATTCAACAATATATTGATGGGCAATTCGCTGATATAATATGGTGTATTCAAAAACTAGTCATTAGCACTTCTTATTTAAGCCCTTAATTGTATCATTTTGACGATTTTCGGAGAAATTTTCTGTATACTACATATGTGGAAAAGTTTAAAAAATACTGCTTTTTACATTCTCGAAGTTTCAATATGACAAAAATTTAAATTTGATATATGTATAGAGTGTTATAGCAGATCGGATACGGATGATAGCATTTCATTTCCCATATAATAACTCTTTTGTAACAAATCAGATTGAATTTTACACGAAAAATTTCACGAGAAATATTAAAGTCAGTAATGGTCGAATGACAGGCGACCAAAATAAAAACGGAAATTAGGTAAGAAATACAAGAAAATATTTCAGATGAAGATGTGTCAGCAGAACAGAATTTAATAGATTATGTTAAATGAAATATTAAATGTTCTGATGAAAGCAATATATTTTGATTATATCGCTTTGGGTAAGGAAATATTTCTTCTTGATTTTATGTATGCTTATTTATAGCTTCTTTTTTTTTTTTTCTTTTACCTAACTATTAATTGAATGAAAATATTTTGTGTTACATATTAAATCTATTCTGGAAAAGACGAAAAAGGCGAAAAAAAACCGCCATCTGACCTATGGTAGGTTGAAGACCTGGTTGAACATTTCTGCATGCTTGGTTTTTTGGCCAAGGAGTATTTTAACAGAAGTAAAAAATTTTATCCATAAGAAAAAACCAGAGTTATGAATTTAAGTTCACGTGCACCTCCAAAAATCGGTTTTTTGGATATATACAAAAAATGGTGACTGGAGCAAAAAACCAAGTATGCAGAAATATTATGTTCAACTAGGTCTACAACTTACCATAGATGCCATCTTTTTTTACTTGTTTTCAAATTTGTAGCACCGAGTTATTGAATTAATAAACAGTATCCTTATATTTATATACAGATTACTTAAGTTGAACTTTATCCGTGTTTTTATATTAATCTATTCATCTTATATGAGAAACATTAAGACTAAGTATGATTTCAGTGCGTTCAGTGTTTTATGTTAAGTTTTATTTTTTCTTCTATTAAAAATAAAAATATTTCATTAAAAATTAATCTGCTAATTGTTTTCTTTTGTTTGAGAAATGCAATCGGTTATTAAGGGAGACAACGCGCCGAGAAGCACGAAAAAAAAACAATTTTTCTGAATTTTTTTCAAGGAAACCTATAACAGTAATCAAACCGATTATTTTTATAAATGATAATACACATTTTTCGGAATTTGTCAATTTTTTTTATTGAAAAATATCCAATATTCGCCTAGTAATCCTGTGGTCACTGAAGTACCGCAAATAAAAAGCTCTCCGCGGTACACACTCCTGCTGCTTCATCAGTAATCACCAAAATCAAAAAAACCAAAACGATTATTAAAATGGAAAGTAAATCGAGTCTTTGTCATGAGTGATTTTGAAAATATTAAATTTTTGACAAAATGGCGGACATTTGAATAGCGATTTTTAGAGAAAAATATGATCTTATTTCGAAAAAAAACTAAGCCACTAAAAAAACCTCTATGCTAAAGACTGGGTAATTATTTATATCTTGCGTACCGACTTCAAAAGCATGAAAAACGCATTTGAAAGTTGATTAATGAATAACTCTGTTGTTTTTTTGAAATTTTGCATGCGGCTTTTACCAGACATTCTTTAGGGGTTAAGATTGGAGAAAAGCACAAAAAAAAAACCTAAATTAATAAATTTCGAGATTTCTCGATTACGTTTCTCCCTTCAACAGTTTCCACAGCCCATTTTCAAAACTAAATGTATTCTTTTTTTTTTTTTTTGCTTTACCATCGTTATAAAAATTTTTAAATACATACATTTAATAAGCATATTTTTCACCGTGTCTTTATCCTTATTATCCTAACTCTACGCTAAGTTCTATAAAAAACCAACTTTAGGAAAGCCTATAGCCAGTTTAAAGAATTGAATGTATTCCTGAAGTCAAGGCTTGATATATTTACGTATTGAAAAATATTTTTCACGATGACAAAACAAAAAAAAAAAACGGTTTTTTTGGAAAACCGGTAATTGGCTTAAAAACTAAATGTATTTCTGAAATAAGCTCTTGAAATATTTTTGTATTTAAAAATATTACTCTACAGCAAAGCAAATAAAAAAAAAAATATCCGTGTTATTGGAAAACATTCCGTGTTTTGTTCATTCAAGTTAAACTCTGACAAATTTTAATCATGTTGTTTTAAGTGAACTCCTTTTCATATCAGCTAAATATTTTGTCGACTATCAGCTGATTCAGTAACACGTTTTTCTAATTTAAACTCTTTTTAGACATCTAAATAACTTATGTACAGCGCATTCCGTTGTGATAACAATCTTTAAGGTTGTAAATATAAATCTTAATCATTTAAATGTATCTTTTTGGGTGAAGCTTGAGTTTTGCTGGTAAGATATATTTTCAGATTTAATGTTTTTTCGAACAAGCTGTTATAATCTAATTACAATATTACTTATTCACCCCAGGCAGATTTGTTTTGAATAATTAAAACATTTTCAGCTGACTATTATTTGCAAAAAATATAAACAAAAATACAAACTAATACTATCATATCACGGTACCAATAAAAAAGGCTATCTTTAATATGTTTACGATGAAGGAAACCATATCAAATGTTTATATATAAATAAGCTACTGAGGACTTATCTTATCTTAATAAAGCATGTTAATGAAAATAAGTCAGTTATAATCCCCATAGAGAAATGCACGTGTTGTTATAAAACAAGGCACACTTTGATCTTTTAGTTTAAATGCTTTAGCTTAAATCTCAAAATATAATTCAAATTCATAATTTATAAATTCATAATATAATTCATAATTCAGATACGACAAATGGTATCTTTATTGTATTCATTTTTCACTTTCTTTCAACTATTGGCAACTGAGTAATTGCGGATTTCACTCATAGATGACTTAAGTTGAGTTTTTAGGTTTGCTGAAGTAATCGAAATGTCAAACACATTTTGTTATTTGATAGTTGGTACTTTAACTGTACCAAAAATTGCAAGCTCACGAAAGTTTATGTGCTGTTTATGGTGACGAAGCTTTAAAAGAACGGCAGTGTCAAAATTGGTTTGCCAAATTTTGTTCTGGTGATTTTCCACTCAAAGATGAAAAACCAAATCAAAGCAATAATCGATTCGGATCGTCACAGTACAACACGTGAGATGGCTGAAAAGCTTCATGTATCGCATACATGCATTGAAAATCGCTTAAAACAACTTTGCTATGTACGAAAACTCAATATATGGGTTCCTCATGAACTGAAAGAAAATCATTTAACACAACGCATTAACATCTGCGATTTGTTAAAAAAACGTAATGAAAATTATCCATTTTTAAAAAAATCGATTGATAACTGGTGATGAAAAATGGGTTGTTTACAACAATGTCAATCGGAAAAGATCGTGGAGCAGGCCAGGTGAAACAGCTCAAAAAACATCAAAAGCTGATATTCATCAAAAGAAAGTTATATTATTAGTTTGGTGGGATAACAAAGGAATTGTCTACTTTGAACTTTTACCACCCATCCGAACGATCAATTCAGATGTCTACATTGAACAAGTAACAAAATTGAACAATGCAGTTGAAGAAAAGAGGCCCGAATTGACAAATCGAAACGGTGTTGTATTTCACCATGACAATGCAAGGCCACACACATCTTTGGTCACTCGGCAAAAATTATTAGAGCTTGGTTGTGATGTTTTGCCACATTCACCATATAGTCCTGACCTTGCACCATCTGATCACTTTTAATTTCGATCTTTGCAAAACTCCTTGAATGGTAAAAATTTCAATAATAATAATGATGATGTCAAATCGTACCTGGTTCAGTTTTTTGCTGATAAAACCACCAGAAGTTTTATGAACATGGAATTATGATGCTGCCTGAAGGATGGCAAAAGGTCATTGCTCAAAATGGGCAATACATGACAGAATAAAGTTATTTTGTTCCATGAAAAAATTGTCTTTTATTTTCTAAAAGAAATCCACAATTACTTAGTTGCCAACCAAATATATGCAGCTCTTAGTATCTATTATGTTTTTCAAAAATAATTTGAATTTTAAAAAAATGGTAAGCTGTATTAAAGGTGCAGCCGCTGATTTCGTGGATACACTGGGGAAACAAATTGGTTACGGCAACAAAAAAAAAATGTTCAACCACATATTTAAAATTGCAGGAAACTCAAATTTTTAGTTGTTTGAACATAGTTTCCATGGCCGGGAGAGAACTTGATGTTGGTGGAACTAACTATTGGTAATCGTAAGCAAACTATGTACTTCTCCCAACTGAATATCGACTCGCTTACCATGAAAGAAAATTTATTATCACAACAGACATTTATAAATTATTAGCATACAATTTAAGATTTTTTCTTTCTTTTCTCGACAAAGAACAGCTCAATAGGTTTAAAAAAATGTATTTTGATACACGCAGAGAAAAAAAAAACGTTTATCGCCGATTTGCAGTAAACAAACTTCGTATATCGAGCTTGGAAACGGTTTTTGCAAACGTTTCAACAGTTACGAGAAACAGAAAAAGTTGCGGAAAACGGGTTATTTAGTTGCAGGAAATGAATTTCGCTTGTTATAAGCGCGTGCAATTTTTTAATTGCGGCAAATAAAGAATTTGTTTGTTGCATTTCTATTTCTATTACATTTCTATTTCAATTCAATTCAATTAAATTCCAATGAATTTCTAATAAAACCAAACAAAAACACGATAAACAAATTTGTGTCAGCTGGGGACTCGAACCTAGGCTGTTGCGCATACAAATCAGGCACCTTAACCACTATGAATTGAACACTTAAAACTTTCATTTGCCACTTTTCACTTAATGATCATATGTCACATTCGATTCTATAATTTGGAATTATTAATTATGTAAGCACCTCGAATAGGTCTGGTGGACACCCTAAGCTAATCAATATTGAGAGTTATATCGAGAAAAGTCTTTGTGATTTCATATATATATATATATACACTTATAAGTTAAAATCTTTACGAATTACAAAATATTTAATATTGCCACAAATACTCTGAGTTCACAGAAGTTTTGGTTAAAACTATTTCCTGATATTAAACCTTCACGTGCTTGGTAATAA
Source organism: Coremacera marginata (assembly GCA_914767935.1). NCBI lineage: Eukaryota > Metazoa > Arthropoda > Insecta > Diptera > Sciomyzidae > Coremacera > Coremacera marginata. Next base: position 164,693,178 of record OU612045.1, read on the forward strand.
TCTACATTTGTAGCGAGTTTGCTGAAATAGATGAATAAAAAATAAAATTACCACAGCAAAAGGGTACGAGCTACGGTTTTCAGTAGCTTCCTGAAAATGATTTCTTAGCAGTTTTGGCCACTAACGGTAAAAAAGAAATAATTTACACGAATCCCAGATCATACTTTTAATAATTATCTTCTCCTGGCTGGTAGTCTTAAAATGTAGTCAATTTAATTTTTCAATATTAATTTATTACTCACTCTACTCAAATTTGTTTTAATTTAAGCTTGTTTCGACGACGTATTACAATTGCGTAAATGTGTTTTTTTTATGTTGGCAAGATTTTCCTTATAAACACATGCTAACTAACTATCCTATCATGCTCATATCCCGAGCACATGAAGGTCAATGTTAACTGCTCACTTCGGCTAACGTTGATTTACAAGTATTTTTTAAAGGATACAGTATATATAGCTTACAAACTACTATATAAGAGTTATAAAAGTTTACATACAAATCGACTTTTTGTCCATTCCAAGTAAAATCTGGTGCTGGTATAAGTGACACTTGTTCGAAGACTTGCACAAGCACTATGGCCAAAAATAAAATGCTCAGCTTCATGATTTTTCTTAAAGATATTAAACGTAACTGTCACACAACTGATTGCTTTGATATGTTCTCCAAAATTTGTGGCACTGCTATTTAAAGGCGTTAGAAAAATTTAAGATAGTATTAGTTGTATTGTTTCAGAATATCACTATTATCACTTATTGCAGTGTTATAACAAAATAAAAAAAGCAAACGTGTACTAAAAATCTTTATTCTATATACTTTTTTTTTCTAGAAAATAAAATAAAAACAAAATTTTTGCAAAATAACACAATAGCGATTAAGTCAACATTGCTAATTAAGATATGTTTATCAGTCAAATGTATTCGAATAGAATATTTTGAAAAACATCAATGTTCATGTGTTGCGTATGTATCACACTTTATTTGAATAAAAAAATTCAAAATGTTTGCACAGGTGTACTAGCCAACTGCGTAGGTGTTTGTATCGATTTTTTCTTGTTGTGACAGTCAAGTTAGGTAACGTTAGGTAACACATGAATTTATTATATAACAAAAATTGGCGTGTGTGTGTGTGTGTGTGGCAATCACGCACAGTGGATTGGATGGAATTTGTTCTCATTTTTCAAAATAAATAATTTTAAATTTAAACGATTGTGCTTGGAGAAATTCCCATATTTGTGTTTTATGAAAAATTCTGCCTACGGGCTACAAAAAAAAAAAAAAAAGGAAATGGCCATTTCAGCCCTTGAAAGACCTCTGACCGAGCTCTTTATGATCAATTGTGTTGTGCATGTTGTAGAATCTTTGAACACAAATGATCGAGAACTGGATCTATAAGCTTTACGCCGACTCCGAGCTTATGTTCTCAAAAGCTTTTCATGGCATGCCAGTTTTTACTCTCTGAGTTTTGCCATTGTCTGCAGAGAGGTGACGTCCGAACAGAAAAATTAAGTCAATTACGTCACAAAACAGTCTGTGTCAGATGGGTTTTGAGCCTGGGTTGTATCGCATACAAGACACGCACCTCAACCAGTTTGCCACGGCCGCCACACCGATCAATTTCACTTGATTTGACTGCAAGAAAATCTTGCAGCATATCAATTCGGTAGACACAGGCGAAACTGATATCAGTTTTATTTTGAAAAGGGATGAACAGCGTAGTGGTTGCGAATTTTAGTGGGCAAGGTAAATGCTGTTCATGCCACTAACTCAATTACTTACTTTCTATTACTATACTTTAATTTTTACTTATAGCAATTTGGTCTTCTATTCTAATAGTCGACTATTAGAAGGTAATAGATAGAATAAGAACTATGCTCACTAATTTCTTCATATCTTAGAAAATAACTTCATATTGTAGGGAAGTACTTCAAATTGTTGCGGTAGATAAAGGGTGATCCAATAAAAGCTGCCGACTAAAAATCAATGTATTGACGTAAATCTTTATTTGAAATGATAGTTCGGTTCCTACAACTCAATGTTTAAAAATTATTTCCATCAAATTTTGTCCACGACTAAATGTTAAATGTTCCATTCTGTGGGTGCAATTTTCGACAAAGTGTCAATAGTTTGGGGTTTGTCGACATAAACAAGTGATTTAACATATCCCCAAAGAAAGTAATTCAATCATATGATTGGACGCCCCAAGGCGTCAAATCATATCGCACACTAAATCCAAAACAGTCATAACAAGGTTGATTTATAAGGTTGTCGCAAGGGAGAGAGCGAGTGCCCATAATTGTCAAATCGAAGTTGACATCTCATAGAAAATCTGCAAGTGCTCTCTATTATCATCCGTTTTTCTTTCGTAGTCATTCGCAAAATTGGCTGGTTTTGACAATTATGGGTACTGAGAAGAGAGTGCGATTAGCCCTGCGACAACCTTATAAATCAACCTTGAGTCATAACTCAAAATTTTTAAATTTCTAGAGAAAGAAGATGTGTACAAAATATATTTGATGTGTTACAGTCAAAGTATATGATCACTACGAATAGTTTTACATTAGAAAGTAAAAATTTGTAAATTTTGAGTGCGATGATTTAGTGTGCGAAATGATCTTGGTGGCCATTTAACAGGACCATTTCTTGAGATGATGTTTTTATTGAACGTTTGCCTTAATAAAGCGATTGTTTCTCCAGCTTATGGCTTGTTGCGCCATCCTGTTGAAACCAGAGTTCGGCTACACCAATATTATGAATTTTTGGGAACAAAAATTCCTCCTGCCCATAAACCACATCAAACAGTACATTTATCGGCATACATTGGAAGCTCTTGAATTGCGTCTGGTTGTTCATCGGCCCAAATACGGCAATTTTGCTTGTTAACGTAGACGATCAATCAAAAAATTAGCTTCGTCGCTAAACACAATTTTTCGATAAAATAATGGAGCATTTTAAAGTTGTTGTAAGTCCCATAAACCGAAATTTAAACGTACACCAAGATCAGCCGGCTTGAACTCCTGTACTAGCTATTTTTTTTAGGCCTTCAGACCAAGATCAAGCCTCAATATACGCCACAATAATCCATAAGAGATGCCCAAAGCCTGAGATCGGCGATAAATCGATTGTTCACCGTTCTCACGAACACTCTCTGCTACTGCAGCAATATTCTCAAAATTACAGGCTCTATGCACTCTGTTTGAATGATGAATGTCGAATAGTGTAAAATTGGTACGAAATTTGGTGATGGTGTTACAAATAGTGCGCTCAGTTGGACGCTCATAACGACTAAAATGATGCTGAAGAACTCTATAACATTGTCTAAATGATGATTGCTTTTGGTAGTAAGTTTGCACAATTTATAAACGTTGTTCAGGAATAAGTCTATTTATGAATGAGTCGTATTGAATACTGAACACAAACATCATATGGTCAAGCCATTTGACACATAACAGCTGTCAAAACAACCCAGTTAAAATAGGGACCTCTTATTGGACCACCATTTACAATAAAATTTCCAGTTGATGTCATTTTTATTTATTATACTCTCTATTTTTGCAATTATTTAACCACCCAAGAGATCACCAACTTTTTCCAGTTAATTTGCTTGGTTAGTTCTACTGTGTGTAGTTGCCACATCCCCATATATAATAAATTCATGTGTTTTTGTACTTTAATATTTCCGCTTCTTACCACGTCAACTTATTTGAAAGTCACATAAAGGAATTTGGCCAGTTCAACTGTGCAAATATTTTAAACATTTTCAAAAACAAAAAAATAAACTGTTGTATTTGCTTTAGTCTTTGCTAAAGTGTGATAAATACGCAAAAAATGAACATTGACGTATTTCAAAATATTCTATTCGAATACATTTAAATGATAAAGATGTCTTGAGCAACAATGTTGACTTAATCGCTATTATGCTATTTTGCATAATATTTATTTTATTTTCTAGCAATAAAGTATATAGAATAAAGGTTTTTAGCACACGCTTATTTTTTGTTTTGTTGCCTCACAGATACTGCAATAAGTGATAATAGCGATATTCTGGAACAATACAACTAACACTATCTTAAATGTTTCTAATGCCTTTAAATAGCAGTGCCACAAATTTTGGAGAACATATCAAAGCAATCAGTTGTGTGACAGTTACGTTAAATATCTTTAAGAAAAATCATGAAGCTGAGCATTTTCGTTTTGGCCATTGTGCTTGTGCAACTCTTTAATCAAGTATCACTTGAACCAGCGCCACAAACTACTTTGAATATGTAAGTCAACTTTTGAACTATGTACTTTTAATAACCTAAATTTGAATAAATAGCTTGTAAGCTGTGTATACAGTACAATTTTAAGAATGTAGTAAAAGGGAGTGTAACTGCAAGCTGTAGCTTAAAAGATTTATTCGATTTGAAATTGTAAAAAAGTGGTGTGCCAGATTAAAAGACAGCTTCGAATAAAGTAATTTATTTTGATTTCAATAAAATTGAATTAGAAATTTCAAAATATTTTCCAACTATGTAGTTAATTGGCCGGTGGGATCAGGGTCAGGAACTACTTAAGAATTATCTGAAAAAAAAGTCCAAGGCTAGAGGTGCAAGCTTTTCGAGCCAAGGATGCGTTTGATGTGAAGTGGCCTCAGATGATGTATTTATTGCTCAGAAAGCCATCTGTTTGCGTTAAACTGTGAAGTCTCTTCATTCAAGAGACAATGCAAATGCTGTTGATTAGGGCCTTTGGTGGAGTTACATTTAAGATAATATTTTAGATTTTTGCGGTTGTTACTTTATCTCGTTTTAGTTTTGCTCTTGGAAAGTAAATGTGTATAGAAAAGGATCGAGACAAGGACTTTACTATGGTAAAGCTTACCAAAACGTATGAAACAGAATAAATCTAATGAGACTACTATACGTATAATATAAGCGTGATATTGTCCTTGTAAAAAAAAAAAAACAATTGAATAATTATGTAAATTTACTTGATAAAGCAAAAGTTCAAATTTTCTACACAAATATAAAAATTCGCTTGAGTAATAAAAACAATTTTCGCCAAAGGAGATTTTATTCTGATTATAAAAACCACAGTCATTATATTTAAATAAATTTGAAGAAGTTTTAATTTAAAGTACCAGTTTTAATTTTGGCTTTCAATGATCGAAAAATTTCTGATATCCGAAAGAAAATATATATAAAATTGTACCTTGAACGAATATAATTTTATAATTTGTAGAAAATAAGGTTGACATTATGCAATTTCAAAGCTTGCAATTTGAATTATTAAATTTTAAATATTAAATTAGATTATTATACAATTAAATTAGAAAATTATGGGGGTATTTTATGTCAACCAGAAAGTTAAGCTCAATTCTGCTTCATTTTTGGTATGTTACCACTCTTAACTCTCCAACTTGTGTACAAAAATATGTTCCTCCAAAGTTTGATTTTCGAAATAGCAGCTTTCGTAAGCTACCTAAAATCTAAATAGACTTATTTCGAAAAAGTTGCAAGAAACATTTTATATAAATTGTATAATTTTATTAGTTATAGTATCAAAGTTCCATAAAGAAAATTAACAATTTAAATTTTTAAGCTTCGAAATTTTTAAAATTATTTTTGATTATGTCAAAAAAATTAAAAAATTTAAAAAATATTTCTAATTTGCAGCCACGTATAAGCAAGCAATCAAATATCGCTTGAAAATTAATGTTTAGTTCTTTTTATTAAAATGCCAATTATTCAAATGAAAAATTATTTTCAAAAAAAAAAAAAAAAAACATTTATGCAAAAGGGAGCCACGTGTTAAGAGAACTAATTGGTTGAGGAAACACGTAATTTTTTTTTTTTTCTTCATTGACTACTCTGTAGAGGGAACTCTACAATTTCAATGATACTGAGTTAAAGGGTACATAGACTAAAAATTAGCGCCAGAAATAATAAAATATCAGTAATGCAACTAAAAAGTATTTCGAGTTCATAAGATTACTTTTTCATCATTAATACACATAAAAATATGCTTAAGACTTAAGTGTATTGCAATTGATTTTGAACGTTCAACTTTAAAATGATGTACGTGTTCTATGTTAGACTTAAGAACTTTATTTCATGTCTTCATATTGGGAGTTGGGCTTCTTAACTTCATCATTTTCCATATTTTTGAAAGCGCCCCTGAAATATTCTCGATTTTTTTTATTGTTGTACTCGTTCCGGTAGAATTTCATCGCTTTCTTCTACGCTTCTTCAACCACTTCACGACGGCATTTTTGTACACCATTTTTCTAGAGCTGGTAAATTAAAATTGATGTAAAGATATTTGTAAGGGTAATTTTGATATTTTTAAAGAAATGTAGGCTACGATTCAAGCTAAAACTAAAGTAATTTCACAAAAGTGTGTCAGCCGTTTAGGCGATGCGAGGTTTTCAACAACTTTGTGGAGTGGCGAATTACCTATAGTTTTGTTTCGACAATGATCCCTGTACTGTAGCAAAAGCATCGGTATATCCAAATCCTTTACAAGAAATTAATATATATTTGCAATATCAGCCGAACCGTTGGATTTCAGTATATCTCCGATAATTTCTTGTCCAAAGACGCAATCAGAGAATCCACAACACTCACGTTGAATTCTTTGTTTCAAGATCAATTTCTTTCAGGTAAACTTTCCCATTTCTATTAACGATTGTTTTTGCAAATTGCGCTCAAAGCTAGTTAATTCGATTTTCCATTTTTTAAAAGTAGAGAAAATAATAATAATAAATTTGATTGAAGTTTTTCCCGAACACGTTTGAAAATAATTAAAATATTACCCAGAAATGCGGCTTTTTTCAAATTGTGCTAATTTTTCAAGACTATGTTAAATCTATTTGATTGTGCCTCGCTGTCTTGTGCGTGTCAGAAAACTAAGCCAGTTTGCAATAATAATTTATGCGAGTCTTAATACCACCTAACTTCGAATATTTTCGGCATCGACATTGTTTTTAAGTCATTGCAGGTGGCGATTATTCCCAATGCTGATAGATTATTAAGTCCAGAAGTATGGAATATATTTTGCTCAAACGAATACGAATATATTTTGCTCAAAGTGTTCAAAATCTTGGATGATTCCGATGCCGCTTCCGATAGGCCTTCAAAAGCCCAGTCGGAACTTTTTGCAAGTGCAATTTTTGATCCAGTTTTCATAAATTTATCTTTTAATACCTTCTATATGCCGCCTTAAGTCCCACTTTTCATTGATGTTTCGTCGATGTAAATTCCAGATACTCTTTGCTGTTTGATAGTTTGCTGATAGCTGAAGTTTCAAAAATGAAATGACACTTAGATGCAAATGGATTGATTATATATTCAATACTAAGTTATATTTCGTCTTCATATTCTTTACATTGTTCCGAATATAAATCTGCATCTGTTGAAGAAAAAATACTAATATCGAGGTGTACGTGTACGGTAGGCCTCACTCATATCGAGCAAATTGCTTGGGAGTTGCATGGGGATCAGAAGAACAAGTTGTTTTCTCATAGCGACCGTGATGGTATCACTCGATGGCTATTTGTAAAAAATATTTTATTGAAATGATGATTAATTTTTGTAACGACACAAGTATCAAATCTGTAACAGTGTGCAAAGCGCATGTTTTTTTTTGACTTTTGCACGTGCAACTGCAATTTTATCCACTGGTTTGAAAATATCACACAGATTTGGCTGCTCTCCTTTCGATACTGGAATTATATTTTTCTTTTTGCGTATCTTTTTATTTTCCATATCGAAATAATTTCTTTACCATGAATTAATGAAAACACGAAAGAAAAGTTGATGTACTTTGCACAATTTGCAAGAGAACGATAAATAGCAACTAGAAATTGGTTACTACGTATACTGTATAAACATTGAACCAATAAATATTGGTTATTCACTTGACGTCAAGTGGACAACAATAACTTTCTCCAGCAAAATGGAACAAAGGATTTACAGTGCATATTTAATGTGGAAGAATGTTTGTATTTTGAATATATTTCGTGTTCATCGTTTTAGATTGCAAATATTGGAACTGCAAAAATTGTAAATTAGTACTGCTGATTTGCAATAATCATTGCAAATATGCTTTAGTACACAGCTTATTTCTGGCTCTGCTAAAAAACAAAGAATGTGTTGCAAATCTACATATATTTGTTAATTGCACATGTTAAAGTACTTATGTACATTTTTACATATATGTTTTGTAGTTGTCCCGTTTCTGTCTTTTCGTTTTCACTTAAAATAAAAGCATGCTGTAAAGTAAAGTTTGCGAATGTACCAAAACAGTTGATTTTTAAAGTTTGACGCAAGTGTTCGGATAATGCAAAAAAAAAAACAAGAGAAATTGTTTCTGTCTTTCAAAACAAAGACATATATTTTGGGCAAAACTTTCAAAAGTTTATGAAAGAACACAATAACAATTAGCGAAAAAGTGTAAAGTCACTTATTTCTATATAACACGCGTAAAAAGCAATAAGGCTAGGATTTTGGAAGCAACATCCATATTTAGAAAAAGTTCATAAAATATGAGGAAAACCATTTGTTATTAAAAACAAAAAGGAGCAAAAGTATTTCTCTTACTCCTGGTAAAATTTAAGATTGGATAGTTAAATACTTACGGAGCAATGAATTTTCCAATCGCAACTTGTACGTGAAAGGCTTGACTTAAGAGTCGGCATAAAACATGTAGATCCAGTTCTCGATCATTTGTGTTCAAGCATTTCACAACACACACAACACAACTGATCATAAGAAGCTCGGTCAAAGTCCTTTCACGGGCTGAAATGGCCATTTTCGTTTTTTTTTTTTGTTGTTCGGTTTTGATTTTTCAAAATTTTGGGGATCGTGGGGAAAGCTTATATTAATAGAATAATAATAAGTTCGCCATTGGTCGAAATTTTACCTTTTCGCCTTACCACCCCCGAGCGACGCCGGGTATTCCAGCTAGCATTTTTCTTAAAAACTATTCGGTGCTTCTCCCTATTTTGATTCATTTAATTTTGTTTCCTTCGCCTATTGATATATAGATATTTGCTTTACATTTTTGCTCTTATTTATTTCAAGTGTTTTGTTATGTACTTAACTTAAGTAACCACTTTTTTTTACCAATTTCTAGTGGTTCACGTAGTACTCAAGTACCTATTACTGCAGCAATAAGAAGAGCAGCCGAACCAGAAATTAAAGCAGCAGTAAAAATAGTGGAAGAAGAAGCTGCAAGTAAAGCATTAATAGCAGAACAAGCAATAAAAGAAGCAGGTGTAGCAGAAACAAAGGCAGCAGTAGAAGAAGCAAAAAATGATGCAGCAAAACAAGCAGAGGATGCGGAAAATGCAAATAAAGAGGAAATAAAAAAAGCCATAGAAGAAGCAATAAAAATACCAGTTGGAGAAATAGTAAAAAAAGCAGAAGAAGAAGAATTAAGAATAGCAGAAGAAGAAAAACGCGCAATTGATGAGGAAGTAAGAAGAGTGACAGAAGAAGAAGGAGAAAAAACAAAAGAAGCAGCAATACAAAAAGCCAACGAAGTAAAAATAGCAAATGAAGAGAAGATAAGAACAGCAATAGAAGAAACAAAACAAAAGGTAAGAGAAGAAGCAGAGAGAAGAAAAATAGAAGCCGAAGCAAAAAAAGCAATTGCTGTCAAAACAGCAGAAGAAGAAGCAACAAAAATGGTAGAGGAAACAGCAAAACGAACAGCCGAAGAGCTTATAATACAAAATGAGCTGGAGGTAAAAGAAGTAATAGAATATATAGTAAAACTATTAAGAGAAGCAGCAGCAGAAGCAGCAACTTTCGAAGAAGAAAAAAATGCATTAGAACTAGCATTAAAAATAGGCGACGCAGTAAGAATTGTAGAAGAAGAACAAAGACTTATTGCAGAAGAAGAAGAATTAAAAGCAGAAAATCTTATAAATCAAGCAGTGGAAGAAGAAAGACTTAAAACAAGAGAACAAGCTAAATTAGAAGCAGCAGCACGAGCACTTGAAAGAGCAGAAGCAGCAAAAAAAGAACAAAGAGAAGCAGTGTTTGAGGCTGTAGAAAGAGAAGTAAGAAGATTAATCGAACCAATAGTGAGACCGGCATTAGAAAATGCAGCAAGAAATTTATAAGAACAAGCAAAAAAAAAAAAATCAAAAGAAGAAGATGAAAGAAAGTAGTAAAAAGAGCAGAAGAAGAAGGCGGAGGAAAAAAGCACAATTAAAAAGAAGAAGTAGTAAACACAGTTACAAAAAAAACGACCGCAACAACACAGATCCCTTCCAAAATATCGTTTACGTAAATATAGACAAATGAAATGTAAAACTTAATAAAATCCATTCACATGCCTACGCAATAACATAGTCCAAGTTAAAAATATAACTGCATGAATGTTTGCTTTCTGGCAGTCATAGAGCTGAAGAACATATCCAGAAAGGTATTTTTTTTTTTTAGAGTTAGCTTAAATAAACGATGTTTCAAAGTCAAATTAATTATTACTCATTTATTACAGTGGACTATCGCAAGGAGTGTAAGTATCCCCTCTTAATTCAATAATGAATTTAAATTCAATTAATTAATATTTCATGGCACATTATTCTTATGGGTAAAAATTTTTAGTAATGTGCAGACATGAAGGCGGATATGTTATAAAGAGTTCTTTTAAGGAAGCTTTATCAATATTTCATCAGATGACTATTAGATGTTTCTAAGGATATCTTTACTAAAGGAGGCCTTATAAAATTCCGATCCGGTTTTTAGTAGACCTGTTGACCGGGATAGATTTAAAAAAGTTTGAAATTAGAACCTTATCGAAATAAAGACTTTCTGGTAGTTTTCTGCCACTTTCCTTTCCTTACTACAATCTTCGAACCTTGCCGCAATTTCCGCTTGGGAAGATTTTAAAATATACAACTGTAAATGTTTTGTAATGCATTGCATTTTAAATTTGAAGAAACTTTAAAAAACTAGTTAAAAGTTACGAGTGAAAGTTTGTATTTTACCTCTAAGATGGTTTCCAGTGAAAACTTTTCTGTAAAAAAAATTTTTTTTTGGATTTGCAAATTGTTGAAACTGAAATGTTTTTTTTTATTTATTTGCAATAAACATTTGCACAAATAAGATTGAAAGTATCTTAGAGTAGATCAAATTAACCCTGAAACCGCTAAATCTTCTAAAGAGCGAAAAATTAAGAGTAAATACATTTTTTTTAGCATAATTATACCTTAAAAATTTCGAGGTCTTTTTTGGAAAATATCGGGATTTTGCAAAAAAAATTCGGGACAAAGATGTCTACATCTGCAGCTGACTGCAATATATGTTATACAAAACTCACTGATAGAGAGCCCAAATAAAAAACAAAGCCCATATGGATATTTCATAGTTTTACACAATTTTTAAAAACAAAAACTTTTATTTTTTATCAATATACATTATTACTTACAAATTTAAAACTTGCAGCACTAGAAGATTTGTGTAATTTTTGTTTTTTAAAACAAAATTCCAATGTAAAACTTAATTTTTATATCTGCTTTCACATTTTCAATGATGAGACCATTTCAATAATCCGTCCAAACTGACTTGCTCAGAGAGAAAACTGTCGTTCTGCATCGGCATTTTATTGATGAAATTGATGATTGATACCTTTAAAATATTTGGCAGTGGGCTTGATTATAAATGCAAAGCTTAAAATAAATGGTAAAATTCTGAGGTTCATGGACTCTAATTAAAATAGTACATTGGAGTCAAGCAATTTGTTCGCTTTATTCTTTTAGGATGCTTACAAAAACCATAATACCCTAGCCACTTTGGATTTTTTAATTTTTGAAACTCATGGTGCTGATTTCTTTGATATTTTTATATTTTCAGAAAACGATGTTTCGAAGCTATTTTATCGTTAAAACCAAACTTCAAACAATAACAAGGAGGGTCCTCCAATGTTTTTTCAAAAGTGTTTGGTAAATATAATTAAAATAAATATTATTACATATTTATTTAACGCATGCTTTAGTTCGGGTAGAATTTTTGGATTTTGTTTGAAAACATGTCTAATTGTTACCGTATATAAATCTGGTGACCGCAGCGATATATGTTATTATAGAGCTGTTGTTAATCAATTAACTTTTGCTAAAATGTTTGATCAAATCAACAAAAATATATTTTATATGAGCAGGTTCATAAGGCTATTAGTACTGTCCGACATGGTTTCCTACCAGGTAGATCCACTAACACGAATTTGACATAAATTTCTAAAAACATGGCTATTGCTATGGTTGATCGCTGTCAACTTGATGTGGTTTACATGGATTTCACGAAAGTTGATCATTCTATATTATTATTTAAATACAAAAATATGGCCTTTCAGATATATTTTTGAAATTATTCAAAATTTTTCTATCTAATCGTAAACTCCTAGTTAAAATTGATTCAACGGTTTCTGAAAATGACATTAAAGCTTTTTCGGGTATTCCGCAAGGAACACAATGTGGTTCGTCATAATTTTTAATTTTTATAAAAGATCTGCGAGTTTATTGTTTGCCGATGACCTAAAACTATTTGAAAAGATCTCTACCAGGTCGGATTGTTTGTTGTTGCAGAGTAACTTGCTTTTGACTACTTAATTGATAATTGTGATCTAGTCCAAAAACAAGACAACCAAGACTTAGGTGTCATTTTCTGTGCTTATTTTAGTTTTAAAATTTACTAGCAATATGTGGTTTCTAAATCCTATAAAAAGGAGTTCGCAGAGTTGTAAGGACCCTATGACCATTAAAGCTGTGCATATATCTTAACAGCCCGATTCTGTGCACTTGTAAATTCACCATATTGAATATTTATCAATAATTGAATATTTATTAAGATTTCATATTCTGTCACCAAAAAAAAAAGCGTCTTCATTGACAAATTTGTCAATATCTCATTTGCTATTGACAAATAGCTTTACTTTATTGTTGCTTCAAATTAACACAGTTGTGGGCGCTTGAGGTAAATATTAACGTAATAATTATTTATTTGATACACATTTATTAACTTTTGTGGAAATTTAGGGAAATGGAAGAAGAAGAGGTCCTTTTGTTATTGCTGCTATTAGAGGATGAAGAAAATGAAGAAAAAAGAAGGCGTAGATGTGAATTACGCAGATTGCGGGATGTTAGTGATCATTTCACCCTGTCGGTAAGCTTACTTCTTTCCACTTCGCTGCTGCCCGAGTTGGGCCTCCTTAGGCTAAATCCACCCTCCAGCTCGTTCCAGAGCTCGTTCCAGAGCTCCTCCATTTGCCGCTGCGACTTCGGGCAATTTTTTTCAGCTTGTAATTGTGGTCGCTCGCGGCAAAAATTAACATTAATTCCGATCCGATGTGGCACGATCATATTTCGGTTTCCTTTAAGTTTGAGTTATTTTACACAAATATTTAATCAAATAAACAAAAATACTTACTTAATAGGTGTGTCCATATTCGTAAAATTTTATGACATATTTTATAAAATCAGCTGTCAATAGAAGTTCACCTCATGTGGTGAATTTCGAAAGCTTTTCATTTATCAAGTTTGTTGCAGAATACTAATAAAGCTTTGGCTTGATAAAATTCTTTACAAATATTATTGATAAATTGCTTGTCAAGAAAACGCAGCATAGGGGTGTAAGTACGTAGTATACTTTATAACTGTTCAATTATCTGGGATCCACGTTACTCAAAAGATTCCAATCGTATTGAAAAAATTCAAAAGCATTTTTCATAAAAAAAAAGCAACCGACTACAAAATCACTACAAAGTAAAAAATAATTTTAAAAATACTTTTCCTTTTAATTTCTTGGTCATATTTGATAATTTATTTGAACATATTATTTTATATGAAATCTTATCATTTTAATTATTTTCTAATATGTTTTAATATCATAAAAATATTAATTTCTTTATGATTACAAAAGCTTTAAAGGTCGGCGCTAATATAATCAGACTTTTAATAAGAAGCGCCAACTTCAAATATATAATATTGCCACGCCCATTTTTCGAATAGAGCCCACTTTCTTGATCATAATTTTTTATAATAATGCCTACCCCTATACTAAATTGCAGTACTCTAGTCTCAACATTATTCAAGATACACTGTTTTTTATAATATTGCCACGCCCATTCGTCGAATAACGCCCATTTTCTTGTCTGTAATTTTTAATAGCTGTGCCTACCCCCACACTAAATTAGAGTACCCTAGTGTCAATATTATTCGAGATACAGTAGTATCTAGTATTCCGAGATCAATTATTGCCACGCCTAGTTCTCATATATATAGATATATAGAGATATATAGTATACTTTTTTATTGTACGCAAAAGAATAACTCTTTCTTATGTACTAATTATATAATAAAAAAAAAAAAAAAAATACTGCCCCCTTTTTTACGGGCACCTCCATGCTTATGATATCTATCTGTTCACCAAAAATTATGGCAATCAGACATATGGTTTAGGAGTTATCGATGTACATACATTAAAAAAAAAAAAAAATAAAAACATAAAAAAAAATGGAGAAACCTACGAACTTAAGAACCTCCTCCTTTTTGAAGTCGTTTAAAAATATGCGCTAAATAAATGCATTGGCCTGACAGCCTGCCCTCATACGAGGCTAGACGTAAATTTCATGGGTTGCAGTCTTATTATTTGTTCATAATATTTTATCAGGGAAAATTAATTGACAAAATATTTATAGCCTATTCGTTTTCCATCTTCCAACAAAAACTTTAAGAAACTATCGGGTGTTCGTTGATAGAGTTCATATAACTAACTACGCTTTAAATGAATCTATTTCCCGATGCATATGTTTATGCAAAAATTTTTCACCATTTCTTAATTCTAATCTTAGTCTAAGTAGATTTCATTTTAAAATTATACATACTGTTTAATTAAGTTTTTTTTTAATATTTAATTTAATATTTAAATAAGGTAGGTACTATTTGCAATGGTCTCTAAGGTTCTAAATCTGTTGACCGTAAATTAATATACAAATTCCATTTTTCAATTGGTTTTTCATTCATTAAGGCCATTTGGTACAAAAAAGGGGATGTCCAAATAAAAACATAGTAATTTTTTTGGAAAAGTTATAAAAATAATACAAAAATAAATTGTTCTAAGGAAAATCGGGACATTTGGCATCCCGCGTAAGGTCAAAAATCGGGACAACCCACGTGAAAATCGCGACATCAGCCCTTATCAGGGCACTCATATCGGTTAAAGCAAAAAAAAACCACTGGTATAAAAGTAATTCATGAATATGTTTTTTGTTGAAAAATAATTAAATTATTTAAATGCTTAAGTAAAAAAAAAAATGGTTATTTTTTATGATGGCAATCATAGAAACAGTTTTTGCTACTTGAACAGCAAAGGTGAGTATCAGACTTTTGGCAAAAACCCTGCTCTTGGGAAGTTCTGCATAATTTAAATTTTCTATGGCAGCCATCTGTGTTCAACTAAATTGGAAAGTGATTCATTGCCTCAAATCGAACGTTGACCAATACTAGTAGTTGTTGGCTTTGATCTTGATAACAGTGATATAGATGTCCAAGACGTTAGCTTTTGGCCAGATGCTCATTTTTGCATATATGTAACCAGATCGGAAACAATCTATCCGCGAACTCGGCCAGCTGAAATAATTTCTCTTCCTCGACACATATGTAATTTGAATTACTGAGTTTTTCATTATGAATACGGTGGTATAGTATATATAGATACGTCCAACGTATAAGTTGGTAACTCGAAAAACCTCATTTTTGGTTATGACCATTTTAAGTGATGTTACCGTTATAAAAAGAAAACCAAATGAATGGGTGAAATAAATTTCTGTCGGCTAATAAGTCGCTGTAGTTTTTACAAGCATGTTCAAGGAGATATTTAACAATTAAACCTATATTTTGGACAAAAAAAAATTAATAATAATGTAAGTTGTAACTAAAGTTACCAACTTGTTGACTGCAGTAATTTTTATATTTTTACGAAAAAAGTTGGCAAATGAACTTGTCAACATAAATTAAGCGAAATAATTAAGCATTAAGTTGGTATGTCTGACTTACAACCATAGTTTTTTGTTTAGTAAAATAAGCTTTATCAATATTTTACATGAAGTTACCAACACAAACTTTCTTTGTTTGTCTCATGCATAAATTGGTAAACAGAGTAACCAACAGACACAAAAAAAAAAGTTTATGCAATATATTTGTAACGTAAGTAGCCAAGTTTTTGAATGAAGGCCTTATCCAAATATAGCGAAGTTGTAATTTATTAAAATTGTTGCCAATCCCTCAAACTTTTAGCTATAGGAGTCCAATGCGCAGATTTTGATAAGCAATGCAACTTATACCTTGGCGTATCGATATGAACTCGTTGCTGCCATATCAATAATGTGACAAGAGCTTCTCGTGTCTTAGCTCAAATATGATAGCGACCCATGCATCCATTCATCTTATCGACCATGATACAATAATTTACAAGGTAGCCTTGACAACTACCCTTTTTCTCACGAGCGGCGATCGGGAGTTGTAAAATCAATACAAAGTTAAGCTTGTCATCTGTTTTGCTGCTTCTTCGTTTTCGCTTTTCAATGTATTTTTGACAACTCCAAATCGCCAAAAGAACTGTCATTCCTACCTTGTAAATCATTATACCATGTTATCGACACCTCCCATATGGCTTTTATATTCCTTAACCCTTTCCGTGGAAAAACATTTTTTTGTGCTCTAAAAAACTGAAAATTTGTACGCAAGCTAATTTGGGATCTCTGATTCTAGGAAAAATATTTTTTTACATGGAAATTTGTCGTTTTGGTGCTACGATTTGTCAAATATATTCGACAAAGCATCTCAATGGATGTACAAGTTTGTATTGTTACCATATAAAGTATGCAAAGAAAATGCAGGTATATTCAAATTTTGGATTTATTTTCAATTGTTTTTGATGGAAAAAATGAAAAATAAACATAGTTTCTAATACAATTATTGAGACTCAGTATGAAATTGCTCAAAGCAATTACTTCCTCGCTTTACATGGAGGTTAACTTTTGATCCTGCATTTTTTGATCCTGTCGAACTTCTTTTGGTGGCGGTTTATGATACACCTTCTTTCTTGAGCATTGTGGTTTTAGATCGTCGTAGTCTGAGTCATCGGAAGAGTCGCTTTCGCTAATATCAGACACAGTAGAGGGCTTGCCAATGCCAATATGAACTTTACTCGGTCTTCCTCGTTTGCGTTTAGTTGGATTTGCAGCTTCGTATTGCTGGACAGCGAGCAGAGATCGAGCAACACTAATGCGGAAATTCATCGAATCAGTAATTTTATTTTTGGCTATTCCTTTAGCGATGCAATCTTTTCGATACTCCATTCA
The DNA here is from genome assembly GCA_914767935.1 of Coremacera marginata. Classification (NCBI taxonomy): domain Eukaryota; kingdom Metazoa; phylum Arthropoda; class Insecta; order Diptera; family Sciomyzidae; genus Coremacera; species Coremacera marginata. The sequence continues at coordinate 164,710,523 of OU612045.1, forward strand.
AGCTGCTGTTAAGGCCAAATCAACAAAATGCATGATAATTCGTAATGTCCACTTTACTGTGCGAATATTTATTCTGTAATATTGTATGACTTGGTCCAACAAGTCAACACCTCCCATGCTTTCATTGTACATTCGAACAACCTAAGGCCGGTTTATTAAAACATAGACAGCTTTATCCTTATCCCAACGTTTAGCTTGGTCTTCGACGCCAACCCCAACAAAATTGGAACCAAGATTAATGACTTTATTGTCTTACCAGCGAGTTACTATAACATTTCCATCGGAGCTGATACATTCGGCAGATAATCCTCTAACTTGCTTTTTAATTTCTTTTTCGTCTGGCAATCGGTGTTTGGCGAATCGGTTAACTCTTATTGTTCCAGCCGCACATATTTTTCTTTGCTTTAGCACTTCAAATAGCTGGTATGATGGAAAGTAATTGTCAAAAAACAATTTGTGCCCGGTTTCAGTTTCAGGTATGCGTTGGGTCAGGTGCAGTACGACAGCTGAACTGTAACCAAGAGATGTCACCCAGTGCTCATTTATAGATGTAGTTGACCCCTGATAAATAATGAAATCATATGGCATCCCGCTTTTGCCGCAAATAAAAAAAACCTTTATGCCCCATGGACACGGCTTACCTTTTAGGTATTGCTTTGCAGTAAATTTGCCTTTGTATGGAATGATTTGCTCATCGATACACAGGTTTTCCTCCAATGGTAACTCTAAAAGATGGCTTCGAACTAGCTCAATAATGGGTCTCACTTTGAATAGGCGATCTTTGCATTCTTTTTTCCGAGCGTTTTCATCAACAAGGTGCAAATTATTACGAATAGCAAAGAAGCGTTTAAATGTCATATTTTCGGTGAAAAATATCATTCCAATTGCAGGCTCGTAGAACATTTCTACTCGAGGAAATTTTAACACACCCATCATTATGTGGTGCGCAAAAACAACACGTACTTCATCTACAGAGCAAGGTTTGAACGAAATATTTCCCTTGCTTTGGGCATATACATTCGTGTAAAATGCAGCGTCAGTGAAAAAATCGTTGAAAAAATATCTTTCAAAATATGAAAACGGAGTACCAATTTCGAAATCTTCAGTCATTATAACTGGTTTACAAATTATTTCATCCGGAATATCTCCCGATCGAAGTCTTCTCCAACAAATGCTTCTCTTCGGAGTGCAACTCATTGGGTCAGTCCCCAGAAAATTACTTGAAGGCGGGATATCATCGGCGTCCGGAACTAATAAATCCATAACCTCAAGATCAGGCGGCACTTGATGTTCACCAGCTGCAGTATCCTTACACTGGACCTGTGGCACTTCATATTCGATTTGCAGTTCATTTGATATGTCCTCGTCAATGTCGGAATCAGCATCCAAAATCCCTAAGATCTCATCTTCTGTTAAAAGTTTTGCCCTCGACATTTTTCGCGAAATTAGTTATCAATAGCTGCAATGTAAAATAAAAGTTGTACTACCTCTGCGTGTCAACGTCGAATATATTCGACAACTATAAATGAGTCATCAAATCTAACCATTTTATATTCACACTTCTTTTTTTTCATAGAACGACTTATAACATGTGTATTTATACTCACTATTTTTTTCCAAGTGATTTCAAGGCTATAAAATTAAAATGAAGAGTCTAACAGCCTTACCAAAAAAATAATTTAGTGCTGGCTCTAATTAGTGCCAGCTCTAAAAAGATTTTTTAGCATAAGCTTAACAGAGGATACAGCTGCTACTAAATTAAAAAGCTGACGCTAAAATTTAATATCAGTTTTTTAGTAAGGCTGTAAAAGTTGAGAGCTTTTAGCTTCCTAAAGTCAACTGCACTAACTCTTACAAAAACAATACTAAGCTTTAACTCCAACTAACTGCGCTTTCAATTTTATAAACAACAATTTTTGGAAATGAGTATGAAAGAAACAGAAAACATAAAGATCAAATAAACCGTTAGTCAGTGATGTGCAATGAATACATTATTAATTTGTCAAATATATTCGACAAATCCACGGAAAGGGTTAATTATTTGACTCAACATATTTTTTGTGTTTGCGATCATATCGTGTTTTTTTTGCTTGAAGATTAGGATTTGCTTGTGCAAAATGTTCTATTCCAACATAAGTTGATGCATATCGAACTGACTTATTATTTTTCCACAAAACGTTGCTTATGTTAATTCCAAAGGCTGAGCCCACAAATTCTGCAGATAAACCACTTGGCTTCTGCGGCTTGTTTGGCATATACGAGTATTGTCGAAGGTGGTGTTTAATTTTTGCAATGAAAATCTGCTTATCAAAGCATAGTCGCGTCTGCTTTGGGATTCAGTCAACATTTTTTTGGACATTTTGGCCAAAACTCTTATCCGAAAGAGAGCATCGTAACCTGGTTGTCCTTTTTTTACTCTCTCACTTTCATTTCGCAACGCCAAATACTTTTTTGATTGCCTCAAATCGCTTAAAGGTCATTGCACTTTGAATTGGTTTGAATAAGTTTTGTCCCCCAGTAGCTCTCCAAGTTGGGATAACGGTAAGTGGACTTATATATTTAAATACCAATATACTTGTAAAGTTCATAAATGCCTATGTTAAATTTCTTGTTTATGTCTACATACATAGTAGAACTGTTCGATTTATTTCTGTGGACATCATTGACATTATTTCTGTGTTGAAGAAATAATAAAATAGTTCCATTGGTGTTTGAAGTTCTTTGACATCACTTGGCAGCGAGGTGTCTCATCTAAAATCAACCGCATTAACATGCAATTTTAGGCACCTTTGGCGCCATATGATTTTTGAAAATTCTTCCGAATTCTTAGATATTGATTCGATAGCCTTAAAATAGAATATATTATCGATCAGAATTTTTACATACCAGAAATCATAGACAAACATTTAAAAAAAGTAGGTATTTACAAATTCCAAAAATCAGAGCTTTTTTTAACGAAAGTTCAGGACACGATCATGCCTGTCAGGTCTGAATTTAAACCTGATGAGGCATGACATTACCTGCTGGGAATATATTTATCTGATTTGAAGTGGCCTCCTTCAGCGCGAATACACAACTTCAAATGATTTTAAAAATTTTGGGCTATGAGTTGCAGCTCCCCCAACCTTATTCGATCCCACTCTTAACGTATGCTTTAAAGACTTCAAACTTTGGTGTCGCTTAGCTTAAATTCTTGCCTCTTAAATCGACCATAACACGGTTGGTTGGAATATTTTTTAAACCTAAAGTTGCTTCCCTCCAAAAATTCATGTTGATACCTACTCGCGGTAAAAATAATAAAATTCGTCGGGCGCTTTTTTTTTTTTAACTAAATTTGAATTAAAGTATAGTAAATCGTATTTATTTAAATATTTTCCGTTAGAAAAAGTTGGAAGTTATGGTTTTTTATTTGTAAAATAAAAAAAAATTAAATTCCGCCAAAATTAGTAAGAAAAAGTGTTGACATGAAAAAAGTTTGGGTAAAATATGTTTTTTTGTATGTAAAAAAAGGTAAAAAATGGATTCAATATCTATAATGCATATAATTCAATATACATAAATTTACTGAAAAAACTCAACACTATATATCTTCTTCTATATATATAAAAAATCAATTGCTGTGCGTTAGTCCCGCTCAGACTCAAAAACGGCTCAATCGATTTGGCTGGGATTTTTTTTTACTTTGTTAGTAATTGTTCAGGAATGGTTTAAAAGAAGGAAAAAATAGATAACTTTGGTCGAAAAATTGCAAAATCTCAAAAACCAAATTAGGCGTTTTTGTATAGAAATTTTGTATTTTAAATGCTAAGTCCTCACCGATTTATTTAAAACATGGCAAAGAGCTAAACTATCACTCAGGTCAGGTTTAAAGATATATTTTTTTCGCGCCTATTCAGATCGCCTACTAAGGGCGTTGCCACAGTTTCAATATATGGAGAGTATATGGAATAACTCAAAACTAAAAATCGAAAACGACTGGGCCGATGAGCTCAAATTTTGGCAACAAATATGTTTCGAGTACATGGTTTAGATGGTAAGAAATGATCAAAGGTAGTATTAGGTAATGGCGTACAAACGTGTTATCTTGGCCGATATCTGGCCGATTTGCGTAAAATTTTGTATATAGTGGTTTCAGGATAGGTTAACGTTTAAGATATATATATTTTGCTATATCTCGAACACCAGATGGCGCTGTTGTGCAAACTGTGTTAAATATGCTAAAACCTCCTAAACCGCTCATCCGATTAGCATACACATTTGTGTATAGAGTATTAAGAGTACGGCGAGTATTATAGCGCTATGTATGTTTTTTACCTTGAACAACAGAGGGCGCTGTAGTACAAATATTCTCAAAACACGCGAAAAGCTCCAAAAGCGTATGTAGAATTCTTTGGACATGTTAAACTTTATTTCAATGCGTTTGACAACACGTGCACACCAAGAGTTGTCATTCAAAGCACGAGCAAGCCTAACAAACGAAGGAAAAGCTGTACGCTTATTTTTATATTTTAGTAAACATAAATAGTGGCAGATGAAAGTAGTGGATATTCCACATTCAAGTGTGAAATCTGTCAATTTTAATGGACCCGGTGGCGCTGCAATCGAGCTACAGGAGTTTTTTTCGAAGTTGCTCATCCAATTTGCATGAAAAATTTGCATATAGTGGTTTTCGGGTACGGTGAATGTTGATGACTTATCTACTTTGTTTCTTTTTAAAGACCAGAGGTCACTGCAGTACAAATCTTTTAAAAAAACCTTGAAAAATCACAAGCCGCTCATTCGAATGGCATGAATATTTGTATATGAGGGTTTTTAGGTACGGTGAGTACTTTAGATTTATTTATTCTGATCTATCTTGAACACCAGAGGGTACCGTAGTACAAATCTCTTAAAAAATCGTGAGAATCTCCAAAACTAGTCTTTCTATTTGGATGCAAATCGGTATTTAAATCTTCGGGTATGGCAAGTGTTTTGGCACTTTTTCTTCGGCACTTTTTCTTTGGCACTATCTCGAAAGCCAGAGGGCGCTGTCGTACAAATACTGCAAAAAACTCAAACTTTTCGATTCGGGGCCGATTAACTTTAGTTTACTTTATCTTAATAATTTTTTACAACATTGGCCCGTGAAATTGATATCTATTTGATAAAACAAGGCTTATTTGATAGATTGACTCTGATTAAAATTCTTTCTTTTCTGAAGCTGAAGACGAAAAAATGTATGGTTGAGATTGGATCAGTTAAGTAAAAGGCACAGAACATTGAAACTCAGAATGCATTTGTTACTTGGTGATATCTTTCTAATATAGGGGGATATCTTTCTAATATTCTAATTCTAATATATCTTTCTAACTTGGATGGGCTCCGCCCATATAAGTCTAGTTTTTGATATCAAATAACTTTCGAATTAAAAATTACAGAACTTTGAAACTCAGAATGGAGTTTCACACTATTTGGTGATGTCCTGCTACCGGAAGACGGGCATTGGATAATGAGCGTGGTTTCAAACGAATATTTAGTAAATATTCTTAAGATTCTAAGAAAAAAAATTTCATGGAAAAATTCTTACGGGTTCAAAAGTTACAGCCGGATTAGTGAGAGCACATTTTTAATTTTTGCGCTACCTACGTACGGCAGCTGGTATATACTTGTTTTACTTGCTACCTGACTTTTGGTGGTTGTTATTTTGTACCTACTTGAAGGGTGGGTTTTAGTTATTTGCAAATGTTTCAACTACTTGGTATCACCATAGGAGCTATAGCACTGAATTTTTCCAAAGGAAATGATGCAAATCTTAAAAAGAATCCCGAATTGCTAAACGATTGCAAAAAATTATAAGATACAGCACAACACAAGATAACGAAGGCATACAGTACGAAGCAGGCATGGCAGATTGAAGGTAACCTTTTTTTTCTTTGTTCACAAACTTTGAACGCGTTTATCTCGAAACCATGTTTTTCGTACTGGTTACGGCACCAGCGGGTTAATTTTTTGACGAATTTTTTTTTTCACACTTTCATATTTGAAACATCACCAAAATTGAAAAAAAATTTAAAAAAAAAAAGCTCGTGTCATACGATAACCAATTTTGTTAAGATTTAAAAAAGTCATTTTTTTCCAGATCGGACAATTTTTGCAACTCCCAGCGCTGCAACCACGAGGCCCCATTTTTTTCTCTGCCGCCAGTTTGGAGCTCTATAAAACCATGTTGGAGTGAAAAATATATATTTTTTTTAATATTTTTTTCTTGTAATTTGTTCAATTCTTTACAATAATAAAAAAAAATTTTGGAAAAATGTTTGTTTTTGACTGAGTTATTTTCTCTGCCGCGAATGTCGTGTCCCTACTTAATAAGAAATAATAAAAAAAAAAAAATTAATGAAAACATTTCAAAATACATATTTGATGATTTTGATCGTAGAAGACTAAAATTTGGTAATTTTGTTTAAATGGAAAATTCACAAAAATTTAAAGCGTTGAAAACTACACAGTGAAAAACGCTTATGTAAAATTAGAAAAAAACCTAGTATAATTTATAAGCTGGCTTTGGCAGTTTTCAGCCTCCCAAGTAATTTATTAAAACACCTAAATCTTACATTTTAACTTGCCAATTTTTATTTGAGTGATAAATTAACCAAGTATTTGGTAATTTAAACATTATTTAAAAGAAGTTAATTTCCAAAAATATAACTTATTTCCGGGGTTTGGTTTCGGTTTTGGTTTTTTTTTTTTGTTTTTATTTTTTTTTTTTTTTTGAAGCGAAGCTTTTTTGAACGAGAGGGTTTGCTTGACTGAAATCGACACTACAAACATTGTTTTTCGACACCGTTTTTCTTAGAAATTTATGGCTTCTTTGCTGCTTGCGTTTATTATAACAAGAGCCTTATATCAAATATAAAAATCCTTCCTTCGCCCGCCGTGTGGATTTGAACCCACACCCACCGATTAAGAGTTCACTACACTACGCATCGAGCCAGACTCCTTCGTTAAGCAGAGTCATTGAATCAATATTAATTACAACTGAAGCTTTTTTGCAGCACAACACAATAATCAATTAATATATTTTTGTTATATTGCTATCAACAGATTACTGTGATATACTGCATCTGTTAATATAACATCTGTTAACATATCTTTAGTTATATCAGAAACCAATAGCAAGGCTGTTTGGATCAGTGGGTAGAGCGATGTACTGGGCATCGAAACTTCCACGATCTACTCCCACGGCGGGCAAAGAAATTCGTTTTTTCTTTTCTTTTTGTTGATGAAATGTAATGCAATTTACTGGTGTTAAAATAAACGTGTGTTTTTTTAATTTACTTTATGTTATATCAAATTTTTGAATTTTAAAGTTATTTTATTACAAAAAAAAAAACTTTAAATTATCAAATCTATCGCTTCTCTCGTGTATCCAACGACGATAGCCCAAAACTATGCTTAAGCCATCCATGCTAGTTTTTTTTTTAATTTTGTATTTTTGGATTTTGTGCAGTGTATTAAACAATAAATGGCTTGGGTGAATAAGCATAAGGTTATAATTCCCATACAATTCTCTTTACCCAAGCCGACTAAAGTGATTTAACTATTGTTTTTTATCTCGGTTTCTGTATCGGTTACTGAAATGTATCGGTTTCTGAAATTTGTAGAGTAGAAACAACAAGGGGAAAAAACCGACACTACACACTCAGTTTTCTCTAGAATATCATGAGTTTTTTTTCAAGTACCTCGCATTGTATCTATGATTATGTTTAGAATTTCAGTCCTGAATTCCACTCTGACTATTATAGGCATGAGCGAGTTTTCTGCTGGGCTATTTCTTATGTTATATTTTAAAGTTTTGATTTTCTTTTCTTCTTTTCACTAGATTTTTTAAAACAATATTTTATTGAAAATAAATTGAAAAGATTATTTTATTAACATTACTTTTCGATACAGTCTAATACCCACAAAATGTTCCTAAAAACAAAGTAAAAATTAAATTCAAATATTATTGCAAAAAATAAACCAAATATTTTATGCAACATCAGAAAAATCATTTCGCTTTGCACTTACAAGGAATGGTTTTTGTCACATTCAGAAGCAATCTCAGCGATTGCTCCACCCTGTGAGTTATGAGTATGAATACTTTTCTAACATAATAGCAAGAAGTATATTTTAGTATATTTCGGGAATATAGCCAAGGTACACTCCAAGGCCATCAGATAGGGAAAAATAGAGGAATTTATATTTAATAGTTAATCATCAAGTCCACTTGATATGAATACTTTGCTCAGAGAGTATAAGACCCGTCTAAAGATCGAGATGTAGTAAGTTCGAATCGCACCGCGAACAAAATGCTTTTAAAATAACAATTTTGTCGTTTTAGTAGTGCTGAGTGCGTAGAATTTTTATTGTTGTTTGTAGTTATTGAAACTTTTCATTGCATCAGTCGCTGTGTTGTTGTAAACGTGGTCAAGGAAGGAGCACTTCACAAAGTCCCCAAAAATCGCACTCAAATTTTAGTTTGCATCTTGTCGCAAACTCCCACAGATTTGATGTTGTTTTCTGCCAATGTAGTCGATTTTGGGGGTTATATTTAGACAAATTTTAGTGGTTTCCGTTTTGATTTTGTAGTCAGACGCGTGTGTGCCGTAGGATTGTCAGATAGTCAGAATTCGTCGGAAATGTCCAGTTACTGAAGTGGTTGTCACGTGTCCCATTATTACATTAATGGGAATATTAAAAGAACTGACATTGAAAAAAAATACATTAAAAAAATTTGCTGTACAAAAGCAATTGCAGCTCCCATTTCATTTCCCATTTCAGCGCAATTTGTCTACAAAATCTTAAAATTGATTTCAGTCTTGACCAGTGTAAAAGGGTCTTTGGAGTAAAAAGGCTTTTAGGCCCAATCAATCTGAGCTTTTGATAATAAATGAATATTGAACACCAGATGGTGAAGAAAAAATTTAAAAAAACTTGTGTAAATCAAAAATATGTTAAGGGCACGTTCTCATCTAGAGGTTGAAAAACTCGGTGATGTTCCTGATTTTCTTTGTTTTTATAGAAGGAACTATATGAACACTTAATTCTTTAAGTGTAGGAAAATATTTGTTTTGGTGAATAAAAGAAGTGCCAATACGCCATCAAATATAACGTTGAAAAAAGGTACCCAAACGGTCTCCATCGCACATCACGTTCAAGTCATCTACGTATATATTAACAAAAATCATTTTCTGTTTGTTTGTTTGACTTTTATTTTTGATTTCGATAAGGTTCGATAAACGTGACGCACTTTTTTAAATTCATCCCAGTCAGCAGGTCTAGTAAAAACCGGATCAGAATTTTATAAGGCCTTCTTAAATAAAGATATCTTTCGAAACATCTAATAGTAATCTGATAAAATATTGATAAAGCTTTTTTAAAAGAACTCTTTATATCATATCCTGCTTCATGTCTGTACTTAAATAAAAATTTTTACACATAAGAATAATGTGCCATGAAATATTAATTAATTGAATTTAAATTAATTTTTGAATTAAAAGGGGGTACTTACACTCCTTGCGATAGTCCGCTGTAATAAATGAGTAATAATTAATTTGACTTTGAAAAATCGTTTATTAAAGCTAACTCTAAAAAAAAAATACCTTTCTGGATATGTTCTTCAGCTCTATGACTGTCAGAAAGCAAACATTCATGCAGTTATATTTTTATGTTGGACTAATTAATGTTAAAGGATTTTATTAAGTTTGACATTTCATTTGTCTATATTTACGTAAACGATATTTTGGAAGGGATCTGTGTTGTTGCGGTCGTTTTTTTTGTAACTGTGCTTACTACTTCTTCTTTTTAATTGTGCTTTTTTCCTCCGCCTTCTTCTTCTGCTCTTTTTACTACTTTCTTTCATCTTCTTCTTTTGATTTTCTTTTTTTGCTTGTTCTTATAAATTTCTTGCTGCATTTTCTAATGCCGGTCTCACTATTGGTTCGATTAATCTTCTTACTTCTCTTTCTACGGCCTCAAACACTGCTTCTCTTTGTTCTTTTTTAGCTGCTTCTGCTCTTTCAAGTGCTCGTGCTGCTGCTTCTTTTTTAGCTTCTTCTCTTGCTTTAAGGACTGCTTCTTCCACTGCTTGATTTATAAGATATTCTGCATTTAATTCTTCTTCTTCTACAATTAGTCTTTGTTCTTCGTCTATAATTCTTACTGCGTTGTGTATTTTAAATTGTAGGTCTATTTTATTATTTTCTTCTTCGAAATTTGCTCTTTCTTTTGCTTGTTCTCTTATTATTGCTATTACATATTCTTTTATATTTTTTAATTCTTTCTCATTTTCAATTATAAGCTCTTCAGCTGTTCGTTTTGCTGTTTCCTCTACTATTTTTCTTGCTTCTTCTTCTGCTGTTTTGACAGCATTTGCTTTTTTTGCTTCGGCTTCTATTTTTTTTCTCTCTGCTTCTTCTCTTACCCTTTGTTTTGCTTCTTCTATTGCTGTTCTTATCTTCTCTTCATTTGCTATTTTTACTTCGTTGGCTTTTTGCATTGCTGCTTCTTCTGCTTTTTTTTCTTCTTCTTCTGTCACTCTTCTTACTTCCTCATCAATTGCGCGTTTTTCTTCTTCTGCTATTCTTAATTCTTCTTCTTCTGCTTGTTTTACTATTTCTTCAACTGGTATTTTTATTGCTTCTGCTATGGCTTTTTTTAATTCCTCTTTATTTGCATTTTCCGCATCCTCTGCTTGTTTTGCTGCATCATTTTCTGCTTCTTTTACTGCTTCTTTTATTTCTTTTCTACCTGCTTCTTTCATTGCTTCATCTACTATTAATGCTTCTTTTGCAGCATCTTCTTTTACTTGTTCTACTGCTTTTTTAATTTCTGGTTCTGCTGCTTTTCTTATTGCCGCAGTAATAGGTACTTGAGTGCTACGTGAACCACTAGAAATTGGTAAAAAAATGTGGTTAATACAGCTCAGTACATAACAAAACACTTGAATTATATAAGAGCCAAAATGTAATGCAAATATTTATATATCAATAGGCGAAGGAAAAACAGTTCAGTACTATTTTTCCCCGTGTTTCTCAACCGATTTTGATGATTTTTTTTAAATGAATCAATCAAAACAGAAAATTGCCAGCTGGAATACTAGGAATGGCTCGGGGTTGGTATGGAATTCAGGGTGTTTCTCAAACGATTTTGATGGTTCTATTTAAATGAATCAGAGCAAGGAAAAGGAATGCACCGAATAGTTTTTAAAGAAAAATGCTAGCTGAAATACCCTGCGTCGCTCGGGGGTGGTATGGAGAAAAGGTCGAACTGCAACCATTGGCATACACTAGTTATTACTATTCTATTAATATAATCTTACACCCACCCCATGCTACCCCTCCACCACTCCATTCAAACGAATATTTTCTCAAAGCACTGGTTTCTTTTAAGCTTTGAAATTGCACAATGTCAGCCTTAGTTGCTACAATTTATAATATTATATTCGTTCAAGGTACAATTTTATTTATATTTTCCTTCGGATATCATAGGTTTTTTGATCATTGAAAGCCAAAGTTAAGACTGGTACTATAAATGAAAACTTCTTCAAGTTTATTTAAATATAATGTGGTCTTTATAAGCTGTGGTCTTTATAAGCAAAATAAACTACCCTTTGGCGAAAAATTGTTTTTTATCACAAGCGAATTTTTATATTTGTGTAGAAAATTTGAACTTTGCTTTATCAAGTAAATTTACATAATTATCCAATTGTTTTTTTTAAGAGGACAATATCACGCTTATATTTTACGTATAGTAGTCTCATTAGATTTATTCTGTTTCATACGTTTTGGTAAGCTTTACCATAGTAAAGTCCTTGTCTCGATCCTTTTCTATACACATTTACTTTCCAAGAGCAAAACTAAAACGAGATAAAGTAACAACCGCAAAAATCAAAAGTATTATCTTAAATATAACTCCACCAAAGGCCCTAATCAACAGCATTTGCATTGTCTCTTGAATGAAGCGTTGTCATGAAGGAGAGCACCTTGATAAATTAATATACACCAAAAACGCACACTCCAGCCGACGTGCAATATACACAATCTCATAGCATTACTTCACAGTTTAACGCAAACAGATGCCTTTCGAAGCAATAAATACATCATCTGAGACAACTTCACAACAAACGCATACTTGACTTGAAAAGCTTGCGTCTCTAGCCTTGGACTTTAATTTTTTTTTCAAGTAATTCTTAAGTAGTTGCTGATCCTGATGCCACCGGCCAATTGGAAGATTGCGACCTCAGTGTGGCAGTTGTTCAGTTGTTAAAGTTGTAAGCTAATTAACTATATAGTTGAAAAATTTTTTGAAATTTCAAATTCAATTATATTGAAATCAAAATAAATTACTTTATTCTAAGCTGTCTTTTAATCTGGCACACCACTTTTTTACAATTTCAAATCGAATAAATCTTTTAAGCTACAGCTTTCAGTTAAACTTTCATTTACTACATTCTTTAAATTGTACTGTATACACAGCTTACAAACTATTTATTCAAATTTAGGTTATTTTAAGTACATAGTTCAAAAGTTGACTTACATATTCAAAGTAGTTTGTGGCGCTGGTTCAAGTGATACTTGATTAAAGAGTTGCACAAGCACAATGGCCAAAAAGAAAATGCTCAGCTTCATGATTTTTCTTAAAGATATTTAACGTAACTGTCACACTGACTGCTTACTTTGATATGTTCTCCAAAATTTGTGGCACTGCTATTTAAATGAGTTAGAAAACTTGAAGAAAATATTAGTTGTATTGTTCCAGAGTATCACTATTATCACGTATTGCGTGTTAAAACAAAAGCTAAGGGAAACGTGTGCTTAAAACCTTTATTCTATATTCATTTTTTTTCTAGAAAAATAAAATAAAAAAATTTGCAAACTTGGATAGTAGCAATTAAGTCAATATTGCTAATTAAAATATGTTTATCAGTCAAATGTATTCGATTATAATATTTTGAAATACGTCAATGTTCATATTTTGCGTATGTATCACACTTGATCAAATACCAAATCAAACGCAATACTTTGCTTTGTATAAAATATTTGCACATGTGTACTGGCAAAATGCGTAGATGTTCGTTCGTATCGATGTTTTCTTTTTGTGACAGTCAAGTTAGGTATTTTTAAGTAACACATGCATTTATTATATAACAAAATTTGTGTGTGGCAATCACGTGGTGGCAGTGCCCAAACAAATTAACCCGAAAAAAGTGGTGATATTATTTATATTGGGTAAATAATTAACTCTAAAATAGAGAGTCTGATGCTCAGAGAGCAATTGCATATTTTATCTGAATATGAAAAACGGTACCGGGCGCTTATACAGAAAAAGTTCTAGAAAAAAAATAATTTGATTTACACCCTTAATCCTTACCTTTTTTGTATACATTTAGTACCTTGCATATCTTTTGTACATGGTTTGTTTATGAAAAAGAACCACTTTGTATAGGGGGTAGGCGTGGCCTTCATTAGATTTTGCCAAATTTCATAGTTAAAATTCATATAAGAAATAAGTTCATATATTAAAATAATAATGGTACATTTGAAGTTCGTGAATTCACTTTTGTGGAATTTTCAGAGATTTTGCAGTTTGGATGACGTCACTTTGTATGGTAGGCACGCGTGGTTTTCATTAGGTTGTGCCTTATTTCATATTTTTGTGGAATTCTAAGAGACTTTGCCGTTTAAATTATAAGAGAGACTTAGATGGTGATGCAGATCAAGAATATATTTACTTTTCTTTTTATGGGCCTTCCTCCTTATGGACGCTACAAGCGCAGTGTCATAGATAATATACTGCGTAATGCGTGGGTTAAAAACATTTTGATACAGTTATTATATTATGGCGAATTGTGTGACTTTTCCAGTAAATTTTCTTGAACTTCAAGAATTCATAAAATTTTTTTTTAGCCATCTAGGTAAACTTATAAAACTTTGAAATTTAATAAAATTTCATTTAAAATTATTTTTAAAAATTTTCTTTGAGAATATAATTTCAATCTTTATCTTTAAAAAAGATGAAATCATATCTTACGTAGAGGTGTAAGATAGTGCAACGTGGTCTTATCTTTGGCTGAGGTGATACTCAGTCGTCTCAGGATTCTCTGAAGGATCCACTTAACCTTCAGCAAATAAGAACGAAATTTGAATTTATAGTTTCAATCTTTATTGAACAATTCTAATTCCTTATGATAGTTCTTATTATAATTTACAAAATCTTTGCAGTACAGCGTATGTAGTCAGAAGTTATTATATGTAACGGGTACTCGGTTTTTTTATCAAGTGCAAGCGGTTCTTGTGACGAGTAAACGGTTCTTATGAACTCTAATTAGTTCTTGTGGCGGATAATTACCTCGCTTCTTGTGATATTTAGTCGGTTCTAATGATGGGCAAGCGGTTCTTATGACTGGTGGTCGGTTATTGTAACATCTAGTCGGTTCTCATGGTATTTACTCGGTTCAGATGTTCGATTCTTATAACAGGTGATCGGTTCTTATGACATCTAATCGGTTCTTATGATATTTACTCGGTTCGGGAGACCTGTTTTTATGACAGGTAATGGGTTCTGTGACGCAATCTATGTATAGCACCAATAGTTTTGCAGCGAGGGCGTCTGAAAGCTGTATTAGGCAGAAGTCAGACGGTGCACAGTGGTTTCAAATTGGAATTAAATCATTTTTTTCATGTTGTAATTTTTGTTTGTTGTTTTTTTAATTTAAGTTTAGAAATGTTTCAATAACATATTTAATCTAAGATAAGTCTTCTCAATTTTCGTGGACGAGCGGTGAGTGTCGTCAAAATTTTTCCTCTCAAAAACAGCCATGATTTTAAGCCGGTTTTCGGTAGGATCTGCTCCGACAAAGTTGCTTGTATTCACTTAAATCTTTTCAAATACGTTAGGGTAAGTTATCTAAAATACATTTTTTTAATGGTCAATATTTTTGTTCATTGTTTTTTTTTTTTAATAATTTTATTAACACCATATTTTTTCCAAGATTCTTTGCAGTAGTTTTGCAAAGTTTGGTGGACCAGAACTAAGTTATCGACACTAATCGACGGTTTCTAACTATAAAAATCTTAATTTTTAGGCTTTTAATAAGCATTTACAAAAAAAAAAATTGGCTGCTTATAGCTGCCAACCTGCTTTTGGCGAACAAAATAGTGAATGCATATTTATACCCATATGCCTATTGCACACATTATCATACAGAATATGTATTTTTTGTCATTTCTTCTTTCTTTTTCTGATTTTAATTATAAAGGAAATTGCTAAATGCAATCATTTAATATATAAAAATAATCGTGTCACAATGTTAGTGGCCGAACTCCTCTGAAACGGCTCGACCGATTTTAATGAAATTTTTTTTGTATGTTTGGTAGGTATGAGAATAGGTTGTAAAGTACTTTTTACTTTCCTATTCAAAACGGGCGTGGCTTCGCCCATATAAGTCACATTTTCGATACAGAATAACTGTGGCAGTAAAAGTCACAGAACATTGAAATTCACAATTGAGGTACCACTTGGTGATGTCTTTTTAATGGAAAACTTGGACGGGCATTGAACAAGGGGATGTGGCTCCACCCTTATAAGCCAAATTTTTGATATCGAATCACTTTGGAAGTAAAAATCACAGAACATTCAAACTCAAAATGGAGTTTCTCACTCAACCCAAATTTTCTCAAATTTTATTCAAATGGAAAGTTCATAAAAATTGGGAGTGATCCCACTAAGTTGCACAAACTTTTTTAGAAATCATTAAAATTGTACATGCTTTGAAAGTAAAATACCACGTTGGTATGTAGGGTCTATTGATCCAAGCGGCAATCACTGTAAATACAAATGTGGACACTCAATAAATTACCATTAAACAAACAGACACGCAACAAAAGTTCGAATTAGTTGTATTAGGGCGTGGCCTCACCATGCGCCCACTTTTCAGGGGACTAGCGTGGAGTGCATCGAAGCGCTCCAGGTTAAAGCTAGTATAATAAGAAAAAATAGGTATATTTTTAATTATAAAAATTAAAAAAAAACAATTGTGTACAAGCCAGGTATTGAACTTTAGAGGGCGCTGAAAATGACACTAAAAAAGACATCCAAAACGGTTCAATGGATATGGCCTTCCCCATGTATCTGAAATAAAAAAATTAAATGTCATTTTAAAGTACAGACCATTCATTGGGCATACCCCCTACCCACAAATTCCGAGGGGTTTTTTTTTAAATCATGGCGAAAGTTAGAGTAAGAAGTTCAAAAAAGAGATCGATTTTCGCACACTTTTTTGTCTATAAAAAAAAAAAAACATAAAATAGTAAGCACTAACACTAAGCAACACTAAGATTCATTGAAATTGAATCTATAGATTTCAAGTAATCTATCGAACCGTTTTAAAAAACTTTCAAAGAAATCGAAAAATTTAAAGCTTTCGTTTTGCAAAATTTTGTATAGATTTTTAAAATTATCGGTTAATAAACTTACTATTATTTAATCTGCAATGCCAGGTATCGTTTCGAAAACATGTATGTATATTGAGGTTAGTCAAATTGATCGAGAAATTTTTTCGCAGTCTGGTTCAGCGAAAATCCTAAGATTCATATTATTTCAAGTATCTTTCGAGAAGTAACCATATATTTTATGAATTTAGACCTTGAAACTTTTTAAAAAAGTAATCTAAATTTCTTATTTAAAGATTTTATTTTTATTAAGATTTTTTTCTTTCTACACCGAGAGAAAAAACCATAGTAAAAACATACAAGTTGGCTTTTGTGAAAGAAAAATGTACGGAGTTTCAAAGCTAATGTGCAATGGTTTAAAAATGAAAACTTTGAATTGTTAAAGTTGAAGTTTGTAAAATTGAGAAAATTCTTGTCAAAGTATATAAAGGCTATGTATGAAATTTGATTTAACCATCACTTAAACTTCTGTAAAATTATATAAAAATACTTGGATAGAACACAATATCGACAATTTATCATATAAATAAAATTCGATGGATCAACATATAATATGGTTCGTCTCATCCAAGACCTTGGAAGGCACCAAATTGCCGAAGCTATTGAATAAATTAGCATAAGTTTATTGTTAATTTGTCTTAAGTTTTATTTTTCGGCGTAATGATGAATAGTGAAGAAAAATCTGATGTAAGTGGCAAAAAATTACTGAAGAATTGGCATAGCCAACGTACATTTTGCAAAACAATTTCCATCGAAAGACATTTTTTATTTTAGCAAGCAAAAATTTTAAAAAAACTTTAAAAGATTTTAAAGAAGAATCAGGGGGTTACAAAGAGATATGATGTTTTATTGGCAATAAAATGATGAATACAAGTATATAATGATGATAAGTATGAAGTTACATATGTGAAAATTTTAAGTGTCGTATGTGGCACTTTATCGGTTTTGAGTTAGAATAGGATTCTTATGTATTGAGGGTGTCTTTTTCATTTGGCGTGGTCAGTTTTGCGATATTTTAAGTCATTACCGAGATTCAGAGGACTTATTTTGTCGTCAGTCGTATGTGGCAGCTTATCATCAAATTTGGAAATAAAGTGTCGTATGTAATAGCAATATATGATAGTTTCTCCATAGATTTTACCGAAATTAATGTCGTATTTTTCTAGATAAGTTAAAAAAAAGTGTAAAATCGTCAAATATGTCAGGACAATTCTAAACAAATATCACATTAAGTCCTTACCCAAATGAGGTATGATCTCTTAATTAAATTTAGAGATCTATATAAGAACTATATAATTATATAGTCAAATTCCACATGCGTATCCTGTGTAAATTTAAAGAAAATCGGTCCGCTATAAGCAAAGTTATTAGCCCTCAAACTTTCAATTCAAGTTACTCAAAACTATCGAAACTATTTTTACATTTTAACATACGCTTCCCATTTTTGAAATGAATATAAGTTTTGGCTCTCTACTATAGCTTTTCTGACTGAAATTTTTTCAATTTCATTAGGTATTTTGTGAAGAAAATTTGGCCCATATTTGCAGGCAACTAACGTATTTGAGTCAATAAATTCAATAATCAATATAAAAAGCACAGTTTTTGAAGTATTCGATATGTTTTGTTTTGATGCGTATGAGTGATTATTTTTGAATATCGTGGTTTAATTTGTTTAATTATTTTGTTTTTAATTTTAAGCGAATATAATTTTAATGGTGATTTTCGGACTAAACGATCTA
The DNA here is from genome assembly GCA_914767935.1 of Coremacera marginata. NCBI lineage: Eukaryota > Metazoa > Arthropoda > Insecta > Diptera > Sciomyzidae > Coremacera > Coremacera marginata. The sequence continues at coordinate 164,728,734 of OU612045.1, forward strand.
AAAATATTAAGAAAAAAGTTCGCAAACAGACAGAACATTAATAGAATTGCTGTATACCTTCGTTATTATATGGAAAGGCAGTACAAGAAAAAAAGAGAAGTTCCAGTCATAAAAGCTCTGGTAGAAGGCTAAAAGTTATATGTAATTAAAAGACAGTTTGCTTGTTTTGAAACTACGTAAAAATAAGCAACTTTTAGTTCCTATTGTGTTTCGAAAATTTTTCCATATACCATCGGCCTAGCCTACTGTATAATATACATAAACACCTGTTATGAATACTGGTGCAGAAAACTTCCATAATTTGGAACCCAATAAGCCAAAGGCCACAGTTCTAATACAATTTTTTTAACATTTATAGCGACTACTTTAAAAGAATTTTAATAAAAAATAAAAACTGAATATAAGAACTCTAGTTTTCTTTTTTTGAAAAGTTGCAAGTTCTAAATTTATCTAAAGTATATGGTTCCTTCCCAAAAATACTCTAAATAATATGTATTTTGCGATTTTCACTAAGCTAGACTGCGAATAAATTTGACCCACAAATTTGAATATATTTAATGTATATTCTAGAAACTATAAAGAACACATTAAGCAAAAATAAGAAAAAAATTTATAAAAACTTAATTTTATTTACTAAGTGAAATGGAATATATTCATGCATCCTGTGGGCTTAGACTACTTATACGTTTTTTTATTCAGGAAAATATGCTTGAATGCGATTCAGTTAGGGGCGTCCATTAATTACATTAGGCGTTTAGGGGGACGGGGGGGTTAAGCTGAATCTCACTCACTCTAACGTGGATGAGTGGGGGTTCTCTCACAGAGTACGTAATATTTTTATTCGCAAGAAACAGTGTAGAATTATGAGCAGGGCCTGGATTTTGTGGCACTAAAAAAGACAAAGTGGACATTGAAAAAAGGCAAAAAAAAACGGCTTTTTTAAAATTTTTGTTTTATCGAATTGTTCTATTTTTAAAGTTTTTTATAAATTATAAGAACATATTAGCTGCGCCTTTTTTAACATACAAATCAGGTTATTGGATGAGTACTACCCGAATATTTTTAAAAGTATTTTCAAATGAAGATATTTTTATTTATAAAACATTGTACAAATGTACATATTTAAATATTTCGGCAGCAAACTCATGCGATTATCTCTTAGAAGTGACTTGAAAGTGCTAAACGAGCGTTCGACATCCGCCAACACTAGTGGCGACCAATTGAACGACTCTACATCTTACTGGAGCTTACTTGGAGCGTATTAAGGCATTTTTTTTTTATATATTATATGTACAAGGAGAACTTTCATAAAACTTTCATAAATCTTCTTTTTAAATATGTCGCTTAAAACAAGCTTTAAAGTTAACTTTTTGACTAGACTATAGCTATCTCCTTCAAACACATTATTTGCTTTTGAAATATTTGTTAAAGTGTTGTAACCAAAAAAAATAATACAATTAAAAATGCTTGCCAGCATAGAGAAAAATAAATCCTTAAATAAAAATTAAAAAACCTTCGGTAAAATATATATGAAATTTGAGAAGCGCAAAAAAGGCAAAAAAAGGCAAAATCTGGTAAAAAAAAGCAAAAAAAGGCAAAATAATATTTTGTATTTGAAATCTGAAGGACTCAAAACGTGAAATTCTTTTACCCCCAAATTGATTCAAAATCCCGGCTCTGATTATGAGATAACTGGGTTAAATTGAGCAAAACGTGTTTCTCTACTAAAATATCACTAAATTTTACACAATAATTTTTTACAACCGTTTTCTATCACTCAGATTGATAGGTATCTGACGGTTCCAGATCCTGGTGAGCATGACAGAAAATTATTTGCTCCATTTTTGATTCGCCACACCTTTGCATGCCTTTATGGACTTGCCATATGGCCTCTATTGCCCCAGTGTGCGTGGTAATCTAGAAAAGAGATGCTGTAGTATATACGGTACTCAATTTTCATCCATCACAAGAGCTGCACCAGCGCGCAAAGTGCATACTTCACGGATTATCACTCGTCGAGCTTCTGTGTGCAAGCGATAACGGTTCAGAGTAGCTAAGTCAGAGCGAGGTTAAGGAAGCAGATGATTTTACTGAAAATCACATGGACATGCTGGATCCAGTAGTCACTTTTGAGATGCACATGAGTCCAGCACCAATTTAGAAGTTCTGATTGAAATATTTTATTGTTCGATTTTTTCAATGTAATTTTAGACTACGTTTTCAATAGTCTTAAATACTAGGCTCAACTAGTTCTAAATAAAAGTAAACTCCGTTTTTTTCAGTAAGCCCAATACAATAAAGCATAGATTAAGATATTTACACTGATAACACGCATTTTGAACAATCTCACGTGAGATTAGAGGAGAAAGAGGGGGGCGGGCCAAGTCTCACGATATCTCATTAGGGGGGAGAGAGGGATAAAAAAAAAATCACCAAAATCACTTCACGTAATTAATGGATGTAGAGTACCCCTTATATAGGATGCAGAGTACACAATTTCTACTTCACATTAGAATTGCAGTTCAATAAAAGAAGGGAGTTTTACATTTTTGTGTTATATGAGAGATAGGCGTGGCTGTGGGCGAATTTAAAAATATTCTAACATGTGTTCTAATAGGGCTAATTGCAACTTTTATACAGAATTTCATCAATTTGCGACGAGTCGTTCCTGAGTTTTAGATGCTATGCAAATTTTGTATGGGAGGTGGGCGTGGCATTTTTTTAAAAACTACACATACATTTTATTTCTTCATTGAGTTGATTTGATATAGCTTCAATAAAAAAAAAATATATCGTTTTTAATTTTTGTCCTATATGGGAGGTAGGCGTGGTTTTTAGCGAATAATAAAAAATATTTTTGTATTTGTTCTAATAGAGCTAATTCCAACTTGCGCACCAAATTTCAATAGTCTACGACGACTCCTTAATTTTTATTCCAAACGTTGTATGAGATTGGGCAGAACTTGGGCAGTCAGGATAAATAAATAATTTTGCAGAGATCACTTGCATAAACACTCGAATTCTGTTGCAAGGGCCACCGAAGCAAGGCATCCAGCGGAATCTGGAGTATTTGTGAGGGCTTGAATAGTGCTGCAAGGGAATATAGCACGACGAGCAGAATTCAAGCGTATGGAATGTAAAATGAAAGAGAACTGTGACGGCCTTAACGCTGAAGCGAGGGCGACTGAATGCGACAGCGCAGCGTGGCTTTCGCGGACAGACGGAAAAGCAGGTGACTGCGAGGTTTGGCTGTGAGGCTTATATTCTGCAGAATATAATTCATAGAAAAAGCCAGAGGAAAACAATCAAGATTAATTATAATTATAGTTTCATATAAATTTGATAAATGGGTCATTCTTTTTTTTTTCTTTAATATCTAAGTTCCGAGGTATATTTTTGAGTAAAAATTAAAAATTAGTTAATGCAATAAAATTATTTTGATCATGTTGATTATAGCTTAATAAATGCTCTAAAATTAATTTAGTTTAAAACTGTTTTATCATCGAAAAATTGATAATTCCATATAAAATTTCACCTCCAAGGCTGTTCCCGCTTCGAGGTAAGCTACAAAAATTATCCATCAACAAAGATCATTCTAATTAGAATACGATGTGTATCATTTGCAAAGCAAATATAACGGTCCTGTTGATGCATGTGGAGCGACAAAAATATAGATATATTTTTAAAAGAATTTTATCTGTCAAATTTTTGTTCCTCTCTTCAGCTTACAGTAATGCGCCATTTAAAATAATTATTCTCTATTACTGGACCCGGAGCTAGTTCCATAAAACAAAAATATCTATATAAAATATATACACTCATGGACAGATAAATAAGAACATAACTTGCTTGTGAGTGCATTCACTGGTGATGCTTTATTATTCAGTACTAAATAAAAATAAATGACTTCATTAGTTAAAAAGAACTTAAAATTAGTTAATACAATTAAAAGAAATAACATAAGCAAGTAAATAACAAAATTTTTTGCAAAAAACATATTTGGAACAAAATAGCCTGGCGAAATAAATAAGAACATTCAATGTTTGCTTACAGATTAAAGTTTAGGAACATTACTAGTACAAAAAAAAAAAATTTAAGCTTAATATCCGGAGTGTCCTCCTTTGTTTTGAATAACTCTTTGTATCCTATTTGGCATTGATGAAATTAATTTCCTACAAGTTTCTATGGGAATTTTTTGCCATTCCTCTTTTACAAAACTCCATAATTGTGCTTTGTTTGAGAACTGCCTTTTTGATACCTCATTTTTTAAGACACCCCACAAGTTTTCAATGGGGTTTAGGTCCGGTGATTCACTTGGCCACTGAATCATTCGGATTTTATTATCTGTCAGCCACTTTTTTACTAACTTGGAGGTGTGCTTCGGGTCGTTATCTTGCTGTAACGACCATATCAAGGGCATATTCTCGCTGGCATACGGTAACATTACAGTTTCCAAGATATCCTTGTAGCTCAATGCAGTCATAGTGTCGGTAATGAGATGTATCGGACCAACACCATACCAAGAAAATCCTCCATACACCATAATGTTGCCGCCCCCATGCTTTACAGTCTTTTTTGTAAATCGAACGTGGAATTGTTTACCCTTTGGCCTTCGTACATTGCGTGCGTAATCATTTGAAAACAAATTAATCTTTCACTCGTCAGTCCATAGAATATTTCTCCATTTCTTTTCACCTTCAGTGAAAAACCTCCATGACACATGACTTTTGGCGAATTCTAACCTACTCCTTAAATGATGAGGACGTAGCAAAGGGACTCTTCTGGCTATTCTTCCAGGTAGATTTGCGGCCTGTAATCGCCTCCGGATGGTTCTTGAAGACACTTCATTATTAATTTCGCCAGCAATCTGCCTCGAAGACATGAAAGGGTCTCTTTTTACTTGCGTTAGAATTCTATTGTCTGTAGAGTCTGAGGTTTTTTTGTTGGATTTTCCTCGACTATCATCACTTTTTTGTGGCTTAAGAGCGTTGTGCACAAAACACAAGGACCGATCCAAACAATTAGCGATGTAACGGAACGTATGGTCCTTCGATTTCAATTTCTCAACCAGCCGCTTTTCCTCCAATGAACAGTGCTTACTTCGTCCCATCTAATACATTATTTACATTAATTAAACTAAATATTTCTCCTGCTATACAGAGAATTACAAACCTTTGATAAAAAATCACTTCAACCCGTAGAATTTTGAAAAAAATGCTTACGTTATTATTTATTTGTCCACCTGTTAAAGCAACTGGTTGTAGAAAAGTACGCATCAAACACAAATAACGGGATTTCCCCGTTGGTTTTTACTAGAATACGGCATTGCCAGAATCAAAATATAAATTTCATTGCGTTTGGTGTTTATGCATCGAATTTTTTTGACACATTTAGGTATTTTTTGTTTTTAAAAAATATGTTCTTATTTATCTGTCCATGAGTGTATATAAAATACATATGAAATAAATCGCTCTTTTGTGATTTTAAAACTTTGTTTTCAGTAAATTTTTACAGCCTATTGGTTGGTTGTTATTTTTTTGTTATATATTCTTTTTTGTACTATAGTTAGCTATGGTATAAATTTTTTTATTATTTTTGCTTTTGATTATTATTTCTACTTGGATGTGACTTGATTTCTTATTTAAATGTTAGGAATTGTATGTACCTGCATAAGTTGATACACGAGAAATCACCAGGATATCTTTATGAAAAACTTCAATTTTGCATGTCCAGAAGAAGCCATGTTTTAATAGTTCCGAGGCATAGCTCGTTAATATCTTCTCACCTGTTTTTCATCAACACTGTTAGGTTGTGGAATGCTCTACCACGAAGACTTAGGGAAATCACTGGGAGAGAATCTTTTAGGCAATCTATTTTATCTTATTTCTCTACTCTTTAGTATTTCTAGTCTTCTGCTCTAATGATTCTGTTTTTTTTTTTGTTTTATTTTTTATCTATACTTTACTTTTCTTCACTTTCAAATCTGCATAATTTTAAGTTTGCATTAAGAGATTATTGTATTAGAACTAAGGTCATTTATATTTGATTTCAAATGAATTGTTATTACTATTAGACTTAAGTAAGTTAATTGTTTTAATGTTTTATGTTGTACTATAAAACAGCATAGCTCTTAGTGGACTTATAAATACTTGATTTGAAATATTCAGAGCTTTCTGAACACTATTTTTCGCTCTCGTTGTCACATTTGCTAGTCTACTTACCTATGTAGCTGTATGAACCTAATGTGAATTATATGACCATAGATGTTTAAATCATATGTGTCCGACATTAGGTAGTGTCGTTGTTATTTATCTTTTACATTTTCTTAGTTTCTACTTATGAATATATATTAATAACTTATCAATATATATCTGGAAGCTTGGGCTTAATTCCCGCAATTGCCCAGCTAATTTTGATATTTTGTGTTTTTTGTTTTAAGTGTTTTTATTCTATTTTTAGATTGTTTTTAATAATAATTGATAAGAAAATTGTAAATTATAAGATCTGAAATAATTTTAGTCATTAATTCAATATTCTGTGTCATATGGGATTTGAACCTGGGTTAAACCCAGGTTAAGCAGTATGCCACGGCCGCCTTACGGCCTACGGGCCTGTCATGACCAATTTCACTAGATTTCACTAGACCACACTCGATATTCAGTTGTCTAAAAAAAAAATATACTTTCTTACTTCCATCGTTGGGACTCCGTCGATGTCAAGTTTACTGCGCGTTCTGCTTAGCCTGTTGCTCCACAGTCTATTGTATTTTTAGTCGCCTAATATTCGGCTAGTGCTGCTTATTTTTTTGTCAAAAAAAGAAATTTTTTTAATTTAAAATGTTCGTTTATGAGAAAAGAAGTTCGTTTCCTACAAACGAAGATTTAAGTTACAACAAATAAAATCTTAATTTGCCTTCATGACAAACAAAACGGATTTCCTGCAAGTAAATGACCCGTTTTCCGCAACTGTTTCCGTTTCTCGTAACTGTTGAAACTATTGCAAAAAAGTTTTCAAGCACGATAAACGAAGTTCGTTTGCGACAAACTGGCGATAAACGGTTTTTTTCTTTGCGTGCATTAATTTGGTAGCCACAGACGTAGTGGTTGCTTATTTTAGTGGGCAAGATAAAGACTGTTCGTGTCACTTACTCAATTTCTTACTTTCTATTACTATACTTTAATTTTTACATAATAGCAAGTTGGTCTTCTATTCTAATAGTCGACTAGTAGAAGGTAATAGTATAAGTACTATCCTTACTAATTTCTTCATAACTTAGAAAATAACTTCATATTATATTTAGGTATTTCAAATTGTTGCGGTAGATACAATAACATTTCCAGTTGATGTCATTTTTGCATATTTAGTTGTCACACTCTCTATTTTTGAGTGCATTATTTAACCACTTAAGGATTATAACTTTTTTCGGGATATTTTTTTTGGGTAGTTCTACCGTGTGTGGTTGTAACATCCACAAATATAATAAATGCATGTGTTTTTGAACTTTAATATTTCCGCTTCTTACCACGTCAAGTTATTTGAATGTCACATAAAGGAAAAACAGATACAAACACCAACGCATTTGGCCAGTTCAACTGCGCAAATATTTCAAACGTTTTCAAAAACACAAAGAAAAAACTAAACTGTTGTATTTGCTTCAGTCTTTGATCAAGTGTGATAAATACGCAAGACATGAACATTGACGTATTTCAAAATATTTCATTCGAATACATTTAAATAATAAAGATGTCTTGAGCAACAGTGTTGACTTAATCGCTATTATGCTTTTTTGCAAATTCATTTTTTTTTTATTTTATTTTCTAGAAATAATGTTTATAGAATAAAGGTTTTTAGCACACGTTTGCTTCATGTTTTGTTGCCTCACATATACTGCAATAAGTGATAATAGTGATATTCTGGGACAATACAACTAATACTATCTTGAGTTTTTTTTTTACTCCTTTAAATAGCAGTGCCACAAATTTTGGAGAACATATCAAAGTAATCAGTTGTGTGACAGTTACTGTACATATCTTCAAGAAAAATTATGAAGCTGAGCATTTTATTTTTGGCCATAGTGCTTGTGCAAGTCTTCGAACAAGTGTCACTTATACCAGCACCAGATTTTACTTGGAATGGAGAAGTAGTTGATTTGTATGTAAACTTTTATAACTCTAATATAGTAGTTTGTAAGCTATATATACTGTATAATTTTTTAAAAATACTTGTATACTAACGTTAGCCTAAGTGAGTAAATTTGATTTAAACATGCAAGTTAATGGCTACAAGAGAATGTCCACGTACTATTCTCAAAAGTGAAACAGTTTACTTTGACCTTCATGTGCTCGGGATATTAAACTTACATAGGCGGTCGAAAATCTACAATTGGAAGCATGTATTTAGAAGGAAAATCTTGTCAACATATCAAAAAAAAAAAAAAACAGATTTACGCATTTACATAGATTGTATTACGTCGTCGAAACAGGCTTAAATTAAAAAATTTTGAGTTGAGTTAGTAGTAAATTGATATTGAAAAATTAAATTGACTACGTTATTAGACTACCAGCCAGGAGAAAATCATTTTTAAAAGTATGGTCTGGGATTCCTGTAAACTATTTTTTCTTTGTTGTTAGTGGCCAAAACTGCTTAGAAATAATTTTAAGGAAGCTACTGTAAGCCCGTAGCTCGCAGCCTTTTCGTGTGGAAATTTTTTTCTTCAACTATCTTAGCAAAAATGCTACAAACATAAATTATTACCAAGCACATGGAGGTATTTTGAACATTTGTGTTCAAACATTTCACAACACAATTGATTATAAGAAGCTCGGTCAAACTCCTTTCAAATGGCTGAAAGGGCTGAAATGGCAATTTATATTATATATATTATTATGTATGGGTGAACCCAATGCCATAGCTGCTATGTTTTGCATGGAGAACGAAAAAAAATCTTACTAAGTTTAATGACTATTCCAATTAATTTTTTCATTAATAAGGAATGCCTAAAAAGGCCGAATAAATTTTGTTTAGTTGTTAGAATGTATTTTTTGTTAAAAGTTGCCCAAAGCGTTACAGCGAAATTAGCTGTACTAATCTAGTTTATTTGACGTCTAAAAAAAACTGTTGAAGAATGGAATGAATGGTTTTCAAGGAATAGTTTTTCAATAAAAAAATTAATATTTTTCCATGCGAAACATAGTTACAAGCAATTTTTTTTTAACACTCTTCTACCTAAAAAAAAAAGTTTTGATCTCGTAACTAAACTTTAAGCTCGTTTTTATAAATTATGATATATTGTGCCATCAGATGTACAATTATATATACTCTTATATAAAATAATAGAGATATAAATCTTTTAACTTTAAGGCTTTTTCCACGATTTTCTCCAACGAAAACAGAAAACTGCTTGTTTAATACATTTTGTACAATCATGGCATAATTATAAGGTAGGGCTGATTTGCTTAGTGTGCACACGCGTCAATGAATAGTGGAAAATGAGTATGCCGGCTAGTTGTCAAAACGACGAATTTCGTAGAAATTGCAAACGAAGTAAATATACAATGTTTCTAACTTTTAAACTGTGCTGTCGCGAGTGTTAAATTTATAATAAATAGAGTGAAAATATTATAAAAACAATGTAATCACAACTATAAAATGTGGAAAAAGTCTTAAATTTGAAAGAAAACTTCTTGCAATTATAACCTAAAATCAACTGCGCAACGTGAACATAAAGAAACTTAAGATGAACAGCTGATTTTGACAACTAGCAGGCATTTTCTCTGCTTCATTCTTTATTCTTCTCTAAGTTGGCCCTTCCGTATAATTCTGCCATGCATGGCAGTCAAGTCCTATGAGACAAGTCCTATGTCAGAATTTTAAATATATTATATGATAAAGTAAAAAATGTATTTATTCAAGCTTTTGAATGATTTTAAAACACAGAAAAAGATTACAATTGCCTTAAAATAAACTCTTAATAATAATAATACTATTTTAGAATAGTATTTTAATAATAATAAGAAAAAGTTTTATCTCAAAACCAATTAAGATAGAAAATTGCAGTCATAATGGCAAAAACAGTTAAAAAGTCGAAATGGTTATATTTTTATATTTAACTACTTAATACTCAAATAATCTCTGGTATGGGTTTTCTCTAAAAAATTAATTCGTTAAAGTAAAAATGTAATACATTAAAATTCTAAATTAGACAAAAATTCAGGAATTTAAACTTCAAATAAATTTTTATCACAATATTCCACTTTAAATAAGAAAGTCTGCAAATTTCATTTTCAATTGCCTTATTATGTTTTTTTTATTTACAAATTTATATATGCACTAAAATTTTTAGTGTTTGAGAAAAACTAAAAAACAAAACCCAATATTTTTTTCATGAACTCTTTTCACTCTTCATAAGGTGTTCTTTTAGTTTTTTTTTATGGGTTGTAAAAAACTGTTTAAGATTTTTTGTATTTTCGTTTAATTTTTTTAAGTTACTATAATGGTTAAGATACATCCTTAATGGAAAAAGTCTTTTTTTTGTTTTTGGAAAAATATTGTTGCATAATATTTTTTCATTACCTATTTTTTTTATCAAATATTGCATTCTATTTTTGACATACTTTCATCAGGAGTTTTTGTTTTAAATAATTATTTTCCAGGTTAGAAAAAAGTACTTGGAGTTAAATCATTTTCTAATTTCTGTTGTATAGTTTTCCAACTCAATTTATTTACAAAAAATATATTTATCAAATTCGTCACTTTCTAGTCAACCAAAACAATATTTATTACAAATTAAAATAAAACCTCTTAAGATTACGGCAGAATGTTATCTTAAACTTAGAAAAAATTAAGAATTGCTTGAATCGGATTCTCACAGTAAAAATATCGCAAAGTTGCAAGTATATCCAGAGCAAGACCTTATCCAGAGCAAGACCTCGTCTGTCTTGCCTAGCATATGTATGAGCTCGACCACGTCGGTCTAGCCTGGCTTTTATGAGCACCGCTCTAATCAATCATTCTATTTACTACTAAGAAGCTAACCGGATTACATCTGTATATATCTCAAAGACTGACAGTTTTAAATTTTTTAAAAAATTTAATTGTACATAAGTAAATTGTATTAATTTTGTCTAATTTTAATTGCTTTAAAGCCATAAGTGCTTAACATTCAACTAAATAATAATGTAATAATAATACCAAAATAGCCAGATTGCTAAAATTGGAATAAACATAATTTTGTTTTTTAAATATTCAAAGCAGAGCGCCACAAAAACTGTAAAGATTTCTCAACACCACTTTTATGAAATATAATTAACATTTATATATACTTCGCACCAAGACCCACCCCTTTTTTTTATGGGCGCAAAATTTAAGAAAACCCCGTTAATGAATGGGAATACATTTTGATACACATTTATGATACAAAGAAAAAATTTGGCACAGAAGTATATCAGGATAGTCCCTACCAACTTGTACGAGTAAAAATAGTAAAAGGAAATAAAAAAAATTTTTTATATAGAAAGGACTATATTTTGATACACATTAAAAGTCATAGACACAGTTTCTATCTTCTTCTAGTAGTAACCAGAAGTAGTCGAATAAAACCAGAAATTAAACTTGGAAAAATAATTCAATATTATATATATTGAATGTACTATATTACGATATACATTGCAGCAACAATACTGGAAGTTGGCACAAGAGTACATTAGGTCAGTTCCTTTAATCTTAAATGCAGTGGGCGCAACCAAAAGTTGCTGAAAGAAACCGAAAATTAAACTTTAAAGTGTTATATTATTATGGAACGGAATATATTTCGGTTCACATAGATTTCATAATAATAAAATTCGATACCAAAGCAGATTAGGGCAAATGCAATCATCTTGTGCACGCAGACAGAAGTAGCGGAAAGAAACCCGAAACCTTACGTATAAATGCCAAAATAATATAAAATACTATATATTGGGTTCAACAAGAGATAAGGTCAGTTTCTATTAGCTTGTAGGAAGTAGTCTAAAGTCACCAGAAAAGAAACGTAAAATCGCTGTTATAATACGGAAAGAACTATAGGCCCAACCAAAATAGACGAGTTGCTGCGTACCGTAACGAGTAGAGTCAAAAATGTTCGCTTTAATTCAATTCAATGTTGTTGCCCAAAATGAACAAACGTAATTTAACGAAGCTGTACCGAACCGAACCGAACTGCTATCGTCTCAACTCGTCAGATGTACGGCAAGTTGCAATCGTCTCGTTTCGTCTATTTTGGTTCTGCCTTATATATTTTGCACAAGTATAGATTTTGTTAGTATTTATTATCGTGCATGCAGTGGGCGCAGGCGGCATTTGCCGAAAGTAACCAAAAATGAAACTTAAAGCTTTAATAATATGGAAAGGACTATATAAGTATTTGGCACAGGAATAGATTAGGTCATTTCCTATTATCTCGCATGCACTTGGCGCAAGCGAAAATAAACTATGTAATCGAAAATTAAACTTAAAAAGCATTGCTTAACTTTCACTGCTTACCAAAGTATACGCGTAAATCAGCGGCCGCACCTTTGGCACAGCCTACCATATTTTTTTTTACATTTACTCATTTTCTTTACATTTATTTTATTACTTAAATGCTTCTTATATACCTTGAGACTCTGAAAAACCATTAAAAAAAAAAAAAAAAAATACTGTAAGAATAAGATTTTTCAAAATATATTTTTTTTTTAAGAATTCTTAATTGAAAATAATATAGGAGAAATAATGCATACCAAGGTAAGTGAAGAGGTAATGTGTGCGGCACTCTTTCTGCTCTTCTTGCGTTAATATTCTGTTGAATTGAGTTTTCTTGTGAAATTCGATGTATTTCTTTGATTCGATGCATCAAAATGCACATCGATATTTCAAAAAACATCGATGCATAACCGTGTAAGGCTGTGTGCTATTCGGAAACTTTTCACTCGGACGATGAAATTTTGACAGTCTGAATGTGAATATTTGGCACTTGCGAGGTGAATATGATTGTCAAAAATTCATGTCACTAGCCTCATGGGCTAGTATAAATTTTGACAATCGGCACTTGTAAGCTCACGCTTAAAATAACTAAAGTGAAATTAATGAAAGCTAAGCTTTTTAGTTAATTATAAATTAAAATATCACAAAGAATTAAAAAATAATGGAAATTCCAACAAAACAGCAAAGGAAGTTCTACGTAATATGTAGAACTATATTGCATACTGTCCGCAATCCCATAAAGCCATTAGCTACTCGATAGCAAACCACTTCATACTCTATTGACCATCCATGATGCTTCGCTGGAATAAACTCCACAATTTTGCGAAAAGAGCTAGAAGAAACTCTTAAATGCATTTAAGTTTGTGCATTGTCTGCATTCAAAATGGCATTTAATGTTTCGGAATAACCTCTTGGCCGATTATAGGTAATATCCTTTAAGGCAGACACGCTCATCCAGTAGCTCATCTGGCTCGCGTTACCCGCCATACATCTATCATGAGCTTTGTCTTTGCGCTTATGCGAAAGCAAAACCACGCATTAAAAACAACACAATCTACAAAAAAAAAATGCAAGTAACAGCACCACAAGCCGCTGTTAACGATCATCTAATTTTTAACTCGTAAATAACAACAACAAATGCATGCAAATTATCCGTTGCTTGTGTGTTAATGCACACAGGATTTGTTTTTGTTTTCTTATTTGTTTTTTTATTTTTCATTGCCAAAAGTTACGATACGCAATATCTTGTTTTTGATTTTGTTTTTTCAAAATCATTTGCTCTTTTGTAAAATTTCGTGAGCTCCACTGCTTTAAGGAATAATGTTTTAGGTAGTTGTCCGGAACAGAAAAGCAAAAGCAGTACTTACTCTTCCCCCTTCCTTTAAAAAAAGTTCATTTTTTAAAGAAGTTCAAAACTTTTTGCTTCCGACAGCAAAGCAACCAGAAGCTTGCGTAAAATTCTATTCATTTTTAGTTATATCAACAATTTTGCAAAATAAATTAAATTCTCGCGCTAACAGGCCGGTTACACAGGCCAGTGACAGTGAAAGTGCGAAAGAATACGTGTACTGTTCGAATGATTCGAAGAATTTCGAACTTTCATGCTTTCATGCAAGAGATGCTACACATGCTAGTGAAAGTTCATTAAAAAATTTCATCATATGCGAAGGTTCTCGCTGCTATTGAATCAATTTAATTTAATGATTTGTTTTTGAGTTAATTTTCTTTCATTGTTAATTTTTTTGTATATTTATTGTATATAAAATTGTATATTTTTTTTCACTTTTATACACTTTTATTTGCAACTTTTCACATTTGTTTCATTTGCTTTGTAAATTTAAGCAAGTTATCAGTGTTGCTTCCTGTACGAAATCGAGGAATACCCGAAAATAAGTACGAAATCGAGGGAAAACCCGAAATGAATCCACCAAAAGTAATTAAAAACAACACTGATATCCCCCTTTTGACATTCACTAGCCGCTGCTGTCAAAATCCACTAGCTCTGAAATTTCGTTGCTAGTAGCGATGAAAGTGCCATGAAAATGAGTGTTTTTGTAAAAAAGTGTGAATGTATTGAGTTTTTCGAACTACAGTACCAGTATACTGGCCTGTGTGGCATGCCTGTAATACACTAACGAAATCTAAAACGCCAAAGTTTCTAGTTGTCAAAATTTCATTGTTCTTTTGGCACAGCAAAAATGACAATTTTATTTCAACAGACAGAAATTGTATTCAACTCAGTAACTTCTTTCCTGCCACGAGTGAAAAGTTTTTGAATAGCCTAATATAAGAATTCTTCAATAACTGTGTTACGCAGTAGACATATAATCTATAGATTACTACTTCACTAACCTAGTAGCTCACTTTCCTGTAGGGATATTCAAATTTCAACTAATAGAGCAGAAGTGTGCTTCTTGCCATAAACGCAATTCTTGAAATTTTCAGTCTACAAAAAAAAAAAGTTTTGAGCTTGGTGCAAAGTATATAAATATATGGTAAATGGTAAATTATATATTAAAAGATTGTGCCTGAGATGCAATTTTTTAAGCACGCCTTAATTTGTCAAAATCAGTCAAGTGTGTGATATGGAAATTAATATTTGAAATCCTTACAGTTTTTGTCACGTCCTCCTTTAACTTTTGCAAATATGTTTCCCATAGTAATGTTTAGTTGTTTACATGTACTATATTAACGATTGATTCATTTTCTAGTAGGTTTCTTTATATGAGTTTCTTTCTTTCAGTGTATTTGCTTTACTAAACCTTTATTTAAACCTGGACCTTAATTTATAAAATAATAATAATATTTTTCAAACAATTCTATTATTATTCAATTAAAATGTTTTATAATGTAATGTGTTAAATTATATATATATATATTTTTTTAATTTTTAGCAAAACATTTTTAGAAAATGTGAAAAAAGGAAAGGAAGAAGATGAAAAAAATTTTAAAATTGGAATAAAACAATTAGTAGACGCTGCTGTTTTAGAAGCAAAGCAAAGATTAGCGGAAGCTGCAGAAAGAAAAGCAGCCCTACTAAAAAGAGGAATTGAACAAACTAAAACAAATGCAGTAGAAGTAGTAAAAACAGAAGCAGCAGCAGCAGCATTAAAAAGAGCAGGGGAAGTAAAAATAGAAAATACAGAAATAATAAGGAATGCAGTAGAAAAAGCAATACAAGAAGCCACAAACGATGTAGTTATAAAAGCGGGTTTAGCAAGAGAAGCAGCTGAAGTAACAAAAAGAGTAAAAATAGAAGAAGCATTAACAGCAGTTAAAAATGCAGCAGAAATAAAAGCAAAAGAAGAAGAAGAAAGGAATGCAAAAGAAGTCGGCGATTTAATAGCAGAAGAAATCAAAAAAATAGAAGATGAAGCAAATCGACAAGCAGAAATAGAAGAATTAAAAGCAGCAGATGCCGAAAGCCAAGCAGTAGCAGCAGCAGTACAAATAGCTAAAACAAATGCGGAAAAAATAGCCGAAGAAAAAGCATTGGAAGCAAAAAGATTAAGTACTATAGCAAATGATGAAGCAATAGCAAGAGCAGTAGAAGCAGAAGAAAAATTAATAGCAGCATTAGTAGCACAAAAAGCAGAGGAAGTAAGACTACAACATGAAGCAGCAATTCAAAAAGCAAGAGAAGACGCATTAGCAATAGCAAGAGCAAGAGCAGATGAAAGAGCAAGAGCATTCGAAGCAAGAAAACAAGATGCTATAAAAGCAGCGGTAGAAAACGCATTATTGGAAGAAGCAGATATTGAAAGACTAGATGTTGAAAAAGCAGAGAGAGAAGCTGAAATTGAAAGAGTTCTTACAATAAATGATGTAATACCAATCGCAGTAGCAACTGCAAGAGGAAAAGCATATCAAGATCTCCCACAAAACGAAGCTAATTTGAAACGAAGAATATACGAGGAAACAGAGCAAGAAATAACCAGTGCAATAGCAGATGCAGTAGAAGCAGCAGCAGTAGCACATTTGTTTTAAGAAACAGAAGAAGCACTAAAAAACAGAAACAGTAAGAAAGCAGAAGAAGAAAAAGTAAAAAAGCACAGATAGTTGAAGTCGAAAAAGTAGAAAAATAAGAAGAAGAAGTAAAAAAGTAGAGGAAGAACAACAAAATTGAGTAGAAGATGTAAAAAAAGTAAAACTAGCAAAATAATTAGTAGTTAAAACAGTACTAGAGGAAGAACCGACCAAAACAAGAACAACAACGAGACACTTCGAAATATCCTTAACGTAAGTATATCACCAAAGAAATGTAGAACTTAATTTAAACCATTACGCAATAGCACGGTGCAACATAGAAATAAGTTAGCTGCATATAAGTAGCTGAATGAATGTGCACTTTCAATGTACACAGTAAGGAATTTTTCTGGGTTAACTCAAATAAACAATTGTTTCAACTTTGAATTACAAGTGCGCTTGATGTTATCAGTCTTATAATTCCACAAATAAGTAACTTATCATTGTCTCTATACTTTGCCAGAAGATCACTAACGTACCATATACTAAGTTTGATTTCAATTTGGAATGGATAGAAGAAGTTGTATAAAGCATGGTTTAAACAAAATTTGGACTCATAACAGCTGCTATTTTTAAAAATAAGACCAGCAGAAAAAAATACTTGAGATAAAAAGATCTCAAAAGAATACTTTTTTATTAAACTAAAAATTTCATTAAAACAAAACTTAAGCTTCTATATTGTATAGGCTTTGTATAGGGCCAAATCAACACTTCCGTGAACATAAAAGTCGTCATGAAATCGTCTTCAACTCGTCTTTGAATTGCATTCAATTAACACGTGAAGAGTTTTACGTGAAGAGTTGTTTGTTCACGGAAGCGGTGATTCTGTCCCTGCTCGAGTGACTTTTGCGGCAAATTGGTTACACTTTAGCAACAGTGAGTTAGCTTTTGCTTCTCTATAATATATATGTTAAATTCGCCCAGTATTTTTCTATTGGCCATAATTTGGGAAAATTTGGTGGATTCATAATTTTTGGGTTTATGTCAACCCTGTTGCTTTGATACCATCCCATGGTTTTCTGGGCAAAATTTCACAGTAAAACGGTGATGTTGAATAATTGGTAGCAAACGCTTATTGAGGCACGCATTTATGTAAACATCAGCTGTAGACATAGTGGAAGACATAACGAATACATGACTCTTAAGGCCAGAGCTTCAAATGGCCTGCTACATTTTATCATACATTTTTTAGGATATTTAAGAACTTTGACGTACTTGCATTTGGGCTTAACATTTCCATATATTTTTGAGAGGTAAATTTTTGATCTTGATTTGGCTTAAGGCCAAATTTTTCATATGTTTCGCCATCAATAACGCGCCCAAAATGCAATTATTCCAAGACCGTTCGTCCTATGGAAAAATGTTATTTGACAAATTAAAGACTATTAAAGCTCTAATAAATAACCGTTTTATGAACTTTGGAATTTCTGATTTCCATTTTTTTTCGCCGTTATTTTAAAACACTTTAATTCTACAGAAATAATATCTTGAAATAAACTAAAGAGCATTATATTTTGTATCGATGCAGCATAAAGATAAAATAATATCTTCAAAAATTATCAAGAGTAAAATATTAAAAATTTTTCTCAAATTGTTTTACAAAGAAGTTTCTAACGGATAAAACAAGAATTGGAAGAAACTCAATTTTTACTTTTTATATCTCGCAAATTATTTAAGATATTATTTTGTTTTAATGCTACATTGATGCAAAATTGGTTGGTCTTTAATTTATTCACAAATAATTTCTTTCTGTTGAATGAACGGTTTTTGAGTCATATACGACAAAATGAGTCCGTTATTATTGAGGTAGTTTTGATGTTCTTGCATTTATCTAACGACGAAAATGAAAAAATAAATCTTTGAAGTGGTCGTGGCACCGAAGCTTCATATCTCTTCATTTAAGTCCTAATGAAGCGATTAAAAGAATTTTCAGCTATCCGCTAATTATTTTCAAACCAACTTCTATTTTTACTTATCTATGGCGGTAGCACAAGAATGAAAGTAAGAGAAAATAATGTTATAACTTTGGATAGAATATTAAACATAATTTGTTCTATATATATATATAGTTTAGAGAACCTGTAATAATAGGTATAAGAAGAAAAGTTAAGTTACGTACTTAAAGAGCTTAGAGATACTGCAATGAAAAATTTGAAGCAAATATTTCTCTAAAGTAAACTTAATTTAAGCTAAAAAAATAAAACTTAGCTTGAAAAAAACCCATAGCTTAAGCTAGCTTTGAAAAATCATCCTTTATAAACAGTTAAGTACAGTTAATTAACCTCTAAATTGTTGCATAGTATAATTGTATTTTTTTTATTTAATATTCTCACTAAATTTTCAAATAAATCCAAAAACTATTTCATACTATTACAGCTCTACCACCGCAGGACCCACCAATGGTTTCGTTCACAATAATGTTTACTTTAATGGTTTAAGCATTGGTTAGTGTTTTTTCTATTAATTGTATAAAATTCCATTCAATTAGACTCTATTATAATATTCTAATAGTCTTTATATAAAATTCTTATATTAATATATTAAAATATTGTTGGTTTTAAGTTTTTCTTATAATAAATATATCTTCATAATTTGTTGTCGTTTTATTGTTTCTGAAAGAGTAAGTAGTGTAAGTAGGGTGGAATTTAAGAGAAAGATTTCATCCTTAAATTGAATAAGAACGACGTTTCTGGAAGAAAATTGTTTGTAATTAAGAAGAAACTGCAAATAAAAAGAACTAAAAAATTCATAATCTTAAAAATTGGATGGCAGAATATGAGGCTATAAATTGCTTTTCTAAATTGGTTTTTTCTATGTTAATGAAGCATTACAGAAATTTTGAAAAACAGAACCTGATGCCAAGAAGTTGAAAAACTCAATGGACCTTGAGTTTTGGTAAGTCTGCAAAGAATCAATAGAATTTATCAATTACCCAATTTGAAATTGGCACAAGCGGTATATTTGCAGAAATTGTGATATTGATGTAAGACACATACGCTAGTATAATGTTTATACACGTTCAAGATGCTGCAGGCCTAATAAAGAAAACACACGATTTTTCCGAAAACTATTATTCCATTTATCATTGCGTTACATTCTAACATTGTGATGCGCTTTGAATAGTAAGATTTCTCAAGATCTCCAAAATGCGCTTCAGTTTCCAATTCGTCTTGTTCATTCGCCGAATATCTTCTTCCCTGGAGCCACCTTTTAAGTTTAGGAACAGATAATAGTCACTGGGGGCCAAATCTGAAGAATATGAGGGATGAGGATGCAGACGAGTTTAGGATTAACAAGTTGCACCTGATGTAAGGCTTAAGCAACTTGGGTCATCTAAAACCTAGGGTAATAGTTCATGAAACAGACAACCAGAACTTTGTGTTGTACCACAACACGGACCCGTTTATGTTTTAAACAAGTAAAACATACGGGGCATCCGGTGTGGCAACACGAATATGGAAGCTGTTTCACAAACACAAAGCATAATAAATTACATACTGCCCGTAAGAGCAGTACCAGTTTAGACTTCAGTAGTGACGTACTTACCATCCATCTACTGGTGGAGACGAGACCTACCCAATCTCTTGCATATTAAGACAGATATGCCAGCCCGGTCGTACCATTGCGCGATCCCGCCGGTCAATCTAGACCTGTGTAGCATTCACACAACCACAACCAGTACGGGACTCCCCGAAGGCCAGCCCACGACAGTCTTCTGGGCAACTCGATCCCGACAAATGAGGATCCACAACATTCCCGCAAAAAGACCAAGAACACACAAATGCAATTACGAAAAAGTGCATTCTTATACATGACTGTGCTCAATGAGCACTTAAGGGCTAGTCTAACAATTTGCAGTTGCCGACTCAGCTGGAAACTATTGCACATGACTGGTACCTACTCTGGAGGACCTTTGCAATTGCCACTCTTACTCTGGCTGTTCGGATTTCAACTTCCATACATAGAGTATTGGCCATTGTTCTCAGGAACTGCCGTGCTCAGTATGAGAACCCTTAGTTTACACAACCATTTCAACACTTCCCTCAGTGACTGCCGTGCCAGTTTGAGGGTGCGAGTCAAACACTTGACAAGCAATCCACTTCGGAAAGCCGAAGAGCCAACACTTTTATGCACGCATGCCGACACTTCACATCTGTTTTAATACGCCCGAATTAAGGTCTCAGTGCGGTGGATAGATAGGGTCTACCCTATTTGACAGGTAAAGACTGTACCCGAACTAACAAGTTTTAAGGTCAATTGCTATACCTTCGCAGGCTTGTTTCATATCGATATGCCGAATATGACAACAATAATTTACAGTAATAGTCACTGTTGATTATTTTTTCTTCTCGAATTTAAAAAAACAGACGCCAACTCCTTTTCGGCCTTTCCGGTTTGTTGAGTCTTCTCTCGCTTTGGTGCACTTCCACTGGAATCTACCCACTCTTTTGCTGATTCATTTGATTCTCGTGCACAGTGGTGGATTCACGTTTCATTCATGTTTACTATTTAACGTAAAAAATCAGTCGGATTTTGTCTAAACATGTGCAAACATTGTTGGGAAGTGCGAACGAACTTGTTCGTTAAATATGAACTTATATTTTTGGTTGATTGTTAACGAACACGGCGCCTATCATGTATTCTGCTTTATCATACCTAAATGTTCATGAAAAATTAAACCTACTTAATATGCCTATGGCTGTAGCTATCTCACGCACTTTCACTTTTGGATTGTCCAATATGAAATCGTGAATTTTTTCCAATACATTCTGGAGTGATCCCTGTTTTTGATGCACCCCGGTATGTTCATTATTTGTGCTGATTCGACCTCTTTTAAACTCTGCAATCCTATGTTTTGCAGTTGAATACGACGGTTGAATAATATGTACTAGGGCGTTCAAGAAGCGGCCATCCTTCAAGTAACGGCACCACCACTCTTCAAATGCATGACATTTTTAACGTGTGGCAATCTTAATATGAACACACCATAAATGTCAGATCGATCTGCTAATGAATAGTGACGTTACAGCGTACTGAAGTAAAAAATCTTCGCTGACTAGCACATTATGAAAAATGTAAAGCATTTAGTTGAGTGGTTCGAGTGATGCTACTGCTGCAGGCTGCATCCAGTTAGCTGTTTTGGTGCCACAACCTCTTAATCTTGCGCGTTGAAGTGTGTTGTGCTGGATGGTTAAGATGCAATCCATTAAAGCAGGCCTGGGCATTCTAATGCAGTCGCATTTTATTTTCTCTTGTAAGTATTGGTGCGCTCTCAAATCGCACACACTGAGCTCATACAATTTGCAGCGCAAAGCGACATAGTTTATAATCATGATACAAGAACCCATGTAGAAGTGACAGTTCCTTGGCATACCATAAGTTGTCAAAAAAAAAAAAAAAATGCCAAGAAAGAGAGCGTTCATTATTAGCTGTGTTTAATACACATTGGCTGCATTCAGCGGAAAATTTGCAAAGTAGCTGATGCACGACTTTTGGGCTGAATGGTATGTAGTATAAAGCGCTCACACGGCATGTTTCCTCAGCGATCACGATTTCAGGGAGCGAAAATATTTTCTGCTACTTCGCTACTTGATTGTTCTTTCGGATATAATGCAGCCGTTGTCGATTATAGTTCGATCTGAGAGATTAAAATTAAATTTGAGAGCAGTGACAAATTGACATTTGCTCGTTATGCTCGTTATGCGTTAAGCTGTAAAATATTTTTTCCAGCATACTGCAAGCAACTTTCGAGCTTGAGAGCAGGATTGGTATTATTGACGACTTATCGTCATTTCGACATTTTTTGGCTTCAATTATGACTTGACGTTTTTCTTTACATTTTTGGCCAAAAATTACGTTTTTTGGTTAAATCACTTTTCCTTTATTATTTTAAATTTGAGATTCAAGTTCAGATTCAAATTTGATTCGTGTGCTTGGAGCAGCTATATTTGGATGTTGAGGTAAAATTTAAGTTAGAACAATTATCAAAGGCGATAAGTCCATTAGAGAAACCGACATTTAAAAATTCTTGCGATTTGCTCAAACTATTTCCTAATCTGGTTTTAGAAAACGAAGTTTTGATTCTAAGTTCCGGGAAGTTTTAAATTTAGAGTTAACTTATCTTTTCAGTGATTCAGAAGAATAAGTAGAAATTGAATATTACTAGAAAACAGTTTATTCAATCAGAAGATGAGACTAATCTTTAGCATTTTCTTTTATGCGAAAATTAACTTTAGAAATTTTGACCTAGCCTAATTCGTCAGCAAACGTTGGTCGCATTTTTTTTCAAATAAACTTAAATAAAACAAACATCAGATGCATTTTGAGTACACAAACATTTATTTTTAGAGTGAAGAATTCGTCTTGTTATAATTTGGACATAAGGATAGATTTAACAAACAAATACAATACAATTCAAATTTAATTGAATCTTATTATTTTTTTTAACCTTATGAATAAAGAAAAATTTATAGTAAAATTACGAAATTTACATATCAAGCCTGCTCGAGGGAGTGAATTTATGCTTGTTCTTTTTAACTCTTTTGAACTAGAAAAATACGGAAACACGTTCTAGCAGCTTGTAAGTTACTACAATCGAGTACCTAACCTAGCGTCCACACGTGCAACCCTATAGGAACAAATTAACTTGTTTTTAAAAACAACTAATTTAAAATAAACCAGTATATGAACTACTTCGAATTATATTAAGGCGGCATCCACTTCAATTCTAAATAGTTTTTATTGCATTATATATGAAGTAATTGAAATACTACTTAAAAACAAGTGATTGATAAACTATTTTCAATTATAATAAGGCGGCAACTACTTTGATTTTGACATGTTTTAATTGTAAATTTTTATTAGATTACAAGTTTATATATATTTAACCATGTTATTTCGTCAAATATTATTAACTTTATTTATTTAACATTTTGTTTCAAAAAGACATTTGTGACGAACCTTTTTCTTGCCGAGGTATCACTCGCCGGTGACCAGGGTTCGTTCACAAAATTTAATACACGGGGTTAAGTTAGTTTATCGATTCTTGCTAGTTTATTACACAATCGTTAATATGTAAATGAAAAAAATAATATATACTATAAATTTGAGTTCACGAGTTAATGATAAATGATAAATTTATATTTCATTTGCTTAGAGTCAATTTTTCTCAACCTTTGTTCATGTCATTACAATGTTTTCGATCCGAGTTTCTTCGTGGCCTGACGTACCAATGTCACCCATCGTCAGCTGTTGGAATCGTCAACCGTTCTGGAGCAACGCGTGAGTAGGACTTAGAATAGAAACGTCGTCCTCAATGGCACAACGCGTGGGTAAGACTTAGAATGGAAACGTCGTCCTCAATGGCACAACGCGTGGGTAGGACTTAGAATCGAAGCGCCGTCTTCAATGGCACCACGCGCGGGTAGGACTTAGAATGGAAGCGCCGTCCTCAATGGCACAACGCGTGGGTATGGAAACGCCGTCCTCAAGGGCACAACGCGTCGGTAGGACTTAGAATGGAAGCGCCGTCCTCAATGGCACAACGCGTGGGTAGGACTTAGAATGGAAACGCCGTTCTCAAGGGCACAGCGCGTGGGTAGGACTTAGAATGGAAGCGCCGTCCTCAATGGCACAACGCGTGGGTAGGACTTAGAATGGAAGCGCCGTCGTCAATGGCACAACGCGTGAGTAGGACTTAGAATGGAAGCGCCGTCCTAAATGGCACAACACGTGGGTAGGACTTAGAATGGAAACGCCGTTCTCAAGGGCACAACGCGTGGGTAGGACTTAGAATCGAAGCGCCGTCCTCAATGGCACAACGCGTGGTGGCGTTTGTGACGTTTAAGCATAAAAGGCAAACATAAAAAGCAGTTCTTGGTTGATCACAAAAATAGCACACTCTAATATAAATGAATATTTATTTATTTATTTATTTATTTATTTATTTTATTTATTTATTTGGAATGGAAACGCCGTTCTCAAGGGCACAACGCGTGGGTAGAACTTAGAATGGAAGCGCCGTCCTCAATGGCACAACGCGTAGGGAAAAGGTTTATTAGGAGGAGGTTTTATCAGGAGTTAATAATTTGAAGATGACTTACCCGTGTGGCTGCTGCTGCAAGACTGAATTTTAATTTGCCACTCGTTGTGTAAGTCACCCCAGCTTGACTGCACAGCAGGGATGATATTGACTTGGTTGGAAAAGGGCCAGAATTCAAACAAAAATTGGGCCAATTTGACGTTAATAGGGCTTTTAATTTTAAAAAGTGGCAATTCAATATTGCAGACTTTCTATTTGGTCACACGGTCATGCCATGGTCTTACAAATAGCACACTTTTTATTAGTCTCAAAAAGTCCAGTTTTTTTTTGGTGAAAATAATCGAAATTTCGAATTAACAGTTTTGGGAAATCAAAAAAACTTGAACTTGTTAGTGTTTTATTGCGTTTGTGACGTTTAAGCATAAAAGGCAAACATAAAAAGCAGTTCTTGGTTGATCACAAAAATAGCACACTCTAATATAAATGAATATTTATTTATTTATTTATTTATTTATTTATTTTATTTATTTATTTTATTGAGTTATTTTATTGAAAAATGACAAAAACAATCTTTAGATTAGCGTATTTTTGAAAAAAAAAATTTTAGCAAAAAATTCCAAAGCATTTCCACATAAAACCGCAAATCGGTTATATCTGCCTTTAAATAGTCGTAGAATGTCAGAAATGAATGAGCAATTTAATGTAGACTTATTTCCGTTAAGACTTGTTAGAAGACGAATCAATGAAGCGGGACGAAATTGAGTAGAAAAAATTCACTCCTGTCAAAATATATATTAAGTTTCATATATGACCACAATTTTAGAACAAAGAATTTTGCAAAAAGAAAATTAAGCCAAATTACATCTGATTAGATGACAAATCAATCGCTAAGAAATGTTTGAAATTTGCCACCAAAACTTCATCTAGGTGTAAAGAGGTGATTGATGAATTGATAGCAAAATGGATTAATTTGTATGTATATTAAGGCATTCTCAGGACTACGATGGCGCCTTTAGGCCTCGCTCTTTTTATATAACTTGGAAAACAAAATAAATTTGTAGTTGAGATTACAAAAAACTATGCTTTTTATGTGATCATGGTTGCATATAAAGGAACTTATTTTAATGAAAACATTTAAAAAGGCGATAGGAAATATAAACTTTAAATAAAAATCATCCAAAATTTCTCCATACAAAATCCAGTTAATTTTCGTTTAGAAACCGCCAAAAAAATTATGCGGTTTTGCACGTTTTTTGGCGAAATTTCGGTTTTTGGATTAGCTATTTGTCATACAAAAATCACCTTATTTTTTAGGACAATACTCACTTTTTGTTTTCGAGTGATAGTTCATATTGACTACTAGTGAAATGGTTATTTTAACAATTACTATCACTCGATCATCATGTTTTAAAAAAAAAATAAGAGTTTTTAGTTAAGATCGGTCCTGTCTCGCGGAAGTCATATCTTTTGATTATTACTAATGAATAATATTTATTTTTTTCTCCAGATATTTTTATTTATGTAATAAATTCTAGAGAGCTTATTCTTGTCAAGCACTTCGACAACGCAAGATTGCATTTTAGGCAATTTTTCCAAAATTTTGCGCTTATTTTCGTTTTTATTGGGTGATTTTTTTTAAATTTTTCTTTAATTTTGGTTTTTGGGCAGTTTTTTGTTTAAGTGATTTTAATTTTATTTTTTTGCGATTTTTCTGTGCACGATATTTCCTACCTCCATTTCCTACTTCCAAATTTAGAATTTTGTAGAACGATGGCATAGTACAGAAATGCTGTTAACAGACATCAACCATTAAACTTTTCTCTCTAAAAATTGCGATAATTTTTTCGGTTAAATTTTTCAAAAGGGCCTAAAACGACTAAAAAGGGCCTCGGGGCTTTTACAATTAAAAAGGGCTCAAAAAAGCCCTAAAAGCCCTCAAATATCATCCCTGATGCACTGTCATGGTGTGTTGAGTTTATGTTTCAGCTGTTTCCTTGTTCTTGACACATTGCTTTTCACCTCGGGCTAGTGTTGCCATCCGGGTGAAATGTAATTAAGGTGTATGTTACATTTTGCTTATTCAACACAGTGCTGCTTCAGTATTTAACTACCCACGTTATAGTTGTTTTATTTACTGGTGATGTACTAAGAGGTATTCCGATAGTCGAACATGATTGATGGTTGCAAAGCGTGGAAAATCCCGCTGACACGCTTGTTTAGCTCATATTTTGAAATGAAGCATCAAAAAGCTGGCTCGTGTTAAATAACAGGTGCAGTATCCACACAATTCCGATCAATTGGATCGGCATATTCGCTCATGTACCCGGGCGGTAGCGTGCCCTTTTTTGGAAACTGCTTCCGCGGTACGCATGCTCACATATAAGCGCAGAGTTCTTCCAGCTTCTGGAACTATCACCTATTGGAAGCAGAAATAGTCCAATGAAGAAAGAAATAATGAAATTATATCTACCATCGCAGCGTGCTTCTGTTGCGCTCCTTGAATGTAATTACTAGTCCTTTTTTGAATTAACTGGCAATGAAGTTTGGCATGAATCACTTTTGAATTATTTTAAAATCAATTAAAACACCACAAAGAACGACATTTCACAATTTTCCATTAAAAAACTCTGATCACTTTTAACTTTGTTTACATTTTGCTTTCAGATTTTATATTCCAGAATTTAATTGTGTCGGCCAGGCATGATTTTTTTGGAATGATTTATGTATTTTCCAAAACAGTCAAATAAATGATCTCTTTGATGTATAGAAGGTTAAAATTTTTATGCTTTTAAATTCATCTTCAGTAAGTGGGATATTAAATAGTTTTCAATTGGTTATTTTAAAGAAATTAAAAAAATAAGTAGTTTAATTTAAGTAGTTTAACAAGTAGTTGCAAATATATGCAGACGAAAGTCAATTGACTAAGTTAGCGGACATCACCATACAAAATATGTTTGTTCGTTCTATGGAAAAAAGTCAGAATTTCAACTAGTTGTGGTTGACAAAAAACTACTTTGTCAACTACTTTTAAATTAGTTGATTTTCCTACAGGGTATTTAACCATGTTATTTCATCAAATATTATTAACTTTAGGCCATCAGTAAAAGTTTTCAATTGGTTATTTTAAAGTAATCAAAGAAATAATTTAAATATAACTAATTTAACATGTAGTTTAAAATATATGCGGTTTTCAAGTGATTTATTTTAAAGTAGTTAAAAAATAATTTAAATTTAACTAATTTAACAAGTAGTTGAAAATATATGCAGACGGAAGTCAATTGACTTATTTAGCAGACATCACCATACAAAATATGTTAGTTCGTTCTATGAAAAAAGTCAGAATTTCAACTAGTTGTGGTTGACAAAAAACTACTTTATCAACTACTTTTAAATTAGTTGATTTTCCTACAGGGAAGTAGGGAATGTTCGAAAAACTCAATACATCCAAACATGTTTACTAACACAGTCTTCAGATAAATTTACAAAAAAAAAAAAAAAAAAAATAATAGAAATGTTAATTTTGTTAAGAAACTAAAATATTTATATAAAGTTGATATTTTACGCTTAAAATCTGCATTTTACCAAAAAAACAATAGGCTATTGCTGAAGAGAATCTACTGAGAAATTGAAAAGTTATGTTAAATTAGACCAAAGCACCCAAATTGTGTGATTATGAAGAGACCTTCATATTTAAAAAGAAATTATTACATTTTTGTGTTTAAAAGAATTTTTTTTATAGAAAGCAGTAAGTTGCGGTAATAATTTTTTTTTTAGAGTTCATTTTAACTCTTTGCTTCAACATAAAGTTTTTTAACAGCTGGAACAAGAATTAAAGACAATGATTTTACTTTGTGCCGTCCGTTCGATCAATGGGCTAAAAATCAACTGGAAGTAAAACAACTGTCTCCTCGTAATACTCTGTTAAATTATGGAGCTGATTTTTGGCTGAATGGACATGTCAATAAGCAAAATTGCAGCATTTGCCTTAAAAAAAAAATAATCCACAAGAGATTCTCGAAGCAATATTATATCCACAAGATATAACTGTTTGGTGTGCTTTTTAGATCAGTGGAATCATTGCGCCTTACTTCTTTAAAAATGAATTCAATGAGAGTCCAATGAGTTTGACGAGAACGTTAACGTTAACGGTGAGTGCTAGAAAAATAGACCCATGTTTAACTATGATTATGTTTATTGAAGACCAGTCGCGGCACCCACATGCCCGAAATCATATTTAACCCTCATCGAACTCCGCCAGGGTTGCGCCTGCCTGTCCCAAGCCAGGATAAAGGAGGAGGGTTGTTTGTAGGATACGTCCTGCAAACATAAAAATTGATAGGGCCAACAAAGAGCTCGGGGTGGCGCCCATCTTGGTACCAGATCATATTCGGTATATCGATATGAAACAAGCCTGCGAAGGTTTAGCAATTGACCTTAAAACTTGTTAGTACGGCAACAGTCTTTACCCGTCAGATGGGGTAGACCCTATCTATCCACCGCATGGAGACCTTAATTCGGCTGGAAATACTGGATGTGAAGTGTTGCTTGTCAAGAGTTTGACTCGCACCCTCAAACTGGCACGGCAGTCACTGAGGGAGTGTTGACGTTGGTTGTTTTAACTAAGGGTTCTCATACTGAGCACAGCAGTCCCTGAGAACAATGGCCAATACTCTATGTCTGGATGGTGTAATCCGAACGGCCAGAGTAAGAGTGGCAATTGCAAAGGTCCTCCAAAGTAGGTACCGGTCATGCGCAATAATTTTCCAGTTGAGTCGGCAGCTGCAAGTTGTTAGACTAGCCTTTAAGTGCTCATTGAGCACAGTCATGCATAAGAATGCACATTTTCAAAATTGCATTTGTGTATTCTTGGTCTTTTTGCGGGGATGTTGTGGATTCTCATCTGTCGGGATCGAGTTGCCCAGATGACTGTCGTGGCTGGCCCTTCGGGGAGTCTCGTACTGGTTGTGGTTGTGTGAATACTACACAGGTCTAGATTGACCGGCGGGGTCGCGCAATGGTACGACCGGGCTGGCATATCTGTCTTAATATGCAAGAGATTGGGTAGGTCTCGTCTCCACCAGTAGATGGATGGTAAGTACGTCGCTACGGAAGTCTAAACTGGTACTGTATTACGGGCAGGATGTAATTATTCATAATGCTCCTAATCAGCAGGGCACTGGGTGATGCTTTGTGTTTGTGAAACAGCTTCCATGTTCGTGTTGCCACACCGGATGCCCCGTATGTTTTACTTGTCAAAACGTAAACGGGTCCGTGTTGTGGTTCAACACAAAGTTCATGGTTGTCTGTTTCATGAACTATTACCCTAGGTTTTAGATAACCCAAGTTGCTTAAGCCTAACGGCAGGCGCACTTGCTAATCTTAAACTCAATTAACCCTCATCGGTCCCTCGTATCAATTTGATACAATTTTTGTCTTTCAAGTTGAATAAAAAAAAAAGCACCGGTTTTCGGGAAAATAGCATGATTTTGCCTGTAGAATTGGGCTAATGAGTTTTTAATGTTCGGGCATTTCTGGTTTTATCTGAGACGAAATAGTTACGAATCGGTCCCTCGTATCAACTTGATACAATACATCTGCCGATGGTTATTGCAGTTGTTTTTTTGGGTTAGGCTCGCTTTATTTCATTTTTTTGTTTTCAGTATGTTCTTGAACACACACGAGTGAAGATTGAATTAAATTTGTTTGAAGTAATAAGTGATTTTAGTGAATTTTGAAGTGATTTTTATCTATTTTTATTTATAAAAAATAAAAAAATTCAATATTCAACGGAGCCATTTGAAAATAACCGAAGAAATTCATATAGGCGCGCTGATAATATTGTTTCAGGTAAAAAACCTACGCTTCTTGTTTTGTGCTTAATACTCAGTGTTTGTTTCTTTTTGTTGTTGTTGTTGGACCAAAACTAGTTGCAGCTGCTCATGTTGTAGATGTTTTGTCTGCATTTGATTTGTTTCTGCGACCGATAGAAAATACTATTTTGAACATGACGAATTTATATGGTTTGCGGAAATACAAAGAAGAATGGGAACAAATAGATATGGATACTCTACATGCGTACTTCGGATTGCGACTGCTTGCTGGTGTGTATCGTTCGTTCGTGGTGAATGTGTTACACAACTCTGGAATGAGAAAACCGGCTGACCAATATTTCGAGACACAATGTCACTGAAAATGTTCAAAAAAATTCATGGATGTAACAGATTTGACGATAGAGAAGAACGTAATGCCAATACTGCTTCTGTCCGTGATAAATTGGCACCGATATGCACCATATATGAAAAATGGAGCCATAATTTGCAAGTTGTATACATTCCAGGCAAAAATGTTACAGTAGATGAACAGCTATTTCCATTTCGTGGACGCTGTCCGTTTCGACAATAAATACCGTCGAAACTGGCTAAATACGGCATAAAGATTTGGATTTGGCCGATTCAGCTACCTGGTATGTTTACAAGGCGCAAATTTATATTGGTCGCAATCGCAACGCCGCTCCAGAGTGCAATATTGGACGCCGTGTTGTTTTGGATTTGGTAAATGGGCTGTCGGAGAGGAATATCACATGCGATAACTTCTTCACATCTTATGAACTGGCTGAAGAGTTACATAAACACCGAATAAGTATTCTGTTCACTATACGGAAAAATAGGACCGAAACTCCTCCAGTATTGTTGGATATGAGGAAAAAACCTGTGTATTCCAGCGTTATTGTATATGACCACAAATTACACAATGCCGTCGTTATAAGTGAAAATAACTGAGAAAATAGCTGAGAAGAAACCGAATCTAATTCAGGATTATAACAAAACCAAGAGTGGCGTGGACACTATGGACCAGATGGTGGCTACCTACACCTGCAAAAGGAAGATAAATCGGTGGCCAATGGCAGTATTTTGCAACATGTTGGACGTGAGTACATTGAATGCATATATAACGTATATTTTGCTATCCGGCTTGGAAAAACCACAAAACCTATAAAAATATACGTCGTCGAATATTTACTGAGAAGCTTGGAATGGCTCTTGTGCAAAAACACATAGAAAAGCTGAAATCTCAGCCTCGAAGGCTCAATATTGAACCACTACCGGCGATTACCCATTTGCCAAAAACTACGAAACTCGGCCGTTGCCACATATGTACATATAAATACAATAAAAACTTGTATTCAAATCGTTGTGATAATTGTAAGAATTATGTTTGTAATGATCATCATTATGATATTTGCGAAAAATGCGCTAATAAAGGCACATAGCCACAAAAATAAGCATTTTTGACATTTTTCTCTTTAAAATTTTCATTACTTATAAATGTATTTTCTAAATTTAAATTTATGAAAACAATAAAATAAAACTACAAAAATATAAAACAATCAGTTTTTTTAATTTTTAAAACTATTTTCTTAACTTTTTTTATGCATATCTTCGGGGACCGATGAGAGTTAAACACTAATGGCAAAAAATTATCTATCTAATTAAGCCAATTTTTAGTTTAAAATGATGTTATATGGGTAGTTTATTACAATTCAAAGTTCTGCACTTCTAAAAATAAACCGCGATTTTTTTGACTCGGTAAAGGTAGGAGAAAAGAAATAATTTTTTTAATAATGGAGGACTCACATATATTTTTGCCACCTTTTTTCTAGGTTGTGCGGCAACTTTATTTTTATGAAATCTCATCGAATGAGCCCACTGGGTTACTTCAATATATTAGATTACAATTTAAATGTATAATTGAGCAAACTATGCAAAATTCGAAAAACTATTTTATCAATATTTTGCCAATCTTCCGTAATAAATTCTGAATTTAATATGGTTTTCCATGCATTCTTTAAGCGAAAAAATAGTCCTTTGTATATTTTTCCCGAAATATTTTGAAAAAGTAGGATTCTATTAAACATATTTTAAGCATATAAAAGCCAAACGATCCACCATGAGATAGATTTTTTTTTGTGTTATTTTGTTATCTACATTTCAGTAACTGTGGGGCCATATCTCAATTGATGCTTAAAGAAGAGATACACTAAAATTTATAATAAAATGACAATAAATTATACAAATATATTTATTATAAAAAATCCAACACCAACAATTTTTAACATATTGCAATATAAAAATATAGTATACATATATAATAAACACGATTAAGATAATGCATATTTATATAATAATTAAGTCGTTTTTAGATAATAGTTTAGTACAGTTAACATTTGATTACGGTTTACAACATTTGATCAGTTTATTGAAAATGTCCAGCCTGAATCAAGCCGTTATTGTTGTTGATGGAATATTCAACACTTGTAAAGTAAATGTTGTTGTTGATGGCAATGTTGTTGGGCCCCGTCGTGGTAGAACTCTAAAAGTATAAATACATTTTTGAATTAAGCTGTAAATTCATGTAATAATTTATAAGTAAATATTTACGCAATAGTTTTGAATAAAAAAAAAAAATATAATTACACTATACAACAATTTAGCGTTTAATGAAATGATCTGCAATTAAATGAATGTACTGCGATAGTATATTTTTCTGAACTATTGCAAGAAAATGTTTTTTTTTTTTAAGTAAAAACTAATTTTTTGAAATAAAATTTCGTTCTGAGACCAAATTCAAGTTCTTAATAGGACTCTTTCTAAATTCTTTAAATGCGTAACCCAACTTATTTTCTTGAACTTATTATTTAATACATTCTCGGAAGTATTAGTCTGAAAATTTAAGTTTTGCGTCTTCAAGTCGAATGTGTTACATTATTCTGTCCTATCTTCATTTTTGTGCTACCACTAGAATGTTTTTGTTAGTGCTGTCAAACTATAGAACACCTCCCTCAGTTATTTTTATACCCCAACGCGTAGGTAAGAAGGCGTGGCAGGTATAGCAAAGTATATATATTTTTGATCAACATCACCACCTGAGTCAATTTCCGTGTGTCCGTCTGTCCGTGTGTGATCACAATAACAACCGTAATAGTATGAAGTTATCGTAATGAAACTCAAAATATACCATTAGCTTCTTTTAAAAAAACAGAGAACGAGTTCGAGAATGAGCCAAATTCGATTAAAAACCACGCCTACCTCCTATACAAAGTGACTTTATTTTAACCGCAAAATCTCTTAAAAATCCACAAAAATTAATGAAATGCCTTGAAATATTGCTCGCAAGCTTTGATCTTCAATATAAATCTTGACTATGAAAACCAAGCCTATCTCCCATACAAAGTCACGTCATCAAAATAGAAAATCTTTCGTAAATATATAAAACTGAATGACATCGTTTGTGTATGTACCCAAATTCCACCCATCGTTTATCCAACACAAACATATAGTCTTCAGTATAATGTGGGGTCTTTAGACAAGAAAAGTGGGTGTGGTATTTTTCTTTTAATGGAACTTCTGTTACACTGTGTGTCTGACTTCAACAAAATTTTACACACATAATCCTTAGCAAATTGAGAAATCTTTAGTTTATAATATTGGGCGGTACTAGACAGGGGGCGTGGGACTTTACTTTTAAACTAGCTCCATTTACACCGTTTGGCCGATTTCAACCAAATTTCGTACATATATTCTTTAGTATATTGAGCAGTTGTAAGCCTAAAAAAGTGGGTGTGAGTGCACAAGGGGCGTGCCCATGTAAATCTAGTCGAACTCCCTCTTAACCGTTTGCCCGACTTAAACCAAATTTCGCACACATGATATTTGGCTTAAGGATCAGCCGTTAATTGAAAAAAATGGTCGGTACTAGACGGCAGGCTTGATATTTTATTTTTAATCTATTTTTCTGTATTTTATCATCTACTCCGTTTCTTCGATTTCAACAAAATTTCGCAAATATATTTTTTCGTATAATGATAAGTTTTAAGCCTATAAAAGTGGGTGGGATTGGTCAAGGGGCGTATCAATTTAATTCTAATCGAACTCCCTTTATACCATTTGTCTGACTTTGAGCAAATTTTGCACATATATTCTTCAGCATAATGATCAGTCAACAAATTATTCTATGTGGCAGCTACCCAGCTAAATTAAATTAAGTGTATGCCACAAATATTTTTGCAAACTATACATAAACATTTTATACTTTAATATATATGTATAAACTATATTACATAGAATATACTTTATTAAGGCTGTGGGGGGGAGGGGGGTAGGGTTTTCCTTACTAGTTTTATTTTGCACTGTTTTTTTTGCGTATCTATGGTAATAAAAGGTTCCAAGCCCGAATTCCGAGGAGTTCTACATTTCCTTCGCATATACTTACGCTAATGGTATCTTGAAGAAGCTCGTTTTTGCAGTTTAGGTTTTTCACATTCTACTCTTCTTAATGCTTGTTTTATTCTCATTCTTTCTCATTCTCCTGCTTCTTCTCCTTCTCCTGCTCCTTCTCATGCTCCTTCTCCTGCTCCCTCTCCTGCTTCTTCACCTGCTCCTTCTCCTGCTCCCTCTCCTGCTCCTTCTCCTGCTTCTGCCTCTTCTCCTGCTCCCTCTCCTGCTCCTTCTCCTGCTTCTTCTCCTTCTCCTGCTCCTTGTCCGGCTTCTTCTCCTTCTCCTGCTCCTTCTCCTGCACCTTCTCCTTCTCCTGCTCCCTCTTCCGCTCCTTCTTCTGCTCCTTCTCCTTCTCCTGCTCCTTCTTCTGCTCCTTCTCCTGCACCTTCTCCTTCTCCTGCTCCCTCTCCTGCTCCTTCTCCTGCTTCTTCTCCTTCTCCTGCTCCTTCTCCTGCACCTTCTCCTTCTCCTGCTCCCTCTCCCGCTCCTTCTTCTGCTCCTTCTCCTTCTCCTGCTCCTTCTTCTGCTCCTTCTCCTGCACCTTCTCCTTCTCCTGCTCCTTCTCCTGCTTCTGCCTCTTCTCCTGCTCCCTCTCCTGCTCCTTCTCCTGCTTCTTCTCCCTCTCCTGCTTCTTCTCCTGCACCTTCTCCTGCTCCCTCTCCCGCTCCTTCTCCTGCTTCTTCTCCTTCTCCTGCTCCTTCTCCTGCCGCCTCTCCCTCTCCTTCTCCTGTCCCTTCTCCTTCTCCTGCTTCCTCTCCTGCCCCTTCTCCTTCTCCTGCTCCTTGTTCTTCTTCTTTATTCTTATTTTCTTCAACCCATGCCATGAAATCATCACTAAAAATAAAAGAAAATTTATTAGAAACACTTTTAAGAAAGAACAAAATTTTATGAAAAATTTTAATATTATTCTTTTTATGTAATCTGAAAAGAACTTTATTTAAACTTAAAGCAAAATTTTCTTAAAAAAAATGACTTCAAAACGAATCCAGCTCCAATGAAAATAATTTTATACCCTAACGCGTACGCCAATAAGGAGGCGTGTCAGGTATAGACCACCTGAGTGCATTTACGTTTGTCCATCTGTCTGTCCATGTGTTTATGACACGATTACAGTCGTAATTTTAAAGTTTTCGCGATGAAATTCAAAATACTTGTATAAGCTTCGCCGTGGGTAAAACCACGCCTTCCTCCCATTCCCTACAAAAATTAAATAAGTGTCTTGAAACTGTACACATAAGCTTTGATATATATTATGAGCCCTCACTCACTCACTATTAGATAAAAAAACTATTTTAATAAATTAAAAACACGCCTATCTCTCGTACAATGTGGTATCATCCAAACCTCCTAACATTCCACAGAAGTGAACTAACTGCCTTTTAATTATTGATAAACGTTCTGCTTTCTAATACGAACTTTAAAGTTGTAGTTTGGCAAAATCGAATGAAAAACCACGGCTTTCTTCCATAAAAAGTGGCTAAACGAAAAAGGTAAGATTCCTTGAAATTTTGCAAAAATTAATCTAAGTATATCCACTGAACCATAAGTGAAGGTTTTGCGTAAGGCGAGAGTTTTGCAAACTTTTTGTGTAGAATTTTTTTTTTTAATTTTTTGTTTTGTCGTTTAAAAGTGCTTGCTTTAGAAAAATAAATTTGTGAAAACTTTTCGCATAAAAAAAATTGTCCTTCTTTTGCGATATTCACAAAAAAAAATTGTTTTGATTCAAAAAAAAAATTCCTTAAGTAGGTAAAAATTTCTCGTAATTGAATCCTATTTTTTCATAAATGACTTTAGAAATTAATTAAAAATTTTTCATTTTTGCATGCAAAAATTTATGATAAGCTAAATAGAATAAAAACCACGAAAACACTCCATGCAAAAGAGTAATCAATAAATTCGCCAATAAATAACTTTACCATTTTGATATTTCACACATAATTTCAAAGTTTGTCAAATTGAAAAATAGTCACGCTTTTTCTCCTTTATCAAATATGATCAAATTCAGTTCGGCAATCGATACACAAAGGTTTCATTTCCGAGTGCCGAAAAAGACTTTTTTTCTATGATTAATTTGTTAACTCATTTCTGAAGAAAAAACATTTCGTTTCTGAAAGGCACTTTCGTCCAGCGATTGATTCAAAAGGGATTAATTTCCAAGTTCCGACAAGGAATTTTTCTATGGTTCCTTTTTTAACTCATTTCCAAACAAAAAAAAGTACAATTTAAAGTTCTTTTATAACTCATTACAGAGCAAAATAAGGTTCATTCTTGAGAGACATTTTAGTCCGATGAATGAAACAAAAAACGTTGATTTATGAGTCCCGAAAATGATCGTTCCTACCCGAAAAGGTTCATATATGAATTCAAAAACAGTAGTTTAGGTTCACTGGGTATACATTAATTTTTGCACACATGCTCTGATTTTTAGTTGGCAAAATCGAATGAAATCTTGGCGTCATCAAAATAGGAAAACGTTCATAAATATCAATAAAATTCAGTTTTTGACTAAATAAATATAACAATCTTATGACGAAAATTTTTCGAAATTTTAGACTTGAAAAACAGGATGACCCTTTAAAAGGAAGATAGATGGGATGGTTTGTATATACGGCTAAGGACTTCGAATATACTTAAATATGGCCGTGTAGAATATTTAAGGGTCGGCCCAGTTGATTATCATTTCTTACTAGTTTTTTGTTAGCTACGACTCTTACACCCCGTGACTGAGGGATGGAGAAGGAGGGATACTGGTAGTACTTTAGTGCGCTCAGATTTTGTTTAAACACTTTTTTATACAGAAAAGCTCTGTACAGAATGACTGTTATCTCAGTTCACCATTCTACTATTAAATCTACTACTAAATCTTTTTACGATAGTTTACTGAAAAATCCGGAAAAAAATCTACCAAAACTTTTTTAACATTTTTTAAATTAAATCTTTATTAACAAGGAAGGTCGCAGAGACTGCCCTTAACATAAACACAAATCACGCCAATATTAACATCTTTGTAGACAGCCAAGCGGCGATCAAATCCATGTGCTCCGCTACCATCAGGTCCACAAATGCCCGTCGGTGCCAGGCAGGGAAGCACTAGATGCACTATGCGCTTCAAAGATAGTGCGTATCTACTGGGTTCCAAGCCACTACGGCATTGATGGAAATGAAAAGCCAGATGGACTAGCAAAGGACGGCGCCGGGCTGGGATCAGAGTCCATACAATATGTACCTATCCCATTGCAAGAGCTGTACAGAAATCTCGAGGATAGGGCTACA
The DNA here is from genome assembly GCA_914767935.1 of Coremacera marginata. Classification (NCBI taxonomy): domain Eukaryota; kingdom Metazoa; phylum Arthropoda; class Insecta; order Diptera; family Sciomyzidae; genus Coremacera; species Coremacera marginata. The sequence goes on from OU612045.1 coordinate 164,766,846, forward strand.
CAAGCAGTGAGTCGTAGATGGAGAGATACGACAACATGCAGAATCGCAAAAATCATGTGTGATGCACAATGCAATAAACGGACTATGTTCATCCTAGCACGACCGCGCAGAGAATGCAGGACACTGGTTGGTGTCCTCACGGGCCAATGCATGGCGGCAGCTCACGCGAAGAAGATGGGCATCACAACGGATGACAACTGTAGGAAGTGCAAGGAGCCAGGCACGGCTGAAACCCTGGAACACCTACTATGCACATGCCCCGCTCTACTTAGATCGAGACTCAAATACTAAGGCTCACCGACATTTCCGTCACTACAACATATGGCCAAAATCTCTCTAGAAACTCTCCTTAGATTTGTGAATTCAGTACAAATCTTCACCGATTTTAACTAACTCCCTACAGGTTCCTTACACTCGGTACCACTAAGGATCAGAATTGGTCCATGTGAGCCTCCGCCAGGAGGTGGCCGGATTAACCTAATCTATTCTTATTAACATTTTGAAGTATATTTCTTTTATTGTAAAGGTAAATTTTTTTATAATTTTTAATAAAAAGTTGAATTTTTAGTATTTTTGTACTTCTTACGGTATTATTCAATTTGTCAGCTAGTTATATACGAGTTCCTCTTACAGCTTTTCATTTATCAATGAATAAAAAAAAAATTATTAAAAAAATAAATTAAAATAAAAAAACTAAAAAAATTTAAATTGGAAGCATAAGGAAAAGCTGTCGGAAGTATATTACTAGCTACAAAATTATAAAATACCACAGGAAGTACACAAAATACAAAAAATCCTATTTTTAATTCACAATAAAAGAATTTTCAAGGTTAAAATTGTGTAAGCATTTTTTTAAAAATTAATTAAATATTATATATTTAAATATTAAATATTAAGCATTGATTCTCAAACATGAGATTTTCATGACTGCATTAAGTTAAAATGCTCCAATACGATAATATTTTCAAAACGACAAAAAATAGTGGTGTTGACCTTGAAAAATGTGAATAAAATTTTTAGTGGCCAAAATATTAAAATTGTTCTTAAAAGTGTTGGCTAAACTGTGCACCACAAAGAAGATCGTTTCAAGAACTTTAAAATTTGTTTTTGTAGAACCTTACGGTTTTGAAAATATAGTTGATTTATTACATATCTGAATGACAAATTTTGATTTTTTTTTTCAAATTTTTAACTGTGTCTAACTTGTGAAAATATACATATATATAACTAAAAAAAAAAATTTTAAAAGAATATGCAAATATTTTTATATTTTTATGTTCTATCGAAAATTTTTACAAATATTTGAGTTTAGAAAAGCATCCGATTTGACAGGGAATCACCTATATACATTGTATGTGCTTATATACAATGCCTACGAAAACGTTTCACATTTTAGTTACATGTTTATAAACATGTTTACAAAAATCGTTCCACTTTTTCGTTACATGTTCATGAACATGTATACGCGTTTTTTGCAATTTTATACTCATTAAAAATTATGATATTTAGAAAGTTAAAAATTAGGTAGTTTTTTTGGGTTTTGTTGTAAATTTTTAAAAATTATACCATCCAAAAAAATACCTTATTTCAAAAAAAAAAAAAAAAAAAAAAATATGAAACCACTTTGTAAGGTAATTTCATAAAAAAAATTAACATATTACATATAATTAACAAATTAACATATCTGATAACTTTTGGTCCTAAGCCGGAAATATTTTGCAAATTTTTTTTGGAACCAACAGGTCAAATTACTTTAATAAGCTGTTTCACATCACTTATAGCAAAATTCTATATTTCTTGGAAATCGATTTTGAGTATTCTGAAATCCATTGCTGTGATTCTGAATACAAATTACTATTATGAAGTACGAATAGAGTCATATGAAACACTCTTCAAAATGTAAGAGCGAAAAATTTATAGTTTGTATTTAAAGTTTTTTCCTATTAAAGCACATAGTTTAAAGAAATATTATATAAAGTAATGGTTGCTGAGAAATTTTTTACTTGAGCTATACAAAATCTAGTTATATATATTTTAAAATGACTACATATTAATATCAAATAAATTGAATTTTGTAAAACACTTCGTTTTTGTTTTAAAACAATCATTTTAAAAAAATTTTGTCACCGGTACTAGACAGCTCACAAACATTTATTTTAGAGTTTAGTTATTAAGAGTTATTCAAGAGTTTACTTACAAATCCATTTCTACGCCATTTACAATTAGTTGTGGTACTGGTTTAAGTGACACTTGATCGAAGACTTGCGCAAGCACTATGGCCAAAAAGAAAATGCTTAACTTCATGATTCTGCTTTAAGATATTTAACGTTACTATCACACAACGGTTTGCTTTGCTATGTTTTCAAAAATTTGTGGCACCGCTATTTAAAGGCGGTAGAAAACACTTAACATGGTATTAAATTTATTGTTCCAGAATATCATTATTATCACTTTTTGCAGTGTCTGTGAGAAAAAAAAAAAAACAGAAAGCATATGTGTGCTAAAAACCTTAATTCGATATACTTTATTGCTAGAAAATAACAATAAAAAATTGTTTCATAACATAAAAGTGATTAAATCAACATTGTATAAGACATCTTTTGCAGTCATATGTGTTCAAATGAAGTGTTTTGAAATAACAAAACATAATAGTTATATTTTGCGTTTTAAAACAATTGCTCAGAGACTTAGATAAGAGCAAAAAATTAATTTTCATTAAAAGATATGGAAAAATATTTGCACAGTTGAACTGGCCAAATGTAGGTATAAGTGTAGGTGTTTGTTTTTGATTTTTGTTAACAGTTTGTTAACAGTTTTGTTAATCCCAATAAGACTAAGCGGAAAGTTTTGAGTTCAAAAACAAATGAATTTTTTATGTGTGCGTGTGGCGACAAAGCATGCACACTGAGGCTGCTTGCGTAAAAGATTTGGCCTAAGCTCCAAGTCTTACTGAATTCTCACCAAATTTGGTGATTTGATAAAATGTAGCCATAATGGGCGTGTCATCCCTCATTGAAATCAGTTTCTAACAATTTTTTTTTTAATTGAATTGGAAAAAAATTATAATTTATAATGCACTCTTATAATAATATACAATTCAATGCAATTCTTTAACATAAAAAAATGTATTTTATTCAATAGAAATATCAGACACTACCTTCATGTTCATCAAATATAATATAATCATCAAATAATATCAAACATCTCTAAAACTTCTAGGCTGTGGTCGAATATTTCTTGCTAAGGAACTAATAGAATAAGCAATTAATTCAGAATATCTTGAAGATTATCCAGGCTGAATCGGATTGACCTGGCTATGGTAAAAACTGGTGATTCCTTGGGTTAAGACAAGAAAAAAAAAAACGTATGGGAATGGAATCTGCTCTTACCCCCCTCCTAATAATAAGTAAAAGTATGTAAAAAAGTCGAATTTTAAAGAAATATCACTTTTTACGTAAATCTGAAATCTGAAATTAAAGTAAATCTGAAAATTAATTATAGTTTCCTTGTACTTTCAAGAAAAAGGAGTTGATCAAATTCAAAAAATATTTTTTTTTCAAAAATTATTAGTTCGAGTGCGATTTTCTCGAAGTCTTATCTAAAAAAATATTTATTTTAATTGCGTTGTTTTATACTCTCCAGTGTTCACTAAAATTTTTTTCGCATTAAGATTTTACCTCCGATCAAAAAGTCATCTGATTTTGGAGTTTTAAGTTGTGCTTCAAATACTTATGTAAAGCCGAAAAGCTCACATTGGTATGTAAACAAAAGAAAGCAAGATTTACTATCACTGTGATGTTTTTGTTGTACGATCGACAGAATGAGAGTGAAATTAAGATTCTATAACTACTATAAAAATATTAAATTTTTGTTATATTTTCGTACGACTCGTCACTTCTTTGCAGTACATTATCCAGGTAAGACACAATTCGACATTTTTAAAAATATGAAATTAAATAATATAAATTAATAATTAATTATAAATTAATTAATTATTAAATAATATAAAATAAATTTAGAATCTGATGTTAGAATTTCAAAAACATTAGGGTAGGCCCTAAACACTAGGGCGAACCCTAATGTCACATAATTCTTATGATATTTTATCTGTCTAAAAAAAAAAAGATTAATTTTCACAAAGGAAATTATTTTGCTCGAATTAAACAATTCGAAATTTAATATTTCAAATATTTCGATTAAATTTTAGCAATAACTTGCTTAGTTACTAGGGCTGCCAGATCCCGATTTTCACTCGGGTTGTTCCAATTTTGAGTCTAACCTTACGCGGGACGCCAAATGTTCCGACTTTCCAAAATACAATTTATTTTTGTACTATTTTGATAAATTTTCAAAAATAATTCCTGTTTTTAACTTTTACATCACTAAATTTGTACCAAATGTCTTAAATGAATAAAAAACGAATTGAAAAATGGATTTTCTTATTATAATCAACGTGAAATGCCGATGCAAACCGACTATATTCACTAAGCGAGTCAGTTTGAACGGATTATTGAAATCATATCATCATTGAAAATTTAAAAGCGGATTTACAAATAAAGTTTTACATTGGAATGGACTGTAAACAATTTTATCAATTGTTCTAATTTTAAATCTGCGTCTGAAGCTTAAAATGACCCATCATATGTTGAAAATTGGGCAGACCCGAAGGTGAAGAGCCAAAAGGAGTTAAGAAAAGTAGAAAAAAATACTCGTAGATTATGTTATATAAAATACTGAAAAACTGCTTATAACAGCATTACTTGTAAAAGGGCCAATATGTTTGCAATGAAGTTGGAATTTAATGTGGCGGCCGTGGTGTAGTGGGTAGAGTGTGTGAATCGTACGCCAGAGAACCCAGGTTCGAATCCTGATCTGACACAGAGAATTTTTTTTAATTGAATTAATTTTTCTGTTCGGCCGTCACCTCTCTGCAGACAATGGCAAGCCTCAGAGAGTAAAAGCTGCCATGAAAAGCTTCTTGAGAACATAAGCCGTTCGGAGTCGGCGTAAAACATGTAGGTCCAGTTCTCGATCATTTGTGTGCAAACATTTCACATCACACACAACACAAGTGATCATAAGAAGCTCGGCCAAAGTCCATTCAAGGGCTGAGATGGCCATTTCGTTTTTTTTTTTTATAGTTTTAAGATAAATATTCCTTTTTCTATACCGCTTGGCTACATTATTGCGACTTTTTTAGGCACTGATGCACTGAAAGAAATCTTGCAGTTCTTGAAATTATAATATTAATATTGAAAATACATAAATTTTTTGATAATTTGTATTGCTTTTGTTAAAAAATGAAAGCCAAAATATAAAAACATTTGTTTTTTTTTTTTTTCAAAATCATTCACTGTCAACTTGATCGGTCTCAAAAATTAAATAAAATGAGTTCATCCAAGCATATAAATTGTGTTTCTTCTTTTTATTGTAAGGCTTAATGACTAATTTAAACTTTTCTAAAAATATATGAATGAAAAAAATAATTGCACTAAGTTTTATTAAAAAACAAAATTCTTGTGGTTCCACAGACCAGCATCAGTACTTACGTAAGTTTCTTTCACATTTGTATCTAAGGGTTAATGTATGTTGATAAGGAATAAAAGTTCCTAAAATAAAAAAATATATTTCCGTAAAGATATTTTTATTAATTTGGGCCTTCCGTCAGTGAGTTTTGTATGTAAAATATATTTTGTAAGCTGAAGATACCTTTGTCCCGACTTTTTTGCTTATGCCCCTTATGTCGATGTTAATTTGTCAAAAGGTCAACTCAAAAGTAGATTAAAATCGGTTATGTAATTAGATATGTGTATATGCATGGCTAGTTGTTTTGTCTTGTGTTGTCCCTAAGCCCAACTCATTCATTGGTGGGTAAATTTTTCCCACATTTACTTTTTCGGGGTCACTGGTATCCAGAACATTGATATTGTTCAATGATTTTGGGGTCGTGGCCTTGAATTGAAAATGCTGAGGAAGTGCGAAGAAGCTATAGTAGCTACAGCTCATGTCCCAAATTTGTTTTTGCAAAATCCCAATTTTTTCCCGAAGAGCAAATTTTGGTGTGCTTCAACCAAAAATTTGTGAATTGTTTTTTTTGTGTGTTTAAAGTTACTCCATGCATGTCTTGCCAGACTTGGCAGACAAGGAGAATTATTTGGTCAATCCTAAGACTATAACGCCATCATCACTAACGACCTAATAGGTTAAATTTATAGAAAGTAGAAAAAGCTTGAAGTAATGTCTAGAAATTAGAATCATCGGTGTCTCAAATAAAAATTTGCTTAGCAAACAGTTGGCTTAGCACACAGTTTCATTAAGTTGGTAATGATATCCTCCAACTTAAATTTTAAAACAGTGACATTAGCTTCAAAACCAAATCGGTTGTTAGAATTTCAAAATTAAAAGAATTTGCAAAAATACAAAAAAAATATAGGTGGCAAGCCTATCTTGAATTTTAAATTTTGACATCAATTCCGAAATCAGCTACCCCCTAAAACTGCCAACCACGGAGTCCACAGAACCCTTAAAAGTCCTAATACTCTTAAGCTTTTCCTACACAAGCTCACTGAATTTTTTGGATACTTGTTTAATTGATTTTTGCTGAAGGCATCAAGTTTTTCTTTACTTGGGACATCTTGCCGCTCGCTTGTAAGCTAGCATACTTGCAAGTTTGCAAGCTGTCGTAGGCTTATTAATATTCAAATACAAGTTATACTTGATTGAAAATTATGAAGTTTAGGCAAGCCTAAACTTGTTATTTAAAAGAAGTACTTGAAATAGATTTCAAGTAGGCTTGTGTAGTTCTCTGATTCATACTTTGAGATGCATGAAGAATTGCTGGTATGTCAGTCCATTTGGCAGACATACCATCCTACGACATGCTTAAAGAAAAAAGATATAAGCAGGTATGATGGCGAGCATGTTTGCTGAACTTCTAAGGCATATTGCCAGCAGGTATACAGCAGGGCTCCTTTTCCAACTGGGATAGTAAAAGTTTTCATCTATTTTCGAAAAAGCATTTGAATTATCCCTAACAGTATGCATCAAAAAATTGAAGAACTCTATCGGGGGCTGAATCGCCGCTTCTGTGAACATACAACTCGTCACGTAAAATTGTGTTAATTGAATGAAATCAACGACGAGTTGAAGACGATTCCGTGACGAGTTGTACGTTCATAAAAGCGGCGATTCGACCCCTGAACTACTATTTGTGTAGACCAGCGATCCACTTTCCACTCTTTTACAACTTCAATGCTTTCATCATTGTTGTAATTTGACTAGTTGTTTACAGGCGCAGGTGCGCCGCAACAATACAGCGCGTGCTGAATATGCAGTAGAATCTCTTTTATACGAACATCGACTATCCGACTTTTCGAATGTCCGGAGTTATTCTTCGGGGCTCTAATTACCGATTTAAAAAAGATTTGACGCTGCAACGAGACATGGTACGACGAGTTTATTTCCACTTCTGAAGTGTTGGTACTCTCGCTCTCATTTGTTTGCGCTATAGTGTTAGTTATGGTTTAATTTTATTTGATAGTGTTCAACTTTTGCGTTTTGTGTTAGAAATCGATTATCCAGATTTTATATAATGCGGAATACCCTAGTTTTATTTGATTCGGATAGTCGAGATTTAACTGTATGTTCATTTGTGAAGATGCATTGAAAGAAATCAGTAGATAAAGTAGCAATTGAGAGAAGATAGGCACTTAATATTTGATTTCATGAATCTAATTTATGTTAATTTTTATGAATAATACAAAAATGCAGAAAATTTAATGCATATTTGCACAAAACTAATTTCTGAAATGTGAAAGAGTAACATTTAAAGGCATTACAGAACAAATTATTTAACGAAAAAAACAAAAAAACGAAATGGTCATTTCAGTCCTTGAAAGGACTTTGACCGATCTTCTTATAATCAATTGTGTTTTGCGTGTTGTCACTCAAAACTTAAACCTTTACTAGAAAAAGATGAAAATTCAAAATTTTTCAATTAACATGTTGGTTTGAGCAATAGAGCTCATATTTAAAGAAAAAAAAAAAAAACAGACGTCTTCCACTGGTGATGCTGGTTTTGATTTATGGGCGCTCAACAAGAATTTGATCCACAAACGAAGAAGAAAGATATAACTTGGTGCATCCTGAAGACGAACTGAACTTTTTCTCATTGCTCCGTTGCTCGAATTAAAACTTGACAATAAGCTAATCTACAAAAAGTTTGACAAGTGTGAAAGATTTTTTTATACTTTTTATATGAGAGAAAACCTTTATTGTATATTTATATCATTGTATAACTAGACCGATATATCACCATAAAAGCTGCATATTACAGATTTTTGCAATAACTGACTTACATGAATCGATTTTAATATCGTCAAAAATATCCCAGCTCTAAAAACCGAACAGTTTTTTTTTTAATAGAAAATCACTTATTTTTAGTAAAAAACTTACCTATGAAAACATTAGACTAGTACTGGCTTTTGCTCTCAAATACGCATAATAACCCAGCTAATATGTAATCTACAACTTACATATTACGTATGAACAAAAAATATGTGACTGGAAATTGATTTTGCTTTTCGATCGACAAATCGATTTCGATCGAATCGATCGACATCTATGCACTTCACAGATTGGAATCGGTCGCAAAGTCTTCGGTTTTCAAACCATAAGATGGCTAAATTTTACTTCTGATTATGTTGGAGTAGGACGAAAATGCCTTTAAAACTGTTGATATTTATAGCTACAGGTATATTTATCGCTTGATATAATTGTAACACAGTTTTACAATTTTTTTTTGATATATGGGCCGCAAAAATATTTTTATCGACTTACTGTTTTATTTATACCATAAAATAGTTCATCTGTTGCTTAAACTTGTTCCACACAACATAATTATGTTCAAGCGATTATATTTAAAGGATTTTTTGTTTTTATTTATAAGTTAATAAAGGGTGATTTTTTTGAGGTTATGATTTTCATGCATTAGTATTTGACAGATCACGTGGGATTTCAGACATGGTGTCAAAGAGAAAGATGCTCAGTATGCTTTGACATTTCATCATGAATAGACTTACTAACGAGCAACGCTTGCAAATCATTGAATTTTATTACCAAAATCAGTGTTCGGTTCCAAATGTGTTTCGCGCTTTACGTCCGATTTATGGTCTACATAATCGACCAAGTGAGCAAACAATTAATGTGATTGTGACCAAGTTTCGCACTCAGTTTACTTTATTGGACATTAAACCAACCACACGAATGCGTACAGAAGAGAATATTGCGTCTGTTTCTGAGAGTGTTGCTGAAGACCGTGAAATGTCGATTCGTCGCCGTTCGCAGCAATTGGGTTTGTGTTATTCGACCACATGGAAGGTTTTACGCAAAGATCTTGGTGTAAAACCGTATAAAATACAGCTCGTGCAAGAACTGAAGCCGAACGATCTGCCACAACGTCGAATTTTCAGTGAATGGGCCCTAGAAAAGTTGGCAGAAAATCCGCTTTTTTATCGACAAATTTTGTTCAGCGATGAGGCTCATTTCTGGTTGAATGGCTACGTAAATAAGCAAAATTGCCGCATTTGGAGTGAAGAGCAACCAGAAGCCGTTCAAGAACTGGCCATGCATCCCGAAAAATGCACTGTTTGGTGTGGTTTGTACGCTGGTGGAATCATTGGACCGTATTTTTTCAAAGATGCTGTTGGACGCAACGTTACGGTGAATGGCGATCGCTATCGTTCGATGCTAACAAACTTTTTGTTGCCAAAAATGGAAGAACTGAACTTGGTTGACATGTGGTTTCAACAAGATGGCGCTACATGCCACACAGCTCGCGATTCTATGGCCATTTTGAGGGAAAACTTCGGAGAACAATTAATCTCAAGAAATGGACCGGTAAGTTGGCCACCAAGATCATGCGATTTGACGCCTTTAGACTATTTTTTGTGGGGCTACGTCAAGTCTAAAGTCTACAGAAATAAGCCAGCAACTATTCCAGCTTTGGAAGACAACATTTCCGAAGAAATTCGGGCTATTCCGGCCGAAATGCTCGAAAAAGTTGCCCAAAATTGGACTTTCCGAATGGACCACCTAAGACGCAGCCGCGGTCAACATTTAAATGAAATTATCTTCAAAAAGTAAATGTCATGGACCAATCTAACGTTTCAAATAAAGAACCGATGAGATTTTGCAAATTTTATGCGTTTTTTTTAAAAAAAAAGTTATCAAGCTCTTAAAAAATCACCCTTTATAACTCGTTAAGCTTTTTTTTTCTTGAAATATTATCTTATATTAATAGCATAAAATCGAAATGATAAACGCAGATATGTTATTAATATTGCTTAAAAACCGGTATCTTTTGAAAAGGGTCAAAAGAGCGCTTGGAATCGTTTTGATGAAAAGTAAAAAGTTAATTGCGTTTATTTTGATTTAATTTGCATTATCAGGTCAAAATATAACCTCATAACAAAAAAAAAATTCTTACCCAGAAATAATAAAATGAATTGAGTTTAAACTTTTGAAACTGAGTGTATACTATACAATGTATATTTTCAGAAAGTTTTTGGTTGGATTATTTAAAATTCAGAAAATTGTTTGAGTTAAACGGGCTTAATTTTAACGGGCATTTTTTTACTGAATACACAAGAGTTTATTTCTTGTGGCTTGTACTAATAACTCATTCTTAATATTTTCAACTTAACAAAGTAATTATTTTATCCAAAACGCATTAAGTATTTGCTCAGTAAATGTAAAAACGGCTAAATCAAACTTGCATAATTATATTCTATTAAAAATGAAATTAAAATTTTTTTTTTTTTTTGCAACGTACCATATTTTAATAACTATAGCAAATAAAGTAAAATAATATTTAATAATATTGTTTTCCAATAATGTTTTTAGTTAAGGTTTTCCAGTAACGTTGTTATTATTCCGTTTGAAATATAAGTCTTTTTTAAGGCATTCTTGAAGCGTTTGGATATTAATCAATTTTGTAGTTGTCGGGAAAAAATCCTTTGCAAGATTTTCCCGAAATATTGTGCAAAAGTACAGTCCAATTGTATAGTATTTTATACAGCTTTTATAAAATTTATTGATGTGAACACCAATAAATTTAAAATTATTGTCGACAAAATCATCATTGGTGTCCGTGGTGGTGGAGCTGCAAATGTATGAATATATTTTGGAATCAAGTTGAAAAAAAAGTTCATAAATGTATTAGAGTTTTAAGCAAACATTTTACAAATACACTGTGCAACAATTTAGAAGCTATTGAAATGAAGTTCCATGAAGTTCAAGAGTTGAATGGTCTGCAGTTAGTGATTTTCCTGGGTTAGCTGAAGAAACTTTTTAAAGTAGAATTTAGAATTTTTGGATTAAAATCAAATTTCGTTCTGTGAAAAAATTCTTAATTGAAGTATTAATAAATTCTTTAAATACGTAACTTAAATTTTCTTCTGAATCTATTATAACACTTTCTCTGAATTATAGATAGATATAACGATTTATAATTATAGATTTTTCACTCTCATTTTGGTGCTACCGCTAGAATGTTTTTTTGTAAGTGTCGTCAAACTATGAAACCTCTCCCATACAATTGAACTTAAAACCGAACGTAGACTTAGGTGCTGTCATTTCACATGACAATCTGCCTCAACTTGGCGAAACCAGGTTATCCATGTTTAAACCATTTCCAGTCGACTCACACCTGCCAGTATTGTCCCTTGGAAAGAGCAAACTTATAGCCGCTTATAATGCTAATGTCAGTGGAGGTCACCTTTTTATAAAAGGTTTTGCGTCAGGCTTGAAGCTCAACATGGAAAAGCAAATTACAATGACACAGCGAATAACAAAAAAAAAATCCCCAATCATATGACGACTACCGGAAATTAAAAACGACTTGCCATTATTCGCATCTAAAGACAAAATACAAAGACAATGAGCCCGTTTCTACGAGTTTCTTAAAAACTTAAGAGCACTGTTCAGGACTTAAAAGAAAAATATCTTTTGTTCAACAGTCGGAAAGTTCAGCCTCCACGACAACTATTTCGAAAACGGAAGTGGACACAATTCTTTCACTATGCGTGCCTTTGGTAGCCGCACGCTATACAAAGTGATACAATAGGAGGTGATTGGCTATACAAAGAGAAGAGGAGAGAGGGAAAGAGACGTTTTCATGCGAAAGAAAAGAGTAACAGAAAATCGTAAGTACAAGAAAATTGAGGAAAAAAACGACAGGCATGAGGCCCGAAATATCTTCGAATATATAAAACGTCTTGCCGATGGTTTTAAAACGGAGACTTCCACCTATAAAGAAGAGAACGGGAATCTAGGAACAGATATCCAGAGTACCGTAATGTCCTAGAGAAAACACTTTTCTAGTATTTATATATATAAAAATCTAATGGTGTCCCAACATATGAAACTCCATTACTACTGATCCATTCTAATGGTGTTGTTTATATTTTTAGGGTGTATTTGACCAGTCTTGGCACGGGTTCTAAATTTTATTTGTACAACATCGGATCAACGGTTCTCGAGATATTGCAAAAATAGCGAATCTCTTTTCCTCCATACGATTTCTTATATAAAATTGCTAATAATCAGTTCTTCGTGAAAGTAAAAGTCACAAAACATTAAAACTGAGAATGAAGTTACCACCTGGTGATGTCTTTTTAATAGAAAACTTCGACGGGCATTGAACAAGGGGGTGTGGCTCCGCCCATATAAGCCAAATTTTTGATTTCGAATAGCGTTCGAAGTAAAAATCACAGAACATTGAAACTAAGAACGGAGTTACTATTTGGTGATGAACTGCTACCATGAAACTGAGACGGACATTGGACAATGAGCGTGGTGTCACCAAAAAAAGCGTTAAATACATGTTTATAATATATTTATAATTTTCCAATATAGTTGACGGGTGTAGCAACGCACATCAGATATAAGCTAGTGAAAAAATAAATAAAAAACGAATTCCAATTACCATGGAAAATATTTCTATAACTTACAGCCATGGAAACATAAATAGCACATATGTTAACTTATTTTTTAAACGTTTCGTTTGAACCTAATAATGCATATATTAACTATAGTTATCATTTTTTGAGACTCCAGTGTGACGTTGTTTAAAACTCCGAAAGAGATGTAGCGTTACTTACTTTTATTTGCTCAGGCCGTCTCTTTCTGTATAGGCATGTACGATCTGCTGTGGTCATATAAATAGCACACATCTAAGTTTGTGAATAAAAGTTAACAATATCGGGTGTTTGTAAAAATTGTAGAGTTTTATTCAGTTAACTCCGCGGATTTTAAATAAAATGGGTCGTGGCAAACATTGCACTCCGGAAAAAAGGTCTATAATTGAAGAACTAAGTGAATAAGCAAAAAACCATCTTAAATCGTGGAAGACCATCAATTTTGGAAGAACGTGCTCTGGACTGACAAAACTAAATTTAATAGGGTTGAACCAGATGGAAAAACTTTTGTTCGGCACCCCAAACATCAAGAGTTAAATCCGAAGTAGACAAAAAAATCATTAAAGCATGGATGAGGGAATTTAGGGGCTTGGGAGCTTTTTCCTGGCACGGCGTTGGGCCAATTTTTCGTATACCAGAAATAATGAACGAAAATATGTATTAAGATATTCTTAATAACCATATGGAACCATTTGCATTTGAGAACATGCCTATTAGGTGGATTTTTATGCACGATAATGATCCAAAACACACAGCAAATGATGTGATTGATTGGCTAAAGAAGGAAAAAAATAAATATTTTGAATTGGCCGGCTCAAAGCCCAGACCTCAATCCCATAAAAAATGTTTGGAATGATGTGAAGGTCAGCATAAACAACCAAAATTTTCGAAATTAAGATGAGTTATGGAGTGGAATTGAGAATGGTTGGTACTCTATTCCGAAGGATTGGGTCAGGAAGCTTGTGGAGAGTATGGGACGAAGAGTCGGGCTGTTTTGGACAATTCGGGATACAGTACCAAGTACTAGTAAGCATATTTGTAAGCTCATTGTAAAATAAAAATAAATCACTTTGTCTTTTTTTCGGAATCCAAATTGCGATATTTATACGTCCACTTCAGCTAAGGAACAATTTCAGATTTTTCATTAATTTTCTAATTTTTAATTCGTAGTTTCAAAGTTAATACTGATTTGAAGTTTTTAATGTTTAAACTCAAATACCATGAAATAAATTCTTGTTATCCTCTATGTATTTTATTTAAATATATGTGAAACACCCTACATGTATTTTTGCTGTATATAAACAGGTTTTTTGTGATTTTATTGTGAACCTTAGACAACATTAATATCAAGAACCTATTTTTACTGGTAAAAGTCATCGTACATATTTTCACGCGAAATTTCTAAAGGAGTCAAGTATTTTGTATGTCAAGTATTTGGAAATAAAACATATATAAGATGTATGTTTTGAAAACTTTCATTAGGATTTTTATCCACAAGGAAAGGCTATAATTTTTTTGATTGTGCGTATGCAAAGTTATAAGACGATGACAAAATATTTGTTTGTGGAATTATTATAGTGATAACATCACCCGTAACTGAGCTCTGCACATTTTTGTTCATAGAACTTCATATTCAAGCCCCTTGAAATATTAATAGTCACATCGTTGATATAAATTGATATAAATACAATTAAAAAAAAACACGATTTAATTAGCTAATCAAGAAAATTTATTACTGGGTATATTCTATTGTTTAATGGCCTCCAGAAGAAAACCATTTAGATATAGGTAGTTACATTTTTATGTTGCACTGTGTTCCTGTGTATGCAGGATACAGTAAGTTGGGGTTTTGTGGTATACATGTCACTTTTATGCCTTTTGTGTGGAACTGGGTTCACCGATAGTTATATATCATGCTGTTAAAATGACGTATTCTGCACACAATTTTCTATACTGCTAATTAATAAATTAAAAAATTAATGTCAAATTATTGAACTTTACTGCATTATCCGACCTTACCACAATCCCGAAACTACTCCAAGCGCTTAAATAAGTTATACATTTCCTTGACCTATGATGTTGTGCTCGGTTCTTCTTTATTTTCAACTTTCTTATTTCTATTTTATTTTCTTCTGCTTTTTTATTCTTCTTCCTCTGCCTTTTAAAACCCTCTTGTGCTTAAATGATTACTATTCTAATGCTTGCTTTACATCTTCGTTTTCTATTGCTTCTTCATCTTTTACTTTTATTTCTTCTTCTGACTTTTTATGAATTCATTTGCTTTAGTGCTTCTTCTACTGCTTTTTTTACTGCTTCATCAATGCTTTTCTTTACTGTCTCATCAATAGCTTTTTTTACAGCTTTTTCTACTGCTGCGTCTACTTCTTTTTTTACTACCTCAGCTACACGCCTTTGGATTTCTGCTTCTTGTAATTTTTGATCTGTATCTTCTGGTGTTTTGGTATCTGTATCTGCTGGTGTTTTGGTATCTGTTTCTGCTGGTGTTATGGTACCTGTATCATCTGGTGTTTTGGTATCTGTAACTTCCGGTGTTTTGGTATCTGCAACATCTGGTGTTTTGGTATCTGTATCTTCTGGTGTTTTGGTATCTGTATCTGCTGGTGTTTTGGTATCTGTAACTTCTGGTGTTTTGGTATTTGTATCTACAGGTGTTGTGGTATCTGTATCTGCTGGTGTTTCGTTATTTGTGCCTTCTGGTGTTTTTTTATCTGTATCTTCTGGTGTTTTGGTATCTGAATCTGCTGCTGTTTTAGTATCTGTATCTGCTGGTATTTTAGTATCTGTATCTTCTGGTGTTTTGATATCTGTATCTTCTGGTGTGTTGGTGTCTGTATCTTCCGGTGACTTGGTATCTGTATCTGCTGGTATTTTGGTATCTGTATCTTCTGGTGTTTTGGTGTCTGTAACTTCTGGTGTTTTGGTATCTGTATCTTCTGGTGTTTTGGTATCTGTTGCTGGTGTTTTGGTATCTGTATTTTCCGGTGTTTTGGTATCTATATCTGCTGGTGTTTTAGTATCTGTATCTGCTGATGTTTTAGTATCTGTCACTTCTGGTGTTTTGATATCTGTATCTACTGGTGTTTTGGTATCTGTATCTGCTGGTGTTTTGGTATCTGTATCTTCTGGTGTTTTGGTATCTGTTTCTTTCGGTGTTTTGGAATCTGTATCTTCTGATGTTTTGGTATCTGTATCTTCTGGTGTTTTGGTATCTGTATCTTCCGGTGTCTTGGTGTCTTTATCTGCTGGTGTTTTGGTATCTGTCTCTTCTGGTGTTTTGGTATCTGTATGTTCTGGTGTTTTGGTATCTGTATCTGCTGGTGTTTTGGTATCTGTATCTTCTGGCGTTTTGGTATCTGTATCTTCTGGTGTTTTGGTATCTGTAACTTCTGGTGTTTTGATATCTGTATCTTCTGGTGTTTTGGTATCTGTATCTGCTGGTGTTTTGGTATCTGTATCTGCTGGTGTCTTGGTATCTGTATCTGCTGGTGTTTTGGTATCTGTATCTGCTGGTGTCTTGGTATCTGTATCTGCTGGTATTTTGGTATCTGTATCTTCTGGTGTTTTGGTATCTGTATCTTCTGGTGTTTTGGTATCTGTATCTGCTGGTGTTTTAGTATCTGTATCTTCTGGTGTTTTGGTGTCTGTATCTTCTGGTGTTTTGGTATCTGTATCTTCTGGTGTTTTGGTATCTGTATCTTCTGGTGTTTTGGTATCTGTATCTTCTAGTGTTTTGGTATCTGTATCTTCTGGTGTTTTAGTATCTGTATCTTCTGGTGTTTTGGTGTCTGTATCTTCTGGTGTTTTAGTATCTGTATCTTCTGGTGTTTTGGTATCTGTATCTTCTGGTGTTTTGGTATCTGTATCTTCTAGTGTTTTGGTATCTGTATCTTCTGGTGTTTTAGTATCTGTATCTTCCGGTGTTTTGGTATCTGTATCTTCTGGTGTTTTGGAATCTGTATCTTCTGGTGTTTTGGTGTCTGTATCTTCTGGTGTTTTGGTATCTGTATCTTCTGGTGTTTTGGTATCTGTATCTTCTGGTGTTTTGGTATCTGTATCTTCTGGTGTTTTGGTATCTGTATCTTCTGGTGTTTTGGTATCTGTATCTTCTGGTGTTTTGGTATCTGTATCTGCTGGTGTTTTAGTATCTGTATCTTCTGGTGTTTTGGTGTCTGTATCTTCTGGTGTTTTGGTATCTGTATCTTCTGGTGTTTTGGTATCTGTATCTTCTGGTGTTTTGGTATCTGTATCTTCTAGTGTTTTGGTATCTGTATCTTCTGGTGTTTTAGTATCTGTATCTTCTGGTGTTTTGGTGTCTGTATCTTCTGGTGTTTTGGTATCTGTATCTTCTGGTGTTTTGGTATCTGTATCTTCTGGTGTTTTGGTATCTGTATCTTCTGGTGTTTTAGTATCTGTATCTTCCGGTTTCTTGGTATCTGTATCTGCTGGTGTTTTGGTATCTGTATCTGCTGGTGTTTTGGTATCTGTATCTTCTGGTGTTTTGGTATCTGTATCTTCTGGTGTTTTGGTATCTGTATCTGCTGGTGTTTTAGTATCTGTATCTTCTGGTGTTTTGGTGTCTGTATCTTCTGGTGTTTTGGTATCTGTATCTTCTGGTGTTTTGGTATCTGTATCTTCTGGTGTTTTGGTATCTGTATCTGCTGGTGTTTTAGTATCTGTATCTTCTGGTGTTTTGGTGTCTGTATCTTCTGGTGTTTTGGTATCTGTATCTTCTGGTGTTTTGGTATCTGTATCTTCTGGTGTTTTGGTATCTGTATCTTCTAGTGTTTTGGTATCTGTATCTTCTGGTGTTTTAGTATCTGTATCTTCCGGTATCTTGGTATCTTTATCTGCTGGTGTTTTGGTATCTGTCTCTTCTGGTGTTTTGGTATCTGTAGCTTCTGGTGTTTTGCTATCTGTATCTTCTTGTGTTTTGGTATCTGTATCTGCGGGTGTTTTAGTATCTGTATCTGCTGCTGTTTTAGTATCTGTATCTTCTGGTGTTTTGGTGTCTGTATCTTCTGGTGTTTTGGCATCTGTACCTTCTGGTGTTTTGGTATCTGTATCTTCTGGTGTTTTGGAATCTGTATCTTCCGGTATCTTGGTATCTTTATCTGCTGGTGTTTTGGTATCTGTATCTGGTGGTGTTTTGGTATCTGTATCTGCTGGTGTTTTAGTATCTGTATCTTCTGGTGTTTTGGAATCTGTATCTTCCGGTATCTTGGTATCTTTATCTGCTGGTGTTTTGGTATCTGTCTCTTCTGGTGTTTTGGTATCTGTAGCTTCTGGTGTTTTGGTATCTGTATCTTCTGGTGTTTTAGTATCTGTATCTTCTGGTGTTTTGGTGTCTGTATCTTCTGGTGTTTTGGTATCTGTATCTTCTGGTGTTTTGGTATCTGTATCTTCTGGTGTTTTGGTATCTGTATCTTCTGGTGTTTTAGTATCTGTATCTTCCGGTGTCTTATTATCTGTATCTACTGGTGTTTTGGTATCTGTATCTGCTGGTGTTTTTGAATCTGTATCTTCCGGTATCTTGGTATCTTTATCTGCTGGTGTTTTGGTATCTGTCTCTTCTGGTGTTTTGGTATCTGTAGCTTCTGGTGTTTTGCTATCTGTATCTTCTTGTGTTTTGGTATCTGTATCTTCTGGTGTTTTAGTATCTGTATCTTCTGGTGTTTTGGTGTCTGTATCTTCTGGTGTTTTGGTATCTGTATCTTCTGGTGTTTTGGTGTCTGTATCTTCTGGTGTTTTGGTATCTGTATCTCCTGGTGTTTTGGTATCTGTATCTTCTGTTGTTTTGGTATCTGTATCTTCTGGTGTTTTGGTATCTGTATTTTCTGGTGTTTTGGTATCTGTATCTGCTGGTGTTTTGGTATCTGTATCTGCTGGTGTTTTGTTATCTGTATCTTCCGGAGTCTTGGTATCTGTATCTGTATCTTCCGGTATCTTGGTATCTTTATCTGCTGTTGTTTTGGTATCTGTCTCTTCTGGTGTTTTGGTATCTGTAGCTTCTGGTGTTTTGCTATCTGTATCTTCTTGTGTTTTGGTATCTGTATCTGCGGGTGGTTTAGTATCGGTATCTGCTGCTGTTTTAGTATCTTTATCTTCTGGTGTTTTGGTGTCTGTATCTTCTGGTGTTTTGGTATCTGTATCTTCTGGTGTTTTGGTATCTGTATCTTCTGGTGTTTTGGAATCTGTATCTTCCGGTATCTTGGTATCTTTATCTGCTGGTGTTTTGGTATCTGTATCTTCTGGTGTTTTGGTATCTGTATCTGCTGGTGTTTTAGTATCTGTATCTTCTGGTGTTTTGGAATCTATATCTTCCGGTATCTTGGTATCTTTATCTGCTGGTGTTTTGGTATCGGTCTCTTCTGGTGTTTTGGTATCTGTAGCTTCTGGTGTTTTGGTATCTGTATCTTCTGGTGTTTTAGTATCTGTATCTTCTTGTGTTTTGGTGTCTGTATCTTCTGGTGTTTTGGTATCTGTATCTTCTGGTGTTTTGGTATCTGTATCTTCTGGTGTTTTGGTATCTGTATCTTCTGGTGTTTTAGTATTTGTATCTGATGGTGTTTTAGTATCTGTATCTTCTGGTGTTTTGGTATCTGTATCTTCTGGTGTTTTGGTATCTGTATCTTCTGGTGTTTTGGTATCTGTATCTTCTGGTGTTTTGGTATCTGTATCTTCTGGTGTTTTGGTATCTGTATCTTCTGGTGTTTTGGTGTCTGTATCTTCTGGTGTTTTGGTATCTGTATCTTCTGGTGTTTTGGTATCTGTATCTTCTGGTGTTTTGGTATCTGTATCTTCTGGTGTTTTGGTATCTGTATCTTCTGGTGTTTTGGTGTCTGTATCTTCTGGTGTTTTGGTATCTGTATCTTCTGGTGTTTTGGTATCTGTATCTTCTGGTGTTTTGGTATCTGTATCTTCTGGTGTTTTGGTATCTGTATCTTCTGGTGTTTTGGTATCTGTATCTTCTGGTGTTTTGGTGTCTGTATCTTCTGGTGTTTTGGTATCTGTATCTTCTGGTGTTTTGGTATCTGTATCTTCTGGTGTTTTTGTATCTGTATCTTCTGGTGTTTTGGTATCTGTATCTTCTGGTGTTTTTGTATCTGTATCTTCTGGTGTTTTGGTATCTGTATCTTCTGGTGTTTTGGTGTCTGTATCTTCTGGTGTTTTGGTATCTGTATCTTCTGGTGTTTTGGTATCTGTATCTTCTGGTGTTTTTGTATCTGTATCTTCTGGTGTTTTGGTATCTGTATCTTCTGGTGTTTTGGTGTCTGTATCTTCTGGTGTTTTGGTATCTGTATCTTCTGGTGTTTTGGTATCTGTATCTTCTGGTGTTTTGGTATCTGTATCTTCTGGTGTTTTGGTATCTGTATCTTCTGGTGTTTTGGTGTCTGTATCTTCTGGTGTTTTGGTATCTGTATCTTCTGGTGTTTTGGTATCTGTATCTTCTGGTGTTTTGGTATCTGTATCTTCTGGTGTTTTTGTATCTGTATCTTCTGGTGTTTTGGTATCTGTATCTTCTGGTGTTTTGGTATCTGTATCTTCTGGTGTTTTGGTATCTGTATCTTCTGGTGTTTTGGTATCTGTATCTTCTGGTGTTTTGGTGTCTGTATCTTCTGGTGTTTTGGTATCTGTATCTGCTGGTGTTTTGTTATCTGTATCTTCCGGAGTCTTGGTATCTGTATCTGTATCTGCTGGTGTTTTGTTATCTTTATCTTCTGGTGTTTTGGTATCTGTATCTTCTGGTGTTTTGGTATCTGTATCTTCTGGTGTTTTGGTATCTGTATCTTCTGGTGTTTTGGTATCTGTATCTTCTGGTGTTTTGGTGTCTGTATCTTCTGGTGTTTTGGTATCTGTATCTTCTGGTGTTTTGGTATCTGTATCTTCTGGTGTTTTGGTATCTGTATCTTCTGGTGTTTTGGTATCTGTATCTTCTGGTGTTTTGGTGTCTGTATCTTCTGGTGTTTTGGTATCTGTATCTTCTGGTGTTTTGGTATCTGTATCTTCTGGTGTTTTGGTATCTGTATCTTCTGGTGTTTTTGTATCTGTATCTTCTGGTGTTTTGGTATCTGTATCTTCTGGTGTTTTGGTGTCTGTATCTTCTGGTGTTTTGGTATCTGTATCTTCTGGTGTTTTGGTATCTGTATCTTCTGGTGTTTTGGTATCTGTATCTTCTGGTGTTTTGGTATCTGTATCTTCTGGTGTTTTGGTATCTGTAGCTTCTCGTGTTTTGCTATCTGTATCTTCTAGTGTTTTGGTATCTGTATCTTCTGGTGTTTTGGTATCTGTATCTTCTGGTGTTTTGGTATCTGTATCTTCTGGTGTTTTAGTATCTGTATCTTCTGCTGTTTTGGTGTCTGTATCTTCTGGTGTTTTGGTATCTGTATCTTCTGGTGTTTTGGTGTCTGTATCTTCTGGTGTTTTGGTATCTGTATCTTCTGGTATTTTGGTATCTGTATCTTCTGGTGTTTTGGTATCTGTATCTTCTGGTGTTTTGGTATCTGTATCTTCTGGTGTTTTGGTATCTGTATCTTCTGGTGTTTTGGTATCTGTATCTTCTGGTGTTTTGGTATCTGTATCTTCTGGTGTTTTGGTATCTGTATCTTCTGGTGTTTTGGTATCTGTATCTTCTGTTGTTTTGGTATCTGTATCTTCTGGTGTTTTAGTATCTGTATCTTCTGGTGTTTTGGTGTCTGTATCTTCTGGTGTTTTGGTATCTGTATCTTCTGGTGTTTTGGTATCTGTATCTTCTGGTGTTTTAGTATCTGTATCTTCCGGTGTCTTATTATCTGTATCTGCTGGTGTTTTGGTATCTGTATCTGCTGGTGTTTTGGTATCTGTCTCTTCTGGTGTTTTGGTATCTGTAGCTTCTGGTGTTTTGCTATCTGTATCTTCTTGTGTTTTGGTATCTGTATCTTCTGGTGTTTTAGTATCCTTATCTTCTGGTGTTTTGGTGTCTGTATCTTCTGGTGTTTTGGTATCTGTATCTTCTGGTGTTTTGGTGTCTGTATCTTCTGGTGTTTTGGTATCTGTATCTTCTGGTGTTTTGGTATCTGTATCTTCTGGTGTTTTGGTATCTGTATCTTCTGGTGTTTTGGTATCTGTATCTTCTGGTGTTTTGGAATCTGTATCTTCCGGTATCTTGGTATCTTTATCTGCTGGTGTTTTGGTATCTGTATCTTCTGGTGTTTTGGTATCTGTATCTGCTGGTGTTTTAGTATCTGTATCTTCTGGTGTTTTTGAATCTGTATCTTCCGGTATCTTGGTATCTTTATCTGCTGGTGTTTTGGTATCTGTCTCTTCTGGTGTTTTGGTATCTGTAGCTTCTGGTGTTTTGCTATCTGTATCTTCTTGTGTTTTGGTATCTGTATCTTCTGGTGTTTTAGTATCTGTATCTTCTGGTGTTTTGGTGTCTGTATCTTCTGGTGTTTTGGTATCTGTATCTTCTGGTGTTTTGGTGTCTGTATCTTCTGGTGTTTTGGTATCTGTATCTTCTGGTGTTTTGGTATCTGTATCTTCTGGTGTTTTGGTATCTGTATCTTCTGGTGTTTTGGTATCTGTATCTTCTGGTGTTTTGGTATCTGTATCTTCTGGTGTTTTGGTATCTGTATCTTCTGGTGTTTTAGTATCTGTATCTTCTGGTGTTTTAGTATCTGTATCTTCTGGTGTTTTGGTGTCTGTATCTTCTGGTGTTTTGGTATCTGTATCTTCTGGTGTTTTGGTATCTGTATCTTCAGGTGTTTTGGTATCTGTATCTTCTGGTGTTTTGGTATCTGTATCTGCTGGTGTTTTGGTATCTGTATCTGCTGGTGTTTTGTTATCTGTATCTTCCGGAGTCTTGGTATCTGTATCTGTATCGGCTGGTGTTTTGTTATCTTTATCTTCTGGTGTTTTGGTATCTGTATCTTCTGGTGTTTTGGTATCTGTATCTTCTGGTGTTTTGGTATCTGTATCTTCTGGTGTTTTGGTATCTGTATCTTCTGGTGTTTTGGTATCTGTATCTTCTGGTGTTTGAGTATTTGTATCTGATGGTGTTTTAGTATCTGTATCTGCTGGTGTTTTAGTATCTGTATCTTGTGGTGTTTTGGTATCTGCATTATCTTGTGTTTTTGTATCTACATTTTCTTGTGCTTTATTATCTGAATCCTCTTGTGCTTTTTTAGCTGCTTCTTCTTTTGCTTTTCTAGCTGCATTCTCTTTAACTCTTTTTGCTTTTTCTTCTCGTGCTTTTTTAGGTTCATCTTTTCCTGTTTTAGCTGCATCTTTTTTTCCTATTTTAGCTGCTTCTTCTTTTACTTTTCTAGCTGCATTCTCTTTTACTCTTTTTGCTGCTTTTTCTTGTGCCTTTTTAGCGTTATCTTCTTTTCTTTTCGTATCTGCATCTTCTTTTGCTTTTTTCGCTAAGTCTTGTTTTGCTTTTCTTGCTGCATTCTCTTTTACTCGTTTTGCTGCAATTTCTTTTTTAGCTGCTTCTTCTTTTGCTCTTCTAGCTGCATTATTCTCTCTTACACTTTTCGCTGCATTTTCTCGTGCTATTTCAGCTTTATCTTCTTTTCGTTTGTTAGCTGCATCTCCTTTTGCTGTTTTAGCTACGTCTTCTTTTGCTTTTCTAGCTTTATTCTGTGTTGCTCTTTTGGCTGAAGTTTCTTGTGCTTTTTTATCTGCATCTTGTTTTACTGTTTTAGCTGCAACTTCTTTCGGACTTTTAGCTGCATTTTCTTTTGCCCTTTTAGCGGCATTGTCTTCCTTTCGCTTAGCTGCTTGTGCTGCTGCATTTCCATTTTTTGGTTCTGCACTCAGCTCATCTCTAAAAAGTAAAAAAAGCATTATTTTTAATTGATTACAATACACAATACAACGTTTGAAGCATCCCTATAGGAACGAAATAACTTGTTTTTAAAGACGACAAATTAAAAAACTAATTTAAAATAAATTAGTATATGAACTACTTTGAAATATATTAAGGCGGCATCCACTTCAATTCTAAATAGTTTTTATTGCATTGTATATGAAGTAATTGAAATACTACCTTAAAACAAGTGGTTGATAAACTACTTTGAATTATATTAAGGCGGCAACTACTCTGTTTTTGGCATGTTTTAATTGCAAATTTTTATTAGATTACAAGTTTATATATATATAACCTTGTTATTTCTTCAAATATTATTATGTTTAGCCTAACATTTTGTTTCAAAAAGACATATTTTTTTTATTTACAACATTGAGCTGCTATACAGACGTACTAAACACACTTTAAAACTGATAAACTGCCTCAAAACCCTGTGAAACGATTAAAAATTCTTTATTACTTAAGATATTCAAATTACAAACTGGTAGTGTTTAGCAAAGCACAATTTGGACACTGTACGGAAATTGATTGCTTAACCATTCAGCAAACACCTTATCACTTCAGTAGTAAAGACACACGCCTTTCCCTACGTAGCGTCGAGTCTGCTACATCACTGCATTGCGATTGACACTTAAAAGAAGCACTAAGCAAAATATCGGTGTGTCCATCGACCATGATTGATGGTTGCAAAGCGTGGGAAATCCCGCTGACACGCTTGTTTAGCTCATATTTTCAAATGAAGCATCAAAAAGCTGGCTCGTGTTAAATAACAGGCGCAGTGTCCACACAATACCGATCAATTGGATCGACACCTTCGCTCATGTACCCTGGCGGTGGCGTGCTCGTTTTTGGAAACTGCCTCCAGCTTCTGGAACTAACACCTGCTGGAAGCAGAAATAGTCCAATAATGAAAGGAATAATAAAATTATATCTACCATTGCAGCGTACTTCTGTTGCGCTCCTTGAATGTAATTACTAGTCCTTTTTTGAATTAATTGGCAATGAAGTTTGGCATGAATTACTTTTGAATTATTTTAAAATCAATTAAAACACCACAAAAAACGACATTTCACAATTTTCCATTAAAAAACTCTGATCCCTTTCAAATTTGTTTACATTTTGCTTTCGGATCTTATATTTCAGAATTATTTGTGTTGACCAGGCATGATTTTTTTGGCATGATTTATGTATTTTTCAAAACAGTCAAATAAATGTTCTCTTTGATGTATAGAAATTTAAAATTTTTATACTTTTAAATTCATCTTCAGTAAGTGGAATACTTAATAGTTTTCAATTGGTTATTTTAAAGTTATTAAAAAAATAATTTAAATATAACTAATTTAACAAGTAGTTGATAATATATGCAGACGAAAGTCAATTGACTTATTTAGCGGACATCACCATACAAAATGTGTTAGTTCGTTATATGGAAAAAAGTCAGAATTTCAACTAGTTGTGGTTGACAAAAAACTACTTTTTCAACTACTTTTAAATTAGTTGATTTTCCTACAGGGATAAATAGCAAAATTGGACACATACATATGTAATGTGAATTGATGATGTTCTTACGACAGGCCCGTAGACAAGGGGCGGATTTTAGGTGTTCAAACCCCCCTATAGGGTTCAGAAAGTATAAAGAAATAACACAAATGAGACTATTAGTTTTTTTAGATAAACTGTGATAATGATGTTAATTTTCTTGAAAACTTCGCTTAATTATTGAAAAATTTTTTGGCCAAGTGAATTATTCATTTTGCTTATAAGAGTCATAATCAAGGAGTTTGTATATTAAAAATCAGATTCAATGCTCAAAAAGTCCATGATATCCAGTAAAATAAATATATGAAATTATGCCTAGAACGAATATAATTTTGTAAATTGAAGAAAATTAGCTTGACATTTTTTATACCATTTCTACCCAGCAAACCATAGTTGACGACTATGTTGAAATTCCGACTAATTCGTAACTATTCGGGTAAAATTTTCTTTTTTTTTTTGAACTGTCTGAACGAAATCGTAACTTCTTCGTAACATTTTCGTTAGGACTCCTTACGGAATCGTTACGATATTTCGTTACGAAGTCGTGTCAACTCCTTCATACGATTTTCGTTACGATTTCGCAATATTTTTAACGAAAAATATTTTTAACGAAATCGTAACAAACAATTCGCAATATTTTCGATTTCTGAATCCGATTTCGTTACGAATCGTAAAGAATATCGTATGAAGCGGTTGACACGACTTCGTAGCGAAATGTCGTAACGACGTCGTAATGAGTCTTAACGAAAACGTTACGAAGAAGTTACGATTTCGTTCAGACAGTTCAAAAGAAAGGAAAGTTTGCATTTCAATATGTTTTACACACATTCGCATAACGAAACTCTTTATAAATTCGTATAAAAAGTGAAACTGTTCCGATATTTGCAGACAGCTCGATATAGTTATGAATTCGTCGGAGTTTCGACAAAGTCGTCAACTATGGTTTGCTGGGTAAGCTTATTAAACCCAACATTTTTGAAAAAGCATTCATTTGAGTGGGCTTTTTTTTCATTTTTAAAAGAATAAAGTGATATGAACCTCAAAATTTAACACATTTTGGGGTATTCCACGTAAAGCGAACGACTAAAAAGTTTGACTATTTTATTTTGTTGTTTTCTTGGTATATAAGACATCTAAAATATCCAACTTGGCACAAAAATTCAGACCTGTGCGAAGCCTTTTCCAAATAACAGGTTTTGGAAAGTCATGTTAAATCTAAAATGCATTTTTTTGAAAAAAAAACTCTCAATAGAAAAAGTTTTTGTAAAACATTTTATACAGTCCAATTCTATAGTTATTTGATGATTTTTCAATCATGTTACCAAATTTGCATAAAAAAATTAACAATTACAGTTTTTTAAGCTTTTTTATTTAAGTTTTTTTTAATTTAATTTTTTTGAAAATTATATTTATTATATTAAAAAATTGACTTGAAATATGACTTTATTGGAGTCGATTCCTCTGCTCAAAAAAATTTATTAAAAAAAAAATATATATTCTTTTTAATTTATTTAAATTATCGAAATCGTTTTCGACAACAGTAATATTTTAGCCCTTAACGATAACTCGAACTAGGGTTCACACAGGTTCAAATAGTTGTACACAAGCTGGGGATCAATAAAAGCGTAAGATAGCCAAAAAGATTGGAGAGCCGATTGGAGAAGGCGCGCGCAAAGCAGAGGCGCCTGGCGAGAGCTGATGAGGTCGGCCGAAACCCGGACACGGGTTGTTACGACCACCTAAGTAAGTAAGCCAAAACGAAACCAAATCTAAACACTAAAATTTTTTTTTCTCCCGTTTATATGAAATGTCCATAAAAGTTGTGAATACAGCTTCACAAGCTGAACTTATTACAAAATGCTTGCATTTTTCATAGCTGATTTTAATTTTGATTTTAATGAACTGCAAGAAATCTAACCTATTTTTACCGATCACATTAATATTGTTGAATTAGTAAAACTTTGTCCCACACATTTTTTACGTTTTGTGCTAATTTTCGGAATAATACTTTTTTATAGAAATTCAAAATTCTCAATTTGTCATTTAAATTATGGTCATTTAAAAACAGGCATATTCACAAATAGTTTTAAAAGGAAACGGATTTGCTTAAAAATTTGCATATCCTTTCTTTCAGTTATTACTGGTATCTACTTATAGATCTTTTATCAAAACCCCCCCTAAGGTAAATCCTGGCTACGGGCCTGTCTTACGATGAGTCTAATCCTTTGGTTTTGCAGTGATTATGTTTAAAATAAGAATAGAATTATGACCTGTGTTAAAAAATTAGATATGATCGAAGCGGCAGAAATTAAACACATTATTCTTAATATTTAAATATCGTTTAAAGATACTAATTAACAGCACTTGCACCGCATCTTGGATGAGGAAGGGTTTTCAAGAATACTATTAAAAGAAGGAAAAAACTTTGAATAATGCATACAAAATCGAAGACCCTTTGAGCATTGTTTAACAGTTGGACATAAAATTATGCCTTTCTTAGCAATAAATGTGTTTTATTTGAGATCGAGTGCATTTTTTGAGGGTTTCCTTATTTCTTTACATAGCTGTTAAAAGTTTTTTAAAATTTCGATACTACCCTCAGGGGCTAGTATTTATTTTGACAACTAGCAATAGAAGATTTGTGTCTCTTTTCTGAAAAAAGTACTTTCGCTACATGTTTATGCATACAAAAAAAAAAAAGAAGCATAATTTTACTTTAGGGGCTGGACCCTAACATTTATTTTCTTATTTTTGTTAAATGTGTTTCGGCCTCCTAAGCTTAAATAAGCAAACAAATTGGCGCTTGCGAATAGATAAGAAGGCAAAACGAAAGTTTGAATATGGATAAGGAGGATAAAGTAGCGAAAGTTTGAAAATTGAAAAAGTGTGGGTGGAAGCTGGAAACTGGATTAAGAATTTGAATGTGATTAAATTTACAAGGAAAAACACTGTTTGGAATAACATTGGAAAATACAAAAAATTTAAGCCTCGTAATGCCGTCATAAAGAAGTGTGCAGCATCTAGCATGGAATACAAAATTCATTTCCTTATTATCCATCCATCCTCTTTAAGATTGTGAAATAAAAATCCTGAAGTCTTGGCCCGAAACCTAAATATTTTAACCTTAATTGTCGTATCTACACACAATTTAGGTATCATTCCAGGATAAAAAGCAGTATCTACATAAACAGAGTAAAAAATGCCGAATCTACATGTAGATGTCGCACTTTTTGTTTCTTTTACCTTTTCTTACATACACAATTTTTTTTTTCAGTCATAAGCAATAGAATTTGAGTCATATAAATATTTGTTAATACGTGTTATACATATTTATTATATCATCGCTTTAACCCTCATAATAGAGATCATATATATCGGTAAGATGGTTGTGATGATATTTTAAATTAAAATAAGTAAAATATTTTCTTTCTCAATTTTCTTTTCTCAATGTTTTTATAAGAAAAAAACGGCAAGGACAGTGTTTTATGCCACAGTTTTTGCATTATTGGTTAATTCTTTAAAATAACCTTATAATTTATATTGTACTGTGCAGAGCTGTAAAAGAATGCAATCATTTCTAATTTAAAATCATTCAAATCCCAATCAATGATTTGGAAAAATGAATGCAATCAGTTTTTTAAATCATTGATTGTGATTTGAAATTTCAAGTCCCACTCAATGATTTGAAAAAATTTACAGTTAATTTTAAAGATACTTCAGATCTGCTCCAGTCTGATCTAATATCCTTTGAAGTTTGGAGTTCTAAAAATAATATGTTTCTAAGTCCCGATAAATGCCAAACTATGACCTATTTGCGAAAATGGAATAATTTTATTTTTGATTATAAGATTAAAGATACTGCCTTAAGTTGTGTGGATACCATCAAGGACTTAGGTATATGCATGGATTCTAAGCTATCGTTTAGCATTCATATTGATAAGATTTGTAAAAAAGCATCTTCAATGCTTGCATTTATAAGAAGTTGGGCCAAAGAATTTAATAGCATGATTACAACTACAACGTTGTATTATGCAATCGTGCGTCCTCACTTAGAGTATGCAAGTCAGGTTTGGTGCTCAAGCTACAATGTGCATGTTGATCGAATAGAAAGAATCCAAAAACGGTGTGTTCGGTTTGCTTTAAGAGGCTAAAGTAGAACTGATATATTAGACCTTCCTCCTTATGAGGATCGTCCGATACTGCTAAAAATGCAGTCTGTTAAAAATGCAGTCTGTTAAAAATGCAGTCTTTAAGTGAGCGAAGGAAATCTGCAGATATCTTAAATTTACACCAACTCATAGTAGGTAGTAGTGGTGGATAGTAGATAGTATAGGCGGCCGTGGCACAGTGGGTAGAGTGTGTGACCCATACGCCAGAGAACCCTGGTTCGAATCCCACCTGAGACCGAAAGTTTTTTTAATTGAATTAATTTTTCTGTTCGGCCGTCACCTCTCTGCAGACAATGACAAATCTCAGAGAGCAAAAACTGCCACGAAAAGCTTCTTGAGAACATAAGCTGTTCGGGTGCGGCATAAAACATGTAGGTTCAGTTCTTGATCATTTGTGTTCAAACATTTCACAACAAACACAACACAATTGATCATAAGAAGCTCGGTCAAAGTCCTTTCAAGAGCTGAAGAGGCCATTTCGGTTTTTTTTTTATGTTAAATTATATATACGTAAGGAAGGGATACGATACAAGTAAGGTTTTTACGTCCACATGGACCGATAAACCGTGGAGGTATTTCTATAAGGAAAGGTGGGGTGCCAGCTGAAAAAGGTTGGGAACCACTGGTCTAACGTCATCAAACAGCGTGGCATGCGAAACATGGTTCGTAGACAATTGGCAACCATATGCATTTAATTTGCTTAGGTTAACAGTGATGACATTAACAGTCGTGACGATATAACATTGCTGCGTTACCTCTTTTTAACATTGCCGACTCTTACATCTACGGAAAAGTGCTCAACGCGCCTGAAGAATATTTTACTTCAAATAATTCAATTCGTTTAGAAAATATAAAAAATTGGCCCACTGTGTGACGGCAGTAAAGGTTAGTACACGCTTTTCTATGCAAACGGCTGTAGTTTTGAATAGCACTGTAATTTACACACATAAATTATGAAGAATTCAAGGTTTTACATACCTACTACGCATTACTCTTCCATTTTTATTATTTTGTGGTAATGGTACAAGCGACACTTTATCGAAAATTTGCACAAGCACTATGGCCACAAAAAAAATGCTCAGCTTCATTATTCTGCTAAAAGATATATAACGTGACTGTCACACAACGGATTGTTTTGATATGTTCTCAAAAATTTGTGGTACTTCTATTAAAAGGCGTTAGAAAAAAACAATTTAAGATAGTATATGTTGTATTTTTTTACAATATCACTATTATCACTTATTGCAGTGGTTGTGAGGAAACAAAACAAAATGCAAACGTGTACTAAAAACCTTTTGTCTTAATACTTTAATGCTAAAAAAACAAATTTCAAAATAATATAAGAACAACCAAGGCCACATTGTATTTAAAATCTTCGTTAGTTCGAATGAAGTATTATAAAGTAACTATTGTTATGCTATGTTTTGCGTATTAAGAACACTTGATCAAATACTAAGATAAGCTCAAAAAATAATTTTTAATAAAAGGTTTGCAAAATATTTGCACAATTGAACTGGCCAAATGTATAGGTGTTGTAGAGCTTCTTATTTTTTGTGACGGATTAAATTCGACTATTAGAAATATACCAGTAAGAGTATTTTTTTCAGACTGTACCACTTCAATTCATTTGTGGAATAAATGATATCAAATTTAAAGGTTTTTTATGGAGGCCACAATCAGACTCGTAGTAACGCAGTTTTCAGGATTGGTTGTCTTTTGAGAACTTAATACAGGGTGTTTTTTATAGGTATAGAACTTTAGGTATAACTATACGGAAATTTTTCTTATTTATGTACCTGTTAAAATGCGGTTGAATTTCCAATTGATTTTCAGCCCACGTGCACAAAAACCAATTCTACGTGTTGCCTTTAACCTGCTTTGATTGACGATTATGTGCTTCATAATGTATGCGAAGTGCTCTTTAAGAGTTCCGCACAGAACGCGAATTTTGGAAATAAATTTGCACGATTTGTAAACGTTTTTCCGTTGGGTCCTTGCATGGTAAATTGCCAAAGTATACTGAATATAAATGTCAAACGTATGTGTGTACTTTGGCAACTGGTTTGACAGCTATCCCTCTAGGAAATTCTATGCCTCTAAAAAAAACCTTTAACAAACGCTCATGATGTTTCCTTTTTAGGATTCCTGCTAATGTTGGACCATGTTTTTCATTCGATGGTACAAAACGCTCACCATAGGCAGTAATGTCGCACAATGGTAATATTTAGACAGCAATAAATCTGTAAGACGAAAATGTAGATCTGAATACGGATACGCAGTGTGTGCTGAGATTGTGGAGATGGCACTTCTCCAATTTACTTACTGGCGACGATTCCACCAATGCCGCCAATGGAGAGCGCAGTTCAGAGCTACCAATCAACAATGACGGAGTGGAAGTACCACCACCTAGCCATGAAGAGGTTCGAGTTGCTATCCAACGACTCAAAAACAATAAAGCAGCGGGTGCTGACGGCCTGTCAGCTGAATTGTTTAAAACCGGCGGCGATGAATTGATAAGGCGCATGCATCAGCTCATCAGCAAAATATGGCTAGAAGAAAGCATGCCCGACGATTGGAACCTCAGCGTACTGTGCCCTATACTTAAGAAAGGAGACCCAACAATCTGCGCAAGTTATAGAGGTATCAGTCTTATTTCCATCGCATATAAGGTTCTCTCAAGCGTACTGTGTGAAAGATTAAAGCCGATTACAAAGACACTGATTGGACCTTATCAGTGTGGCTTTCGACCTGGTAAGTCCACCATAGACCAGATTTTCACGCTACGACAAATCCTGGAGAAAACCCACGAAAATCAAATTGACACACACCATCTCTTTGTCGATTTTAAAGCTGCGTTCGATAGCCCGAGAAGGGATTGCCTATACGCAACAATGTCTGAGTTCGGTATACCTGCAAAGTTGATCAGACTTTGCAGAATGACGTTGAGCAACACACGCAGCTCCGTCAAGGTAGGAAATGACCTCTCCGAAACCATCAATACCGAAAGAGGTTTCAGGCAAGGCGATCCACTGTCTTGCGATCTCTTTAACATCATCATGGAGGGGATCGTACGAAAGGCCGGTGTGCATCGTAATGGCACCATTTTCTACAAAGGCGTCCAGCTCCTTGCGTACGCTGATGATATTGATATTGTCGGCAGAACCAAGAGAGATGTTACCGCTGCTTTCGCCGCTATCGAAAAGGAATCAGCCAAAGTGGGTTTGACGATAAATGAGGGCAAAACAAAATATATGCTGTCTACAAACAAGGGAGCTCGGCGTTTAGACTCCCAACTTCCATCCGGCAGCTATAACTTTGAAGTAGTCAAGGAGTTCGTTTACCTTGGCACCGCCATTAATACCAAAAACGAAATCAGCCTGGAGATAAAGCGAAGAACAATAATTGCTAATAGGTGCTACTACGGGCTCAGTAAGCAACTAAGTTCCAGAGCCCTCTCTCGATCGACAAAACTAACACTCTACAAGACGCTCGTTCTACCTGTGCTGCTTTATGGCGCTGAGGCATGGGTAGTTTCGCAAACTGACGCAGCCGCTCTGGGGGTGTTCGAGAGAAAAGTTCTTCGCAAAACCACGAGCTGTATGAGGTCTACGATGACATTGACGTAGTTCGGCGTATAACTGTGCAGCGACTACGGTGGCTGGGTCATGTCCATCGTATGAACGACGAAGCTCCAGCGAAAAAGGTGCTCGAGGCGAGGGTCGCTGGTCAACGACGACGAGGGAGACCATGCCTCCGATGGATGGACCAGGCTGAGGAAGCCCTAACCACACTTGGTGTATCCGATTGGAGAAGGCGCGCGCAAAGCAGAGGCGCCTGGCGAGAGCTGATGAGGTCGGTTGAAACCCGGACACGGGTTGTTACGACCAACTAAGTAAGTAAGTAAGTAATAAGTCTATAACTCAGGTTTGAGTGCATGAAACGATTCAAAATTATGGATTCAGGCTATTTAGTGGCACTGTACATGTACAGTTCACACAGATGGTTAATGTGAAACCAAAGTTACAAAAATTTGCTTGGAAAAATTAGCTTTTTCACTTTCATTAACGTCTATGATTACTAAAAAATGGAATATCTCCTTAACGAAGAGTTGCACAGAAACCGTTTCAAACAGCAATATAATTATCAGATATATAACACACCAGTAAACAGTATTAAAGGTGTACTACCATTTCTAGAGTATGTGGCTCATACAACACAGAGCCCTGGTTCAAATCCCACCTGATACAGAAAATTTTTTCAATTGAATTAATTTTTTTGTTCGGCCGTCACCACTCTGCAGACAATGGCAAACCTCAGAGAGTAAAAACTGCCATGAAAAGCTTCTTGAGAACATACGCCGTTCAGAGTCGGCACAACACAATTGATCATAAGAAGTTCGGTCAAAGTCCTTTCAAGGGCTGCAAAGGCCATTCAGTCTTTTTTTTAAATTGTAAGTTATATATACGTCAGGATGGGATACGATACAAGTAAAATTTTAACTTCCACATGGACCGATAAGCCATGGAGGTATTTCGATAAGGAAAGGTGGGTTGCCAGCTGAGTAAGGTTGGAATCCACTGGTCTAACGTCATCAAACTGCGAGAAATGCGAAATATGGTTCGTAGACAATTGGCAACCATATGCATTTAATTAGCTTATGTTAACAGTGATGACATTAACAGTCGTGACGATATAACGTTATCTATTTGCGTTACCTATTTTTAACATTGCCGACGTTTTACATCTTCGGAAAAGCGCTCAACGCGCCTGAAGAATATTTTACTTCAAATAATTCGATTCGTTTAGAAAATACAGAAAATTCGCCCACTGTGTGACATGCAAATGGCTGCAGTATTGAATATCGCTGTAGTTTACAGTATTTATATTCTTCGATAGTTGAAGAATCGATTTTATCAATAGAAAAAAATTGTTTTTTTGTTTTTTTTTTTTACACGAGTCTCTTCCCTTAAGTTTATATAGTTTCCATTTGAATTCGATAATAATTCCAAAAGCAATATATTGAAACAAAAAAAATATCTATATGTGCAAACGGTTTTTTGGAATCAGCGGAGTCAGCGGACTAAAGTAAGTTAAACATATATTCCAGTAGCTAAGAGCAACATTTTTTTATATTGTTCTTTGTATCGATTTGGATTTTTGTGGAAACAGTTTGTTCTCTTTCTGAATACAAATCATTATTTTGAAGTACATATAGAATCATCTCAAATACTCGTCAAAAGATAACAGTGAAGAATTTTAGTAGGTGTTTTGTTTTAGGTTTCTCTTTTTTCTTTTTTTTTTTTTTCAAAGTACATATGTACTTTAAGTCAGAATTATAATTTATCCTAAAATAACTTAATATTGATCACTAAATTTTGTTAAGTGTCTTAATTTTATGAATACTGTTTTTTTTTTTTTTATTTGAGGATATTTTATATATTTTAGCTTAAACAACTTTTCAAAAGCACAGAAATTATGAAGAATTCAAGATTTTACATACCTACTGCGCATTACTCTTCCATTTTTATTATTTTGTGGTAATGGTACAAGTGACACTTTATCAAAAATTTGCACAAGCACTATGGTCACAAAAAAAATGCTCAGCTTCATTATTCGGCTAAAAGATTTATAACTTAATTGTCACACAACGGATTGTTTTGGTATGTTCTCAAAAAGTTGTGGTACTTCTATTAAAAGGCGTTAGAAAAAAAAATTTTGAGATAGTATATGTTGTATTGTTCTACAATATCACTATTATCACTTATTGCAGTAGTTGTGAGGAAACAAAATAAAATGCAAACGTGTGCTAAAAACCTTTTGTCTTAATACTTTAATGCTAAAAAAACAAATTTCAAAATAATATAAGAACAACCAAGGCCACATTGTATTTAAAATCTTCGTTAGTTCGAATGAAGTATTTTAAAGTAACTATTGTTATGCTATGTTTTGCGTATTAAGAACACTTGATCAAAGACTAAGATAAGCTCAAAAAATAATTTTTAATAAAAGGCTTGCAAAATATTTGCACAATTGAACTGGCCAAATGTATAGGTGTTGTAGAGCTTCTTATTTTTTGTGACGGACTAAATTCGACTATTAGAAAGATACCAGTAAGAGTATTTTTTCAGACGGTAACACTTATTCATTTGTGGAATAAATGATATGAAAATTAAAGGTATTTTATGGAGGCCACAATCAGACTCGTAGTAACGCAGTTTTCAGGATTCGGTTGTCTTTTGAGAACCTTAATAAAGGGTGTTTTTGTATAGGTAAAGAACTTTAAGTATAACTATACTATATATCATCTTCATTAACAATCGTATCAATTGACTTGAACATCCACATCTGAATTTTTGATGGAAACAATAGCTCTACACATAACCATGCGGCAGATTTTTGACGCAAATCTTTGATATCTGGGTAAGCATTTGAAACCAAATTGTCTGTAGTCGAAGCGCATGTACCCAATGCATCTAAAACATGAAGCAATCCATTGTCAAGAGCAATGTTCCTTTTCCTATTTTCAGCTAAAGACCTGCAAATGGACACGCATATTTGTTGTCAATTGAAGTTTCTTGACATATTGACACACATTTGATTTGTTCATAATAACTCTTACTGTATCATCTCGGGTGGCTTTAAGGACAACCGGTAGTGTTTGACGGAAGTCGTCAGAGAATAAAAAAGTTATACTACCCATCACACGACCTGATGACTTTTGCAATAGCACCGCTTTTACGAATTGCTCATGAATGTGTTGTTTTGCATTGTGAAACTGAAAGCCGCAACATAAATGTTGAGTGAGTAGTTCGACCGCCACTTAGAAGTGTTGCTGCTATTCCGGACGATGCTACTGCAATTGCAATTCGTACATGACCAACTTTAGCAATAATCATATTAGTTAGGAAGGTCTTACGAGTTTTATCAGTGCCAACAATAAAAAAAATTTTTGTTGTAACACTTCATTATTCGTTACACTTTACAATATTTTGTTGTAGACATTTATCTGTTCTGGAGTTAATTTTAGTTCCCCCTCGGATATATCTACTTCAGTTTTATCGCTTTGGGGTTCCTGCAAACCGAAATCTTTTTTAACATTTTCCTAGCATGTAAATCGTACTCACAATCGAAGCCAAGCCCTCGTTAAAAAAGGTAACATATCATTGTAAGGTATTTTCTGATTATTTTGTTGTAAGCGATGTCTGTGCAAAAATATAACTGTAACGCGTTGAACATTTGGCAAAGAATCATCATTATTTCGAACACCTCTCTGAGTCGAAAAGCTTTTTCAGAGATGGCGGCATCAAACAGTGCATTTCTCCAATGGTCGTCTCTTTCAAGAAGACCTAAAGCTTCGCATGCCACGCGGTATGTGGGATGCAACGCACCATCTACAGTTCTTAAATAAGTGAAACTTGTAGGACCCATTATGTGTTCTAACAGAAGTCGAAGGTAAAAGTATTCAGAATAATTACAATGATTCGTTTAAACTCTACCTAGAGCCGAATCTCATTTAACTTCAACCCATCCTTCAACATTTTGTGCTCGTTTCTGTAGATTCTATTTCTTGAGTGTTCATGTATAATATGAAGAAACTTGGCTGCAGAGCAAGGTCTTCGCGAAATCATCACTCGAACATAGTTTAAAAAACGCAATCAATGCGATTTCAGGTATTCGCATGAATCATTCTGTGTATGTTTTCTGCAGTAAAATATACTGTATGTCCGTTTTCCAAATGTACTGCTAAGTATATAAATGCAGGTAGAGTTCATGAAAAGTTATGTCAAAATTAATATGTTAAGCATACTCTCCAAGACCATGTACATAGGCTTTAATAAATTATTTTTTTAAGCCAAAAGAATATAAATTAATTCTACTTTGCTATTAATTCAATTCAACTCAAATTAGCTCTATCCGAACAAGGTCGGGTACTCTGCTAGTGATTTATAATTATTTATGAATAGGCTTGCTACACCTACGCCCATTTTAATGATATTTGCTGACATGCAGCAAAATTACCAAATTTTAGTCCAATACAATCAAAACCGTCTAAAAAAACCATAATTTTTACTTTTTGTGGGCGTTAAAACGGGGTGTGTCAATCCACTTTTCATACAGTTGCTGACAGTCAGCATGCAAACTTAACTACCAAATTCTAGTCTAATATGGCCAATATTAGACTCCCAATTGATTTGTGAGCGGTAAAAGGGGGCGTGGCCAAATTTATGTAGCTTATGTTCAGCACAGTAATTTAAGGAGGGACATGACATTCGCGGCAGAGAAAACAGACCTTTTTTTAAAAATTCATAACTCAGTCAAAAACAAACATTTTTCCAAAATTTGTATTATTATTGTAGAGAATTGGACAAATTACAAGAAAAAAATTCAAAAAAATATATTTTTCACTCCAACATGGTTTTTTAGAGCTCCAAACTGGCGGCAGAGAAAAAAACGGGGCCTCGTGGTTGCAGCGCTGGGAGTTGCAAAAATTGTCCGATCTGGGAAAAAAATACTTTTTTAAATCTTAACAAAATTGGTTATCGTATGACACGATCTTTTTTTTAAATTTTTTTTAAAATTTTTTTTTAAATTTTTGGTGATGTTCCAAATTTGAAAGTGTGTTTTTTCGAAAAAAATATTGACTTGAAAAATTGAAAAAAAAAATTTTAAAAAAGCTCGTGTCATACGATAGCGAATCAAGTTTAAGAAAAAAAATAAACAAATTTCGTCAAAAAATGAACCCGCTAGTGCCGCAACCAGTACGAAAAACATGGTTTCGAGATAAACGCGTTTAAAGTTTGTGAACAAAGAAAAAAAAGGTTACCTTCAATCTGTCATGCCTGCTTCGTACTATATGCCTTCGTTATCTTGTGTTGTGCTGTTTCTTATAGTTTTTTTCAATCGTTTAGCAATTCGGGCTTCACCCTTCAATTAGGAACGAAATAACAACCAACAAAAGTCAGGTAGCAAGTAAAACAAGTATATACCAGCTGCCGTACGTAGGTACCGCAAAAATTAAAAATGCGCTCTCACTAATACGGCTGTAACTTTTGAACATGAACTTTTGAACTTTTGAAGAATATTTACTAAAATACAAAATTATTAAAAAAAAGTCGATTTAAAAAAACTGCCAATGTCATGTAACCCCTTAAGGAATCGTTTAATATAGGTTTTATAAAAAGCCGTCGAGTAGTTTAGGAGTCTATTCGGAACATACATACACACATGCAAACAAACAAAAATATTATACAGAAGATATTTTTTTTCTAAAGTAAGGAATTATATATAATAGCCTCATTTTGCATTCCTAACGAAGCATTCAACGAACGATGGCTATGCGAACG
The DNA here is from genome assembly GCA_914767935.1 of Coremacera marginata. Taxonomy (NCBI): domain Eukaryota; kingdom Metazoa; phylum Arthropoda; class Insecta; order Diptera; family Sciomyzidae; genus Coremacera; species Coremacera marginata. The sequence continues at coordinate 164,805,745 of OU612045.1, forward strand.
ATGTTGAATTCAAGCGGAAACATGTATTGCGAATCAAGCTTATCGTTAGCTCATTCGACAATATGTACACTCAAACTGTTATACACAAGCAGTTGTCATATGTGGCGCTGCCATAACAAATACTAGGAAAGTTTTCTGTATTTTGTCCACTTACTTCAAAGATTTTTTAAATTTGTTGCTTTGTTTCTTATATGTTGGCAGTGCTTTTTACTTTTGTTCGGTTTGTGTATTCAATAAATAAACTTTGAGCAATTCAGTGGTTTGCGGACTTGTTTTTCATTATTATTGTTTTCAGTGATTTAGTGCTTGCTTTTGACATAACAAAATTAAATGTATGCAGCTATCCCAAGCAACAATTCTTAAGAATTGAGCACTGGACGACAAATTTTAGTTTTTAATTGCGTCCTATAACTATCTTCAGCAAGAGCAATACGCTTACAGATTATTTACGGCAAAACTAATGGTCTATAAGTGTTCTGTTCTCTTTTACATTATCTCATAGTAGCTTAAAAGAGTTGTGTTATAAGAGCATTACTGCGAAGACGCTGCATCTTACAAGTCATTTCTTACAGACTTCTACAACACTTCTGCTATCAGAGAATTCTGAACCTTAAGGTAAATGAATTATGAAATATATAAATATATACAGTGTTTGAAGGCTGTGAAGCACTTAAAATACATAAAATAATAATAAAAACTGCAATAGCTGCATACATTTTATATTATTATGTCAAAAGCAAACACACAATCACTGAAAACAAAAATAATGAAAGGCAAGTCCGCAATCAAAATTGCTCAAAGTTTATTTATTGAATACACAAACCGGACAAAACCATAAAGCACTGCCAACATATAAGAAACGAAGCAACATATTAAAAACATCTCTGACAAAATACAGAAAACTTCCCTAGTGTTTGATATGGCAGTGCCACATTTGACAACTGCTTGTGTATAACAGTTTGAGTGTACATATCAAACAAAAGCTTGACGAATGAGCCAACGATAAGCTTCGTTCGAAATACATATTTCCGCTTGAATTCAACATCGTTCGCATAGCCATCGTTCGTTGAATGCTTCGTTAGGAATACAAAATAAGGCTATAAGTCTTATAGACATCTCAAAGGCTTTTATTTCAAGATGTCTGATCTGATCTGAGCAACGGTCTGACTAGAAGAGTATCACTCTGAATATAAGAGAAACAGTCTGACTAGAAGAGTGTTACTCTGATAATAAGATGTTCGTTCTTATAATCGGGCAATTGCCCTAAACAAAAGATTTAACTGTATTCATGTTCTTAACCCTTTCTTGTGAATGTATCATTTTTCAAAAGAAATGGGTTTTTCTTTAATTACCTTAAATTTCAGGGTACCTATATAATAAACGAACAGAATTATGTATAAATTATGTTCAATGAATTTGGTTCATTCATAAGAAAAATATTCCGAAAGGGCAGAACTATTTCTAACTGCAATTTACGTATTCACTTCTATTCATAAGATGTTATACTTTCCAGGAAGAAAATGTGCTTAATTTTCATAGTAAAATTTATACATTTTACTAGGAATTCTAGGGCGAGCTTAGCCCACTAAAATTCTGATTCGAGTCGACATACAGTCAAAACCGAGACACAACTATTTTTTGTTACATAAATCAACCTTTTGAGGAAGATTTTTCATATTCTTTATAGCGCAAATTTATTGATAACTCTCAACGCAAAGTAATGAAATTAGTTCGGTAAACCTTGCACTAATGTAATGAAAGGGTTAATTGTGCTTGGCATAAATGAATGCTTTTTAAAAATGGTGGCCCTACAAAATTTCGCTTTCACTCATCTCGTAGAGTATACAACTCTTCTATGTGACTTACTTAAGTATATTAATTTTGTAGTAAGAGCTGTACTCTTGTATGGAGACATCAACTCTTAAAACTGCGTTTTAGTGCATTTATTGAGAGTATAGTTTAATTTGTTAATTAAATAAAACTTTTAATGTTGGTTTTTGCGAAAGGGGACAACTTCTAACCGAGGTGCAATATGAGATTCTTACGATAAAATTTCCACCGCAATGAAATTTATGCGTTTATATGATAAAATATTACACCACGCATATACAATATTATTGATCTAATAATTTCCTACAAACATAATAAAAAATTATACATCAAATTTTGTTATATTAAAATAGTGTTGGTAGTATTGTATATATACATAAATTCTTATAAAACTCTCTTATGAGTATATACAACATAATTTTCTTAAAAGTATATATCTGCAAGAGATCTGTAAGTCTTGTCTAAGACAATGTTTCTTAGAGTGTTGATCTTATTTCAGAGCTCTAAGAGGCCGATATAAGGGCGTTCTGAAAATAACAACTCACACTTATATAGTGCCAAAATGAGCTTAGAAGAGTTTTACAAGTATCTTACAGATATCGCGTAGAGTTAATCGTAAGTGTATCAATTTTAATAATTTCTCTTCAAGAAGTCTTTAGGATAAAATAAAGATAATAAGTTCAGATAAGCAGTTCTATTTTTATTTTATGTATTTAAAGTGCTTCACAGCCATCAGACACTATATGTTATATATTTATATATTTCATAATTTATTTACCTTAAGGTTCAGAATTTTTAATTTTTTAACCATTCTATTAACGACTGCACCCACAACGATAGCATAAAAGTGTTCGTTTGATTTTGACGTTCGGATTCGTGGTTTCAGTGCTGGTTAGAAATACATATTGCAAATATGTAACTGTTCTACGGCATCGTTCGCTGGCTGATCAGCTGTTATCGTTGTCTGATACTGTTCGAATTACAAATTTCAAAAACACGAACGAATTGTTTTGAACGAAACGATAGGAATAAAAAATGAAACCATTAATGTTGAAACAATAACCGAAGCGATAGAACGTAATTCAGCGAACCAAATAAATTTCAACAATTGCTTGAGAAAACATGTAGCCTTGTATGTAGTTTAAAAAAAATTAAAACAATAATTTTTGTGACAAAAGGCAAGGTGAAAGCTACAAGATTTAAATTTTGAATCACAAAGCAATTTTTTTTTTTTAAATTTTGAAAAAGAAAAATATTCGCAAGTTAAAGAAAAAAAAAAATCAAAGCCCAATAAATTTGAAATCCAAATTCTTACAAGCTGTTCCAACGTTACTGATGACAAATAAATTTCAAAAAAAGCAAAGCTTTGGGGTTAAATCGCATGTAGCTAGCAAGTTAAAAGAAGTTTTTATAAGACAAAAATAATCGAATGAATTATTTTCAAGACAAAGGAAAAAAACACATCAAGAAGCTAAGAAAAAAAAAATTGTATGAAGAAAAAAAAAAAATTAAACAGAATTTATCACCTTTATAAATTTTATGGGCGTTATCACCAAACTTAGTGGCATCAATATTTTCTCCACCAGTCACTTAGGACTTTACAAAAAATTCCAAATTCTTTCATTCTATACATGAATATTTTATACTTATGAATACTCAAACAATGCTTAAAATTTTTAACTATTTTGACTATAATAATAGGAAATAAATCCAAAATAAATAGGTTGACGTTTATCTTGCTTGCTAACTGTTTTCCATTTGTTTTTGTTTATCTACATATGTTATTAATTCATGAAATGGTACAATTCGTTGTGCGCATTTAGGCATGCACCTTTTTTCCATTTCATATGCATGAACCTTCTTTCATCGGATATGAGCGAACTTTTTATGTCAAAATAATTAATGAATCCCTAAAAGTATACAATACTATTTGTACTTTATCAGAACGCATGAAATATAGAATTTTTGTGGGTTGGAAAATAAAATTTAATACTAATAACACTTGTGGAAACAGGTATGACTTTTGTTCATAAATTCCTCTCATCACTCTCATCACGTAAATTTTAAAACGATAATCGTTCCAACGATACTATAAGACGATATCAAGTGTTTGCTTTAAGGGGGGACATGCCATTGGCAGTTTTTGAAATCGACTTTTTTTAATAATTTTGTATTTTAGATCATGTTCATTATTATAAATATCATGGAAAAATTCCTACGGCTTCAAAAATTACAGCCGGATTAGTGAGAGCGCATTTTTAATTTTTGCGCTACCTACGTACGGCAGCTGGTATATACTTGTTTTACTTGCTACCTGACAATTGGTTGTTGTTATTTCGTACCTTATAGTATAGTTATTTGCAAATATTTCAACTACTTGGTATCAGGGATGATATTTGGGGGCTTTTAGGGCTTTTTTGGGCCCTTTTTCATTTCAAAAGCCCCGAGGCCCTTCTTATTCATTTTAGGCCCTTTTGGAAAATTCTACCGAAAAATATCGGAATTTTTTAAAAGAAAAGTTTACTTGATGTATATGATATGAAAATCGCCGAAAAAATAAAATGAAAAATCCCCCAAACGAAAAGATAAAAAATTTTTACACAATAAAAACGAAAAAATGTTCAAAATTTTTTTGGAAGAATGTTTCAAAATGCAATTCAGCGGCGTTGTAGTGCTTGACAAAAATAAAATGACACAACCAATATCCGCCGTCACAAAGGGTTTTGCTTCTAAATTGAAAATATTGTTGCTTGTATAGACGACGACGAATAAGTGATTATAAGGCTTTTAGAACTTACGCCCGAAAAAAATGGCAAAAAAGCCTGAAATTTTGGAAACATTAAATTTCGGAAAAAAACGCCCGAATTTGAAATTGCAATTGAGCCCGAAAGAAATTAATAATGCTCGAATGGTTTGGAAATAAGACTCGAAAGAAAATGGAAATTACGACCGAAGTTTTCAGTAGTTTTTCGGTCTTTATTTCCAAGTAAGATTATCAAAGTATAAAAGAACAGATTTGAGTAGTAAATTAATATTCCCCTGTAAAATATCTGCAAGGATTTCATTAATTTTCTTTGTTTTTTGATGTAATTCATGGACATTATGTACGGATAAGGTTCAGATGGTGTTTTTTTTATTATAACATGATTTGCTCTTTTACGGAACAATATTCTTTTACCTTCCGTAAAAGGGCGAACCATTTTATAGTAATAATTTTGAAATTTCTTATCTTTTCAGTAAACAAAAATTCGGGCGTTTTTTTATTTTTAATTTGGCGAAAATGCCTGATTTTTTCGGCCCTAAATTACAAGCTTATTTTTCGGGCCTTTCTTTCTTTTCAAGTATTTGCAAAAAAGATCTTAATTTTATTGGTACAAACACCTGAAGAAATGACATAATCGGTAGAAATTTCGGTAATTGTTTTTCGACGAATTAAGCCCGATTTTGTATGGGAAATTTCGGGTATTTTGTAATGTTTTTCGTTCGTAATTTCTGGAAGCCAGTTGTAAGCTATCTTTGATTTATTTCGTAAATAGAAATATCTGGAGAAAGAAAAAAAGTTATCTTTTTGTGATCATGTTAAGGTAAGACAACCACGGGGGGGGGGGGGGCGGGAGAGGTGACGGATAGCCCCCGACTGATTTAAGTTAATTATTTAAAATTATTAAAAAACATAAGGATCAAGTGATAAAATAAAAAAGAGTTATAATTACCATTTCACTAGTGGTCAATGTGAACTATCAGTTAAAAACAGAAAGCGAAACTGCATCCAAAAAAGTAGGTGATTTTTGTATAAAAAAAAAAAAAACCCTCAGCAAAAAGCGAAATTTCGTTAAAAAACGTGCAAAGTTGTCCAATTTTTTCGGTGATTTTTCTTTTGAATTTCCCATTAATTTTTTATTTCATTCACCCCAATTTCGTATGAAAAATGTTGGGTGATTTTTCATTTCATTTCGTATGTTATTTTTTATTGTTTGTATTTTATATAAAGTCGAGATTTCCTACGCCTTTAAAATTGCTCTCAGTAAAACAAGTTTTGTTAAATACAGTCATTGTCCCATTAAGAGCGAACTTTTTAGTAATTTCAACAAGCTTAGTTTATTTCCCAAGTTGAGTTTAGATGAAAAGAGTGAACCCTAGTCCCGCTTCATTAATTAGACTACTTGCAAGACTTGACGGAGAGTCTTCATTAAATTGCTTATTCATTTCTGACATTCTACGACTATTTCAAGATGGAAATATCTGGTGTGTGGTTTTTGTGGAAAAGCTTTACAATTTTTATTTTTATTTATCAAATTTAGGATTGACTAATCAGAAAAATGTTCTTGTTAAAAATTTTCTTTTAGAAACACTTTATCTATAGATTAATTTTGGCGTCTTTTTAACTTCTACAAACAACGCGTGTAATAAAATATTTTGAAAGAATAACCTGAAACTAATTATATCACTTTCACCCAAAATTTGTGATTTAAGATGGAAGTGATTTCATTTAATCATTTAAATTACATTTCTTAATGAGTCATGATCATCATCGTCATCATACGTTTAGCGTGCATTTCCCGCCTTAAAATTAGTAAAACTTTGGTTCAACCGTAACCTTAGATCCACATTTTGCTTTTTATTTTTGCCTTAAAAAATAAAAATCAAAACTCACCAGTTATTTAGTGTTCAACAAAATATCGGTCAGATTTTGCTTTTTATTTTTGTCTTAAAAAATAAAAATCAAAACTTACCAGTTATTTAGTGCTCAAAAATTGATCGGTTAGATTTTGCTTTTTATTTTTGTCCTTACAAATAAAAACTAGAAATAATTATTACTTTTTGCTCAAAATTTTTTAAGTCAAAATATAATTATTATTTTTTGCTTTTTATTATAAAATGCATAATTGGTACGGCCTCTGATATTGAGTTACAATTTTTAAATCTTAAAGCCCTAATAATGTCAAATTGGCCCTATTTTTATATGAATTTTGGCCCTTTTACAGTAAAGCCAATATCATCCCTGCTTGGTATCACCATAGGAGCTACAGCATTGTATTTTTTCAAAGGAAATGATGCAAATCATTTGAAATGCGCCAGAGTGAATGCATATGAAGCTTCAAAAGAAGCCCGAATTGCTAAACGATTGCAAAAAACTACAAGAAACAGCACAACACAAGGTAACGAAGGCATACAGTACGAAGCAGGCATGGCAGATTGAAGATAACCTTTTTTTCTTTGTTCACAAACTTTGAACGCGTTTATCTCGAAACCATGTTTTTCGAGATTATACGAAATTTTTTTTTGTTTTTTTTAAACTTGATTCGCTATCTTATGACACGAGCTTTTTTTAAAATTTTTTTTTTGTTTTTTTATTTAAAGTCTTATTTAAATATTTTAATTTATATAAATATTTTTTTCGAAAAAATCACATTTTCAAATTTGGAACATCACCAAAAATTGAAAAAAAAAATTTAAAAAAAAGCTCGTGTCATACGATAACCAATTTTGTTAAGATATAAAAAAGTCATTTTTTTCCAGATCGGACAATTTTTGCAACTCCCAGCGCTGCAACCACGAGGCCCCGTTTTTTTCTCTGCCGTCAGTTTGGAGCTCTATACAACCATGTTGGAGTTAAAAATATATTTTTTATCTTGTAATTTGTTCAATTCTCTACAATCAAAAAAAAAAATTTTGGAAAAATGTTTGTTTTTGACTGAGTTATGAATTTTTAAAAAAGGCCTGTTTTCTCTGCCGCGGATGTCTTGTCCCACCTTAATAAACGCATTATTGTCTTCTCGTCTATTGTTCAGTTTGCTACAGTTTGAAAGTCACTAGAAAACATATGTTCAGTACCAAAAATTACATTTGCTTGAATTTTTCTACTCAACCTTCAGAAATAAGGTACACAATGAATTACGTTTACAATCTGTATTAACAATACCAAATATTTTTTTTTTTAATTCAATTATATACTATACATAATTGTAACTTCTTTATCACAAATGGTTATTCTTAATAGTATTCCTTATAATAATACGATATATGCAGTGCAGCAGTGCAGCAGTGCAGTGAACGTAGTAAATAGTCTAAATAGTCGGTTATAGTCGTTTTGCAGTTGATATTTTGAACTAATACTTTGTGTTCGGATTTCGGTTCTAGCGTTGTACGGATGGCTTAGGAAATAGCTGATATCCGATATTACTGGTTCGATAATCTTGCCAGTTTTTGAAGTGTTGTAGTATGCCGACCAATGCAGTTCATATTTAAATGAAAACCAAACATTATATAATATGAATTATATGGAGTTCTTTCAAAAATAATACAAGGTTCCTAGAGACGAATGCTTAGACCTGGCTAAATCTTATGAGTCCATACACATAAAGGGCCGTATAGTTTAACACTACTTGCAGCTTATATAACGAATGTGAATCAAGAATACTAAACATCTCTTCAAAATATTTATAAAAGGCATAATCAACTGTGATACTAGATTACGACGAGTTTCTGTTGGTGTGATGTGATTACAACATAGTTAATGTGGTCTACATATGACACAAATATTTGTGTAGATTATACATAACCATTTTATATAAGGCTAAATACTACGAATATACTTCAATACGGGCGCGGCGGGGGGAATATACTTCAAATTCCTTTCTAGTTTGTTTATATCATATACCTGAATTGAATCATCAAAATATTAGCATAAAATTTAAGCTTGCCCCACTAAGTTAAATACATATTTTAATTAAGATGAGCCACATGCGCTTTGTTTGTTTCGAGATGTGTAACTGGGACATAATAATTGAAATATTTTATGCAGAGAACGAAAACGAACAATAACAAATCGTTTAATTTCGCTACGTTTCGATCTTTCAAGCGTACGAAACAAAAACGATTAAAATAATAAAAGAACGCTTGAGCATGATACAATGATAAGGTAGGGCCGCTTCACTGAGTGCTCTCACGCGTCAACGAAGAGTGGATAATGAGAAGGAAGATACATGTCAAAGCGACGAATTTCGTAGAAATTGCAAATGAAGAAAATATTTTATGTTTCCAAGTTGCAAGCAGTGCGGTCGCGGGTGTTAAATTTGTGCTAATTTGAGCGAAAATATTATAAAAAAAGTGTAATAAAAACTATAAAATGTGAAAGAAGTCTTAAAATTGCAAAAAAACCTGAAACAGTTTTAACCTAAAAACATCTGCGAAAAGTGAGCATAAAGAAATTCGCGACGAACAGCTGATTCTGACATCTATCTCGCTTTATTCTGCTTTCCACTCCATTCCTCTCCGAGTTGGCCTTACTTTATAATTCTACTTCTATAATTCTACTTCGCTTGAGCGTCTGTTTTGGTTTTCGTTTGCTATTACGTTTGCTATCTTTTTTGTTTTTCGTTTGCTATTACGAGCAAAACTATTAACAAAACAAAAAAATTGTGAAACCAAGAGACACAAATGAAACCGAAACAACGATTCGTTAAACGATCGTCGCATAACAACAAAATCAAGGTTCATTAATATAGGTTAAGTCACTTGAGAGCAAAGCCCTCTTTTTCCGCCTTTACTTGAACTGTCAAAGTAGCTGTTGGCTAAAAATTGCACAGATTCAGGTTTTTTTTTTTTCTTGATTTCCTTTTATACATTTTGGCAGGTCGACCGAGCTTCTCTCAAGTGACTTAGCCTATATAAATGAACCTTGAACAAACTAATTTCTCTACTTCGCATTGTAGGTGTTCACAAATAAGTCAAATGATTGAAGTTTACCGCGATTTTTTACTCTCTTTTACTCTCTCTGAAAATTTTGATTGACGCTTGCTCACACACGATTTTTTGATTGAAGCTCCGACGCAGGCATTTGTTACTTTTCTGCTACCTACTATTTTATGAATTCATATCGTGCTGTGTGCAACACTTTATTTGTGTGTTTCTTTTTTTAAGTTGGTTCGTGTGCATAAAAATTTTACAAATTGGAGAACAATAGCGGAAATGTAGTTGATCTTTTAGGTTTAAAGTTGAGCACATTAGGAAATTAGTACGCCGGAAATTATACCTATTTGAATGACCATCGGATGCAAGTCATAAAAAAAACACAGGTGCGTAGTTAGACACACAAGAGAAGCGAAGCTTTTTATGTTACTGTCATTGTTATTTCAACGAAATTGTGGGCAATTGTTAATTTTTTTCGCACTATGCAAAAACAAAACAAAATCATGTACCAACAACAGCATAAACGCATTCACATCAAAAAAAAAAGTATTACTTTGCCCACCGTGAGGATCGATCCCATGACCCACTGATTAATAAGTCCACATTGCTTCCACCGATCCAAGCGACTCTGTTAAATTTTGATGTTCATTTAATATTAAATATATAACTGCAGCTATGTTAACAGTTGATGGCGCTAATAGATGGCACTAGCAAACTGAGGATGATGACCAGTGTTGTCACTGGCAAATTTTAAATAGTGTTAGGTTGAGTCTAAAATGAGTGGTGAATTTTAAAAACCTTTGGAATATATTTTTCTTCTTAATGAAAAATTCGACTGAAGTCCTACAGCAAAAAAAATCATAAGAAGTATACCATAAAGTAAGTTTTTTCACGCTGAATTAGTTTTATTGCAAATAATTCTCATATAATGTTCTAAAAACAGTTCTAAAATAATATATTAAATGTAATAATGAATAAAATATATGCAATAAAATTTCTATGAAAATAAAATATATGCAAAAAAATTTCTAAAATTTTAATTATAATGCAATAATTTTTATATAAATATATATATTTTGCAAATAAAGGGTGTTAAAAGTGGTTGAAACTAAAAAAGTGCTAGATTTACTACAATTGTGGAAAAGTGGCAATACTGATGATTCTTGTAGCAAGTGGTTTAGCAGCTACCCAAACCATAAAAAAATCTATTAATCAACTCTTGTAGCAAGTGGTTAAGCAGCTACCCAAACCACACAAATAATTTAATAGATTATTGTATGTACTGCAACATAGCTTCAGTTGCAGTTAATACTGCATCAATGCTTCAGTACAAAGGAGGTGTTTGGCTCAATGGATGGAGTATAGAACTTTCAACCAAAGGTTTACGGGTTCGAATCCCCTCGGTAGGCGGTAGGATGTTTTTTATATTTGTTATATTAAATTGTCTTGTAAAAAACACAGAAACAAAGAAACCATATAAAATAAAATCTGGTGAAAATTTTTCTGATTTCACTCCAAGCAAATCACAGAACGGGGCGTATAAAGCTTCGCTTCAAAAACAATAGAATTAATGAAATTGTGGCAGGAACTGTAGAAACTACACCTCTTTTTCTCTTCAAAAAAACTACCTTTGTTTTCAGTTAACTACTTTTCTTGATATAATTGTCTACTAAAAAGCAGACAAGTAAAATAATGCAACCCTTTGACTGATTGATGCAGGTCTGGAGCTCAATCAAAATATTGACTGACGAGAGAAGATTTTGGAGTTCGTTTTCGCTCTGAGTTAAAGTTAATTTTTTTTATTTACTTAAGCAACAACAAATTTTGATTGATTCAATCATTTGACTGACGTATGAAGACCTCCATTCTTTTGCGCTCTTTGTATTTTTGCTTTTAGTTTTTCTTTAGCAAATTCTCAGCGAAATTCTCTCCTTCCTTTGTTTTTTAATATCATAATTTGCTGTAAAACAACAAAAACAAAAGCCACGCTCACGCTGTGTGCAAGCAAGTCTTGTGATATCGTTCAATGCTTTATGCATAACAGTGATCATTAATGAAACGTTTGCTTTGGTTTCGTTTTTTATTCTGACACATTAAAAAAAATTATTAAAATTACTTTAGCTCTCTCTTCCACTGAAAGGTTTCGTGTTTCGTTCGCCCTCACTAATGGTCTGATTATGCAAATTTGACGTAACATAGGTTAACATGACGCAACGTACTATGCATTTTTGTTGATTATGCCACCAACGTAGCAACCACACCAAGTGTCAAATAGATAGTCAAATAGTTTTTCATCGTCTGAGCCCTTCTGAAACATATTTCAATTATTAATAAAAAATCAATTTAAATTAAAATACTTAGATTCCACCTCAATAAAATTAGCGCAAACAAAGAAATATTACTCAAAATAAAAGTATGATGCTAACAACCTTACAAAAAGCTCATTGTATACCGAAATGTCAGTCGACGTAACATAGAAATCAAAATTCAACACACTTCTACGTCGCGTTACGTTTGGTAACGCGTTCGGTATATTTGTATGTGACAAAAGCAACGGCTGTGTTGCGTAGATCTATGTTTAGCTTATTAGGCCATAACGGTACGAATGAAAAATATAGACCAAGGTTGATTTATAAGGTTGTCGCAGGGCTGATCGCACTCTCTTTTCAGTACCCATAATTGTCAAAACCAGCCAATTTTGCGAATGACTACGAAAGAAAAACGGATGATAAAAGAAAGACTTGCAGATTTTCTATGAGCTGTCAACTTCGATTTGACAATTATGGGTACTCGCTATCTTCCTTGCGACAACCTTATAAATCAACCTTGACATAGACTTTGTATCACTCTCTTAGAGACCGGTTTGGATATCGTTTCATTTATTTTCGTTTTCTGATTTGAAGAGTAATAAGCACATTAATTAAATTAATAATTATTGAAACGCAGTTTATTTTAAAGATTTAAGTTTTATTAATTATTCTAAAGAATACGAAAAGAAACCTTTATTGAAATTAAAATAAGAAACAAAATATTAACAGTTTTTTCTTAAACCCAGTCTTAATTGGGCCACTCTGTATTTAATATTCAAGGCATTCTTCATGCCTTTTGATATTAATCAACTTTTGGGTTGTTGAGAAAAATAATTTTTTTTTTGCAAGTTTTTCCGAAGTATTTTTAAAAATACGTTTTCATAAGACATTTCTTAAGTATTTAAAAAATAAAATATTCACCATAGGAGATATTTTTTGTGCACTATATTTCAAAAACTATGAAGTATCTCAATTAATGCTTAAATCCAAGTGAATGGCGAGAGATTTTACTAAAATGACAAAAATTATGAAGATATATTTCTTAACAGAAAAACACGACCAACTTTATTTTTTAAAATATTTAAATATAAATATAAATATTAGAATAATATAAATACAAAAAATACAAACAGAATTAAATTAATGAAAACAGAATTTAATAGTAATAGTTTTGAAATAGTTGCATTGAATTAAAAACAGTTTTTGTAAAATTTTCAACATTAAGCAATGTTAACATCGTATATGTACATATTATTGTTGATGAAACCGTCGGCGGGTCCCGCAGTGGTGAACCTGTAAAAATATGAAAATTTTTTAAATTTAATGGGAAGTTATTATATGTTTTAAAAGAGAGTTTTGAATAAAAATATAACAATTGTATTTTGCAACAATTTAAGGGGTTAATAAAATTAACAGTATTTAACTGAATGCTTATTAAGGGTTGTTTTTAAGCTAAATTTATTTCTTTTTTAATTTCAGTGAAATATTGTTTTGAGAACTATTCCCTTTGAATTCTTAATTGAAGTTAAAAAAAATCTCAGTTGATTCTTATTTCAACTTCATAGTTATGTTAAAGGTCGATGACAAGTTCGTTATTATTACACTGTAGTATTGCGTATGCATTGCAATGGTTTAAGTTAAGTTCTACATTTCCATAGTGTTTACTTACGTAAAGGATATTTTTTAGGCCCTCGTTGCTGCTGTGGCCGCAGTTGCTGCTGTGGCTGCTGTTGCTGCAGTTGCTGCTGTGGCTGGAGTTGCAGCTGTAGCTGCAGTTGGACCGTGTAAGCTTTCCCTAAAAATGATAAAAAAGTAGTTAATTTAAGACAGTACATAATATAACACAAGAATTAAGCACGAACAAAATTTATTGAAAATATAATTATTATATTGTTAAATTTACCTTTAAACAATTTCAATCAAATTATAAATGATGTTTAAAAAAAAGCAAACTGGATTTGAATCAAAAATAAATTTTCTCTCAACAAAATCAATTGCAAGTCAATCTAGCTCAAAAAAATATATATTTATACACCACGCGTACTCCGAAAGGGGTATATTAACTTCACTCTCACTCTGTTTGGAACGCCCATAAGAAGGTGTGGCATGTTTGGAAAAGTTTAAATATTCCCGATCAACATCATCACCTGTGTCGATTTAGTCATGTCTGTCTGACTGTCCGTACGTCTGTCCGTATGTGATCACAATTACATCCACATAATTTTAAAGTTATCGTGATGAAATTTGAAATAAAAGCTACAATCAAAGAATTAAAGTCCAAGTTCCAAAATGAACTAAATCGACAACCTCCCATTCAAAGTGATTTTAATTAAAAGGTATAGGTTTCTTAAAATTCCCAATTTAATTTAATTTATGTTGACTAAATTAATGTAGTGTCTTGAAATTTTTGCATATAAGCTTTGATTTTTTATATAAATCCAGACTATGAAATTTGATCTATCTTTAGTATCTACAATAAAAACAAATGCCTACTAATATGCATCAGAGAAATATTACAAAACAAACCTCAACAATGTGAAAGGCGATATAAAGGCAACTAGGAGAATATTAAACGGCTTCTTTAATCGGAACTCAAAAGATAAAACAATTGAAAAGACTGAGGATGAGAACGGAATAATTATCTCGACTGATGTAGAGGTGGCTAACTGTCTTACAATTATTGATTTACAAACGCTAGCTTTGTGCGTTTGTTGTGGGTGTCGATGAAATATCACCAAAAATAGTAAAAAATTCGTCAAAAGCGATAGCAAATGTTCTCTAACATCTCTTTTCTAAAATAATTACTACTTGAATATATCCTACGAAATTAAAGCTACAAAAAATCATTCCTATATTAAAAGGAGGCGACTGATACAAAGTTCAAAATTATAGACCTATAGCGATATTGCCAGTGATTAATAATGTTATCGACAAGCTTATGAAGCGCCAAATAATAAATCACTTAGAGGAAGTTGAGTTTTTGTTTGATCGTCAATATGGATTTCGGAGAGGTTCAAATACTCAATCTGCCATAGTTCAGGCATTAGATGATATATGTGCTTGCTTGGACAGAAGATGCAGCGAAGTAGGAGGGCTTTCCATAGATCTGCAAAAAGCTTTCGAATGTGTAAATCACGAACTACTTCTTTCTAAACTGAAATTTGTTGGATTTGATGAAACAGAACTTCAAGTAATGCGCACAGCTATTTGAGTGGCAGATGCCAAATTGTCTTCAATATACGTAACACAGCAAACAGTAAACCGCGAAGGGTAATATGGGGCGTTCCACAAGGAACCGTTTTAGGCCCACTTCTCTTCCTTACTTTTATAAATGATATACAAAATATTCAAATTAATGGAAAGCTATTGCTTTTCACTGATGATATCGCTATCTTCTATCCGAACATGCCAAGAACAAAAGCCCTTAGAGCAAAATTAGAGTATGATGTATCCATGCTTAAAGAGTTTTTCTGGTTCAATAAGCTGCTCATAAATGGTTTTAAAACTCAATTTATAATGGTCTCGCCTCAACGTCGTAAAGCCAATAAATTTAAAAAATGTATAATTTCTCGGTTTAACGATATAGCCGATAGCAACAATCTATCTTGGAATCAACATATCAGAGGTCCTACAGAAGAATATATCGTATGGCCTGGAACTGTTGTATAAATTCAGAAAAGAACTCTTTGTGGAAACGAAATATACTATATATATGTCTCTAATACACTCTTACCTATCATACATGACTATGTGCTGGGCATACAAATCCACTCAGGAGCTAAAAAAAATACAGAGAATGCAAAATAAGTGTATCATGGCCATCTTTGGGTTACAACCACGACATCCTAGTCATCTATTATATGTGGAAGAGTGCAAGAATGTTCTCCCATTAAACAAGCTTTACAAATTCCACAGTTTATTACATGTATTTAACAACAAAATAAATGTGAACTATAATACTATTCAAATACCCGAGTCGTCACATGAATTTAATACAAGAAGCAGAAATAACCTTGTTGTGGCGAGATGTAGATAAGAGCGAACAATACAGCGATACCTTCATGCGGGACCGTTGTAATACAACAATTTACCGGTGGAATACCGAAACTTTTCATCTTTTAGCTTGTTAAAATGTAGACTGAAACAATATTTATAATATAATTCGATTATGATCCATCGAAATTTATTTAACTTATTAAATTGATCTCATTTATACTAATCTTTAATTGTATATAAGCCAGAGTAGCAAGCTCCTTTGCAAACCTTTAAGGCCATGGAGCGTTTAAACATAATGAATTATAAAGTTTTGTGTATATTATATAAAAAAAAAAAAAAAATGAAGAATGCTATCTGATTTAACATTATTTGTTCTATATCAAGCGTGTCCATTTGGTCGCCCATGGACTGAGAGGTTTCACATGCATTTGTTGACAAAAAATTTAAAAAGCTTCCAGTAGTTATCTAGACCAGAGATAGGAAACTTCGATTTTGGACTGTGGGAAAGGCATAACCTTATGTCCTGATTGTGTCAAATACTAACACAGAATGTTCAATCAAGCACAAAAATCACCATAAAGAAAGCTCACCATAAATGTGTAAAAGGTATCAACCACGAAAAACTCACCAATATCATAGGACATTCAATCTCATATACACAGTTAAATTGCATACAAAAGGTGAATTGAGAGTTGAAAACGGTGAAATCTAAAATAACCTTGAAAAACATGAAGTTTCCTATCTCTTTATCTCTTCTAATTTCGACTCGAATCGAATGAAGTTATCACTATGTTATAACTTGATGAGAAAAATTTTAATTTTTGTCATTTTCGATGAAGTTGATGATATAAATGTATCCATGTAACGAATATTTGTTCCTTCTACCGAAAGTATAAATATGAATGTTTTCTTAATGGTTACACAATTATTATTAATAACAATCTAATTATACTACAATGTTTATATTAATATGTATGAAAACTGAAATATTTCATAAATTCGATTTATATTTTAAGCAATAAAATTTGTGTTTAGTAACCCGATAGAGAAATAATCGGATCACAATACGTAAAAAGTTTGTTAATTTAACATCAATATCACTAAGTGCCAAACAGCTAAAAATTATCAAACAAACAAATAAACAAAAGAAAGATAATTAAAGCACAATATATATATATATATATATATTTACTTTAATAAGCTAAATCAGCGCATATAGAATGGTAGGCAAAGTGCTTTGATATATGCTACAATTTCATATGTTCCCTCTCATTTGTGTATATTTTTTATCACGGACCACTATTTACTCAAATGTAAGTTTCAAGTTTTCTCAAAAGTGAGTATTTTGGTACGAAACGTTTTGGTACGTGACGTCAAAAAAAAGTGACTATTGTCGCAAAAGTTACAGAACCGAGCTACTGAAGTACAAATAGAGTTATATGAAACACACTTAAAAATATTAAAAGGAAGACCTTATAGTAGTTGTTGTATATAAAATGTTATCCTATATGTGATTTTATATCAATGAAAGGATCCTGAGAACTTTTTCGTTCAATCTAAAAAATAATATATATATTTTTATTTTTTTGTCGGAATAAAAAAATTTTTTTATAATGACTTATATTGACATTAAATAGTTAAAATTTGGTAAAACACTTCGTTGTTGTATTGCTATACATAGCTTACATACAAATATTTAAAAGTTTAGTAATTAAGAGTAATTCAAGAGTTTACTTACAAAACTTTAAGACTCAGTGGTACTGGTACAAGTGACACTTGATCGAAGACTTGCACAAGCACTATGGCCAAAATCAAAATGCTTAACTTCATTATTATGCTCAAAGATATTTTACGTAACTTTCACACAACTGATTGCTATGTTATGTTCTCAATAGTTTGTGGCACCGCTATATAAAGGCGGTAGAAAAATTTAACATAGTAGTTGCATTGTTCTAGAATACAAGTTTTATCACATATTCTAATATCTGTATGGAAAAAAATAAAAACAATGACAAAAAAACCATAAACAAAATAAATAACAAACACTTTATTGCTAGAAAATAAAAAAAAAAAAAAAAAAAATTATAAAATGACATAAAGAAGATTAAATCAACATTGTATAAAAACATTTTAAATTGTTATTGTTTAGTTATATTTTGCCTAAAAATTTTGCATAAATTCATTTTAAATAATGCATAAGTGTTGGTATTTGCTTTTTGTAAACAGTTTAATTGAATTAACTAAGTGGAAGAATTAACCAAATTTTATTCTCTGATATTCTGGAATCTCTTGTTACTAGGTTGCCACAGCTGCATAGAATAAGCAAAGCCAGCAGCATATATTGGTACGTTTAGGGAACAATTTGGCTAACCTGTTATACACAAAGCTGAATTTTTGTATATGTGTGTTGCCCATTTTATTGAAGAAAGTGTAAAATCACGTGCCCAGACTAATATGTTCGCACAAAGCTACAATTTTAATATGTTAAAATTTTTATTATTGTTTACGTTTAAAAAACCAGCTGGCAGGTTTTGGAAAGGCACAAGCACCACAAGGGACAGACGGGGTCTTAAGTTTTAAAAATGGGTCCAGACTAACATGTTCGCACAATGCTATAATTTGAACATGTCTTAATTTTACCTTTATTATTTACGAAAATACGCTCCTGTCAGGTTTTGAAAGGGCATAAATACCTGCCAGGTCAAGGTAAAAATAATACAGCAAAAGCCGGAAAATAAATTTTGCGTGAAAAGGAAACAAAAGTAAATAAAAAATGTGATTTAGAATTTTTTTTGAATTAAAGGAAAGTTTAATAAAGAAATTTTTTTTTAATTAATTGTTTTTACAGAAAGTAGTCAAAACCCACGAAAATCAAATTGACACACACCATCTCTGTGTCGATTTTAAAGCTGCGTTCGATAGCCCGAGAATGGATTGCCTATACGCAACAATGTCTGAGTTCGGTATACCTGCAAAGTTGATTAGACTTTGCAGAATAATGTTGAGCAACACACGCAGCTTCGTCAAGGTAGGAAATTACCTCACCGAAACCTTCAATACCGAAAGAGGTTTCAGGCAAGGTGATCCACTGTATTGCGATCTCTTCAACATCATCATGGAGGGGATCGTACGAAAGGCCGGTGTGCATCGTAATGGCACCATTTTCTATAAAGGTGTCCAGCTCCTTGCGCACGCTGATGATATTGATATTGTCGGCAGATCCAAGAGAGATGTTACTGCTGCTTTCGAAAAGGAATCAGCCAAAGTGGGTTTGACGATAAATGAGGATAAAACAAAGTAGATGCTGTCTACAAACAAGGGAGCGCGGCGTTTAGACTCCCACGTTTCATCCGGTAGCTATAACTTTGAAGTAGTCAAGGAGTTCGAATACCTTGGCATCGCCATTAATACCAACAACGAAATCAACTTGGAGATAAAGCGAGGAACAATAATTGCTAATAGGCTACTATAATTGCTACTACGTGCTCAGTAAGCAACTTAGTTTCAGAGCCCTCTCTCGATCGACAAAACTAACATTCTAAAAGACGCTCGTTCTAGTTTCGCAAACTGACGCAGCAGCTCTGGGGGTGTTCGAGAGAAAAGTTCGAGAGAAAATCGTCTGACCTGTTCGAGACGGCGATGACTATCGCATCCGAATGAACCACGAGCTGTATGAGCTCTACGAAGACATTGACGTACTTCGGCGTATAACTGTGCAGCGACTACCCTGGCTGGGTCATGTCCATCGTATGGACGACGAAGCTCCAGCAAAAAACGTGCTCGAGGCGAGGGTCGCTGGTCAACAACGACGAGGGAGACAATGCCTCCGATGGATGGACCAGGCTGAGGAAGCCCTAACCACACTTGGTTTATCCGATTGAAGCAGGCGCGCGACTTACATATGTATGATGGAACGAAGCTTCCGAATATGTATGTTGTCTACTGCTCCTTGGCTGGTAATAAGGTATGCTCTGATGTCAAAATCGCAGGAAGATGAAGTTTATTCCAACTGAGTTTCATTCAAACATTATTTATTCCAATAGTGATTTTATACTTTTTGTTAATGTAACTTTCAACGAGAATTAAAAAGCACAACCGTTTCCTTTTACGTTATAATTTATTCTGTCAAACCAAGATTCTGATCGAAATCAGCTAAGCATCGATATTTAAAATATGCATACCAAAGTGAACAAAAAGAAAAGTAATAAAGTGACTCAATGTATAAAAGTTATTGTAAGCAAAAAAGTCTTAAGTTGTTGAGCAAAGCATTGTTGTGAAATAATAAATTAATTGAATACAAAGTAAATCAATATTTAATTATTGGGAAATGATTCTGAGAATTCTTAATGTCAAATAATAAAAAATATACAAAGTGATATTAATGCACATATGTGACCTACTTAAAATACTTCTGGCAACTTATGTTGTCGGTGTCGTTCTTGGCGGTTTCTGTGGTGTTGCAGTAGCGTAGGCGTTGGAGGGGTTCGTAACTCGCGCAAAGCAGAGGCGCCTGGCGAGAGCCGATGAGGTCGGCCGAAGCCTGGATACGGGTTGTTACGGCCACCTAAATTAGTCAGTAAGTCAAAACTTAGAAACTTTTTTTTAAAAAAAAAAACATCTAAAATATAAAAAGTTATCAAATGGAATGGTCAGTGGTTAAATTTTAAGGGCCGATGTTGAATGTGAACCACACCTAAACGTCAAGTTATTTTCTGCATTTCATTCGGAATTTCTTAATTTCAGACTAACTCAATTTAAACCATGGAAAGATACACAATCGAGAAACGCGTTAAAGTTATTCAGGCTTATTATGAAAATGGGCGTTCAAATCAATATGCATATCGTGCACTTCGTGATTTTTTCGGTCAATTTAATCGTCCAAATGTGCGTACAATCGGAAAAATCGTGCAAAAACTTGAGCAAACCGTGTCTGTAGGAGATCCGAAAACACCAGTGCATGCTCGTACAGCTCGTAATGCAGAAAATATTGCTGCTGTTCGCGATAGTGTGGCTGAAGAGCCGTCCACCTCAACTCGTCGTCGTGCTCAACAAATGCACCTCTCACGCTCGTCGTTGATGAACATTATTCATAAAGACTTTAAGCATTTGCACGCTTGCAAGGTGCAATTGACTCAAGAACTAAAGCCTCCTGACCATTTCAAGCGTCGTCAACGGTCAGAATGGTGGCAAGAAATGACAACAGTGGATGATCAATTTCGAAGAAAATCATCTTCACTGATGAGGCATATTTTCACCTCAGTGGATTCGTTAATAAGCAGAATTGCCGCATTTGGGCGAATGATAATCCAAGAGTGATTGTCGAAAAACCAATGCAACCACAAAGAGTGACTGTTTGGTGCGGTTTATGGGCTGGCGGCATCATCGGGCCGTATTTTTTCCAAAATGAGACCGGTCAGGCAGTTACTGTGAATGGTGTTCGCTATCGTGAGATGATAACGAACTTTTTATTTCCCAAATTGGAAGATATGAATGTGGACGATATGTGGTTTCAACAGGACGGTGCCACTTGCCACACAGCTAACGAAACAATGGCTCTTTTGCGCGACAAATTCAATGGCCGTGTTATCTCACGTGGTGGCGATGTCAATTGGCGACCAAAATCATGTGATTTGACATCGTTGGACTTCTTTATTTGGTGTTATTTTAAAGAAAAGGTGTACGTCGATAAGCCAGCAACAATTCAAGAGCTAAAAGATGAGATAATTCGGCACATTAACGGCATAGAACCTCACTTTTGCCTCAGCGTCATCGGAAATTTGGACCATCGGATGGAGGTGTGCCGCCGAGGTCACGGCGGCCATTTGGCGGCCATATTTTGTTCCATGCATAATTGAACCACACCAATATTATCATAATCAAAAGAAATGACAATAATTTCCTAAGCAATTTGTGTTTTTTTCAAAATCAACATCGGCCCTTAAAATATAACCACCCTTTGTATATATTCCATTTAGATAATTAACTTGTATTTCATATAGAAAAAATTTCAATAAAATTTATCAAATCAAACCGAAGAAATTTGCTTCCAAACTTAATACTTTTTCTTTAATTCTATCAAATATTGCAATTCTTTTTTAAGTTCATTACGTCAACTTTTTGTTACTCTAGTGCTTCTTAGTATCCTGTTAGTTTTCTTGTCATAGAGCCTTTAATTTCAAAGTATGCACTGCATAATATAAGCTGTGAGCCACTGTATTTGATTTGAATCATCAATAACATCAAATTTAGCTTGGTGGGCTAAATACATATTTTTTTGAGATGAGTCACCTGCGCTTTGTTTGTTTTGTTATGAGTTACTGGGTCATAATAATTGATATATTATTATTATTGGAGAATTTCAATTGATTAAAAATGGTTTCAATTTTATTAATTTTTATAAAGAATATAAAAGTGAAACTTTATTGAAATTGAAATAAAAATCAACAAATAAACAGTTTTTTTTTTAAACCCAGTCTTAATTAGGCATCTCTGTACTTAACTTTCAAGGCAATATTTAAAAAAATAAAATATTTACCATAAGAGACATTTTTTGTCCACTATATTTCAAAAACTCTGTGAAATATCTCAAATAATGCTTAAATTCAAGTGTGTCTAAATGGCGAGAGATTTTACTAAAACTTCAAACATTACGAAGATATACTATATTTATTAAAAGAAAACTGCAATGCGTACTTTATTTAACATATTTAAATACAAATATCAGAATAATATAAATACATAAGTAATATATAAGCAGAATTATATTAATAAATAGGAATTTAGTATTAATAGTAATAGTTTTGAAATAATAATAGATGCCAATTGCATTAAATTTAAAACAGTTTTTGGAAAATTTACAACATAAGCAATGTTAACACCTTTCAAGTAAATATTATTGTTGATGGAACCGTCGGCGGGCCCCGCAGTGTTGGAGCTGCAAAAGTATGAAAAATTTTTAAATTTATTTGGAAGCTATTAAAAATATTACAATTAGACTGTGCAATAATTTAAGGGGTTAATAAATGAACTGCAATTCACTGAATGTTCTTTAAGGGGGTTTTAAGCTAAATTTATTTATTTTTTAATATAAGTGAACTTTTGTTTTGATACCTATTCCCTATAACTTCTTATTTGAAGTTAGAGAATTAAGTTAAATTTCCTTCTTAAACTTACTAACCGCTTACCGAATTATATCAACTTAGAACGTATTATACTATATTCTTGTTAGTGGTGTCAAACTATAGACCTCCTTCCATTCAATTGAAATTAAACTCGAACGTAGTAAAATGGACTTTAGACTGCTTTTAGTCTGTTTTTAGTCTTTGTGTTTTTAGAATTGTGATCTTAAACAATACATTTTGTATATTTTTCGTCAAAATTGTAATAATGAGAAGTAAGGGGACTCATGTAAATTATGCACTCCGGTGGTGGAAGGCAAGGAGACTTACGTAAAACAAGTGCTCCAAAGGAAGCAAAGAATTACTACGTCCATGTCATATTTTTTTGGTTATGCTAATGATACGATGCAGTATACAAAAAAAAAAACTTAATAAAATTGTTACAAGCAGAGATTTCCCGAGATTCGCAAAAAATTAAAATTTTTTTGTGATTACAGCACCACCTAACAAAAAATTGACAAAAAACTTTACGCAGAACTCGCTTATTTTTGTATGAATAATGAAATAAAAAGGAATATGAAATTTTTCTGAGAGATTTCTTAATATCTTGCGTTTTTATGCAAAGCATTTTCTAACAAGATATTTCCTACAAAAAGTACCCATTTTTGTCTGGAGAAAAAGAATATCCAATAAAAAAATAAAAGTTTCATATACAAAAAATCTCAGTTGATTCTTATTTCACCTTAAAAGTTACGTTTAAGGTCGACGACAAGTTCGTTATTATTTCACCCTTTCGAAACCTTGCAAATTTTTTTCACGATGTTGCTCCAAAAAAAAAAAAACGAAGTGGCCATTTCAACCCTTGAAAGAACTTTGACTGGGCTTCATATGATCGATTGTTTTGTGCGTGTTATGTTTGAACACAAATGACCGAAAACTGGACCTACAAGTTTTATGCAAACTCCGAACGGATTATATTCTCAAGAAGTTTTTCATGGCAGTTTTTGCTATCCGAGATATGCCATTGTCTGCAAAGAGGTGACGGCCGAGCAGAAAAATTAATTCTATTGAAAAATTGTCTGTGTCAGTTGGGAATTGAACCAGTGTCCTCTGGCGTAAGGGCCACACGCTTTACCCACTACGCCATGACCACCACAAAATGTTGCTTACTTTTCAAGATATTTAGATATTTCTAAATTAAAAAGCTCTTCCTGTATATTAAGTAGAGTGGTCCTTATTTTTTTTTTTCCAAAGTAACAAAGAGCATACCAGGAGCTTGTTCTTTAACATGAGAATGGTAAGCTGAAAAATTTTCTGGAAAAAATATTTATATTTAAAAGTGACGCAAGCGACCTCTATATTGAAAATCTGATTTATATAGGAAAATAGTGCTGTTAAAAAAAAAAAAAAATCGCAATCACATTTTTAAGGCTCAAATCTTCAAAAACCTGGTACGCACTTCGTTTTTTATTTAATTTTTCTTTAGAATAATTTATCAAACGTGAAAATCGGTGTTAAATTACTAGAACTATACTACGTTACTTTTGGAAAAAATCTCATTTTTTTTCTTGTTTAATTAAAAAAATTGCAAAAATCAAAATTTAAAAAAAATTCAGTAAAATGTTATGGAAACACTTTTTAAAACTGTATATAGCACAGATACGGAAAATCGTGTGATAGCGTTTAATATTTTGGTGGTTCTCGAATTTTTCGTTAGAGGCATGCCTTTTTGGAAATTTCGAATTTGAGTATTTTAATGAAAAAAAAATTTTAAAATTCAGAAATACCAGAGTGCGGAGAACGATTTAAATAAAATACTTCTCATTAATCGTTCCCTACAATAAAACTTATTTTCAATACTTCTCACGAACGATAAATAGAGCGAAGCGAGCAGAGCTCAATCGTTCACTAGCAAACAATCATAAAAACTGAGTTTTTCACGAGTGAGAAGTATTGCGCAGCAGCAGCACAAATATTATTCGACATAAAATACAATACGGAAATTATATTTGAATCGAATGCGATCGTATCTTGGACTCATATTCTGATAAGTTATGGATCATAACTTATGGGTTTTTTATGAGTTGTGTTGGTTTCTAGTGCACAAATGAAGGCACTAATCTAAGGCTTGCAGAAGGATTTGGCCAACACTTTTTTTGACACTAGGGTGGACCTCTAAAAATGCTTTTGTTTTAAAAATTGTATACTTGTGTGCTGGTATAATTAGTGGATTACTGGATTTAAGTCTGATGTCAGAATTAAAAAAATTTATTTGACACTGCTGTGGACCACTATAAATTTTTTTTTTAATTTAGACATGTAATGGTAGTATTAGTGATAGTGATGTTCTAAAACAGATAAAATAGAATTACCTTAATAATTTCAATTATATCACTTCATTAAACGGAATTTCAATACGAATCGATTGCAGTTTTCAGCCAATTCAATTCTTGCTTCGTCAAACCAGTCAGTATGCTAAACTCTTATTTCTCAGAAGTACACACTATGCAGCTGTAATATTTGTACTTTTCTTGACAAGGCATTTTTTTACACAAGTAGCCAATAAACGTATCAACGTATCTCACTGACCAATATAAAATTGTTTTCATTTGGAACTAGGCATATTAACGGGATTGCATTTATACTATACTGAACTCTCATACAGACTCAAAATCAGCGACCCCATACAAAAAGCACATTTGTAGGGTTCACCCTAGTGTCAAATAAAATGTATGTACCTCTGGCTTTAGAATCGAAATCATCGGCTCCCTGCACTGCAAAGGACATGTTGAAAGTGTGCATACATTTTTAGGGTCCACCCTATTGTTAAACCAAATTGTTATAATTCTGACATCAAATTTCAAATCAGCGACAACTTATACTTCAAGCACATGTACAAAAAGTTTTTAAAAATTTAAAATAACATAAAATAAATTACATATATACAGAAAACATATTTACTGCTTATTTTTTTATTGTTGAATGTCAAATTTCCACTCCAATTATATATACGGGCATATAATGCCAGCGACTCTCCATTTTAACTCTCCATACAGGGTTGTGAACTTGGCTGCACTGAACAAATTTTTTCCACAACAAGAACGCACATGAAACAAAATTTAAAAAACCTTGCCGATGTCATGCATGCGTTTGTTAATTCCATATTTATTGATATCATCTATTTTTTTGACACTTAAAAACGCACTTGTCAACGCACTTGTAGGCATTGCTAATTTTCTTCGTGCCAACAACACCACAAACGCATTCACAATACAAACACACCGATGCTGGAGACACCTTGTGGCAACTAAAAGCAAATTTTTGTTAGTTGTAGCATAGCAAATACACAATCCTCTGTCTATAGATAGATGGTAAGGATCTACTGCAGCATAGCTTCTGTTATAATTAATATTGAATTAACAACTATTTCTATCAAGTCTTTGTGGCCTAGTGGATAGTGTGTGACTCTCATTTAAGAGAACGCAGGTTCGATCCGCACGGGCGGGCCAAAAAATATTTTTAGTATTTAATATTAAAGTATTAAATTTTCTTGTAATAAGCGCTAGCAACAAAGAAACCATCAAATTTCCAAGAAAAAATCTGTCGAAAATTTTCAGATTTCACTATAAGCAAATCACAGAACGAGGAGTAAAAAGCTTCGCTTCAAAAACAGTTTTTGGTCCACCCTTGAGTCACACAAAATACTTATAATTCTGACATTCGATCTTAAAACAGCGATCCCCATGCCAGCATATGTCTAAAGCGAAAAACAAGATTTTTATTGACCTCCTAGTGTCCAAAATAAATTTTGAGTGAACGTTTGAGATCGATTAAAATACAATTGTTATCATGATTCGTTCTCTGAAATATTCGTTCGCTCAGTATGTTTAAAGATCGCTCACTGTAAACAATTGTTCAAATTGATTTTTTTCAAACTATTGCCTATTGCCAAACTAAACTGCCTAACGTTCATTGACATTGTTGTTGTTATTGAAAAATCATTGCTTTCAGTTTCTCATGAGCAGTATTTTCTAATTAAATTTCAATCGAAATATTTTTAAAAACGAGAAGTATTGTATTGTAATCGTTTGCGAACGTATTTTTTCGCACTCTGAAAAATACAAATTTTGAAACAACAACAAAGTTTGAATTGTTTCACAAAGGTTCAAGAAAAAATTAAAGTATGCCACAACACCTTTTCCCGCCCACAAATCAATAAAAATGCTATAGTTCAGATGGGTTTGGTCGTATTAGTTTAAAATTTGATAATTAAGTTTGCAACTGTACTAAAATTAAGTTGCCACACCCTCTTTTACCGCCCACAAATCAATGAATATAATATGTTTTAGATGATTTTTGGCGTATAAGACTTTAAATTGGTAATTTAGGTCATATGGTTAGTGTCAGCAACTGCACAAAATAAGGGGGGCGTGGTCAAACTATAGCTACGCCTACTTTTTCAGAAAGAATTAAAATTAACTACTGGGCCGATTGAGCTGAAATTTTGGCCGTACATTTTTGTTTGAGTATGGTATAAAGTTATACTCATAGTACAATTAACTTACAGTAGGTGGGCGTGTCACCTTTCACACAACCCAAATTTGTAATATCGAATATTTTTGAAATTAGATTCGGTATTCGACCTCAATTTACACGTGTCATTTCACTGGTAACATTAAATGGGCGCTGGATGAGGGGCGTGGCACTTTTCCCATGTTAGTTCGAATACTTTAAACTTGAAAACGACTGGGCCGATTGAACTAAAATTTTGGCAGTAAATATGTTTCGAGTACGAGATGGTAATGAAAGGTAGTTTCTGATAATGAGGCGTTGCACATCCCATACTAATCCAACACCCCAAAAGTGATATCTTTGCCGATATTAGGCCGATTTGCATAACATTTTGTATATAGTGGTTTTACGATACGATAAGTGCTTAGGACTTATACTTATACTTATACTTTACTTATACTTTCCTTTATGTCAGACAAAAATTGGTTTATAGTGGTTTTAAGGTACGACGAGTATTATGGCGCTATTTCTTTTACTTTACCTTGAGCATCAGAAGGCGCTGTAGTACAAATTTTTTAAAAATACGCGAAGAAATCCTTATGCATATGTTCGTAAGAATTTTCGGTAAGGCCGACTCCTTTGGACGTGCTAAACTTTTTTTCAAAGCTGCCAATCGTTGGACCCGGTATGTGGCGCTGCGTTTGGGTTTCGGAAAATTTCTGTTTGATTTTAGTTTTCCTCCGAAACCGCTTATCTCATTTGCATAAAAATTTGTATGTGGGGGGGTTTTCGGATGCGATGATGCGATGAGTGTTTTGGACTTATCTATTCTTCCCTATCTTGAACAGGAAACAGTGCTTAATACAAATATCTTAAGAAATCGTAAAAAACTCCAAGACCGCTCAAACGATTTGAATGAAAATTAGTATGTAGGAATTTTTGAGTACGGCAAGAGTTCTGGCGTTATATCTTTTGCTCTAAATAAGAAAAATGTAAGTTTGTTTAACAATCTAAAAAATCAATATACATGTCCATTTAAGGACAATACAGTCCGCAGTATATAAATGTGGGCGGTATTACACATACACCCTAAATGCTACACCACCCCCGGGCGTCGCTGGGTATTCCAGCTAGTTTAATAAGAAACGAAGTGCGTATCAGGTTTTTTAAAATTTGAGCCCAAAAAAAATTTAGTTTAATTTTTTTTTTGGAAAAACAGCACTATTTTCACATAGAGGGTGGTTAAGTTTTAAGGACCGATGTTGATTTTGAATACAATACAAATTATTTAGGAAATTATTGTCATTTCTTTTTATTATGATAAAATTGGTATGGTTCAATTATGCATGGAACAAAATATGGCCGCCAAATGGCCGCCGCGACCTCGGCGGCACACCTCCATCCGATGGTCCAAATTTCCGATGACGCTGAGGCATAAGTGAGGTTCTATGCCGTTAATGTGCGGAATTATCTCATCCTTTAGCTCTTGAATTGTTGTTGGCTTATCGATGTACACCTTTTCTTTCAAATAACCCCACAGAAAAAAGTCCAACGGTGTCAAATCACATGATCTTGGCGGTCAATTGACATCGCCACCACGTGAGATAACACGGCCATTGAATTTGTCGCGCAAAAGAGCCATTGTTCCGTTAGCTGTGTGGCAAGTGGCACCGTCCTGTTGAAACCACATATCGTCCACATTCATATCTTCCAATTCGGGCCATAAAAAGTTCGTTATCATCTCACGATAGCGAACACCATTCATAGTAACTGCCTGACCGTCCTCATTTTAGAAAAAAAAAACCGCCCGATGATACCGTCAGACCATAAACTGCACCAAGCAGTCACTGGTGTTTTCACATCTCCTACAGACCCGGTATGCTCAAATTTTTGCACGATTTTTCCGATTTTACGCACATTTGGACGATTAAATTGACCGAAAAAATCAAGAAGTGCACGATATGCATTTTGATTTGAACGCCCATTTTCATAATAAGCCTGAATAACTTTAACGCGTTGTTCGATTGTGTAGTTTTCCATGGTTTAAATTGAGTTAGTCTGAAATTGAGAAGTGTCAAACGAAATGCAGAAAAAAACTTGACGTTTAGGTGTAGTTCACATTCAACATCGGCCCTTAAAATTTAACCACCCTTTATAAATCAAATTTTCAGTATAGAGGTCGCTTGCGGCACTTTTAAATGTCAATATTTTTTCCTGAAAATTTCACAGCTTATCTCTCCCCATTTTTTTTTCTCCATATAAATAAGGACCACTCTTATAACAGTTATATATTTATATCGATCGCACTATACATTGGTTTATGGTTTAAGTTAAGTTCTACATTTCCATGGTGTTTACCTACGTAGGGGATATTTTTTAGGCTGCAGTTGCGGCTGTGGCTGCAGTTGCGGCTGTGGCTGCTGTGGCTGCTGTCGCTGCTGTGGCTGCTGTCGCTGCTGTGGCTGCTGTGGCTGCTGTAGCTGGAGTTGCTGCTGTGGCTGGAGTTGCTGCTGTGGCTGCAGTTGCTTCACTAAAAATTAAAACAAAAGTAGTTAATATAAAACAGTTCATAATAAAGCACATGAATTAAGTACGAACAGAATATTACTGAAAATATAATTATTATTCTGTTAAATTTTGCCTTAAAACAAATTTAATCAAATTGTAACCGAAATTTATAAACAAAAAAAAAAACTGCATTTTAATCAAAAATATATGTCCCTTCAACAATATTAATTGCATGAGATCATATTTACACACCACGCGTACTTCGAAAGAGGTATATTAACTTTGTCACTCTGTTGGTAATGCCCATAAGAAGGTGTGTGTCATGTATGAAAAAGTATATATATTGTAGATCAACATCACCACCTGAGTCCACTTAATCATGTTTGTCTGACTGTCTGTACATCTGTTCGTATATAATCACGATTACAGCTATAATTTTAAAGCTATCGTGATGAAATTTGATATGAAAGCTACAATCTATGAATTAAAAACCAAGTTCCAAAATGAACTAAATCGAATGAAAACAACGCCAAGCTTCTATTCTAGGTGACTGTATTTTAAAGGTAAAGTCTCTTAGAATTCCAAAAGTCAACAAAAACTTAATGTAATATCTTGAAATTTTTGCACATAAGCTTTGATTTTTTATATAAATAAAGAGTATGAAATTTGATCTATATTTTATATCTTCCATAAAAACAAATGCGTAACAGTATGCATAAGAAAAATTCTATTTGATTTATCATCATTTTTTCTACATTCTAGATGCACATTTCTTTTTAAGTTACTCACGCGAAAAAACATTAACTGAACAAATAGAACAAGCTCACAGCGGTAATCACGCAAGACCACTGATGAATTGGTGTAGCGATCAATGAAATAGCTGTCTAGTCTGCTGTATGATGATTACTACTCTATACGGGGTATTGTTGTAGTTGTTGGTTGTTTTCATCAGAAAAGCAACATAGGCCTAAAGCTCGAAAAATACTAGTCTTAATAATTGAAAAATTATAAGAATTATAAAAAAACACATACCACAAAAAGTTATGGAAAAGGTCATAAATAATTTACAAATTAAATAAAGTTTCGATTATTATTGCATTTTTTTTTTTTTTTTTGATAAAATTAAATTCAAGTTTGATCCACGACTTAACAAGAAATCGATATTTCTCATTAAATGTACTGTTTAGTTATATGTTTTTTATATTAGAATGAGTTCTGTATTTGTAATGTAGTTTATGAATGTTAATACAAAAAGAAATATGCTAAAAAAATATTGTCGCCACCTTTATACATAGCATAAAAACAAATAATTTAAAAGTTAAGTAATTAAGAGTAATTCAATAGTTTACTTACATAATTCGTGGTATTGGTACAAGTGCCACTGGATCGAAGACTAGCACAAGCACTATGGCCAAAAAGAAAATGCTTAACTTCATAATTCTGTTTCAAAATATTTAACGTAACTGTCACACAACTGATAGCTTTGATATGTTCTCAAAAATTTGTGGCAACGCTATATAAAGGCGGTAGAAAAATTTAACGTATTATTAGTTGTATTGTTCCAGAATACAAGTATTATCACATATTTTAATATCTGTATGGAAAAAAAACAAAAATAACAAGAAAAAAAAACCATGAACAAAGATAAAAAACAAAAAATTAATTAAAAAATTAAAAGATATTAAAATTTTTTGTTTTTAATGACATAAAGATGATTAAATCAACGTTGTATAAAATATGTTTGTCAGCCACATGTGTTTGAATAGTTGTTGTTCCATAATATTTAGCGTAAAAATTTGTATAAACTCATTTTAAATAAGAAATATGCTAATTATTTTAGTACAACTGCCCAAATGCATTAGTTTTGGTGTTGACTTTTGCTTTTTGTTAACTGATTAATTGGGTTAACATAGCGGAAGAGTTCACCAAATTTGGTTCTCTAATATTCTAGGAGATCTCTTGTTACTAGGTCGCCACAGCTGCATGGCATAAGCTAAGTGAGCAGCATAAAATTGGTACGTTTAAGCTTTTCAAACATATGATGTCTGTAGAGCGATATATGTGTCATGATTTTATTAAACGTAATCAATGAGAACTGTTTACGTTTACTATGATTTACATGTTTGTTGAGTTCAAAATTTATGTTTTTAAATGTCCAACGCAAACTAATGATATTTCAGTACATACCCTATAGGAACAAACTAACTTGTTTTTAAAAACAACTAATTAAAAAACTAGTTTAAAATAAACCAGTATATGAACTACTTTGAATTAAATTAAGGCGGCAGCCACTTCAATTCTGAATAGTTTTTATTGCATTATATATGAAGTAATTGAAATACTACTCAAAAACAAGTGATTGATAAACTACTTTGAATTTTATTAAGGCGGCAACTACTCTGATTTTGACATGTTTTAATTGCAAATTTTTATTAGATTACAAGTTTATATATACGTATATTTAACCATGTTATTTCATCAAATATTAACTTTAGGCCATCAGTAATAGTTTTCAATTGGTTGTTTTAAAGTAGTTAAAAACTAATTTAAATTTAACTAATTTAACAAGTAGTTGAATATATATGCAGACGAAAGTCAATTGACTTATTTAGCGGACATCACCATACAAAATATGTTAGTTCGTTCTATGGGAAAAATTCAGAATTTCAACTAGTTGTGGTTGACAAAAAACTACTTTATCAACTACTTTTAAATTAGTTGATTTTCCCACAGGGTAGTCATAAAGTTATTCCACTCCTGGCGTTTCTGACAAGGAAAGGTCCCCAGTTGTCACTCGACGATTTGAATAATTTTCGGATATGTGTTAGACGACAAAAATCTAAGGTTGTCGTATTTTTTATACGTGCTCAATAGATGGTTTAGGGTTTCAAAATGGTGTTTTAAAATCATCGAAAATTTCGTTTTTTCGCCATAATTTAACTATTTTCCATAGAAAGATACACATCTAATCATCTTATGATGACATCTAATTTTTAGAAAGAAATTTTATTATTATTTTTTTGTTTTTCTATTTATTGTTATTTATGTTATTTTTGAAGCACACAGTTTGTATGGAATCCACTGTAAAATATCAACATTTCGGATCAAATATCTACACATACGGAAAGTTAAAGAAAAAACAAAATTTTTGATACCCATAATGTGGTCGTTAGCTATAGCAAAATATTTTATTTTTAAGAAAATTAGTGCATTTTACAATAAAGGTAATTTTAATATAAAAAGGTTAAAATTAAAAAAAATAATAAAAGGTAACTTTTAGAATTAGCTGAAATTAAACATAAGTGAAAAGGAAACAATTTCGAGTACGGGCTCTTCATGATGTCGACTAAATACTGTTAAAAATTTCAACAACAAAATAGCAATAAAACTTCTTTCTTAAAATTAGATGTCATCATGTGTGCCTTCTCAATACCTTTCGTTTGGTATCAAATATGTGTGTTTTCTATGGAAAATAGTTAAATTTTGGCGAAAAAACGAACGATTCCGCTGATTTGAAAGCACTATTTGGAAACCCTTGTGAGGACCTTTCTTACTGCCAAGGATACGCTCGTCGTATCCAGGGTCCGAAACAATTATTTATCTTCTTCTCCCGACCCCAAGTCAAAACTCAGATCTATGCTTCAATATTGGTCTGTGTTTATTTTGTTTGTTTTCCTTCAAAACCTTAACCTATACAGGGTAGCTTATTTCTAGCGTAAGATACAACAATTACTGGGGAATATGCAACCCCAGTTTCTGTTTGGCTACTGAGAACATAAATATTGAGCTTTGAAAAATGATTATTTACCCGCTTGGAGGTGTTACACTGACAGGGTCACCTGGGTTTAGCGTTCTATGCGTGATTTATGGTGATAAGGTTTGTCAGTGGGTTTCGTGCGGGCGGGGGCGGTCATGGAGAACTGTACTACTTTCTGCGCTACAGCCGTAGTAGAACGTGGTAGACACCACTTCTTCCAGCCGCGACGATCCGCTGGGGCCCATTGTAGCAATAACACGTAAAAAGACGTGTCTGGTGGATGTCGGACCCGGACGTGGTAGTACCACATCTTCCGGCCCCGACAATCCCCTCACACGTATTTGCACATCTTGTATCACTTGTCACACACGATTTTAGCATCTCCCTACACAAATCTTAACGGAATTCGCGGCCGAGTGTCGAGGCAGAACGTGGTAGAACCACATCTTCCTGCTCCGACGACTCCGAATTAGTGTCCACTTGCTTCGCCCGATTGTACAGACGCGATATCCGAAGGATGTCGAGGCTGGACGTGGTAGAGACCACTTCTTCCAGCCCCGACGACCCTGTACATTTTCATTCACTTCCCACGAATTTATTTCACACACTCTTCCAGTCGGCCTACCCTCCTACCCTCCTGACCGCCGCTACCCGCACTCCACCACTGATGTCTCCTCTTAGTGGCCCAACATCATATGGGCAACGATGACCGGGTCACCTTGAATTACCCTTCTCTGACCGCTGTCACTGTCATACAACCACTGCCTATAAATAGCAAATTTAATATAAGATTAGAATTGTCTTAAACAAAATACTTAAAATAACTTAAAATAATGATAATGATACTTGTGTCCACAACACGTTCGCTTGTTTCGATGGTGCTACCGTATCCTGGGAATCCGACCGTGGTGTCTCATGGAGTGGCTTGACACTCGCCTGCTCCTGCTCATCGCTGCTGTCGTGCTGTCCCTTCTCTGCCGGTACTGTATGTTCCTGCTACTTCTGTTGTCGACGTTATCTAGTAGTGCTGCTTCTTCTCTGTCGGCACTTTACTTTTAACACTGCAGTCGTCGACGTTGCGCAGTCGACGTTCTCACACGGGCAACAACCGACACGTCCGCTTACTTCACTTGTGTTTTACAAAAGACCTCGATTCTTGCGTCGTTTGTCCTTTTATACCATTTACTCTCTGTTGTCGAACCTTCTCGAATCATACTTGCGAGTTTCACTTCGGCGATGCTGGTAGTGGTGGTTTTGCCGCATTGTCCGTTATTCATGAGTATATAAAAATAAAATAGAGAAAAATGTTAGATGTTGCATGCAACTTTTAGACCCACCAAAAAGTGTTAATCACTACGCATTAGCCCAGCTAGTATTATTTTCTTCTCGTATGTCTACGATTGTTCTAAGGTTCGAACAACCAGAATAGCCACGGAGAAATGTTGGTCATGTTGCCCGAACACAACGTTTGTCATGACCGACATTTCCCCGGGTTTCTACCGGGGATTTTAATTCCCACTTACCCCATTTTCCTATCAAGGGACAAACAACTGCCCTGAATCTATTTTCCTTGACAGAAACTCAAACTAACTATTTTCGTTAACCCTTCGTGGGTTTTGCCATTTATGCATTCGGCTTTTCTCTTAACAGCTATTGAAATAATTACAAACTTATAACCTAGTAAAAAAGAAAAAATATATGCATTAACCTAATCCTTATAGCAAAATATATACATGGTAAACAAGAAATGGCAAGAACCAATTTGGATGGTGGGAACGCCTGAGGACGGCAGGCCTTCCCTCCTGATTCTGTGGCCAGAGGTCGGTTGGTGATGCACCCCGCGTGCTTAAATTTCATGGCCCGCCGTACGAGCTAGAAAAGAAAGAAAATAGTTATGCTTTAACATGTGGGATCAAATTTCCCAGAAATTTGGTTCCTTACACCCTAAACCATCGATTGAGCACGTATACGTCAACCTTAGATTTTTGTCCTCTATCACATATCCGAAAATCATTCAAATCGGCGAGTGACACCTGGGGACCTTTCCTTGTGAGTCAACCTTTTTTTGGTATTAGTTTTTGCAGGATATCATAGAAAAAAGCTGGGTTGATAAATAACTCACTGGTACTATGAACTCTGGAAAATGCAACATTTAACATTTTCTCGATACTGCTTCATCGATAGCTAAGCCGAGCGATCTATGATATCAATAGCATAAGCAAGCTAGAGTGGAAATTGTTAACCACTGATTCTTTTTTGAAAGATACCATCACGGGAGCAATAGGGAGGGAGGCAAATTTAATTATGTGTTACTTTGGTCCAGTTTATTTAAAAAAGTTGATCATAATGCAAAGAGGAAACTCGTCGTGAAAAGATTCTGCAGCAAAGTAACTTGTGCAGCCTTTCAAAGATATGATGTAGTTTTGCATTTAAACCTTGCTGACCTCATCGTCCGATGAGGCTGACAACGCTCGAGGGTTATTATGTATAACATTGATGATTGTCACAGGATTTCTACGCTTCTTAATGTTGTTTTTATTTCTCCGAGATTAATCTTAACACATTTTCATTTGATAAACACTGATAAACATTGATTGCTGAGCAGGCATGGATCCAGGAGATTATGGATGCTGAAGCCCACATAGGCGCAATATATGCTGGAAAAAAAGGTTTTAACAAATTTTCTATAAATGCTATAATTTTTGACTTAAAATGACAAAAAAAGTTGTTCTAAAAGTTGTTCTTGTCGTTTTTGCCACAAGTTATATGGACAAAAATATTATATTAAAAATGTGATATTGCTGACAAATGTCTAACATATTTTAATTTTATCAGTATATGTATCATTTGAGGGGCAATTTATAACCTTTATTATTACAATTAAACTTTTATTCATATAAATCACTTTTTTTTTTGGAAATAACGTTAATAAGCTAAAAATTTATTTAATTTATGATTACTTGGGTCAATTTGCACATTTATATCTTCATACTTTTAGAAGGTTTTTAGCCAATGCTTTTTTAGTTACAATTTGTATATACAAACAATAAGTAAATTTTCTCTCCCAACGTTTCGTCAATTTTTTTGTTTACAAGTTCAGCAGAATTTTTAATTTTATTTAAAAAACAATAATTTTCAAAATTTAATTTGAAATAATTTGGCAAGAATAATCTCTCGTGAAAGTACTTGCCAAAACTAGAAATTTTGCATTATTACTCTTGCTTTACTTACTTCCAAATAGGAGATTGAATAGGATGACATCGTAATCCATTTTTTGGCTTAAAGTAGATTTTAAACATTTTTCCGATATTTTGGCATGGCTGTATCGGGGCTAACCGAAGGGAATAGTGTTTTGGTGTCTTAAGCAAGGTTGTAGATATTGAATTACTTACTTACTAAGGTGGCCATAACAACCCGTGCTCGGGTTTCGGCCGACATATTTGTGCCTTTTTTTCAATTGAATTAATTTTTTTTTGTTCGACCGTCACCTCTCTGTAGACAATGGCAAGCCTCAGAGAGTAAAAAACGCAAAGAAAAGCTTCTTGAGAACATAAGCCGTTCGGAGTCGGCATAAAACTTGTTGGTCCAGTTTTCGATCATTTGTGTTCAAACATTTCACAACACAATTGATCATGACAAGTTCGCTCAAAGTCTTCGAAGGACTGAAGTGGCCATCTCGTTTTTTTTCCATTTAAATATTTTCATATTTATATTTGTTTTACTCTGTCCTATTCCTATTGATAATCAATTTTTTGTGCGAATTCTTTTTGTTTTTTATACAGATATACTCAATAGGCCTGATATACGAAAATTAATGAAAAGCGAAACTTTCTCATACTTACTGAAAAACAATCACCTGGATGCCTGGATCGCTCCAAAAGAAGAAATCGAGGGAGTTTTAGGGAAAAAGGCAGACTATATAAAGAAAATATTCGAGAATCTATTTTATTATTTCGATATAATCAATGCATCCATGATGTTAAAATTACATTTTTTGCATTTTCACTTGATACCTTTTTGCAACGATTTGCCCAAAAACCGGGTGAACAAGGTGAAACAGATAACCAAGCCAATGGAAACGCAGTTCAGGGGGAAAAAATTGGATGCTTGCCGAAGTTTGGTGGTGGTCAAGTAAATTAAGCGGTTATGAACATGAAGATGAAGATGAAGATGAAGATGAAGATGAAGATGAAGATGAAGATGAAGATGAAGATGAAGATGAAGATGAAGATGAAGATGAAGATGAAGATGAAGATGAAGATGAAGATGAAGATGAAGATGAAGATGAAGATGAAGATGAAGATGAAGATGAAGATGAAGATGAAGATGAAGATGAAGATGAAGATGAAGATGAAGATGAAGATGAAGATGAAGATGAAGATGAAGATGAAGATGAAGATGAAGATGAAGATGAAGATGAAGATGAAGATGAAGATGAAGATGAAGATGAAGATGAAGATGAAGATGAAGATGAAGATGAAGATGAAGATGAAGATGAAGATGAAGATGAAGATGAAGATGAAGATGAAGATGAAGATGAAGATGAAGATGAAGATGAAGATGAAGATGAAGATGAAGATGAAGATGAAGATGAAGATGAAGATGAAGATGAAGATGAAGATGAAGATGAAGATGAAGATGAAGATGAAGATGAAGATGAAGATGAAGATGAAGATGAAGATGAAGATGAAGATGAAGATGAAGATGAAGATGAAGATGAAGATGAAGATGAAGATGAAGATGAAGATGAAGATGAAGATGAAGATGAAGATGAAGATGAAGATGAAGATGAAGATGAAGATGAAGATGAAGATGAAGATGAAGATGAAGATGAAGATGAAGATGAAGATGAAGATGAAGATGAAGATGAAGATGAAGATGAAGATGAAGATGAAGATGAAGATGAAGATGAAGATGAAGATGAAGATGAAGATGAAGATGAAGATGAAGATGAAGATGAAGATGAAGATGAAGATGAAGATGAAGATGAAGATGAAGATGAAGATGAAGATGAAGATGAAGATGAAGATGAAGATGAAGATGAAGATGAAGATGAAGATGAAGATGAAGATGAAGATGAAGATGAAGATGAAGATGAAGATGAAGATGAAGATGAAGATGAAGATGAAGATGAAGATGAAGATGAAGATGAAGATGAAGATGAAGATGAAGATGAAGATGAAGATGAAGATGAAGATGAAGATGAAGATGAAGATGAAGATGAAGATGAAGATGAAGATGAAGATGAAGATGAAGATGAAGATGAAGATGAAGATGAAGATGAAGATGAAGATGAAGATGAAGATGAAGATGAAGATGAAGATGAAGATGAAGATGAAGATGAAGATGAAGATGAAGATGAAGATGAAGATGAAGATGAAGATGAAGATGAAGATGAAGATGAAGATGAAGGCATCGAAGACCTGCCACTTCCACTCGAATAATACCACTTGATATGAAGGACACACAGAAGAGAATATGCCACTGAATCCTGTATCCAACTCAGATTTAGAAAATGATGATGATTTACAACCACTCACGCAGTGATTAAGATTACCAGAACCACAGGCGTCAAGTTCAAAGGAAGTCAATAATTAACATGTTTTTATCTCTTTTCCATGCATACATAACACACATAAAATCAAAAATTTCCTTGCCTTAATAGCTTATAAATTAATTGAAAAACATTTCTTAGAATAAATAAATTAAAAGAAAAATAAAATAAAAAAAAAATATTTATGGATGTGTAGCCGAGTTATTGACCAAAAAGGTGCAATATGTTATAAAAGAGGACATTTCTATGATTTTGAGGCACAATATTCCAGCAAAATTACATAGAAATTGTAATGTCTTTCTGCGACATTCAGTTCTATAACACATTAACTAAGTAGACACGATAGAGATAATTTTTTCTTCTTCTTTCTTTCTGTGTTGATAGAAAGAGTATTCGATTACCATCAATGACATATCTATACTAAAGTTATACGTTCCGTAAGCTAGAATGTGATTTATGGTTACAGGTTTCTAGATTATTTTTTCGATGACATGTAAGCAAAGTTTTTGCTTTGATGTAGTTTTGCGGGCAAGTTTGTTCTACATTTTTTTTTTCTCTAGTTTAATATCCACAACTTTGCTTAAGTCACCAAAACCATATTCCCTTCGGTTAACCGCGATACAGACATGTAAACATATCGAAAATGTGCTCAAATCGACTTTTAGCTAAAAAATGGGTGACATCGTAAATCTCTTATTTGATCGTAAGTATGTAAAAGTAATGATGCAGAATTTCTAGTTATGACAAGTACTTTGACGAGAGATTAACAAACCTGTTTCCTCAAATGATGACTTGCTCTGTGTAATTCTTATTGATGTTGTCAGTATTTTCTCTAAAAATTATTGCTCTGTCACCTTTTTGCTGTATTCGTAAACTTTCCAGTGTCAATCTTTTATTTGTTTTGCTTTATAGGTCTTAAATTTTAACAGCATTAAAATCAGCTGTATGACCTATCGTCAATATACATATGTTAAGCTAACGCTATTGCTGTTTTTTTGTTTCAAAAGTCGAGCTTGTGCTCTGTCATACTGATTTTTAGCGCTCGTTTTGTTGTTCCCATATATATTTTGTCACAGTTTTCGTCTTCTGTGCCTTTGCATTGGGTTTCATATACGACGTTGTTGTTTTCTTCGTTCTCTATTCTTGGTTTTGTTTTCGTAAATATTCGGTCTAGAGTTTCGTTCGATATGTATGTGTGTTGCTCCCAGACGAAAAAAGCAGACCTGCCGATAATAGAAATGTGACAGGTTATAATTTTAATGCTAATTTAAGAAGACGACTTTTTGAAATTTGAAAAACTTCCTCATTACTATGAAGTAATATATGTATCATGTTTACCAATGCAAAATTCTGGTTATTGATGTACATTTAAATTTTTGTTGTTTGTACCGATAGTTTAACTGCCGCGTCGCACACTGGGGTCGCTTGTATGGGAGGGTTGGCCAAAACTCCAAAACTTTATGTATCTTAATGTATATTGATTGTTGTTATGAGTGGACAAACATTTCAAATGCAAATGTTTCAACTGCATAGTTCTTCTTATGAATATATAATAATTTTATTCCTGCACAATCGAAAAAAATAAGCGTCCGATCGTAAGCTCTCGAAGATGCTCCATATTTTTATGAATCTGCTAAGAACGACTATTATGCAGTCAACCTTTGATATACAGCATGTCTAGAATGAGTTTACACATCTATCTCTCTATCTATCTATCTATCTATATTAATAAAAATCATTTTCTGTTTGTTTGTTTGTTTGACTTTCATACAAATCTAAACAGCTGAACGGATTTCGCTCAAACTTAAAACGTGCATTACTTACGTCCTAGATTAGGTTTTTGCATACTTAGTTTTAACTAGTCTTTAACAGACTGTTTCGATTGTTTGAGATTAAAATTTGGTAATTTAGTTTGTATGATATAATTTAGTTTGAATTACTTTGAACCAAAACTGGGTTTCTACGCCATCTTTTACCGCCCACAAATCAATGGAAATGATATATTTCAGACGATTTTGGTTGTATAACTGAAATTTGGTAATTAAGTTTGAATGCTCACCGTCGGCAACTGCACTTAAAATGGGCGTGGTGGCACTATAACAACGCCCCTTTTTAAGAACCATTAAGACTCCAAAACTTCTGGGCGTAGTAGTAGCTTCTGAGTAGATTGTTTTCGAGCACGAGATGGTTTACGGGAAAAAATGTTCGCCACACCCCTTTCACCGCGCACAAATAAAAAAAGTATGGTTGCTGGAACGTCCGTGGTGAAGCCGCGGACAACTGGGTCCTGCTAGTAGCAAATAAATTCTGTTTTCTAGCTTATTTAGCAAAAAAGCAAGCCTTTTTCATTTTGCGAAATTTTTTCTTTTATCTATTCGATTATTAACACTATTAGTAAAAAATTTAGGTGGCAAACCTATCCGCCATATTGAGATTTTTCGATTCCTTTTTTTTAATTCGAAATAAAATCCTTTGTCAGA
Source organism: Coremacera marginata (assembly GCA_914767935.1). Taxonomy (NCBI): domain Eukaryota; kingdom Metazoa; phylum Arthropoda; class Insecta; order Diptera; family Sciomyzidae; genus Coremacera; species Coremacera marginata. The sequence goes on from OU612045.1 coordinate 164,847,501, forward strand.
ATATAAAAATAGAAAAATTCGCAAAAAATACAAGAAACTAGTAAGGAATGGAGTTTCGGCAGGGTACCGAAGCTAAAATACCCCACCCCCCTTTCCCCCCACGGCCGCTCTGAAGTATATCCTTAGACGTCTATAAAATTTGTATGTATTATCTGCAAACGTATTTGTGTAATACGCTTAATTTAAATTTACCCTAAGCTGCCACATAGAGTTATTAGTAAACAAAGTAAAATGCCCCACCCAGTTTTCTAGTATAAAGAATCCACATTTTACCGTAGAATATGTGTATGGGTTGTACATATGTACGTACATACAGACACGATGTCATTCAGTTTTATATTTTTACGAAGTTTTTTAATTTTGATGACGTCACTTTGTATTGAAGGTAGGCATGGTTTTCATCCGATTTTGCCAAACATCAAAGAGTGGCTTATGTTAAATATCAAAGTTTGTATGCAATATTTCAAGACATTTCTGTAATTTTTGCAGATGTTTAAGCGTTTTAATGCTTTCAATAAAGCCACTGTGTATGAGAGGTAGGCGTGGTTTTCATTCGATTTGGCCAAATATCATAGTGATAGTCCATATTATATATAAAAGCCTATGTGCAAACTTCCAAGACATTTCTGCAATTTGAGCGGATTTTTAAGGGATTTTACGGAAAATATAAAGCTACTTTGAATGGGAAGTAGGCGTGGTTTTTATCCGATTTTTCCAAATTTCATTGTCAGGATTTATATCGAAAAAGGTTATATGCTAAATATCAAGGCATTTCAGTAATATCAGTGGATTTTAAAGAGGTGTTACCGTTAAAATAAAGTGACTTTGTGTGGGAAGTAGGCGTGGTTTTCAACCGATTTTGCATAGAGCAAATAGCATGGCTATATGGCATATCAAAGCCTATATGCAAAATTTTAAGGCATTTCATTAGTTTTTGTGGATTTTAAGAGATTTTACTGTTAAAATAAAGCCACTTTGTATGGGAGGTAGGCTTGGTTTTCATCGGATTTGGCTCATTCTCGAAGTTAATCTCTTTTTTTTTTAAAAATAAGCTTATATTTTGAATTTCATCGCGATAACTTTAAAATTACGGCTGTGATCGTGATCATAGACGGGCCGACAGACAGACGCTCGGAAATCGACTCAGAAAGTGATGCTGATCAAAAATATATATACTTTTCTATACCTGCCACGCCTCCTTATTGACAAACAGAATAACAAAGTTAATCTCTTACACAGTACGCGTTGGGGTATAAAAATACATCTTTTTCAATCCTTAAGCTTTATTTGAAATACGCTGTACTGAATTTTCAAAGCGTTCTCATAAATTTTCAGAGAGGGATTTTTTGTACACTATATTTAAAAAACAATGAGCAATATTTCATTTGATGCTAAAATTCAAGTGTGCCTGAAATTTGATGAGATTTTACTTCACTTTTACTCTCTTAGAAGACACTGTTAATTGGGATTTGAGATAGTAAAAATATTTGAAGAAAAACGCAAAGCTAACAATATTTTAGTTATGTAAATATGAATATATGAATGATATAAATAAATAAAATATAAGAAGAGTTATATAAATAAAAGAATTAAGTTTTGAAATAGTTTTGAAATTATAACAGAAGGAAAATGCTTTGAATTTAAAACAGTTTATTTTAAATTTACAACATTAAGCAATGCTAACAGTGTTAAAGTAATTATTATTGTTGATGAAACCGTCGGCGGGCCCTGCAGTGGTGGAGCTGTAAAAGTAACAAAAAAAAATTTTTAATTTTATTGGAAATTAGCATATAAAAATATATAAAAGAGTTTTAAATAAAAATATTACAATAAGACTCTGCAACAATTTAAGGGTTGATTGAAATGTAATCAACTGAATAGTCTTTATTGGTATTTTGTAATCAAAAATGTATGTTGTTCTTCGATTTTAGATCTATTCGCTTCCATTTTCGAATTGGAGTTAAGGAATTAATTTTAATTTTCTTCTAATTTATTCCCACTTCTCCGAATTACAGACAGATAGAACGAATTGATATATTTTTGTTAGTTCTATCAAACTATAAAGGTTCTTTTAGTCAGTTTTTAGTTTTATTTCTTAGTAAAAATATTTATGATTGAAATCAAAATATCTAAGACTTCATATAAAATTTAAATAAAGCATATGAATTGTGTTCTTAAGAAATAAATATTTTTTTGTTCTTCTGTAAAAACTGTAATGGTGAGAAGAAATGGGACTTATGTAAATTAAGGCAAGGGGACTCAGTTATTTGACCACTTCGATACGCCTCAAATTTTTTCACAATGTTGCTTACTTTTCGAGATATTTAGATCTTTCTTAATAAAAGAACTCACCCTATGTATATATTTATATCTGTGTTATTAGTTGCTGGGTTGATTGCAGGTGCACTGTTGCACAGTTCCTGGGTTGGTTGCAGTTCCTGGGTTGGTTGCAGTTCCTGGGTTGGTTGCAGTACCTGGGTTGGTTGCAGTTCCTGGGTTGGTTGCAGTTCCTGGGTTGGTTGCAGTTCCTGGGTTGATTGCAGTTCCTGGATTGGTAGCAGTTCCTGGATTGGTAGCAGTTCCTGGATTGGTGACAGTTCCTGGGTTGGTAGCAGTTCCTGGGTTGGTTGCAGTTCCTGGGTTGGTAGCAGTCCCTGGATTGGTAGCAGTTCCTGGGTTGGTAGCAGTTCCTGGGTTGGTTGCAGTTGCTGGGTTGGTTGCAGTTCCTGGGTTGGTTGCAGTTCCTGGATTGATAGCAGTTCCTGGATTGGTAGCAGTTCCTGGATTGGTAGCAGTTCCTGGGTTGGTTGCAGTTCCTGGGTTGGTTGCAGTTCCTGGGCTGGTTGCAGTTCCTGGGTTGGTTGCAGTACCTGGGTTGGTTGCAGTTCCTGGGTTGGTTGCAGTTCCTGGATTGGTAGCAGTCCCTGGATTGGTAGCAGTTCCTGGGTTGGTAGCAGTTCCTGGATTGGTTGCAGTTCCTGGGTTGGTAGCAGTACCTGGGTTGGTTGCAGTTCCTGGGTTGGTTGCAGTTCCTGGGTTGGTTGCAGTTCCTGGGTTGGTTGCAGTTCCTGGGTTGGTTGCAGTACCTGGGTTGGTTGCAGTTCCTGGGTTGGTTGCAGTTCCTGTGTTGATTGCAGTTCCTGGATTGGTAGCAGTTCCTGGATTGGTAGCAGTTCCTGGATTGGTAGCAGTTCCTGGATTGGTGACAGTTCCTGGGTTGGTAGCAGTTCCTGGGTTGGTTGCAGTTCCTGGGTTGGTTGCAGTTCCTGGGTTGGTTGCAGTTCCTGGGTTGGTTGCAGTTCCTGGATTGGTAGCAGTCCCTGGATTGGTAGCAGTTCCTGGGTTGGTAGCAGTTCCTGGATTGGTTGCAGTTCCTGGGTTGGTAGCAGTTCCTGGGTTGCTGGCAGTTCCTGGGTTGGTAGCAGTTCCTGGGTTGGTAGCAGTTCCTGGATTGGTTGCAGTTCCTGGATTGGTTGCAGTTCCTGGGTTGGTAGCAGTTCCTGGGTTGCTGGCAGTTCCTGGGTTGGTAGCAGTTCCTGGGTTGGTAGCAGTTCCTGGATTGGTTGCAGTTCCTGGATTGGTTGCAGTCCCTGTGTTTGATGCTGTTGCTTTTTTACTTTCCTCGTTATTTTTAGCAACCCAGCTTAAGAAGTCTCCACTAAAATTGTAAAAATATTTGTTTATATCAGATAATGAAACACTTGAATTAAGAACGAATTAAATTAAATTGAAAATGTAGCTGTTATACTATAAATTTACTTTAAAAGAAATTTAATCAAATTTTAAGTGAAATTTTCATAAAAAAAATATATATAAATAAAAAAGAATAAAAAAATATTCAATAAGAAATGTTCTTCTTTCAATTTTACTTGATTAATATCAGTTCTTTCTTTCACTTAAATATGAATACGGAAACATTCTGAATAATGAGAAATATGTATATGCTCGTCGCAAATTTCGTAAAGTTAATTTGTAAGAAACAATTTGCAGGTATAAATTTTTCTTTATTATAGATGTTTCTCTTTATTCGTAGGAACAGTCTTTGGAATAGTCAAGAGTTTAAGTATCCTTATTCAATAAAAGCACGTTATAGTTTTCTTGCAAGGCCAAAAGTAGAGTATGCTTCTATAATTTGGAATCCTTCAGTGGCTATTCATTCTTCAAGACTAGAAAGTTCGCTTTGCTTCGTTGCACTAGTTTTAAGTCAAATTTAGTCTTCGTTTAATGTTCGTTGTTTGTTATTGAGATTTAAGACAATAATTTCATTAATATTTATGTATGGTTACTTTTTTTATGATATATATTTATATATGGTATCTTCATGACTCCTTGTTACTAAAATTAATTAATTTTTTTATTCTTTTAAGGCAGGTGCGTTGTTTTAAACTCTTTTAACCCAATAACAAGATCTTTGGGTTTATACAATGATTTGTCTTTAAAATATTTTTTTGATTTCTCGATTTGATTTCTCTAAATCGTAATTAAATTTATAGCTTTTTTGTTATATAAATTATAATAATATCTTATAAGTTATTATTTGAAATTAAATTCATAGACTCAATAAAACTAAGCTAAGCAAAAAAAAAATAGCCTGGTGGAAATTTACTCGAATTACCTTTTTTGTTGTAGTCTTACTTGAACAGTTCACATTCACATTCCACATTCAAAGCAATACAAATGTATATCATATATAGGGTGGACAAATAAATTTTGAGGGTTTTGTTGTAACTTTGAAGCTTTCTTCAGAGAAATTGGTACAATATATTTTATTCAAAGTTTGTTAGTCGTTAGCTAAGATTTTTCACCAGCTTTCGCTTCTTTTGAGTCGATCCAAGAATTGAACAAAGGACAGGCCATGAATCATAGGCCTCAACAAGTGGTAGTTGGAAGGAGCAATGTCTAGTGAATACGGCGGATGGGGTAGGACATTCCATTGAAGTGCGTCCATGGTTTCCTTAATGACTTTTGCAATATGTTCATATATTTCTCCATATGTGGGGCATTTGAGCTGCAATTGGTTTTTAATTCCACCCAGTCGAGGATCAATCCAACGAACTATCAAAAACCTGCTATTTTTTGTTAACTTCGCCTCTTACACTCCGTGAACGAGGGAGGTTGGCAGTATTTTAGTGCTTTCAGATTTTGTGTCGAATACGTTTCCATTTAAGCCGTATTTCGTACAGAACAGTTCTGTACAGGATGACTATTTTGTCAGTCCGCTTTTTTACTACAAAATTTACTACTAAATCTTTCTATTAAAATTTACTAAAAAATATAAAAACAATTTATCAGAAACCTTTTAACATTTTTCAGAAAATTTTTTTCTTAAGAATATTTATGCTAACATTAGCAGTTTGAAGAATAGTTGCAAGAATTATTTGAAATTGTTTTTAAATTCGGAGTAGCATTTGTTTTGTTCAAATATAATTTTGGAAACGAAATTAACTTTATCTTAGAAAGAGGCCTTAAAAATTAGCAAGGTTTAAAAAACTCTATATTCGATTCTATAAATTTTTAATATTTTCTTTGGCTAAGTGTGTGCTTTCAGTTTCCTGGGTTTTATTTTTATGTATTTAGTTTTTTGAAAATTGTATGAATATATCAGGGTTCAGAAAATTCACTCATCTTCACTCACAATCGCTTATGCCCGTATGATACTTAATTTTTTTTGTCCAATTTTAAAATCTGAAAACAAGTGGCACGTGGGCACACACTGCTCCTAAAGGATCGATAGGTTTCATGAAAATGACAACAAAAACTAAAAATGAGGCTTGATTTGTAATTTTCTTACGATCAATAATATGTTGAAATTTAAGTCGGCGCTGCTCCTTTTTGGGAGCTAAGGGGTTAAGAAGTATTTCACGATGTTGATTCATGCTATTGTTTCTAGCAGAAAAACAAACACACATAATACGTATTTAAACAACTCATTGGAAAGGTAATAAAATCACCTTTTTAACAATATATCAACCAACATTATAGGCTTACTCGTTCCCGAGCTGTGCTCGTGTGAAGATGAAATCAATCAGTTGAAAGTTTTGACTTTGAGAGCGAATTTCTCAGAATCAGTACTTTCAACTGATTGATTTCATCTTCACACGAGCACAGCTCGGGAACGAGTAAGCCTATAATGTTGGTTGATATATTGTTAAAAAGGTGATTTTATTACCTCTCCAATGAGTTCTTTAAATACGTATTATGTGTGTTTGTTTTTCTGCTAGAAACAATAGCATGAATCAACATCGTGAAATACTTCTTAACCCCTTAGCTCCCAAAAAGGAGCAGCGCCGACTTAAATTTCAACATATTATTGATCGTAAGAAAATTACAAATCAAGCCTCATTTTTAGTTTTTGTTGTCATTTTCATGAAACCTATCGATCCTTTAGGAGCAGTGTGGGCAGAACAGACATATTTTGTAAGAAAAGGATAAACGTTGTTACTTTTTTATATCTGGTGTTTTTAAGAGCAGCTGTATTAAATAAATTAATATTAGCTACACACATCACTTCCAATTCAGCATACATTTATATTAAATAGTTTTGATTACTCTAAAAATGTCAAATTAATTATTAACAGCTCAGTAAATATTTGATCGAAACTTAACGAAGAACGAATTGAAAGAAACGACAAAAAAAAAAAAAATGCAAAGAAAATACAGTCCATCCTACAAATTTTTCTCCAATTCGTACCAGATGCGTACTAACTCACACCGATTGAATTCATGTATTCGTGCTTTTTGAACTGATCTAGTTTATTTGATATTTTCAATTATCAATTTAATTAAGTATCATACAGGCTTTACTTGCAGCATACAACACACAATTTTATTTTCATTTCATCTGTTGTGTGCAACCGAGTTGACGTGCTGTGGACTATTCTTCATGAATTCTTCATTTTAATATTTGATTGCGTTGCACGTACACAAACAGTGCTCGATCGCAACGGTTCGCTGTGGCTGCGTATCGAACTTGTGTTAGCTTCACAATGTTCATGTGGCATAATTCATTCCCTCGTGAAGACAAACGGTTGCACACGGCACATGAAATGAAAATTAAATTGTGTGTTGTGTGCTTCAAACTGTGTTTATTTTAATTTTTGTTGAAAATTTTTGCTTCATGAGTGAATATTTCTGAACCCTGGAATATATTACAAAAGAAACAGGAAAAGTTGGAAAGGAAATAGAAAATAGTTGTATCTTCGATTTTTATAAAATATCTTTTTATATAGCTCTTAAAAGAAACAAAACCTGGAAAGACAACCATTTTATTTTTATAACTGGCAGTTAATCCAGTTGTAAAAAGAATAATTATAAAAATTTTATAATTGTTACAACTTTACTGACTGCAGCTGGAACTAATGTGTATTAGATATGGGTAACGCAGCAAAAATCGCTGCGTTGATACACCAACTCAAACGCAGTTTCCTGTATCAGCGGAATGCGTTAACGCAATTGCGCCATAGCGTAGTTTGAAATGTATCAACAAGAATTTAATCCACGCAGTGAGGACCAACGCGTTACGTTATGTGGTTAATTTTTCTGATCTAACTGCTAATAGATTCATTAAAGATTATTAGGTTTAATGTAAGTTATAAAGTAATAAATATGAAATAAAACTAAAGGAAGAGCAGATTAAAGCATCCACCAAAACTGAAGATATGTTAAACTTCAAGCATGCAGCCAAACTATATTTCGTTTAAAATTTGATGCGAGCCATTAAACAGATACATACGCGTACCTGGTATGCAAAACAAGTTCAAAGTTGGATTCAAATTTACTTCTGCTTCGAACACGAACACATCCAACAGTTTGTTAAATTGACAAAACTATTCTGTGAAAGGAAAAACATTAATAACAGTTAAATGCACTCCAAGCATATTCCCTGCAACCCCTTGTCCTTATTTATACAGAGTAATAATGTTCGCTTCCAACTTTCTGTTGCTATCCTCGATGCGCCGTACAACATGTGGAATTTTTGCCCGCAGTACTGCGCTATTGCGTTAGTTTTATTAAAACAAGTGTATCAACGCAGTAACGCATTGAAGTGCTTCAACTCATTAACGCAACGCAGTGCTGCGTTACCCATGTCTAATGTGTATGAGTAGAAAGCCTGAAAGTAGGCACTGATTTTTTTTTAATAGTTGAACAAATTTTCACAAGTTTTATTTTGGATTATTCAAAATCGTGTTTAGTGGAATTGTTTTTATTGTTTAACAAAATAAAAGAATATTTACCTTAAAGCGCAAAGCATTGGTCATTTATAAAATATAAACACAATTAAAATACGACTGTGCATGTTTTTACAATAAACTCTTAAATATATCGAATATCGATCTTTGATTTGTGAGTATATATAAGGCCACTATAAAATCTGTTTGAATATTTGAAATCATTAACATTAAATTAATTCATGTGAAAAGTTTCAAAAACAGAAACAGAACAGAAAACTATTTCCAATTTTTTCTTGTCGATAAGAGTCTCGTTGTCTATAAAAGCTCAACGTACTGTGTAACGTATAATGTAATGAAATTATATCGTATCGATATTGAGCATTGACTGTTTTTGATACAATTACAATATCGAGATCAACTGAAATTTTGATAACATTACGATATCGATTGTTTTGCATAACCGTTGTAGAGTTAAAAATAAATATTGCGAAATTGTCAATGCCTGAACGCATTATTCATGCAAATTCATGTTTACAGTGAGTTTTTATGTTCCTTTTGAGAGGTTTCTTAGCTTACTCACTCAAATTTTGAATCTAAATTGTTTTATTTGAGGTGTAACGCAACAGACATATAACTTTTCTGCTCAATTAGCAAAATTAAAATTTTTAATACAAATTTAAAAATTTGTTTCAACACAGAAACATTTGTTTCTAAGGAAAGGCCAAAGGACATTTTAACTTCACTTTTGAAGTTTATATTAAGGCATAAACTTTCTGAACATTTTATATTAAAAATGAATTTAAACTTCGAACGAACGAAAAATATAGCTATTTCAGCCCTTAAAAGGACTTTGACCGATCTTCTTATGATCAATTGCGTTGTGTGTGTTGTGAAAAATGTTTGAACAAAAATGATCGAGAGCTGGATCTATATGTTTTATGCCGACTTAGAACGGCTTATGTTCTTAAGAAGCTTTTCATGGCAGTTTTTACTCTCTGAGGTGTGCCATTTTCTGCAGAGAGGTGACGGCCGAACAGAAAAATTAATTCAATTGGAAAAACTTTCTGTGTCGGGCGGGATTCGAACCAGGGTTCTCTGGTATATGGGCTACACATTCTACCCACTGCGCCACGGCCATCACACTGATGCTCAAAAAGTCACTGATATTAAACAACTAAATATACATACCTTTATAAAATTATACCCCGAACAAATACAATTTTATAAGTTATAGAAATTAGTTTGAAATTTTTTATGCAATTTCCAATTCCTTTAAAATTGCCTTTAAAAAATATTCCTTTAAATAGATTTTTACTCCAAGCAATCTATAGGGTGTTTCACGTGAAGCGAATGTCAAGAAATTTTTTTCATTCCATTTTCAAAAATGTGATTCTATTTGAAGTTAAATTTACGAGTAAAGATTTTCGTGATGTTACTTTAAATACAAATATGATATTTTTCGAAGAAGATTTTTCTTTTTTAAAACTTAACAATAAATTTTTCTAAAATTGAATATTACATTTTGTCTTTTGATGTTTTTTTTTTTTTTGTTATTTGAATTAAGCACAATCTTAAAAATCACTTTTTTGTACTAGTGTTTGTATTTATATGTAGCTCGGTAAAAGTCCTGTTAACCCTTTCACTACCGCTCCTAAACAGGCGATCCTAAATTTGTTTTTTACATACGGGTTTGTTGTTGTTGTGACTTCCCATAACACTTTAGAGAAAAAAAATCGACTACTTCAATGGGTGTGGTCAAAAAAAGATGTCTACCTGAGTGGACTTGAGTAGTCAAGGTAGTCAAGTGAAATAATAACAAATTAAGCAATGTTATGTATAAAGAAAGACAAAAGGGTACTTTTATGTAAACATTTCTTATTTATTGTTAACATATGCATACTTATATATATATATGTGACATTAAAAGAATAGTAAATAATTTTATTTCAACAACTCAACTATTTTTGATGATACTCGAAAAAGCATTCGGAGTTCCGAAGAATACATAGATGTGCATTGCACTTCGGGCAGTACAAATGAGTTTTTTGCTTGCATCCCACTTGCTTACAACGCACTGCATTATTTTGTGATGAATCAAATCTGGGTAGGTGACCAACTTGATCATAACGCGTCTCAAGTGGTGCTTGGTTGAAATATTTTATACTTTTTTTTTTTTTTGGTCATCGTCCTTGTGGAATGTTACATTGAGACCAAGATCTGATGAGTTTGAAGGACGATCACGTTTGTTGGTAGCTTGAGGTATTGGTGAAAGAGTCAAAAGAGTATATGCCAATCGTTTTCTGAACGCAAGCAGGTCCTTTTGATCCTTTGGAGGAATGTCATTCTTAAGACAATCTGATTTATACTCGAACCAACTTGCAACTATGGCCAAATCGAAAAATGCATTACTACGCGTAGAGTCCATTTCTTGGATTTTATAAATATTCGGTAGTACTGCAACATCTGATCCAATAGATCTACGCCACTCATTCCATTATTATATAGTTGAACAACTTCAGGTCTATCAATTTCAATATACCAACTTTCTTTTTTTCATATCGCTGAACTTTATCTGCCACGCCAATTCCAACAAAGTTTGATGCTAAGTAAACTCCTTTGTAGTCATACCATTTTGTGACAATTACTTTTCCATCACTGCTAACTATTTCCTCAGCAGAACCGCGACCATTCTTTCGCATAGCTGCATCAGTCGAAAAAGGGGCACTCTGAAAACGATTTACGCGTATTGTGCCAGAAGCCAGAATTTTTCTTTTTTCAAGAATTTCTAGCAAATGATATGTTATAAAGAAATTGTCAGTATACAATTTGTGACCCACTGAATCACGCGGTACTCTCTTTAGCAATTCAAGCACAATGGAGGCACTGAAACCAAGCTTGTCTAAAAGAGCAGTTTCTATTTCAGTGGATGAACCTTGATACGCAATAAAATCGTACGGCATTCCACTTTTGCCGCAAAGAACGTAAAGCTTTATGCCCCACGGGCAAGGCTTTCCACGGATATATTGCTTCATTTCAAGTCGTCCCTTAAACGGAATTCCGATGAATTCCACTTCGTCTCCATCCAATTCATTCTATAGATCTGAGAAATCATTCAGGAGCTCTAACAACTCCATTTCAGACAATGGCTTGCGGCGATCCATTATGCTTTCTGTATGGAATATTATATTACTTACACTTACTTTGCAACTCTTTACTACTCATGTCCATTGGAAGGGACATATGAATTTTAGTGTCTACTCCACCTACCTGAACTCCAATTTGATTTTGTTTTTTCTTATAAACACCTACTACTCGTTCACAAATAAGGGCAAAAATCAACGTTTAGATATATAAACTTTTAAACACTTTTCTTGCCGATTAAAAATAAAAAATAAAAAATATACGCAATTTCACAACAGCCTTCCACAAAACTTAGCAAACAACTGATTGATATGCAAAATATTTTTCCAAACCAGTTACACACTCGCGCCATATACGTTACCGTTAGATGAGTTCGTGTTAAAACAAAAAAAAAAAAATATACATTTTAAATAACGACATTTCCAAAGCTGGTATTGGATCGTTTTTTTTTCGTTTTATGTTTTGTATTTAATTAACATTTACATAAAACTAAATCATAAACAATATGAACATAAATTGAATCTAAATAATAAGCAATATCATCATAAATTCAAATTTAACATTCAAAACATAACAATTCACAACAATAAAACATTGATGTTTCAACAGCAAAAAAAAGCAGGAAAGCAGCAAAAAAAAAACCGGATAAATTCATTTGTTTTTTTAATTTTACAAGAGATTCCAAAATAGAAATGTAATTTCTTAGTTTTTGTATTGTTTAAAGGAGTTTAAGTAATATTTAACCAGTGATTTTTGGTGGATCCCGGGATAGATGAAAATGCCAAATCGAAAAAAGTATATTATGTTCAAAGTGGAGTTGTTCTGCTGTTGCTCAATTAAAAAAGATATTCAATTAAGGAGAGGTCCTATATGTAGTATATGTTCCCAAAGCGGTTTGGCCGATAACGATTGCATTAAAAAGTTATCGCATAAGAAACGCACTCATCTTTTTTACGAAAATTATGATGAGTATCTCATCAATGAGTATCTCACAAAAACTTAGTATCTACCATACTGTGGTAAGAATACCCAGTGAACCAAAACTACCGTTTTTGAATTCATTTATGAACCTTTTCGGGTAGAAACGTTCATTTTCGGCACTCATAAATGAACCCTTTTTATATCATTCGTCAGCCTAAAATGCCTCTCAGAAACGAACCTGAATTTGTTCGCAAATGAGTTAAAAAAATAACCATAAATTATCCACTTTTTTGTTCGGAAATAAGTTAAAAAAAGAACCATAAAAGTTATTTTTCGGCACTCGGAAATTAACCATTTTTGAATCAATCGCCGGACGAAAATGCCTCTCAGAAACAAACTGTTTCTTTCTTCGGAATGAGAAATTAACCATACAAAAGTTATTTTTCGGCACTCGAAACCGAAACGAAATTGAACCCTTTTTGTATCAATCTTTGGACTGAATTGCCTCTCAAAAACAAACCTTTTTTGTTCAATAATGAGTTAAAAAAAAGAACCTTTTTGAATTATAAATTTTATTATTGCATAATTACATATTTATAATTACATATCGATATTTTGTTAAAGATGAAATGATCATTACTAAAATTAGAGATCATATTAATCATTGGGTTAATACGATTAATATACAGGGTAGCCCTTATTCGAAGCGCCCATCTGGCCCATCTGGCAATCTGTAACTTTCCGCAGTGATGCCAAATCGACTAATGACATACCGCGTTTGAAGCGTCATTCCAAGCATTCCAAGCAAATGGAACAGTACACGCCACGCGAACGCTCTAAAATTGTTGAAATTTACATTCAACAAAACAAGTCAATAGTGAAAACTCAACGTGCTCTCAAAAAAATAAATAAAGTGAAAAGTGCGCCTTCCAAGAAAACAATTTATCGTTTGTATGAAAGATGTACAACTGGTAATACTCTTGGTAACCCAAAGAGGCCAAATAAAAAGCGACCAAGGCGATCGGATGAGAATATTGCAGCCGTACGAGCCAGTATTGAGCAGTCACCAACAACATACCAAAATCGCCGTTCTCAGCAGCTCGGCATTCCCCGATCCACTTTACAACGCATTTTACGTGTTGATTTGAATTTGTTTCCGTACAAAATTCAATTGGTAAACAAATTGTTGCCTACCGATAAGCCACGTCGACTGGAATGGGCCCAAAGAGTCATCGAAATGGCTGAAGAAGACGAGCAATTTTGGCATAAAATTATCATGAGCGATGAAGCTCATTTTCAGTTGAACGGAACGGTAAACAAACAAAATTGCTGTATTTATGCCACTGAAAATCCACAAGAGGTACCTCTTCACGATGCAAAAGTCACTGTTTGGTGCGGCGTTTGTGCTAAAATGCTTATTGGGCCGTTCTTTTTCGAAGATGATAATGGCCACAGAGTTACTGTCAATGAGGAGCGTTATCGCTATATGATAAACAATTTTTTCATGCCAATCGTTCGTCGAAAGCGTATCAGGCACTACTGGTTTCAACAAGACGGCGCGCCACCACACACAAGCCGCACTACAATCGATTTTTTGAAGCAATTGTTCCCTGGCCGTTTGATGTCAAAAAATGGTGATTTTGATTGGCCGCCAAGATCACCAGATTTAACACCTCCAGACTTCTTTTTGTGGGGTTATTTGAAATCAAAGGCTTACGTCAACAAGCCAAAGACCCTAGAAGAGCTGAAAATCAACATCCGTCAAGAAATAACCGCCATTCCCATCGAAATGTTGAAGAAAACCATGGAAAATGCTGCAAAACGGGCACAATATGTCGTAGTGGCCAATGGCGACCATTTACGAGATATCATATTCAAGAAATGATGTAAGCAAATCTACTTGAATCCAATTAAATGATATTCATGACGAACAGACAAAAACTTGTGGTTTCTTTGATTTATTTAAAAATTAAATAGGCGCTTCGAATATGGGCAGCCCTGTATCTGGGCTGGAATTCACGCATTGTGTTTTTCAGGGTATTGATGTTTCAAAGAGGAAAAGGCGTGATTGTTTTAAAATTTGACAAACTTTCAAATTATATATGAAACATCAAAATAGTTCAGTTATTAATTGGGGAATTTATTTGATTACATTTTTGCTTGGAATGTTTTCGTGGTTTTCATTCTATTTGGACTTGAATTTAATTTTTGATAGAAATGTTGAAAATTTTCATACGTGTATCCATCTCGCACTGGTAAAAAAGTTCATATGACGTTTGTACGAAGGTTAACATTTTCATTTTAAGATCCTTTATTTACCTTATTTTAGAATATAAAGAGTAACATTTATGATTCATTTGTGAACTCATTTATGAACAAAAAATGGTTCGTTTATGAGAAATTGTTTCCTACTGATATGATAAAAAAAATTATAATTTTTTGAACTCATTTCAAAATGCAAAAAGGAAACATAAATGATTCATTTCCGAACTCATTTATGAACAAAAAATGGATCATTTACAAAGAAGTCTTAACTACTCAAATGATACAAAAATTATTCATTTTCGACTCAAAATAAGTTTTTAATGAATTTCGCAAATTATGCACAATTTTTCTTTATGGGAAAAGATTTCACGAATTTAATGTTTATAACAAGCACTCTAAAAAAAAAAATTCTAACCAAAAACGTTCGCAAAATTCTCACCTTACTCAAAACCTTCGCTTATGGTTCAGTGGGTAGTTATTTCAGGCACCACCAGCTGTCGCTAGATGACTGTGGCGTTGAAAGAACGGAAGGCTAATCATTCGAAAAAAATCCTTAACCAAATCGTGTTTTCTAAACTGGGGCCGAATCGCCGCTTCCGTGAACGACGTACAACTCGTCACGGAATCGTCTTCAATTCGTCATTGAATTGCATTTAATTAACATAATTTTACGTGACAAGTTGTACGTTTACGGAGGCGGCGATTCGACCCCTGGTCTCCACAATATGGAGAACTATTTTATGTATTGACTTAATTTTTTTTTTTTTTTACCTTAAAGTAAATAAAATTCATTGGATCTTATACCTTATTTCAGATAATATGGGCCAGTTTTATTTATTTTTTTTTTTTTGAACACTTTGAAGAGCGAAAAATCTGCTAAAGAATTTGCAATTATTTGTTGATATTATAGAAATAAGCTCCAAGGAATATAAAATAAATTATAAAATTGTTTGGATTTTTTATTTTTGATGACATGAACGTGCTGTGCGATGGATATCGTGTGGGTGCCTTTTTTCAACGTGTTGCTTGACGGCGTATTGACATTTCATATTGTACTTTTATTCACCAAAACAAATATTTTCCTTCACTTTAAGAATCAGTAAATAACTGTCAAAAAACTCAAGTTGTTCATTCAACTCAAGTTGTTCATTTACTTAAAAAAAATCAGGAATATCACCGTGTTTTTCGAACTCTAGATGAGAAACTGCCATTTACATATTATTGCTTTGCACGAGATGTTTTAAGCATTTTTGCACCATCTGGTGTATTTAATAAGTTCTTGAAATTTAGACAATATTTATTTATATTTTGCCTTATTAAAAGCTCAGATTTAATGAACCTAAATGCCTTTTTACTCCAAAGACCCTTTCAAAATTGTAGAGACTTTAAATCAATTTTCAGATTTTGTATACAAATTGTGGTGAAATTGGAGACGAAATGGTAGCTTAGAATTGCTTTTGTACAGTAAATTTTTTCAATGCCAGTTTTTTTTTTTAAATTTCTGCTCAAATTGTCTGATATCGGGACAAGGGGCAAGCACTTCAATAACTGAACAATCCCGACGAATTCCGGGATTCATTTTGGAGTTTAGTTATAAGAAAAATTCAAGAGTTTACTTACTAAGACATTTCTCTTCCATTCACCATTATTTGTGGTGCTGGTACAAGTGACACTTGCTCGAAGACTTGCGCAAGCACTATGGCCAAAAAGAAAATGCTTAACTTCATGATACTGCTCCAAGATGTTTAACGTAACTGTCACACAACTGATTGCTATGATATGTTCTCAAAAATTTGTGGCACCGCTATTTAAAGGCGGCAGAGAAATTGAAAATGATATAAGTTTTATTGCTCCAGAAGATCATTATTATCACTTCTTGCAGTGTTTGTGAGGAAACAAAACAAAACACAAACGTGTGCTTAGCCACCTTAATTCTATATACTTTACTGCTAGAAAATGAAAGAAAAAAAATTGCAAAGTATCATAAAAGTGATTAAATTAACATTTAGAAAAAGCAATTGTTTTGCTATTTTTTGCGTATTCAAATAACTTTCACAAAGCCTAAGATAAGCGCAAAAAAAAATTTTAATTAAAAGATATGCAAAATATTTGCACAGTACGCCTGACCAAACTAAAAAGTATTGGTAGTTGTTTTTGCGTTTTGTTAATAGTTTTGATTTTGATACCTAAGCGAAAAAATTTAAGTTAAAAAATAAATGAATCTTTTATATGTAAAGGGTGGTTAAATTTTAAGGGCCGATGTTGATTTTGAATAAAACACAAATTATTTTGGAAATTATTGTCACTTCTTTTTATAATGAAAATATTGGTATGGTTCAATTATGTATGGAACAAAATATCGGCCAAATGGCTGCCGCAAACTCGGCGTCACACATCCATCCGATGGTCCAAATTTTCGATGACGCTGAGGCATAAGTGAGGTTCTATGCCGTTGATGTGCCGAATTATCTCATCCTTTAGCTCTTGAATTGTTGCTGGCTTATCGACGTACACCTTTTCTTTCAAATAACCCCAAAGAAAGAAGTCCAACGGTGTCAAATCACATGATCTTGGCGGCCAATTGGCATCGCCACCACGTGAGATAACACGGCCATTGAATTTGTCGTGCAAAAGAGCCAATAGGCTTTAGTTCTTGAGTCAATTGCACCTTGTAAGCAGGGTACCGAAGCTAAAAATCCCCCTCCGTCCCCCCCGCGGCCGAATTGAAGTATATTTGAAGTCTTTAGCCACAACAAACACGACGGCATTCAATTTTTTATAAAGGGTGATTAAAGGCGGAAAACTCGTGCAAAAATTTGAGCAAACCGGGTCTGTAGGAGATGTGAAAACACTAGTGCATGCTCGTACAGCTCGTAATGCAGAAAATATTGCTGCTGTTAGCGATAGTGTGGCTGAAAAGCCGTCCACCTCAACTCGTCGTCGTGCCCAACAATTGCACCTCTCACGCTCGTCGTTGATGAACATTATTCATAAAGACTTGCATTTACCCGCTTGCAAGGTGCAATTGACTCAAGAACTAAAGCCTCTTGACCATTTCAAGCGCCGTCAATGGTCAGAATGGTGGCAAGAATTGGCAACAGTGGATGATCAATTTTTGAAGAAAATTATCTTCACTGATGAGGCATATTTTCACCTCAGTGGATTCGTTAATAAGCAGTATAGCCGCATTTCGACGAATGATAATCCAAGAGTGATTGTCGAAAAACCAATGCACCCACAAAGAGTGACTGTTTGGTGCGATTTATGGGCTGGCGGCATCATCGGGCCGTATTTTTTCCAAAATGAGACCGGTCAGGCAGTTACTGTGAATGGTGCTTGCTATCGTGAGATGATAATGAACTTTTTATGGCCCGAATTGGAAGATATGAATGTGGACGATATGTGGTTTTAACAGGACGGTGCCACTTGCCACAAAGCTAACGAAACAATGGCTCTTTTGCGCGACAAATTCAATGGCCTTGTAATCTCACGTGGTGGCGATGTCAATTGGCCGCCAAGATCATGTGATTTGACACCGTTGGACTTCTTTCTTTGGGGTTATTTGAATGAAAAGGTGTACGTCGATAAGCCAGCAATAATTCAAGAGCTAAAGGGTGAGATAACGGCATAGAACCTCACTTATGCCTCAGCGTCATCGAAAATTTGGACCATCGGATGGAGGTGTGCCGCCGAGGCCGCGGCGGCCATTTGACCAATATTTTGGTTCATGCGCAATTAAATCATACCAATATTATCATAATTAAAAGAAATGACAATTATTTCCAAAATAATTTGTGTTTTATTCAAAATCAACATCGGCCCTTAAAATTTAACCACCCTTTACAACAAATATTTTAATTCGATTTTAATGTACAGTCCATCTACTTTGTACTATATTATCGATGTAGCCTAGTGCTCCGATTTTTTTCATTTGCAATATGTACTCGTGAAAACTCTCATCTCTCTTAACTCAACTCTATTTGCGCTTTCATAACTTTTTTGTGTAATCCCGCACTGTTGTATTCTTTGTAAAATTCGCTCTCGAGAACACTTCTTAAAGTTTAAAAGTCACTGACAAAAACTGATTTCAAGAATAATTGAGCAGTTTTTGTCAATTTATTACGCGCCTGCACAAATTTTTGCTTCTCGTTTAGCCCGTATGCATCGGCGTAAAGCTCGAAATTTTCGAACCACTTTCTTATTGGAATAGATTCTTCGTCACACTTTGGCATAACTTTTGCAAAATTTTCAAATCCTACACCAGCTGATTACCAGCCACTTTGTTCTTCCTTAGCAAACTCCAATGTTAATAATTTTATAAGTTCACTCAGTTATTCATCCCTTCCTCCAAATGCACCAACTGTACCACTACCGTCGACCGAACTTTCTTCATCCATAACGCGTACCAATCCACGCGTACCGTTGTTTTTGCTGATAGAAATTTTTCGTTCTTGTTGTATAACAGTGCCTGTCAAAAATAGTAATGAGCGTGTGTTGGTGAGCAGACAAAATTGTGCACTTAAAAAAAAAAATCTGTTCAAATCCAAAAATTCAACTGAATTTAAAAATAATAAAATATCAAAGTAACAGCTTGTAAAGAAAAAAGAAAAATATGATGGGATTTAAGGTGTGTTCTATGCGTACTTTAATATTAATGCTTTGATCGCAATTTCTTATAAGTCAAATATTTTTTAAATTGTCTGACTTTAATGATTTGCATTGATTAGAGCAGATGAACTTTAGATCGGAAAAAATTTGTCTATACACCGAATGCAAACCACCAATTAATAAAGATAATTTATGTCCGTGTTCTCGTCCATTCATATGGAAAAATCTCTGCAATCGTTTAATTTGTTTTTAATTTCAAAATCAATATGTACAATAATTTGTACAGTGCGAAGGACAATGACATTGTGAGATAAAGGTAACGTTGCTATAGTTATGGCTGCTTCGCTAGCAAGTTGATGCAAAATTTTAACACAAATATCTTCAATAAATTCTCCATCTGAGAAAGGACTACCTTTTTTTACAATATTATAGCTTATTAATTTAGAAAATATCATTTTTAATTGAATTGTTTGTTTTTTAACATTGCTCTCATCCAAGTTTCCCTCCGTTTCAGAAATCCAATTTTTTATTTTATGCGAAAGAAATTGTTTTTTTTTTTAATAAAATCAGTGCTTTGCTACATTATTTGATTCAGCAATATCATTATGAAACATTTTATAGTGCCTCTTCATATTATTTTTCTTATGTCCTTGGAACGAAACATAACATAAGGCGCATTGAAATTCTTCAAAATAGGTTGAAATCATAATAAAATTTTCATACATATTTTCATTTGACATCTTCAAACATTTAATTTCTCGCTGTGGAGTATCATAGAAAGCGCTCTCTATGTTGTGTCGCTGCTGTCTCAATAGCGACTAAGCGCGAGAGAGTAAGAATATGTGTGAAACGAGAGAGCTCTTAAGAGCCCAGGGTGGAAGGCACTGTTGTAAAGCGTCTTTTGCAGGCATTCGCTATCGCGTTATAATATTGCTTAAGGTTCGGGGTGCTCGCATTGTCTTCTGATCTTAACTTTGATTTTGCTGCAAAAATTAAGGCTAAAATTAAGCTGAATGTTCCAGGTTTGTTGAAAAAATGTTCGTAGAAAAATGACATGCGAAGATCGGCAAACAATTGGATAATTCTTACCAGATGTACAGGTTGTTTGCAAACATTCCATGCTTTTTGTTTTTTTATTCTCTTGTTATGTTACTGAGTACTTTTCTAAACAAATTTTTTAATTACCTAATTCAGACATATTCAGATTTTTTACTATAGAGCGGATTTTTATTTTGTGAAAACTATTAGTAACGAAAGTCCTTGAATAGTAGAATGTACTGAAATTGAATATTTTATATTAGCTTAACCCAAGAAAGATAACCTGCGTAAAGTTTACACATCCGTTTTCCGCAAAGAATGGCGTATTTATAGACGAGGTTTGAAGATTGTGTTTTTTTTTTTTTTAATACAGAAATTGTGTAATTTATTATTTCACCTAAATGCAAATTTATAAAAACGTTAGGTTTATCCAAATCAATTAATAAAACTTGACGTTACAGCTAGTTTAAACTGATGCATCAGTCTTTCGCATGATTATCTTTAACGTACATCACAATATGATTATCTTTCTAGGGTTAAACAGCCGCTAAGGCTACAGTAGCAGGTATTAGCATCGCAAATTTGCAGAGTATATTCTATGATAAGAGATTTACAATTTGCACGTTCAAACAAATCGGTACTCTGCGGAACTCAAAAGATTTGCTTTATTAAAGTTTGTGAAAAAACACTATGTATTTTATATGGGATTAAAAAACATGATTTTAAACTTGCATTTTTATCGGCTTTGCTGAAGGTGTATCGATAATAACAAAATGGTTTGAGGCTTCATCATATATTTAGTTAACCAAAAATGTTCGATAATGTACAAAAAATCTACTTTCGATTTTTTGGCTATATGCGGTTTTTGATTAGTTCTAGCCCATTGTGCGCCGTGGCGCGTTGCGATTGTAATGGATTATGAGTCGATTTAATTTTAACAACAGTTTATACTCCGGATCGATTTTACTTATTTTGCCATTTTGTTAAAACATTTTTTTATGAAATTTTTATATATTCGCATGATAGTTAAACTTTCGTTTTGAGGTTCAGTTATGTGATTGCTGTCGATTAAAACAGATCTTAAAACACAACTTAATGAAAGTTAATAAACCGTATTATAATAAGAATCAAAACATAGTTAAATGTATCACTTCTTTTTGCCGAGTTTGCTTTGAAAGTTTTGCAATGCCCTGAATGTAGACTTTTGTCGCCTCAAAATTGTTTGTATTATTGTTAATTTCTCGCTGATTTGATTAAGATCAAAGCTTTTTTTTCGTTTTAAAAATTTACTTAAAAGCCATCTGTACTTAAACTTCATACTTGTCTTTTCATTAAGATTCATAAGTTTTGCGGAAATCAAAAATTCACTGTTGTATTTAAACTTTTGCCCTTCACTGTTCATAGCGTAACCAAAATTCATAACTTTTTTTTTCTATCAATTTCATTGAAAAACTTAAAAATAATGTATAAACTTAAAAGTGTGTGCATGTTTATTCTTTCAATTTATACCATATTTAATTAAATACTCGGCTGCACACCGAATTTTTTACATTAAATTTTGACTTTCAATTTTGATAATTGAACATTTTTGAAAACTATCAAATTTAAAGATTCATCTAAAATATATAATCTAACAAAGTATCTTTATAAGTATTTAAAATGAAATTGGGTCTATAACTTGTGCATATAAAAATAAAATACTTCGCACCAGAGCTCTAACAAATTTTAATTGTGCATTGTTTTAGGTGAAAATAATCAACAGCAGCCAGCTTTGTTATCATATCAGCTAAACTTTTTGCCGACTATCAGCTGATACAATAACACGTTTTTCTAATTTAAACCCTTCTGAGACATCTAAAAAATATGCGTTGTGGTAACACTTTTTATGATTCCAAATTTCAATCTTGATGATTTATATCAGACATGCTCATCCAGTAGCTCATCTTGCTCGCGTTACCCGCCATACAAATTATATGCTATCATGAGCATTGTTTTTGCGCTGATGCAAAAGTAAAACCACGTATAAAAAACAACAACACAATATCAAAAAAAAAAGAAAAAATCCAAATAACAGCAGCACAAGCCGCTGTTGTCGATCATCTTATTTTGAACGCGTAAACAACAACAACAAATTCATGCAAATTATCCCGTTTCTTGTGTGCTAACGTACACAGGATTTGTTTTTGCGTATACATTTTGTAACCGCAGTAGAAATTAAGTCTAGTCGCAGCTTATTTACACATTACAGTACATTTTTTTATTTACTTTTTTGTTTTTTCATTGCCAAAAGTTACGATGCGCAATATTTTGTATTTGATTTTGTTTTTTAGAAATCATTTGCTCTTTTGCAAAATTTTGTGAGCTCCACTGATTTAAATGTATCTTCTTTGATGAGGCTTGTGTTTTGCTGATAAGATATATTTTAAGATTTAATGTTCTTTCGAACTAGCTGTTTTCACCTACTAGCCGTATTGCGTTTATACCCCAGACAGATTTCATTTAAATAATTAAAACATTTGCATCTCACTATTATTTGCAAGAGATACCAACAAAAATAATACGAAACACACAATGGTACCAATAAAAAAGACTGCTTTTATTATGTTGATGACGAAAAACAAAACAATAAAAAATGTTGTTGTTTAAATCAGCTTCTCAGCATTTATCTCTTGATAAGTATAAGTCAATAATATTCCAAATAGAAAAATGCACGTGTTGGTTTAAAATAAGGCATACTTCGGTTTTTTAGCTTAAATGATTTTATCTGAATGTAGTATTTAAAAATATTTATTATTTATTTGAATAGTTAACACTTATGGCTTTATGGCATTAATACGAGTATAAAACAAAATTATATAAAATTAAAATTCTTTGGAAAAATATAAAAAGTTCAGGCTTTCAAGTGTAAGCAGTTGTAATCCATATTAAACAGCTGCACGAGTATGTTTGCAAGACATTTGTTTGTGGTTCGCATGCTCACTAAGGTGGACCTTGAAATGAAATTTTTGCGATATTTTGGTAGATGAGGGCTCTATTCCGTGCCTTTTTGGAAAAAAATGACAATGCCGAAAAAAAAAATTAAAAAAAAAAAAATTTGGGGTTGCGCACGAGCCGAGAAAAAGGTCCACTTTGCCAAAATTAGGGGGGAAATTGCCATAGGTCATCAGGGGTCACCCGTAGAGGGGAAGAATGTATGGCCGACCCCCATTTACTTTTTACCGCCAACATTTTCCCCCAAGACACCCATCCCCTATCTCCTCCCCTTAGGGGGGTCACCATACAAAAATGGAGGTTGCTCAGTATTTTCGAAAAACACCATAGGTCATCAGGGGTCACCCCTAGGGGGGCAAAATATACGACCGACCCCCATTAACTTTTCATCCCCAACATCTTTTCCGAACAAACTTACCCTCTATCTCCACTCCTTGAGGGACTCCCCATACAAAAATAAAAGAAGCTGTAATTGAGTAGTACTACTAAGCACTTTTAATATAATATAGTCAAATTAACATATTTTTGTTCGCTGATGGGTATTTCTTGCGGTAAGAATCGATAACATGTAGTAAATACTGTTTCTCTTCTTCGCCTTGACACAGTATTCTATTATAATCTTGTATCATTTTTACTCCTCTTTCGGCAGGGTCGTTCACAACGCGCAAGTTATTTACAATTCTACGACCTTCTTGATAGTCTGCGCGAGATTTCCAGGTTGCTGGATTTGCAAGAATGAAATCTTGCGATATTCCAAATCGTACAAATAAATTTTTGGTATTATGAGAGACGAAGTTGCTCAAGTCTTTAGCCAAGAATTCCTCATTCACATCTTTGAATTTCACCTCGATTTTTTTAACGCTGGTGCTTTTGATTACGACGCGAGGAGCTGGGGGAACCGGGTCGTCTTCTTCATCTTCTTCACCTTCTTCGTCTTCTTCATCTTCTTCACCTTCTTCGTCTTCTTCATCTTCTTCACCTTTGTCATTCTCATTTTCTAGCAATGCTTGGGCCATTTTGGCCTTCAACTCATTTGAAACCTTGTCATCGAAAAAGGCAAGGGCTATGTGCTCATCGGCGAGATACCATAGGTGACCGATAAATTTCTTTATCATTACCCGAGATAAATCCTGGTCAACGGACTTGTACTCGACGATGTCCTTCAAAAACTTCCAATCTTGATTCGGCGCCTCAGCTGCTCTAGAAGAACCAAACCATGCCTTGACGTAAAGTCGCACCACAAAAATACAAACGTGTCGAATACCATTCAATTCACATACAGATAAGTGAAAAGTTCTCCGAAACAAAAACATCTTGAGGCTGTAAATGGCTTTTGCCATCCATCGAGCATGGGAAACGGGTCCTGGAGGTCGGAAATGGTAATTCTCAAGTTTTTCACCCAGAAACAAAAGAATTAATTGTAGCATTTCTTTGTAGTCATCGCGAGGGTGTTTCTCCTTCAATTGATCTAAGCAAAACTCCTTTATGCCGACTTGCATTGCCACAGGAATTTTTCTGACGACTTGATCGTCTATCAAGCCAGAATGGAATGGTTTAACCTTTACAGCGTCCCATTCCTGTTTGAAACGGTCAAAGCAAGGAACGCCTGGTGCACTGGTCTTTCCCATTTTTGTCTCAAAAACTTCCCTTAGCACCAGTTCGTATACGTGGTGTCTGCAAGGTAAATATAAGATTTCTCTCTCCAACAGCCGCTCAAGAGCAACTGCGGCTCCGGAGAATGGGCCACTGTTCGTTGATGTCGTGTCGAAAGAAAGTCCTTGTATTCGATGTGTCATATGCCAAGATGCCAACAGTTGATAAACGGCATGTGCTATTCTCCGGCCTTTTCCTTTCCCATCTTCTACTTTGGGAACTCCAAGAAGTTGTTCTTTTTCTCCGTACGAGACAATTACCGGTAGACGGTCCACCTTCTTTGTACCCACAAAATCCAAAAGCATTTTGCCATCCCAATGGACTACGAAGGATTTAGCTGCGACAAGCTGGAGATAAATGAAACGCGTTGAAGAATAAGAATTCTGAATGAGAGCAAATAAATCTATGCGATCTTACTTCTGGATTGTCTTTCACATAACTCAGCATGTTCTCTCGATTTGAACGCCGACATCTCCGAAGCGACGTACGGTTTATTGTGTATTGTTGAGGTTCGCGTCCAAATGCTTCTGCCGCCGCTATCATAATGCCGACCGCGTCTCGGTCAGTCACTTTGCACTTGTCCAAAGCTGATAGCACTCGTTCAGTAAAACATTGTTCGTAACCTCTTCTGTCACCAACATTTGATGGGCCAGCTTCTGCCGGGAAGTTTTCGTCCTGTCTCCCATTATCATCGCTTGAATCACTGCTTGAAAATTTAACCACTGCAATTGAAAGAATTTCATTTGAATATAAACATTGGACGAACACACAAAGCGCGAAATAGCTTACCGCCTTTAGCGAACTGATCTCTACTAGATTCCGTTGCACGTTTGCGTCGCAACTCTTCTTGTTCTTCGCGCTCAGCTTTTCTTTTCCTCGTTCGAGTATCAGTAGCGTCCACACCTCCCATAGTTCCTGGCCGGCCATCTTCTCTTTGCTTTAGCAGAAACTCAATGTCTTCGGTATTTGTCATTTTCTTAAGGGCGTTGGCGTGTGCGATGTCGAAAAGATTATCCAAGCTATCAGAAAATTTATTCTCTTTTTCTCTAGTGGACTCAGTCTTTCTGTGAGATGACTTTCTTAAAGCATCCCACTCATCGTGCAGCGCAGCTATTTTTCTTGTAACATCTCCTCTGGCTTTCGTCGGAATAGCTGCTTGGCGCCAAAAAATCATCACTGCGTCCGCGACTATAACCGCACTATTTTTCTTCGACATGTTTCGTTTGCGAATGTTGAAGTAATGCATTCTTAGCACTTGCTTCTTCGACGGTAATTTGTTCCCCGTAATATTCATGCTTGGATAACCAATCAAAAAAATATCGTCGCGCGATCTAAGTTGTGTTGTCATCTTAACTTTTAAAAAACGGGAGAAAAATCAATTTACTTTTCGCGGTCGTCGGCACTTGTTGAATGACAACAATCGATGAATGAACTGCTATTTATAACTACTACGTATTTTGCAATATTTTACTGCCAGGTACTGATGAATGGGGGCATCTGCTACGTGTGCGTTTCAAATTTTTCAAGACTTTCCAAACAATGACCACTCTTGAATATTATTGGAATTTCTGTAAAAAAATCAAAAAAATCTCGATATTGTGCAACTGTAAATACATAGATTTTCAGTATTTTTGTATGGGGAGTCCCTCAAGGAGTGGAGATAGAGGGTAAGTTTGTTCGGAAAAGATGTTGGGGATGAAAAGTTAATGGGGGTCGGTCATATATTTTGCCCCCCTAGGGGTGACCCCTGATGACCTATGGTGTTTTTCGAAAATACTGAGCAACCTCCATTTTTGTATGGTGACCCCCCTAAGGGGAGGAGATAGGGGGTGGGTGTCTTGGGGGAAAATGTTGGCGGTAAAAAGTAAATGGGGGTTGGCCATACATTCTTCCCCTCTACGGGTGACCCCTGATGACCTATGGCAATTTCCCCCCTAATTTTGGCAAAGTGGACCTTTTTCTCGGCTCGTGCTCAACCCCTAATTTTTTTTTTTTTAATTTTTTTTTTCGGCATTGTCATTTTTTTCAAAAAGGCACGGAATAGAGCCCTCATCTACCAAAATATCGACACAAGGTCCACCCTAATGCTCACTTTATTCAACTCTCATTCTTAACAGTATATATCAGGGATCATATTGACTTAGTTGTAAAAGGGCCAAAATTTATATAAAAATAGGGCATTTTTGGCAAGAATGGGGCCCTTAGTGGTAATTCTATTTGACTTTCTATTTGAATATTCTGCCATGACCACATATATCAAAATAGATTTCGAATTGACTGTTTTCAAAGTTTTTCAGATTTTTTTTATTTCACTATTTGACCTAAGCAGGGAAGTTTAATTATTTGTCACAAAAATAGCACATTTTAGCTTAACCCTCATCAGTCCCCGAGGAAATGCATCGAATCGGTCCCATTGTATCAATTTGATACACATTCAAAAAAAAAAAGTTATGAAAATCATTTTCAAAATTAAAAAAAAAAAATTATTGTTTTATATTTTTGTAGTTGTATTTTACTGTTTTCATAAATTTAAATTTAGAAAATACATTTATAAGTAATGAAAATTTGAGAGAGAGAAATGTCAAAAATGCTTATTTTTGTGGCTATGTGCATTTATTAGCGCATTTTTCGCAAATATCATAATGATGATCATTACAAACATAATTCTTACAATTATCAAAACGATTTGAATAAAATTTTTATTGTATTTATATGTACATATGTAGCAACGGCCGCGTTTCGTAAGTTTTTGGCAGATGGGTAATCGCCAGTAGTACTTCAATATTGAGCCTTCGAGGCTGAAATTTCCGATTTTCTATGTGGTTTTGCATATTTTTATTAGTTTTGTTGTTTTTCCAAGCCGGAAATAGCGAAATATACGTTATATATGCATTCAATGCACTCACGTTCAAAATGTTGCAAAACACTGCCATTGGCCACCGATTTATCTTCCTTTTGCAGGTGTAGGTAGCCACCATCTGGTCCATAGTGTCCACGCCACTCTTGGTTTTGTTATAATCCTGAATTAGATTCGGTTTCTTCTCAGCATTTTTACTTATAACGACGGCATTGTGCCATGTACAGAGCAGTGTAACATATCCTATTTTCCCGTATAGTCCCAGAATAGTCATTTGGCGTTTATGTAACTCTTCTGCCAGTTCATAAGATGTGAAGACGTTGTCGCATTTGATATTCCTCTCCCACAGCCCATTTACCAAATCCAAAATAATACGGCGTCCAATATTGCACTCTGGAGCGGCGTTGCGATTGTGACCAATATAAATTTGCGCCTTGTAAACATACCAGGTAGCTGAATCGGCCAAAATCCAAATCTTTATGCCGTATTTAGCCAGTTTCGACGGTATTTATTGTCGAAATGGACAGCGTCCACGAAATGGAACTAGCTGTTCATCTACTGTAACATTTTTGCCTGGAATGTATACAACTTGCAAATTATGGCTCCATTTTTCATATATGGTGCATATCGGGGCCAATTTATCACGGACAGAAGCAGTATTGGCATTACGTTCTTCTCTATCGTCAAATCTGTTACATCCATGAATTTTTTTGAACATTTTCAGTTACATTGTGTCTCGAAATATTGGTCGACCGGTTTTCTCATTCCAGAGTTGTGTAACACATTCACCATACGAACGATACACACCAGCAAGCAGTCGATATTCGAAGTACGCATGTAGAGTATCCATATCTATTTGTTCCCATTCTTCTTTGTATTTCCGCAAACCATATAAATTCGTCATATTCAAAATAGTATTTACTATCGGTCGCAGAAACAAACATGAGCAGCTGCAACTAGTTTTGGTCCTACAACAACAACAAAAAGAAACAAACACTGAATATTAAGCACAAAACAAGAAGGGTAGGTTTTATACCTGAAACAATATTATCAGCGCGCCTATATGAATTTTTTTCGGCTATTTTCAAATGGCTCCGTTGGATTCTTTTATTTTTTGACAAATATTTTGCTGTTGCATTTCTGGCAATTTCTTCTGCCACATTTTGTTCCAGTGGCTCAACATCGTACTCATCAGAATGCTCAAATGCTTGTGAAATCATCGTCACTATCTACTGGAGATTCTTCTGCTTCATTTCCAGATTCGGAATCCATATCATATTCGTCTCTTTGACGGTTTCCATGTTTTTGAAATCAATTGAATGTATGTATAACGCAATGAAAGTATGCGGCAAATAAAAATCACTTCAAAATTCACTAAAATCACTTATCAATTCGAACAAATTCAATTCAATCTTCACTCGTGTGTGTTCAAGAACATATTGAAAACCAAAAAATTAAATAAAACGAGCCTAACCCAACAAACAACTGCAATAACCATCGGCAGTTGTATTGTATCAAGTTGATACGAGGGACCGATTCGTAACTATTTCGGCTCAGGTAAAACCAAAAATGCCCAAACATTAAAAACTCATTAGCCCGATTCTACAGGCAAAATCATGCTATTTTCCCAAAAACCGCTTCTTTCCATCGGGCAGTTTTTTTTTTTTATTCAACTTGAAAGACAAAAATGGTATCAAATTGATACGAGGGACCGATGAGGGTTAAACGATCAGCTTTCAGAATCAGAAATTGTGGGTCAGAGTAATATTATTTAATTCTTTCTTTTAAATAGATTTGATTTCATACATAGAGGACCCATTGCATTTTAGAAAAAAGGCCTGTGCATTGATTGCAAACGTCAAAAATATGTCAAGAAATAATTTACATATATAGTTAATTTCTCATTGGAAAAGTCAAAAATACGTCAAAAAATAATCAAAAATTCTCAAAAAATAATTTGTAACAAAACCATTTATTTAATAAGTTAATAATACAAATGAAAATAGCAAAGCATTTCCACAGAAAACCGCAAATTGGATTGATATATTCTTCGATAAAGAGTCTTAGGAGTATTCTTTCGAGTCCTTGGTTATATAAATAAGAATGTCAGAGAGATATGATTGATAAATTTAACAAAGAGTCTGCGTTAATACTTGTAAGAAGGCGAATCAAAGATGCGGAACGAAATGGGCATGATACCAAAATAAAATCAGTTCTACCAAGAAAACATATTAAGGAATGGCGGAATTTAATAAAGAATTATTTCATGAATGTTATACAATTTTAGAATATAGAGCCTTGAGCAACAAAATAAGTTAAATCAAAACTAAATAAAGGTGGAAAAAACGAATTTTTCATTTGCATTTTTTGGGCATTTCCATAATGTCAAACGTGACCGTCGCACACATTTAAAGTGAAAAATAGGCAAAGTAAAACATATTTGCATTTTCTTTTTAGTATACATTGAATCTCTTAGGTAGCACTTTAATTAGTGCCAAAGTTTATAGTAGGCATAGTCCTGGTACAAAAAAATAAACAAAAATGGAAGTAGTTTTCGTGTTAAAATCATATTTCTGCGGAATCTGTCAAAGTTTTTTTAGGCAACTAGTTTTAGAATCTTATGAAATAATGTTACATTATAATGTATTTTGTTTGATTCAAATATCTTTAGTACTTTTTGTATTTTTTAATCATAATCTGAGGCGACATTTTGAACGTGACATTTTTTCCATTAGGATTCAATTGAGTAACTAAGTAATTGTAATTTAGTAATTAAAAAACAAATTAAATATATTTTACGCTCATTCAGTCATTATATTTAGCCAATATCTTCTATTTTTACTAAAACAGAAACTTTTCGAAACATTTACTAAACATTTACTAAAAAGAAAAACTGCATTTGTGAAACAGACGATTTGACCATCATGGTAAATGAATTTATGTATAAATCGCTTAAAAGAATAAAATTTAAAGGTTTCACTAAGATAATATCATAAAATAATAAGTTTTCAATAACTTTTAATTTTTAGCTCACAGTGGACTTTTCTGTGGAAATGCCCATATAAGATAGCAGACGTCGGAAATTATTTTTGGTACAGATAAAATAAAAAAAAATTAGGGAAAGTTTATTGAAAATAAACGACATTAAATACTTAACCGGTTAAGGCTACTTAAGACTACGATGGAGCCTTTTTTACGGGTTCGCCTTTTCATCTATATGCATGATAAAATGCTGTAAGGAATGTATCGTGCTTGAAGCTGACCACCTCAAAATTTCATTCTTAAACCTATTGTAGTCAGCTGTGCTTGTTGTTGGTATATTACCTAGGGTTTTCTTCTTGTTGCTTGCATCTTATGAGTTATTCTAATCTTGTTATCTGAGGTTATTCCAATTGGAGGTAGCTTACCATCGAAATTTTTTAATATAGGTGCATATATACCTAATAATTTCCTTTCTGAAAAAAGATATTTATGAAAAATTATGGAATAAATTTATTAAATTTGATTATCTAATTAAGCTAAATAACCATTTGCTTATAGAAAATAATTGAAATATTTGCTGCACACAATTTACATTTTTTGGCTGGATTTATTTTAATTTATCTATTAGAAATTTTTAAGTTTTGAAGGTTTTTAATCAACTTGAAGGTATTTTTTTTTTAAATTATTATATGTTGTTATTTTCAGTATTTCTAATTATATTAAATTGTTTTTAGGTCAAATAGGGCATTTCATCCAATTTATTATATTTTGAAATAAATTAGAATTAATGAAATTTTTTTCAGCACAATGTTTCAATTTCACCAATTAAATATTTGCAAGTTTCAAAACTTTTGTAGCAACTTCTAGGTATTTGTAAGGCATTATAAAATGTTCTTTTTTTTTTGTAATATTTGTAATTATCTACAGAAATTTTTTTTAAGGTCGAATACAAAATGTGCCACTTAATCCAATTTGTTTTATTTTCAATAAATTGAAATAAATGTGGAAATATATCAATTTAGGTGTACAATTTATTTTATATTAACAAATATCTTATTTTTACAAATTTTTTAAACGAAAAAGCCGAAAAACAATGCGCACAAAACAAAAACAATAAAATTTGTATTTTATTCACTCACGAATATAAATGAAGTCCCTACCGGCCAAAACTTAAGACTAATATTATGATAAGCTTAACAACATTAGCCTTAAGCTTGAAAAAATCTTAAGAAACAATTTGAAAAGACAATCGCAGTAATTGTAGAAAGATCGAAACGGAACCCTCGTGATAATATTACTCATGCAAGATTATTATAAGCTTTTTCGTGCAATTGTAGAATAAAGGCCTGACTATAATGGGCACACGCTGGCTTAAGCTACTGTCAAAACTAAAAGGAAATCCAGCATTCTGATGTCAAAATAAAAAAAGACCCATAACTGGCATATGCTGACTTTGAGAAGTTTCATAGTATAGTTTATTTTTATTTGTCATTATACATATGTGAAATTTTTTTAAAATTAATATGGAAAATAACATGCAAAAAATTAAAGAAGCGAATTCTTTGCTCCTTGGACTGAGTGCTCTAAAGAATTTATTGGATTTAGTGAATTTAGTGAATAAAGTCCGTGAATCTTATCGGGATCGAAATAGACACGGGTTTTTTCAAGTTAAATTTT
The DNA here is from genome assembly GCA_914767935.1 of Coremacera marginata. Classification (NCBI taxonomy): domain Eukaryota; kingdom Metazoa; phylum Arthropoda; class Insecta; order Diptera; family Sciomyzidae; genus Coremacera; species Coremacera marginata. Next base: position 164,879,805 of record OU612045.1, read on the forward strand.
TAAAGCTGAAAGAAATTGACCACCATAAATTCTTTATTTACACCCGAATGACTTCCAGAACTTACAACCTGCTACTGGATTTAATATCACCATATCTAGAAAAGTGCTCTATAAGAATTCATGTGCAACCAGAGTGTCGTCTAGCTGTATTTTTAATGTAATTTGGCGATAACAGCGATATAGTAAAAATTGTCATATATTGTAACAATATTTTTATGATTTCTTAAGATATTTAGCTCAGGGATCATCCATTCAATCCATTGCTTGGTCGTTTAAGCTAGGTAAGGAAACGGTGCGTTCAAATTTATTGGAGGTAGCAGAACTTATATGGAAAAACTTGGGGCCAATATACGTATCTGGCCCAAATATGACTGATTTTATACAAATTCACGACGATTTTTGGAATTCTTGGAGTTTTCCACACTCCATCGGGACAATCGATTGAAAGCACATTGCTATTCGAAGCCCACCAAACAGTCGAAGTCAATTTTTTAATTACATAAAATACTTTTCAATTGTGCTTCTTGCAACATGCCATGCAAAGTGCCAATTTACCTACGAGTGACGTTGGTGCCTATGGGAGCCAAAGTGATTGAGGTATGTACCTACTATGTAATTTTGAGCAGCTAAAAGCAGGATACAAAAAGGTGCGGTATCTTGCTTAAAAGTCAAACTATATATTCCAAATTCTTATAAAATTTTTCATTCTGTAATTATTATTTTTTTTTTTCTGTTAACAGGCATATTCCAAAGCAGTAGTATGGGTAAAACAGTGCTAAGTAATCAATTGCATATCCCTTCTGCACAATCTTTACCTAATTCCGATGTAATATTGCCAAAATTTTTTGTTGGAGATGCTGCTTTTCCCCTTGCACCAAACATGATGCGCCCTTATCCTGAAGACCAAATGTCTACGGACAAGGAAATCTTCAACAAGCGGCTGTCCCGTGCTCGTCGAACAATTGAAAATGCGTTCGGTATTCTGGTTGCACGTTGGCGTGTGTTACTTACTACAGTGCATATGTTTTCTGAAAACTCTGAGAAAATAGTTCTTGGTGTTGATATCTCCAACTATTCCTTGGACGGAGAGCCTCAAGATGGCATAAATCTCCAGCGTGTTCTGCCATATGCTACTACTCATCAGTACGGGGGAGTAGCACTACTTTCAAAACACTTTCTCTGACAATAGCCCTTAGCCTCAATAATTTATTGAACATTTCACTCTTGTAATTGTCCTTTACTGCATTTGGAAGATCTTTCATCATAGACAGAATCGTTTTTAAATATAATTCGTGCTCATCGTTTTGGGCTTCTTTGTTGGTTGTAGCAAAGCTTTCTTCACATTTTCTGAGTGTCCCCCCTATTGCTCTATTTTAGAAGCGATGCAAGCTTTTAGACGCTTTGGAGCTGTAGCTGCGGACGAACTGTTGCATTTATCATCCTCTATGCTTTTCAGGTGGTCATTTTCGTCTTGAAAACTTCCTTCTGTAGATTCTTCGTTGCAACGTTTTCTAAGATTTATAAATAAAAATGTATCAATAAAATTGGCAACATACGAGGGTGGTAACAGAAGTATCCGACCTGACGTATAGATAGCGGTTTTTACTTATGCGTTATATGGTAGCACGTACTAGCCTTATAAAGCTTAAGTTTCAAGTTTTAAGACGCTACGTTGCTTAGTATTTGTTTGGCAGCCATCATAAATGAACCCTCTCAGTAAATTTGCAAACATGGAAAAGATTGGTCATCGTTATGTGATACAATAGTTTCATTTTAATGGTCTAAGTCCAACCAATATCAAAGCCGAGTTAGATTCTACTTTAGGGAAGTCTGCTCCTTCGTTTAAAACAGTAAAATATTGGGTGGCAGAGTTTAAACGAGGCCGTATGAGCTGCCAAGGCGAACATCGCAGTGGCCGACCAAATGAGGTAACCACACCAGAAATGGTAAAGATAATCCACAAAATGGTATTGGATGATTCATATCCATTGATGAAACATGTGTCCATCAGTTCTTTTGGGACCACCCTCGTACCACAATATAATGCTCTTATGTATAGGTTCTTACCGACGTGGTTCGATGGATGATTTTAAAAAAATTACTTTATAAGCGACACGTTCACTTGCACCGCTTCCAGAAGGCTGCTCCATTTTCCGCAGCTCCTTGCTAAACTTTTTACATAACAGCTTCCATCGCTGCTTGCATTCCAAATCTTTAAAATTAGCAAAAACATTTATTAAATTTCCTAATTTTCCTAATTTCCTTAATTACCAGCTCTTGCACAGCACTGCGCCACTTCCTCCCATGCCTTCTCGTTGCACAATTTGTTGTGGTAAAAGGATCTCTTTTATCCCACAAGTATTTCCTATCACCAACACTAGATACAAGGCTTTCAACATTGCTTCCAAGTCCATTGCAACAAATTCTGATTGAATTTTTGTATTTTTCAACAACTGAATAAAAATTTTAATAAAAGTTTTTGACATTTGCCAATGCTGTGAAATGAAAGTCAAAGAAAACTTAACGAAACAGTGGCAATTCCAATTATGGGTATGTTCATACATTTACATGAACTCGCTTTAAGTTTGACAGATCCCTGTGACAGCATGTGCGCATTATAGTCAAGCCTTAAGCTTAAGAAAATAATATTATACTTACAAATAGGAAAGCTTACCATCTTCAATGGTTTTATAAACTTTATATTGCGCTTGTAGAATAAGCTTAAAAAAGAATATTATGTTATATAAACACTTGTATAGGAAAGCTTACTACTCGCAATAATTTTACAAGCTTTTTCTGCCAGTTGCTTATAAAGCTTAAAAAAAAATATATATTTTATTAACAGTGACTAATGATAACGCCTCGAAAATCGGGAGTACTTCCCTACTTTACTTTGGAAATCACACTTTCTCATTCAGGTTGGAGCGTGTTCGTGTCTTAAATCTTTAACCATTTTCCCAATTTTAAACGCTCATATCTGCTAAACGCTAACACTATTCAAAAATCTAATAATTTTCTGCATACCTACAGGTCATGACCTTTCTAATGATACATCAAGTGCTGCTGTAGCGTCTGTAGATTTGCTGGAATAAGGGGCCCCTTACCGGAATAAATATATAGAAGATTATGTACAGCTGTGAACAGATGCTTAAGAGAGCTAGACTTTTCAGCATTGTTAATGAATCGAAAAAATTAATAAAATATATTAAGTGTTATAATATTTATTAAGTGTATTATTATGGATAATAAAAAATTTCGGTTGCCTTACATACGGTGAGAGGGCTTTCAGTAAATATACTGAAGAGTACAGCGTTGTTAAGCCTCTGTCAACCGCTATATAGATTTGTTTTTTAATTTTTTTTTTTTAAGTTAATTTTAATTAATAATGATTTATAAATATAATTGAGATATATTGATTGCATTAAACATGTTTACCTTATGATGATTTTTTTTTTTTTAATTTGGGCGTAGCAGTACTCTGTTTTTGGCAAACTGAAAAAAGTCTTCGTCTCTTTGATAAATTGATCCTCGTCTATTCCCAGTGATAGAGCCCCATCTTATAATTGTTCAAATTTAATAATAGTTTTGATATGAGGCAAACTGTTTCAATTGAGGGCTTAGAATCAAAACTCTTCTGTTGTACTTTTGGGAAGAAATGAGTTATGCATGACAGATTATTCCCTGGAGCAGTATCCGTAATTCTCCTTAATTTTCGTAATATGGGAAAAAAACTATTTTCCCATATTTTGAAGAATTTTGAGAAATTAAAAGAAGAATTTTGATTCTAATCCCACAATTATTCTAACTTCGAATCTACAAGATTCAAGATCAATTCAATTCATCAATTTCACTTTTAGAACTTTCCACAATCTCACTTTTTTTATCGTTTATTTCCTTGACTTACTTGTGCTTGTGTAAGAAATCAATTTTATTTGACAGAAAAAACATGATTACAGTTTCTATTTCATTAAATAAATACTGTTTTTTTCAGTAATATTTTATATTGTATTGTTATATATAAGTGTTTATTAAGTATACTTTAGATTCAGTTATCTATATCAAGCGTTTCCCAAATAGATTGAGATTTTATTGTGATCTCACTTTTATGCAAGCTTGTTAAAAGTCATATTAAGAAAAGCTTAAAACCTACAGTTTATATTAAGCTTGTTCTCAAGTACAATTGGAGTTCGCTTTCTAGATGGCCGGCTGAGATATTTTCCTTACACGTTCTTTTGTGCGTATTTCAATTGAGTTGTGGCAGACTGGTTGACATGTTTGCCTTGTAATCGAAATGCCCGGGTTTAAACCTGGCTGGCGCGCCTATTACAAATATTACAAAAAACGAACATTTAATAATTCCTTACAAATACCTAGAAGATGCTTTTTTTGAAACTTGCAAATATTTAATTGGTGAAATTGAAACATTGTGCTGAAAAAAATGAATTTATTCCAATTTATTTCAAAATATAATAAATTGGATGAAATGCCTTATTTGACCTTAAAACAATTTAAAATAATATAATTAATTAGAAATACTGAAAATAATAACATTTAATAATTTCAAAAAAATACCTGCAAGTTGATTAAAAACCTTTAAAACTTGAAAATATCTAATAGATAAATTGAAATAAGTCCAGCCAAAAAATGTAAATATTGTGCTGCAAATATTTCAATTATTTTCTTTAAACAAATAGTTATTTAGTTTAATTAGAAAATTAAATTAAATTAATTTATTCCATACTTTTCATAAATTTCTGTTTTTCAGAAAGGAAATTATTAGGTATATATGCACCTATACTAAAAAATTTCGATTGTAAGCTACCTCCAATTGGAATAACCTCAGATAACAAGATTAGAATAATTCATAAGATGCTAGCGGCAAGAAAAAAAATCCTAGGCAACATACCAACAACAGCACAGCTGACTACAACAATACATTTTTGAAATTCATAAAATCCTAGCAAGAAGAAAAAAAATCCTAGTTTACAATAAAAATGGAAATAGTGTATTTAGTGTATTTAGTTTTTTCCTTATAACTTCCAGGCCAGAAAGTAAATTTCTGAAATTATTTATTCAAAACATTGACAATGTTTTGACAAACAAACTGCAATAAGAATATTGCAATTATCTTCATTACTAAAGATTTTACAGAGTTACATGCACAAAATGTACATAATCGCTAATTTTCTTATGCCAAAGACGCACATGTGCATATTTTTTTACTAAAAGTGAGCTCAACATACAAACGTATGAAGACATCGAAAATATTGTATGGATTTAGAACTTCTAACTGCTGGTGTACAAAAGGATATTTTATTTATCTAAAAATTGCTGTGATCTATTTGTTACAAAATAATTTAACAAGAAATTCTAAAAAATCTAAAAATTTTGGTGTAAAAGAAGTTTTTGGTATTAAATTTAATATAATTTAGGTTCAATAAAATACAAAGTTATTAGTAACTATTTTTTTTTTGCCGGTTACAAGATATGGGGCGAAAGATAGACTTTGGCCTAGGGTACCATAAATGTTCGGGCCGGCCCTTCATTAAAGTATGTAAAGTGGTCCGTGAAGTCTTAAATGTAATCGTAAATCGTAAGTCAGAACTTTGTAAAGGCTGTTTTTTTAGAGATATGGAATTTCCTTGATGGATAGCTGTCAAACCAGATGTCAAAGTAAACACATGTTGCAAAACTGGGAAAGTAACCTGAAAATGATATTTTCATAAATTGTTCCACACACACTGCGATGGTTGCAGCAAGCAGCCTTGCCAGCGACCAAAATATTAATTTAATTTTTTATGTTGGTGTGACCTGATTTGCAACCGTCAATGAGTTGAGTTACTTCGACACACACGCTGCGACTTCATTCGTCAAAAACGTCAAAAACTTTCAGGTTACACTTCCAGCTTATGGATTATGGACAATATTCATCCAATACAATCTCATACTGTGCGTACCCAGTGTGCCAAACGGATCCGTATCGAGTTCAAGACGGACTCACTTCTTCGTACTTTTTATCCGAAACGGACTGCGTTTCGAATCCGTCACTGACCCGTTTTCGTATAAAATTCCTCTTAACCCTTCTGCTTCCCTTGGATATGTGCCCTTCCTATGATCCTTTGGGTCAATATGACCCAATATTAAAATGTAAACAAAATTTTATATTTAATATAAGAAATTTATTTGTTTTGTTGTTTTTTTATTTAGTATAATAAAAAATAATGAAAACTAAAATAAATAAGCCCTTCCTGAGCAATTATTAAAAAAAAATATATATGAAATAAAATTAAATTTTAAATTCAGCCTTTTTTTTTGGAAAATAATAAAATAATAATTATATTTTTAATACTAATGTATACAAATTTAAAAATTTTTGTGACAATTTATACACAATGTTACCATGTGCTCTTTGCAAATAAATTTTTTACAAGTATCACATTTAGTGGAATACTTATTTGAATTCCTTCCATGTTGACAAAAGAAACACCGCTGTCGTTTATTTGGTAAATTACTGGACAATGGTGTATTTGTAGTATTTTGTTTAGAACATTGCGAGGCACCTGTGAGATCAGTTTGTTGCTGAATATTATTAACAAGATTTTTTGCTGATGGTCCATGTGGCAAAACCTTTCTTCGCAAAATATGCTCATTTATTAGCTGATCTGCAAGTTCTACTAGATAAAGCCTGCGTCTGAAGTTTTTATTGAAATTCCAGGCAGGATTCATTTCAGTCCATATGACGTAGGAGTTATATGCTGATACATCTATCATATTTGAAAATAATGCAACAGGCCATCGCTTAGTCATGCGCTTAGATGTGTAATTAGCAACTAGTTGGTCAAGCGCATCAACTCCAGCTTTCGTTTGGTTGTAATGATGTATTATTTCAGGTTTTTTTTGTTCATCGTCTCTTACATCGGCTGAATGATGAAGAGAACTTAAGAGGAGAACGTATTTATTTTTTTTTTGGAACATAGGATGCTATAGTTATATCATTTGAAAACAAAAAATCAGAGTGCAATACGGGCTTTTTTTTCATATCCAGAATTTTTGGTGGCAAAAAAGTTTTATTTTTACGGACAGTGCCAACTAATGTAATATTCCGACAAAGTAGTTGAATGGCAAGATTGTATGTAGTAAAAAAATTATCACATGTGATTGTGCATCCCTTTGGGAGAGGGTCTGATAATGTTAGCACCACTCTCTCACCTAAATTAAAAATATGGAAATATAATAAATGTAATACGAAGTACAAAAGTCTCACCTTGATTTTTTTCTGGCTGTGTATTTCTTGCTCTGCCTGTGTACACTTCCATATTCCAGGCATATTTAGTTGTAGAATCGCAAAGTGCCCAAATTTTTATGCCATATCTGGCGGGCTTTGATGGAATATATTGCCGGAAACTGCACCGACCTCGAAATGGAACCAATTGTTCATCTACAGTAACATTTTCATGTGGATTGTAAAAAATTTTGAGCTGATTACTCCACTTGTCCCAAACGTTTCGTATCGGTGCAAGTTTGTCACGAATTCTTCTTTCTTCTCTATCTTCAGAGCTGTCAAACCGTAGGCACTTTGATATGCTCGAAAATCGCTTGAGACTCATTGTTGCTCGAAAAATAGGTCTTCCGTTTTTTTCATTCCACAAGCTAGTCCGATTTTCTCCATGAGATTTATAAACTCCTGCCATTATTTGTAATCCAACATATGCATCAAGCTCTATCATATCAATGTTTTGCCAATTATTTCCATATAATTCTACACCTTTTTGATTTGTCATTTGAATCACAATATTTTTTATATTTGGTGATATAAACAAATCGAACGAAGACTTTATATCTGTAACCATAGATGTTGCTCTTTTGGTAGGTCCAGGCTTATTCAATAAAATTTGATTTTTTGGTAACCTGCCTGTTTGAAGTGGTGGCTGTTCTTTCCAAACTACACTTTTGTCCTTAGATAAATATGTAACGGAAGTGCTGTGATCTATTTCTACTGCGTCTTCCAACTCCACGCTTTCAACGCTATTGTTTGACGATGAATATGATTCGTCCTCTCCATCGCTGTTGGGTGAAAAAATGTCGTCTTCATCACTATCATCAAAAATGTCATCATCTTCGTCATTCATTATTTGTTGCAACTGAAGATCACTAAGAATCTGAAGCAATTCATCATGGAACAATCATATATTAGAAATATTATTTTACAATACTCACTTTTCTTCTTTGTGCCATTATGTAAAAATACTCAATTATGATGAATTACAAAAAAATATATGTATGCACGCTGATCACCAAAAATTAAACTGAACTCATTGAAAGAAAATATTCAACTGAGACAAAAGTTCTAGCATCATCATAGCGAAATATTTTTTTTTTCATATACAAAACGGGGAATCACCGAACTGCAATTTGAATGAACTCTTTTGTGTACAATGTGTTTGTGTCAATGCATTACCATATCATCATAAAATAAATTTCAAAAGATACCTTTGCGGGATTCTCCAAATCCCACCTACAGTTGGAGAATAATAAAATTTTGAATGAAAAAATATTCAATGAAAGCGATTTTATTGATTCTTTGACTCAAAAAATGATTGATCGATGATTTTGAATGAAGATGAACTCAATTCAATGATATTCAATAGGAAAGAAATGGTAAAGTGGGATTAACTTACAATATCGCTAGTTGGGTCATATTGACCCAAAGGATATTAAATGTGTGTAAATCGTGTTTTGACATGTGGAGGGGGGAGGAAAAATTTAAATTTTATTATTTTCTTTTAAAAGCATAATTTTCGCCACACTAATGGATAAATTAAAGTTTCACGTTCATATCTTATAACTAAAGGGAAAAGTTTTGCGTTTGAAAATCAAAATTGGGTCAAATTGACCCAAGGAGTGCAGAAGGGTTAAGCATAAAGCCAACCTCTGATGAAGTCAGAACGAAACTATTCAAAAACAATTAAAAAACCAATTCATACGCGATTCGTTGACGAAAAAGATTTAAAATATTTATTTTGAAAATATCGCCAAAATATTTATTTTTGCCATTTTAAATTTTTTAATGGTAATAATATATGAGTTCTTGGCGAGTATTTTACTTTAGTAAGCCACACGGATGTATCCCAATTTTATATAATATTAATTTTTTCATAAAATGGAATTTTATGGAACTTACCCCATATATTTTCAACAAATAGGGCACCAAAAGTACCCTATCGCTACGAAATATAACAAAATAGTAATCCCGTGTGGCGTTAAAACACCAAAATTAAAAATATTTAGTTTTATTTTAAGGACTATTTTTACCTATGAACCAAGGATTTCATAGAATAATATAGATATGCTTGAATCGGTGCATGGCAGTAGCCTCGATGCCAGCCAGGGAGGAGCAATATCATATGGTAACATATGAAAACATATGTTTTTATATTAGGAATTTGGTTAAATTATAAGGTTGTCGCAAGGCTGATCGTACTCTATCCTCAGTACCTATAATTGTCAAAATTTGCTAATTTGGCGAATAAATATTAAAGAAAAACAAGTGAAAAAAGAGAGTCAACTTCTATTTGACAATTATGTGTACTCGCTCTCTCCCATGCGACAACCTTATAATTCAACCATGATTAGAAATTAGATTCTTAAACTCGAAATAGTTAAATTTGAAGTTGATAAACTTGAAAATATTATATTCAAGTTATATGTATAACTATATTATATTCTTATTTATTGCAACTAATTAAAGATCGATTAATTTTGTTTAGTCCATAAAAAGACCTTCTCATAACAAGCACTCAATTAAGCGTTTAACATATGGAGACTTTAATACGATTAAAATAAATACTTGTTTTAATAATTCGAATGTTTAATATATTAATTTAAATTATCTAATAAACAATTTTTTTCCTTTCAATAAAAAAATTAATAATAAATTAATTGAATAAATTTAAGTTCGTCATTTTACATGATTTTGTCTAATGAGTCTAGAAAAAAATGAGTCTAGAAATCCATTTATTGTTAATATTATTTATAAGTTTCATTGGAACGCCTTTAGCTGACGATATTAATTAAAAGTAGCTCTTAATAAAATTTATAGCAATGATATTAAACATAATTTTCTGACTGTTTTGAACAGGCAATAGATAATGATTATTGAATTTTTTTTTTCAATTAAAAATGTTAAAATTGCTAAATGCATTAATATTCAAATTAAGCTCAAACTAAATATTCATTAGCTTCTTTTAGTCTGAGATATAAATATTATGCGTTAAGATTTGCCTACCAACCCACACAGAAAATGCAAAGCAACAAAGCTTGATTTATGAATCATTGACTAAAAGCTTAAAAAACGATTCATTGACAAGCGAAGAGTGGAAAATCTTGATACACACTCGAGCCCGCGACACTTAAAGTCACAATTTAAGTCGCCGAATTAATTGATTACGTTGATCAGTGATCGAGACTGAAGATTAAAGCAGAAATATTCAAGATAAATACATGTTTTGATTAAAGCTGTTAAGATTTTAGAGTTAATCCAGAAAGTACAATCAACAAATTTGAGTTAGTAATATAAGCAACAAAATTTTCGAAATATTATAAATGAAGTTAAATGCATGTTTACACTGAGAAATGCATGTTTCCAAAGGGAATTGAATATATATTTTTGGAAAAGTTAGCAAATTATGTGGAAAAAATTTAAAATATTTAACGCATAAAGAATGTTGAAAATCATTATTTGAAGGTTTGAAAAACTGTTTGGTGTTTTAGTAATCTAGTATAACTAAACTTTGAATTAATTTATAAAGCTTTTTGTGTAGATCTTGTGTAAATGTTTGTTCTTGAACTAAATAATTTTTTAAAGCATGAGTTGAAATCGTCCTTCCTGAGGAAAAAATTAGAAAAATTTAACTCGGAAAACGTAGATATCGTAAGCAAATCAAAAATTTATCTTTATTTTGAATATTACTAATGAATTTTCCCCTGATATTCAGCTGGGAGATTGTATAGATAAAGAAATTAAATTAAAATTTTAACTTATTTTTAAATATTAATAGTCACCCTCTTTTCATGTAATCTTACTCCATTCTTTAGTATCACGTAACAAGGCACGAACGACAATGAAAAAATTTTACGCTTTACTTTCCTTCAAATAAAAATATATAGCTTCTTGTTTCTAGCTAGTATTAGTATTAGTATTAGTATTAGTATTAGTATTAGTATTAGTATTAGTATTAGTATTGGAATTAGTATAAGTATTAGTATTAGTATTAGTATTAGTATTAGTATTAGTATTAGTATTAGTATTAGTATTAGTATTAGTATTAGTATTAGTATTAGTATTAGTATTAGTATTAGTATTAGTATTAGTATTAGTATTAGTATTAGTATTAGTTATTAGTTATTAGTTATTAGTTATTAGTTATTAGTTATTAGTTATTAGTTATTATTTGTTAGTTATTAGTTATTAGTTATTAGTTATTAGTTATTAGTTATTAGTTATTAGTTATTAGTTATTAGTTATTAGTTATTAGTTATTAGTTATTAGTTATTAGTTATTAGTTATTAGTTATTAGTTATTAGTTATTAGTTATTAGTTATTAGTTATTAGTTATTAGTTATTAGTTATTAGTTATTAGTTATTAGTTATTAGTTATTAGTTATTAGTTATTAGTTATTAGTTATTAGTTATTAGTTATTAGTTATTAGTTATTAGTTATTAGTTATTAGTTATTAGTTATTAGTTATTAGTTATTAGTTATTAGTTATTAGTTATTAGTTATTAGTTATTAGTTATTAGTTATTAGTTATTAGTTATTAGTTATTAGTTATTAGTTATTAGTTATTAGTTATTAGTTATTAGTTATTAGTTATTAGTTATTAGTTATTAGTTATTAGTTATTAGTTATTAGTTATTAGTTATAAGTTATTAGTTATTAGTTATTAGTTATTAGTTATTAGTTATTAGTTATTAGTTATTAGTTATTAGTTATTAGTTATTAGTTATTAGTTACTAGTTATTAGTTATTAGTTATTAGTTATTAGTTATTAGTTATTAGTTATTAGTTATTAGTTATTAGTTATTAGTTATTAGTTATTAGTTATTAGTTTTTAGTTATTAGTTATTAGTTATTAGTTATTAGTTATTAGTTATTAGTTATTAGTTATTAGTTATTAGTTATTAGCTTCAAAAATATATTGTAATATTTTCATTTGTTTTTTTATTTGAAAGTAAAATTAAGGAAGCAAAACTTTCTGAGAGAACGACCTTTCCAGCTAGCCAAAACATTGAGGGCTATATTCACGATGCACTCTCTAGAGAGGCTTGAAGGTGAAAACGTCAGTTCAATTTTAGTGCTAGATATCATTAATTACTATTTTAATGTGCTCCTGCATATAAGCTTAATTCGCCGTATTGCTCGAACATATAAAAAAGCAATCCTATTTCGCTCCTAAATTACACTTGTTATATTCTTACCCCCACGCGTAACACCTGAGGAGTATATCAACTTTGTCACTCCATTTGTAACGCCCGTAAGGAGGAGTGGCAGGTATAAGACAGTTTATATAAAATATATATTAAAGAAAATAGTATCTTTTTAGCTAGTTGAATACCCGGAGTTACTCGAGAGTTAAGATATATAACTTCTGAACTCATTCGTCGGTATTCAAAAAAATATTCACAAACTTTAGAAGGAATGTTTGTGTATCTTGTATCTTTCAAACCAAAAGATAGAGATTATGAGAAAAAGGATTATGTGAAAAAGTTAGGAAAATCGTGATTTGTGTGTTCGTGCCGATAGCTTCCAAAGGTATATTTGCAAATTTTATAAGTATAGAGAGAAACAAATATTTTCTTTTTTTGAAAACTAAAACATTTTTTGTTAATGCAATTTTTGATTAATTTTTAAGACAAAAACGACTTTTGCGCCATCTTTTGAGAAAACATAAAATATTATGGAACTTTCTTGAAAAAAAGATTTAATAATATAAATACTAACCTAAAGAAACTGCTTCAATTATTTTTATAAAGTACTTTTATTGACATTTTAGACAAAAAGAATTAAAATAAATATACATAACAGCAGCGTAACTTGCATCGAAAGTCGAAACTTTGAATATCTGATCATTTCTTTTTACTTCAGGTAACACTGCTATGTTCAAAAATTCATTGTAAGTACTAACAATTTTAATAGCTTTGAAGATATGTTAATGCTTTTAGTGATACACTAACGGCAAGTTTTTTTAATTAATTTTAATTAAAAAAATTTGAAAATTAATTATATATATAAATATATTAAATAGAAAAATGCATGTTTTAGGCTGTTGGTAAGATATGGACAAAATGAGTATAGGTGATATTTGCAGTTAGTTTTGACCATATTCTTTTCTTAATATTTTTGCGAATTAACCGTTCTTTTTTCGTTTTTTACTGGGTAAAATATAGACACTGAAAAAAAAATTGAAATATCAAAACAACGCCCAAGTACGACGCATCTTACTTGCCCATGTGTTAATGAGTACGGCAAATACCACATCTCAATTCAACATCAGCTATTTCAATATTCGAAAAGAAGAAAGTGTAATGTGAATACAAACACAAAGAGAAGAAAATACGATAGTTATCACCCGTCTCTCTTTGCTACTTCTTATTGCTTCCTGTACTGCAGCGCCCCCTGGAATTCAAGATATAGAAGAACAGAAAGCGCCAAAAGACTTATTAGCTTGGGAGGCTGTTCAAGATAGAACAGAATAGATAAGTTATGAAAAATCACCGTATCAGAAAACTCCTATATACAAATTGCCATGCAAATCAGATGAGTGGCTTCGGCGACAAAATATAAAAAAAATTCATGAAATCTGACCGCGAAGCCAGATATCGGGTCCAAGTCATCCAGAGACCCAAAATCGGTGCAGTCGTTTAGGAAGAGTTCAATAACATACACGCGTATAGAAGAATTATATCTTTGCTAGCGGGCCGTGGCTTCGCCATGGACTTTTTCTCTTATGAATAGAGAAGCTAACGAGTGCTACAGTAAGTACTACAATATTAGCACTATTATTGAATATTCGAACTACCCCCATTTTAAATGAACTATTTGCTTAATTTTAAAAACTCGGATATAATTTTGTGTTGAATTTTTACGCACTTTTTTTAATTTACACAAAATAACCAATGTGTTGATATATATATACAACATCTTTCATACCAAATATTTTCTTGAGCGTACACATTAATCACTCTTTTCACTTGTAGTTTGACTTTGTCGTTTTTGAGTTTTACTTTTCACAGTTCAACAAAAGTCTTGTTGTATGTTGTACCTACTTTAATACGTAGATTTATGACACAATCTATATAGTTTTTTACCCCAATTAGTACAGGCGATTTTACATGCCAAAAAATGTGAAAAAATTAAGACATTTAAATAGTATTGCTATAACATATGTTAGTCGATTTTTGTTTTTGCTTTATAGCCAGACCGAATAGTTTTTCGTAATTTCTTTTTTCTTCCTTTGTTCCCATCTTTCCAATAATATACTGTTTGTTAAAATCGGGCGGAGAATACGTTATTGGCAGCAATTTTTCAATTTTAATGCAGATATGCACAAATATTGATTATAAAAAAGTTGTCATTTTTTTTTATATGCAGTGAGTTTTTTGCTACTTTTTCAAAAGCAGTCTACAAAAAACTACTCGCGTCGAAATTTAAATTTGCCAAATAACTTTAATAACGGTGGCGGCCGTGGCGCAGTGGGTAGAGTGCGTGGCCCATACCCCACAGAACCCAGAACCCTGGTTCAATTCCCACCTGACACGGAAAGTTTTTTCCAATTGAATTCATTTTTCTGTTGGCCGCCACCTCTCTGCAGCCAATGGCAAACCTCAGAGAGTAAAAACTGCTATGGAAAGCTTCTTGAGAACATAGCCCTTCGGAGTTGGCAAAGCCGTTTGTAGGCCCAGTTCTCGATCATTTGTATTCAAACATTTCACAAACACGCACAACACAACTGATCATAAGAAGCTCGATCAAAGTCCTTTCAAGGGCTGAAATGGCCATCTCGTTTTTTTTCGGTTTTGTTTTTAAATATCTGTAAATGCCGAATTTTTCCATATTATTTACGAATTCAAAAGGTGTGCGTTGAGTATTCCTTTTCATGTCAATGTTAAATTGTTAAAACTCCAGGATAACATATTGATATTTAAGCTTGCCTCTATTGACCTCTTTATTAAAAATTTGATTTATATGAGAAAATAGTGCATTTTTCCAAAAAATCCCAATTACAGTTTTTTATGCTCAAATTTTCAAAAAACTGGTACTCATTTCGTTTTTTATTAAATTTTTCTGTAAAAGTGAGTTATCAAATAACATAAGTTTTTGCTAGAAGAGTGCCTTTTTCGAAATATAGAGTTTGAGTATTTCATAAAAATAGTTTTTAAGAACCTAAAAATGTAAATTTTAAAAAATCAAACCAGAAATAAACAACCAATAGTTTTGAGCTATCTTATGCAAAAAATTATATAAAAATATTTTTTTCTTTAATCACTCTTTATTGACTCTCCAAAGAAACCTCGAACATGAGAACCGACCTACATATTCTTGATGAATCTATGATTTTTATAAGTTAAGAAATTTAGCTTTTTCCTCCATTTTGAACAAATTTTTAATGATTCATATAGAGATTAAAAAAATTCTTAAAATATTTTTACTCAAATTAGTTTTTCTATTTTGTAAGATTCAACTCTGAAAGTTTAAGCAATATTGACGGTGCTTAAACCATACGACTGATACGTTAAATATTGTATGGCTGGTATACTTTGTTCATGTTAAAAGAGTGCTTTTATTTTTAATGGCATTATGTTTTCTTTCTACTTTATTCTTTCTTATAAATATAAAGATACAAATTTGCAACAAATCATAGTTCAGCAATGAAACCTCAATTAACATAATTTTTCTGCATTTAAGACAATTGTTCCTATTTATTTTTTGGCGTTTGTTAATTTTTTAAAATTTTGAATAGTTTTTCGTACCAATAATCATGAATAATGTTCATAATGAGCAAAAAACTAATATTAAGGGCTTTTAAGATAGGTTGCAATGACAATACTTATTACTGGGGCGATTGGTTTTTCCTGTATCTGACACAGTGCGATATTTTCGTTGAATTTATGAGGGCTGTTTGATAATTCAGTGAGAAATGAAATTTCCCGCGTTCCTTTTGCTTTAAATGCAACATTGATCCTGTCAACTAAAACAATCGTAAAACCAAAGAAAATATACTTTGCCATTAAGAGTTTTATAGATTGTGCCCAAAGACAAAACATCGTTAAAGAGACAAGGACACAAAGATTGTAAGATTCCCAAGAACAATATACTTTGAATTGAAAATTTAAATTCTTGTGGCAAGGATTTACGTCTTTAAAAAAGCATGGAAAAGTCGTTAAAGTAAAGAAAATGTACTTTGGAGCAAAGACTTTTATTCGTTACGGCAAAGACGCAGAATGTTAGGTCCTTGATTTTAAGTACATGACTTCATGAAATTAATGGCTTCTCTCGACTTCTCTTTGCTGCTTGCGTTTATTATAACAAGAACATTTAATTGAATTAAATATGAAATTATAAATCTTACCTTCGCCTGCCGTGGGGCTTTGAACCCACATCCACTGATACCACCGATTGAGAAGTCACTACACTACGCATTAAGCCAAACTCCTTCGTTACGCAGAGTGATTGATTCAGTATTAATTACAACTGAAGCTAGCACAAGAACCTATTATTAGATTTTTGTTGTATAGCTATCAACAGAATACTGTGACATACTGCATCTGTTAATACAGCATCTGTTAACATAGCTGCAGTTATGTCAACAAACAGTAGCAAGGCTGTTTGGATCAGTGGGTAGAGCGATGCACTGGCACCAAAAATTCCAAGTTCAATTGCGCAACGCAGGAAAAGAATTTTTTTTTCTTTTAATTTTAAATTATTTCCTAATATGTTTAATTATCATAAATATATTAATTTCTTTATGAAAACAAAAGCTTTGAAGTTGACGCTTTTGATTAAAAGTCTGTTTATATTAACGCCGACCATAAGAAATTAATATATTTATGATAATAAAACAAATTAGAAAAAAATTGAAATAATAAGTTTTCCAATGCAATAATATGTTTAAATAAATTATCAAATATGACCAAGACATTAAAAGGAAACGTTATTAAAAATCATTTTTTACTTTGTAGTGATTTTGTAGTCGGTTTTTTTTTTTGTAAAGTTTTTACAATTAAAACTCAATGTTGGCACTCGGGCACGATTATCTTATTCTTCGTATACAGATATGATTTCGAAGAAAACATTTTTTAAAGTATCAGACTTTGTCCTTGAAACAATGAAGCATATTCTCAAAAAAACAAAGATAAGTTGTTGATTTTACATACTTTTTTCAATTCCTTGTTGACAAAGAATTTTACATACTTTTTCAATTCCTTGTTGACAAAGAATTAAATCGTTATCGTAAATATTTTATCTTCACGGCAAAGATTGTTTCATTTATTTAGCTTCAAAGAACTTCATTCTTTTTTTTTAATGATGCAGCACTTGCATAGTTAAAGGATAAATCATTATTGCAACGATTTTTTCATTGTGGTAAAGATATTTTGGTTACAGTTTTACAAGAACTTTTTATATTTGATTTTAAGGCGTTCAATTTTCTCGGTGTAGACTACTGCCAAAATATCAGCTCGCTGCGATGCTTAGTTTGTGTTTGGCAGCCATTGACAGCAGACGATTTTGTGAATTTTGACGAAAAAGAAAAAAATTAATTTTGTGTGCACATTAAGCATTTTTTTTTGCGCAGAAAAGCCATCAGCCAAACCAAGGAATGGCTTGATAAATACTATGTAGAGTCTGCATCAATTTCAATGGTTAAGAAGCGGCTTACTGAATTCCGATACGGTCGTACAAGCACAAGTGACTCCGAACGTTCTGGACGCCCAAATAAGGTTACCACACCGGAAACAGTCACTAAAATTCACGATAACCATGAACACTATCGTCACTCCCATAAACACGATCGTGCGACTGATTCAAAGACGTGTTTGGCGATGTTGTACAAAGATAAGGATTTTTTTCCGTCAATTAGAGACCGTAGACGAAAGGTGGATCCATCACTACACAGCAGAGACAAAGGAATAGTCGAAACAATACACTTCACAGGAACACTTCACCGACCGAAAGTTCTCCGATGAATGCGAAAACGGTGCTATCGGCCGGAAAAAGGATGGAGACAGTATTTTAGAGTGATTCGGTATAATCTGCATCGATTTCCTTCCACCGAAAAGAACGATCAATGGCGAATGCTATGCAGCCGAATTGGACCGTTTCAACGACGCTTTGAAAGATGAACCGTCCCCATTTTGAAAGAAAAAAAAGTGCTTTTACATCAGAACAATGCACGCGTTCACAAAATTCCATGAATTGAAGTACGAATTGCTTCCTTATCCAGTATAATCTCCAGATTTGGCCCCCAGCAACTATTTTATGGTCATATTTTGAGGACCTTCCGAAAACTTATCTTTCGGATTGGATCAAAAAATTGGAGGAACGTTGAACGAAGTGTATCGAGCCAAAAGGAGACTATATTGAGGAATAAAACTGAATTATCAAACGGCCCTCGTATCAACATTCACTCCCGCTTTATGAATGCTCCAATAGAAATACAACACGAGTAAAACTACCGCTTATTACTTAGAATGCGATACATTAATTAGGAAGTTCCACCCTTTTAGCCGTGTTTTTTTTTCTTTTTTTGTTTAAATATTTAGTTTAAATATTTTTTACTTTTAAGAAATTATGTAGAACGCAATATTAAAATGATCTCATTTAATGTTGAATCAGTTGGATCTCCTCTATTTGCATTTCTTTTGGCAATTCTTTTGGCTGTTCAAATATTTTTGGGTTTTTAGGACTTTAAAACACATACTATTACAATTATCTCATTTAGTGTTGTGTCCATTTGATCTCCTCTATTGGCTTCTCTTTTGCCAATTTATTTGCGTGTTCAAATATTTTTAACTTTTTTGAAATTAAATAACACGCACACTATTATAATGATTTCGTTTAATGTTGACTCAATTGCATCTCTTCTATTCGCTTTTCTTTTGTTAATTTATTTGGGTGCTAGTAAGCTTGTTCACATATATTTTTACTTTTTGAATGCTCCAATAGAAAGAGCCCACAAGTAAAAGAACCGTTTACTACCTAATATGCGATACACAAATAAGGAAGCTCCTCCCTTTAAGCCATAGCCATAGCCATGCTAAATTTTTTTTCGCTTTAGTACACTTGTTTAGATATTTATTGACTTTTTGGAAATTAGCACACTATTAGAAAGTTCTAGTTGCTTTTCCTGTGAAATAATATAAACAATCTGATTTTATTTTTTTATAATTTTTGTTAATAATTAAAACTAGAAAGGAACGATCTTCGACTTAGCCGAAATAATAATATCCCACAGTTAATTTTAAGTATATTTGATAAAGTCTTTTTGTATTTGGAATATTCTGGATGCCCCATCTTCTAGCTGTGTAAAAATAAGTGTACACTAAATATTGTATACACATCCAGTTTCCGACTCACTAGCTTTTAAAATGAGTTTCTAACTTCTATAAAGTGTACACAATCAACAAATTCTATTTTTATTCATGAATTTATTTTCTGTGAAAATTTTATTTTTGTTGTAATATTGATGTTCTGTGTCCCTTCGACTGAACTAGTAATTTCTATTCATACAAGTGGTTTTATACTTATTTGTTTTATTATACCTATTTTTGTTTTTATACCAGAAAAATCAATAAAATCAATCGAAAGTTATAAATATTACTCACAATTTTTTATTCTAAATCTGAGCCAGAACTTCTATTATAAAACTCAGGAGCCTTAACAGATTTATGTTAATAAAAAAATAATGTCAATAAAATAAATTATCAATCTTCCCAAAAATTCCATTTCACTTCACTTCTACCGTGAGTGGCGGACACACACATATTTTTTTTTAATCACTCTGTGTATGTTTTCTGCAGTAAAATATACTCTTTGTCCGTTTTCCATATCTACTGCCAAGTGTATCACTGCAAGATAGAGTTCATGAATTGAAAAACCAAAAATTATCCATACTGTTTCAGATGAACTAATATAATGGCCATTAAGCAACGTTTGAAGCTCGTCTTTGCTATTTTCAAACAAAATTGGTAGCCACTCCCCCTTGTTTTATGCTCGCTCAAATATATAGCGACCGCCCCTTGGACCCATAGCACCTATATACCAAGTTTAACTACCAAAACATGTGCAACTCAAAAGTTGTAATCATTTCTGAAAAGTGGGCGTAGATATATTTCAACCACGCCAATTTTTAGTAGCTTCCGAGAATAACCATACGAACTAAAATACCAAATTGTAGTCTTATACGACCAAAACCATCTGAGATTCATAAGAAGGCATTTAAAGGGGGTGCGGCAAATAGGCGATCACGCCCTTTTTTAGTACAGTTGCCGAAAGTAAATATACGAACATAACTACCTAGATTTAGTCTAATACGACCAAAACCGTCTGAAATATAGCATTTTTATTGATTAGTGGGCGGAAAAGGGGGTGGGTAAAACTTTTGTAGCCTATTTTTCAATCGGGTATCATAGCAATTGATGAGCAAAAAATAATTAAATTCCTCTCAGTCGTTCTTGAGCTTTATATATAGAGAAGAATATATATATAGAGATGTTACATCTTGTCTATATATATAGAGAAGAAGAAGAGATGTTACATAACCATACAAAAATTTTAGAATTTTTAGAATTTAGAATGAATTCAGTCCAACAATAAACAAAAAAAAAATTAAATTATATTATGTAATATGTAACATATTTATAAAAAGTGGTTTAAAATGGAAGTGTAAGGAACCAAATTTCTGGGAAATTTGATCCCACATGTTAAAGCATAACTATTTTCTTTCTTTTCTAGCTCGTACGGCGGGCCATGAAAATTAAGCACGCAGGGTGCATCACCAACCGACCTCTGGCCACAGAATCAGGAGGGAAGGCCTGCCGTCCTCAGGCGCTCCCACCATCCAAATTGGTTCTTGCCATTTCTTGGTTTATCATGTATATATTTTGCTATAAGGATTAGGTTAATGCATATATTTTTTTCTTTTTTTTACTAGGTTATAAGTTTGTAATTATTTCAATAGCTGTTAAGAGAAAAGCCGAATGTATAAATGGCAAAACCCACGAAGGGTTAACGAAAATAGTTAGTTTGAGTTTCTGTCAAAGAAAATAGATTCAGGGCAGTTGTTTGTCCCTTGATAGGAAAATGGGGTAAGTGGGAAATAAAATCCCCGGTAGAAACCCGGGGAAATGTCGGTCATGACAAACGTTGTGTTCGGGCAACATGACCAACATTTCTCCGTGGCTATTCTGTTTGTTCGAACCTTAGAATAATCGTAGACATACGAGAAGAAAATAATACTAGCTGGGCTAATGCGTAGTGATTAACATTTTTTTGGTGGGTCTAAAAGTTGCATGCAACATCTAACATTTTTCTCTATTTTATTTTTATATACTCATGAATAACGGACAATGCGGCAAAACCACCACTACCAGCATCGCCGAAGTGAAACTCGCAAGTATGATTCGAGAAGGTTCGACAGCAGAGAGTAAATGGTATAAAAGGACAAACGACGCGAGAATCGAGGTCTTTGGTAAAACACAAGTGAAGTAAGCGGACGTACCGGTGGTTGCTCGTGTGGAAAAAAAACGTCGGCTGCGTAACGTCGACGACTCCAGTGTTAAAAGTAAAGTGCCGACAGAGAAGAAGCAGCGCTACTAGAAAACGTCGACTGCGCAACGTCGACTGCGGTGTTAAGAGTAAAGTGCCGACACAAGAAGCAGCGCTACTAGATAACGTCGACAACGGCGGTAGCAGGAAAATACGGTACCGGCAGAGAAGGGACAGCACGACAACAGCGGTGAGCAGGAGCAGGCGAGTGTCAAGCCGCTCCATCAGACACCACGGTCGGATCCCCAGGACACGGTAGCACCAGCGAAACAAGCGACCGTTCACAAGTATCACCATTATTTTAAGTTATTTTAAGTATTTTGCTTAAGGCCCTTTTAATCTCAATATTAAATTTACTATTTAGAGGCAGTGGTGGTGTGACAGTGACAGCGGTCAGAGAAGGGTAATTCAAGGTGACACGGTCATCGTCGCCCATATGATGTTGGGCCACTAAGAGGAGACATCAGTGGTGGAGTGCGGGTAGCGGCGGTCAGGAGGGTAGGTCGACTGGAAGAGTGTGTGCAATAAATTCGTGAGAAGTGAATGAAAATGTACAGGATCGTCGGGGCTGGAAGATGTGGTCTCTACCACGTTCAGCTTCGACATCTTACGGATATCGCGTGTGTACAATCGGGCGAAGCAAGTAGACACTCATTTGGAGTCGTCGGAGCAGGAAGATGTGGTTGTACCACGTTCTGCCTCGACACTCGGCCGCGAATTCCGTTAAGATTTGTGTAGGGAAGTTGCTAGAATCGTGTGTGACAAGTGATACAAGATGTGCAAATACGTGTGAGGGATTGTCGGGGCCGGAAGATGTGGTACTACCACGTCCGGGTCCGACATCCATCAGACACGTCTTTTACGTGTTATTGCCACAATGGGCCCCCAGCGGATCGTCGCGGCTGGAAGAAGTGGTGTCTACCACGTTCAGCCCTGACATCCGAACATACGCGAAACACACACGAGATCAGGGCCTAGTATAACTGTCGGATGTAGATCAGTAGGCAGCTTGTTTGGCTGTAGCGCAGAAAGTAGTAAAGTTCGCCGTGACCGCCCCCGCCCGCACGAAACCCACTGACAAACCCTATCAGTAAAAAAAAAACCACGCACAGAACGCTAGACCCAGGTGACCCTGTCAGTGTAACACCTCCCAGCGGGTAAATAATCATTTTTTTTTAATACTCAATATTTATGTTCTCAGTAACCAAACAGAAACTGGGGTCGCATATTCCCCAGTAATTGTCGTATCTTAGGCTATAAAATAAGCTACCCTGTATAGGTTAATGTATAGGTTAAGGATTGGAGGAAACAAACAAAATAAACAAAGACCAATATTGAAGCATAGATCTGAGTTTTGACTTGGGGTCGGGAGAAGAAGATAAATAATTGTTTCGGACCCTGGATACGACGAGCGTATCCTTGGCAGTAAGAAAGGTTCTCACAGAAGTATGAGCAAAAGTATTATTAAGAACTAAATCCTTTGTTATATTTTTATTATAAAAATATTGCAATCAAATAACAGAGTTAAACTTTAAGTGGCATTCATAGGAGAACTACTCTATACCCTTAAGCCTTTAAGCTCAGTATAATGTAAAAACGAAAACAAAATTCCCATTAGAAGTACATTGAGTTTTTTGACAGCGAACAGACAGTGGAATTTTTTTTCGCTAGGAAGTATGCTGTTAAAGAAAAAAATCTATTCAGTGTAGCCAAGTTCACAACCATGTGTGGAGGGTTAAAATGTCAAAATTTTGCTAGCAATTATATGCACATAAATTTATTTGCCGCGGAAATTTGACATTCAGCAATAAAAAATAAGCAGTAAGTATGCGTTAGTGTTGAATGTGTTACTAAACAAATTTATGTAGTTTATTTAACTTGCAATAATTAATTAATTTATATATTTATGCTAAGCCTTAAGGCCTTATAACATTTTAAAAATTTAACAAGTTATTATATGTACACATAATTACAAATCATAATAGCATTATAAGCAATTAATATTAACTTAGTTTACTTAGTATTAAAATAAAAATTAATATTAACTTAGTTTACTTTATATTAAAATAAAAAAAAACAAATTTCCAAGCTAGAATGTTTAAGGTTATATGTATATTCCGGATGTCATCTTGATAGTTAATAGATCGATTGATTAGAGCCGTGCTCACATATGAAAGGCTAGACGGGCGCGGTCAAGCTCACTCATATGCCAGGCAAAGCGGACGAGGTCTTGCTCTGGATAATCAAATTCTATTCTGTTGTGTGTAGATTTTTGTAAACAATGATTAGAGTGAATCTCACACATGCAAGGCGTGACGGACGGGGCCTAGCTCCTGCACATGCCAGACGAGACGAACTTGGTCTTGCTCTGGATAACCATGTTTAATTTGATTCAGCTGGGTAGGAATATATTGCCAAGAATCGACTGAAAAAAATGAAATCCCCTGGTAGAGAATGATTCACATCAGCTGGGGTACCGGAGATAATCTTAAATATTATGTTTAATTGAGTACATGAATTCATTTAAAGAAATTACATCTGAAACAAAATTAAAATCACCACAAGCGCTTCTCAGTGGTTCATTTTGCAAGTAATTTGTTTTAAAAAAGTTCATGTAAAGTAACTCAAAAGATCTTCTAGGACGGAGAGGAGTATTAAAGTAAATTTTTCTCAATAAATATGGACTGTCTATATATACATGTAAAGGCTTAACAATCTAACTCACATTAAGCATAACTCTGCGATTTTTTAAAGTTGGAAGATTCAGGAGCTGCAACCGGTATTCATAGAACAGAACAGAACAAATTTTTTCTGAACCGATTCAATGTCGTCAATGTAACAACCGTATTTTGGGTATAATACCATATAATTGAAGCATATTCTAAGATAGGCCGCTCCAGAGAAGTGAACAAAGTTTTAGTTATAAAGTGTGCTTTTTCACCACACAAACATTTTGACTCTACACCAAAATTTCGCGTGTAGAATTATATGCCCAAAAATTTTCGTTTCTACTGAACACTGCGCTTAAGGGCTCGATATCGAAAAAAACAGGATAAAAGAAGGATCAGGGGCCCTATTCTCTAACTGTGAAAAAGCCGCGTACACTAAATATTGTGTACACACACAGTTTCCGATTCACTAGCTTTGAAAATGAGTTTTTAACTTTATTAAAGTGTATACAATCAACATATTTTATTCACTCAGATTTTTTGTGCGAGTATTTTATTTTTGTTGAGAAATTATTGGTGTGATATACCTGGCGTAATTAAAAATTGTATTGTAGAATCACTTGAAATTAAAAAGTGCTCACTTGGAGTGAATATGATACTTTTAATTTTGTGCACAGTATAGAGCCCCAGAACTAAGTACATTAGAAATAGAAACAGCTACAAACGTTTGCAGCATAAGGGTATGAATATTAAAAATAAATTATGAAAAAATCAATGTTTTTCTTTTTGGTACCCATAGCCCGCATAATAAGCACAAGTATATCACATTCGAATGCAGGTTCTCCGAGAATTTCGGGAAAAAATTGGTTTCAGCATTCACAATCCCCCTGAATCCGCGCCTAGCGATAAGAGTAATTTAACTTATAAAAATATTTCAACAAAACAAATGATTTTGTTCAGACCATTCTTTTTTTATAAACTTTAAGCACTTAGCTTTAGGAACGAAAATGCTGCAATCGTTCCTAAAGCTGTAGGAAAGAAAATTTTTGGGCATATAATTCTACAGGCGAATTTTTGGTGTAGAGTCAACATTTTTGTGTGGAGAAAAATCACTAGCTGTTCTGTTTGACAGATTCATATTTTTATTGCTGCAATTTTATATTCTGTAAAAGGCAAGACTACATATTAATAAACTAAATAAATTTTTTAAAAAAATTTCCGCTGCAATTCAATATACGGGCATATAATTGCCAGCGAAATTTTGACATTTTAACTTTCTACACATGATTGAGAACTTAGCAGCATTGAACAGTTCCGCCAACAGTGTACTACCTAGCGAAAAAAATTCCGCTGCCTGTTTGCTGTCAACAAACGTAATGAACTAAAGCATACTGAGCTTTAGAGATAAATATTCAAAAATTGTAATCCACACTTTAAGTTATTCACCGTCTCAATTGCAATTTTGTGTTTATATAATTGTATTGCAGCGTCAATATTTTATATAAATATATTATATGTTCTCTGAGCACATTTCTCAAAAACAAAGTTAAATTTAAGCTTGCCTCACTAAGTTAAACACAGATTTTTTGATACCAGTTACCTGCGCTTAAATTTTTATTTATTTATTTATTTGCTTATTTAGCCAAAAAAGGCAACAAACTTATTCTTACTTATTTTTCTAACAGGTTGTTGTATTTGTTTTTTATTTTTTGTTTTTCTCTCCTCTTTCCTTGTTATAGGTGTAGAAGATATGCAATTCTCAGTGGGCGTAATCCGCCCACATGAATCGACACATTTTCAAAACCGCGTCAAAAAGAAAAGACAAGAAGAAGAACGAAGGGGGAACTTATATACTAAGCTTACATACTAACAGATTTTATACACATAGTAAATATATGTACTAATTTTCAATACTATGCTAAAAAATTATTAAGATGGAAAGCTAAATAGGAGAACAACTCAATTTTGCTTAGGTATGGGTGGTAGACGGCAATGTAAAAGAAGCATTTGGATATGGGAGAATAGAGTTAATATTACAATGCAGTGTTTTACTTATTTAACATTAAAATTTTTCATTTACAATTTTTCTACAAATGCTAGATCAAGGAAATAGAAGAGGGATCAGAATGGTGAAAAGGAATTGGAGAAGATTCACTTATATGTACCATTGGGCATAGGACGTGAATTGGTGTTTAATAAGGGGATAGTTATGTAAAGAAAAGTGATTTGGAAAAGGAACGCTTAAATCTGAATTTCGATATTGGCGGTGTATAATGCTCGCTGATATTATTAAATATTTTACAACATCTATTCAAGGGCTTGTTCAATGCGTAAATAGTTTTCGTATACCTTGTTCGCCTTATTGGTTCAATAAATAGTACCTTGCTCGAGATGTATTCGCTACCGATGTTACCAGTAATAACATCAAATGTAAGGCATGAGCAAAGTAATATTCTCCTTGATGACAGCGACATTAAATTAAGGATTTTAAGTCTACTCTCGTATGGTCGTAAATTTGTATAGTCACGAGGATCGTATAGGTCTCTCAATGCAAAAAGCAAGAATTGTCTTTGTATAGATTCTAGCCTTTCACTATGCACTACAAAAGCTGGGTTCCAAATTATGCAACAGTATTCTAAGATTGGTCGCACTAATGTGCAGTATAAGGTTTTAGTTACCCAAAGGTTTTTGAATTCTTTTGCACGTCTTTTTATGAATCCGAGAATTTTGTTTGCCCTGGATATGATATGATTGTAGTGAAGGTTAAAGCGCATCTTACTATTAAGAAATATTCCAAGATCTGCTATGTGGTTGACCCTTTTAAACTCCCCCTTATTTAGCATGTATCTGCTATATGTTATTACGTTTTTACGGGCAAAACTCATAACGTAGCACTAATTTATATTTAAAAAAGTTTATTTTGACTACACTACTGTTCCAGTGACAAAAGCTTATTCTGTAAGAATACTGAATCCACTTCTGATCTAATGGTATAATATAATATAAGAGTTGGGGACATCATGCAGAACTTCAGATATGTCTGCAATAAATATGTTGAAGAGAAGTGGGCCAAGATGGCTACCTTGAAGTACACCCGACGAGACAACAATCTTTTTAGACAAAGGACCCTGTAGTTTTACATATTGGGATCTTTCACAGAGATAAGACTTCAGCCATTTCAGCACAGTACCTAATATACCAAATTTTTCTAGTTTCTTAGGTAGGATTTCGTGATCAACACGATCAAAGGCTTTACTAAAATCTGTATAGAATGCATCTATTTGGTGGCCCTTTTTCATTTTAGTAAAAATATCTGATGCCATGATTGTAAGATTTGTGGTTGTTGATCGTCCTTTACAAAAACAATGTTGCTGCTCGTTCAAACACGGATTAGTTACGCTCGTGAGCTTGGAACATATAATATTTTCAAATAGCTTTGGAATAGCTGACATTATTGCAATACCCCTATAATTTTCAACTGATCTCTTGTCGCCATTTTTATAAATTGGCGTAAGATGACAAGATTTCCAAAAAGTTGGGAATATACCTGTATGCAAGGATTTGTTAAAAATCATATGTAACGGCGTAATTAATTGGTCTAAACATTGAAGAAGTGAAATTGGTGGTATAAGGTCTTGACCTGGAGATTTATTTGAATCAAATTCTTTAATGGACTTGGTTATGTCACTACGTGTTATATTAATTTCACAAACCAATGCCGGTCTACTAGTTATACTGGCGAATGCAGGTTGATTTTTGGAAGTAGTTGAACAAAAGACTTCTTTAAAATGATCCGCAAAGAGATTACAAATTTCCTGTGAGTTAGATGAAGTAACATTGCCTTTAAACATGAAGTTTGGGTATCAGGTCGATTTCCGTTTTACATTTACAAAATCTAAGAATGATTTCGGGTCTTCAATAATCCTTTCTCCAATTAAGTTGGTGTAAACCTATAAGCCTCTTCGGACTTAAAGGAGAACTCCTTAGACAGCTCTTCGTATCTAACCTTTACCTCGTCACTTTTACCCCATTTAATTATATTATTAATTAATTATTGTAATTATATTATTGTGACGGTCGTGGCATACTGCTTGAGGTTCGTGGCTTGTATGCGATTGAACCCATGTTCGAATCTCATCTGACACAGAATGTTTTTTCAATTGAATTATTTTTATCTGTTCGGCCTTCACCCCTTTGTAGACAATGGCAAATTTCAGAGAGTAAAAACATAAGCCGCTCGGAGTCAGCATAAAGCTGGTAGGTACAGTTCTCTATCATTTGCATTCAAACATATCAGAACACGCACGCCACAATTCATCGTAAGAAGCTCGGTCGAAGTCCTTTCAAGGGCATTTCGTTTTTCATTCTTTCATTTCTCCTAAATTATAAAACGTTTAAGATTTATAAATTATTTTAACGAATAAAAAAAGAAAACCAAATATTAATAAAACTAAATAAAAACTAAACTAAATAAAAATAAAGCATACATTTATTTTTATCTCTTCTGTATTATTTGGGCCACACAGAATTTTATTTTGAAGGCATTAATCAACTTTTTAGTTAATGTTAAAAATGGTTTTCCGAAATATTGTAAAAAGTAAGTTTTTATTATACATTTCTTAAGCATTTAAAATAAAAAAAAAACTATTCACCATATGAGACAAATTTTCTTACACTATATTTCTTAAATTCGGTTGTGTCTGAATGTTGAAGAAATTTTACTAAAACTTTGGAGATATATTTATTTCAAGAAAAACTCAACGCCAGTAATATTTAACATATTGAAATATTAATATAAGAATAATATAAATATATAAAACATAAGAAGATTTACATTAATAAAAGATTTTAATAACAAATTAATTTTTAAATAAAATTTAATATTAAAATATAGAAAATTTACAATATTAAGCAATGTTAACACCGTTAAAGTAAATATTATTGTTGACGGAACCGTCGGCGGATCTCGGATTGGCTGAGCTGTAAAAGTAGAAATAATGTTTAAATTTATTATGTATAAGAGAGTTTTGAATAAAATTATTACAATTAGATTATACAACAATTTATGGGTTTAATAAAATGAATGGTTTTCAATGGGAATTTTCAAAACAGATTTTTTTTTATTTTTATTTGAAGTGAAATTGCGTATGCGAAAAGAAGAATTTCAGCGGCTTGTAGCGGCTAAAAGCAAACTTTTCTACAAAAATGGTACATTTTCTAGGCTTAAAAAATCCCCAAAATCGAGTTGGTGACTGCCAATTTATTGGAATATATTTCGATTACTCTTTTCCCAAAATATAAAAAAGAATCACTGCTCTATCTCATCTGTAGTGGGTACAAGCTCACTCTAAGTGAAAAATGTGGACAATGGTGTCTTTGGCATGATGAAAATTAACGATTATATTTTTAACATGCGACTCTGTAAAATCTTTGATAATAAAGATAATTGCAACATTTTTTTTTATATATTGTTTGTTAAAGTATTTTCAATGTCTGGGAGTTATGCAGCAAGAACCAGAAAAACGTAATTTTTGAGATTAGTAAAAAGCACAAATATCGAAATGGAAAATTTTACTAAACTTATTGTTTGTTGGTTAAATTTCTAATTATCTTAGTGCTTTTACAAAAAATTTGAGATCTTATTTTCTATTATTAGATTCGATTTCGGCGCTCAGATGTGGTCGCTCCAGTTGATGACTGATGATCAAGGTTTGCAAGTGAGTTCTTGCCGATTTGTGCTGCTCCTACTTTTGGGATTTTCTCAGTGTCCACTTGGATTCCTCAACGGCGTTTAATATACGTTTATATTATGAGTTAACCTCCGCACTTAGTGGCGAAGAGATTAACAAATCTCGAGGCTATTTATTTCCATATTTATTTTTATTTTTGAAGAGAGAGAAAAAAAAATGGCAAGAAGTTTCCAATATGATTTTTGCGTTTTTTTTTTCTCAAAAATCTCAAAAATTTAATTTTTTGTATAGTGTATTTAGTTTTGTCCGTATTACATCCAGGTCAGATAGTAAATTTCTGAAATTATTTATTCAAAACATTGACAATGTTTTGACAAACAAACTGCAATAAGAATATTGCAATTATCTTCATTACTAAAGATTTTACAGAGTTACATGCACAAAATGTACATAATCGCTAATTTTCTTATGCCAAAGACGCACATGTACATATTTTTTTACTAAAGGTGGGCTCAACATACAAACGTATGGAGACATACGAAAATATTGTATGGATTAAGAACTTCTAACTGCTGGTGTACAAAAGGATATTTTATTTGTCTACAAATTGCTGTGATCCTCCTACTGAAATTCTGAACTATTTGTTAAAAAATAATTTAACAAGAAATTCTAAAAACTCTAAAAATTTTGGTGTAAAGGAAGTTTTTTGTATTAAATCGAATATAAATTTAATATAATTTATGTTAAATAAAATACAAAGTTATTAGTTACAATTTTTTTTTGCCGGTTACAAAATATGGGGTGAAAGATAGACCTTTGGCCTAGGCTACCATAAATGCTCGGGCCGGCCCTTCATTAAAGTATATAAAGTGTTCCGTAAAGTCTGCAATGTAATCGTAAATCGTAAGTCAGAACTTTGTAAAGGATGTTTTTGTTAGAGATATGGAATTTCCTAGATGGATAGCTGTCAAGCCAGTTGTGAAAGTAAACACATGTTGCTAACATTTATGTTCAGTATACTTTAACAATTTATCATGCTAGGACGTACACGGGAACAGAGTTTACAAATCGTGGAAACTTATTTGCAAAATTCGGGTTCTGTGCGGGAAACTTACAGAGCACTTCGCAAACATTACGGTGCACATAATCGTCCATCTGAGTAGGTTGTACGCAAAACGATAAATCAATTTATGTTAAATATACTCATATTCGGCCCATTCACGCTGTGACCAAAGCAAAACTCGAAAAGTAACCTGAAAGCGATATTTTCATAAATTTTGCCACACACACTGCGATGGTTGCAGCAACCAGCCTTGCCTGCTACCAAAATATTAAACGATTTTAATGTTGGTGTAACCTGATTTGCAACCGTCAATGAGTTGAGTAACTTCGACACATACGCTGCGACTTTATTCTGATGAAAGTCAAAAACTTTCAGGTTACACTTCCAGCTTATGGATTATGGACAATATTCATCCAATACAATCTCATACTGTGCGTACACAGTGCGCCAAACGGATCCGTATCGAGTTCGAGACGGACTCACTTCTTCGTACTTTTTATTCGAAAAGGACTGCGAAACGGAATTGGAGACGGATTCTTTTTTTCAAAATAAAGCGAATTCGAGAATACCTTTTTTTTGCTAAATAATACGAATTTGTGACGAACTCGTTTTTTAGTAAAGCGATCATGCCTAACGATATAAAAAATTTTTTAAAGTAGAAATAAGAAGTGAATTGTATTTCGTATCCCTTACCCACTGGAAATAAAATAAAAGATTTGATAATATATTTAAGACTACCTTTTATGTTATCGCAGTGACCAATACGCAGTGTTTTGAAACAGATTCGTAACGGTTTCGAAACGGATTCGCATCCGTTTTTGTGCACATCATCTCACAGAGGTGTGTGTGAGATGAGTGAGGACTGAAGATGTAGCCAATGTTATTGTCTATGCTGAGCGCTACAGTCAAGTTATTCGCCACTTTTTGGTTCCGTGAATATCGATCGTCTAAGTGCTAAATGGTTCCAGAAGGACGGCTGCAACAAGCAATACAGCGCGTGAAACCATCACGTTATGAACCTTTGGGTATCGAGTCATATCAAAAATTGGCATGTCAGTTGGACACCTAGGTCATATGATTTGACTTCGTTAGACTACTTTTGTGGAGGTACACTATTCTATGCTGATAGACCAGCTACAACTGGGAACCAACATTCAGCGTATTATTGGCGATATAAGGACGACTATTGCATTGCCCATATGCCTAAAATTGTGTCCCAACACTAAATGCCATAAAATTTGCGAACTAAAATAGTCAAAATATTGATCATTTCATTAATTTTTCTGTTTAAAAAAAAAAAGGTTGTAAGCCTCTAAAAAAACATATATATAAAATCTTTTTATCACAATCAGAGCCTAGGAGGCTCCGACGAAATATATTAATTTGATTTTAGTAAAATTTTTTGAGTTATAAAAATTTTGACAGAAGTATGTTCTAACTTTTGAATCACAGAACTGTTCTGTGAAAAAAAATGTTTAAATCGGTCAATGCATTACTAAGTTATAATTCCGATAACGCCTTTCGAACAAGTTATCCCAATAAATTATATTAAAAAATAATAAATAATTGAAATGAAATAAATCAAATCAAATGATAATTTTTTTAAATAAACACAATTAAAAAAGTAAATTAAAAACTCGTTTAAGTTTAGTTTTACATTTCCTTGGTATGTACTTACTTTAAGGATATTTTTTAGGCCGTCGTTATTGTTGTGGTTGCTGTTATTTTTGTAATTGCTGTATATCTCCATTCCTTTCCATTGGGCATAAGTAATTTCCATTAGGTGGTGCCAGTTGTGCCAATTGTGACATCTTTGCCATCAGTGCCTACGGTGCCAATTGTGACATCTTTGCCATCAGTGCCTACGGTGCCAATTGTGACATCTTTGCCATCAGTGCCTACGGTGCCAATTGTGACATCTTTGCCATCAGTGCCAGTTGTGCCAATTGTGACATCTTTGCCATCAGTGCCTACGGTGCCAATTGTGACATCTTTGCCATCAGTGCCAGTTGTGCCAATTGTGACATCTTTGCCATCAGTGCCTACGGTGCCAATTGTGACATCTTTGCCATCAGTGCCTACGGTGCCAATTGTGACATCTTTGCCATCAGTGCCAGTTGTGCCAATTGTGACATCTTTGCCATCAGTGCCTACGGTGCCAATTGTGACATCTTTGAAATCAGTGCCTACGGTGCCAATTGTGACATCTTTGCCATCAGTGCCTACGGTGCCAATTGTGACATCTTTGCCATCAGTGCCTACGGTGCCAATTGTGACATCTTTGCCATCAGTGCCTACGGTGCCAATTGTGACATCTTTGCCATCAGTGCTTGCGGTGACAGTTTTGGCTGCTGCTACGGCTGCATCATGCTCTTTCTTATTTTTATTAACCATTGCCTTTAAGGAATTACTAAAAATTAAAAATAAAGTATTAATTTCTTTTCGTCTTTTTAGGTAGAAAAAAGAGAGGCAGAAGAGCGCGATTACGAGAACATTGATATGTATGGCGACAGGTATGAGGCCCGAAAATTTTTCAAAAAGATATGACGCTTAGTCGATGGTCTAAGAACCGGGGCCTCTTACTGCAAGAATGAGAACGGGAATCTAGTGATAAATGTTCAGAGTACACTGACATTATGGAGGGAACGCTTCTCTAGATTTCCGCCTTGCAACAATCCCACTAATAGAGATGATATCCCGGTAACGACAATTACGAATGACAGCGTTGAAGTTTTGCTGCCCGACTTTAATGAAGTCTCCGCTTAAGAACAACAAAGCCGCGGGAGCCGATGGTCTACCCGCTGAGCTGTTTAAGAATGGAGGCAAAGCTCTGTTTAAATTCATTCACGAGCTTCTATGCAAAATATGGTCGGAAGAATGCAGTCCAAACGATTTGAACCTTAGTGTACTCTGCCCAATCCACAAGAAAGGCGATCCCATCATTTGTGGCAACTATCGTGTGTTAAGCGTCCTTAATTTCGCATATAAGGCACTGTTGAGTGTATTATGTGAAACACTTAAGCAAAATTTATCCGTCTATGCAGGATGACACTGAGCAACACCAGCAGAGTATTTAAAATCGGGTAAGATGAATGAGATATCATCTATAGATATCTGCATACTATCTGACAGTCGAGCAACTTGGAAAGCCTAAAATTTGCCTATGCTATATTCCCGGACATAGAGACTCTCCAGGAAACTGCAAAGCAGATTAACTCGCTCGCACCGATACTACCAAAGAACTTTCAATGGCCAAGGGAAGTACTGGTATACCTCACTCCACAAAAAGAGCCAACAATAGATGTTTAACAAAACGATCTTGTCAAATAGCACGTCAGGCCTGGCTAACACTAACCTAAAAACTCTCAAAATAATTAATTTCTGTCAGAGAGGATCAAATCAGTACTATGATAGATGTTTTAAATGGACATTGTCAAATAGGTAATTAAGCTGAAGCATTAATAATCCTCCACAACAACTACTGTAGAAGTTACAGAGACAAAGAGAAGGAAGAATCCAAAGCACACCTTCTCTGTATTTGCCCAGCGCTGGCTAGAAATCGCTACCTTCACTTCGTTTACTGGTTCTACATGGAATCTTCGGTCTACCCAAGCCTTTGCATCATTAATAGCTTAAATTGGTTCAAAGAGAGAAAGTTAACCCCTGGTATCACAAAGCGCCTTTCTGGCCTAAGTTTGAATTATAAGAGACAGCAGCTTTAATCTAACCTAGCCTTAACAAGTATTATTCTTTTGAAAATTGTAAAATAACAAATAAATCTCGAAAAATTTAAAAGGATATTTTTAAAATATATTGTCTACGGATCTTAACAATTTTTTTGGAGTTTATCTATAAGCTTATACTCTCTTTACTACAAATTTTATCTGCGCCTTTTTTACAAAAACAAACGTTATAACATTTTTAACATTATGACTTTTTGTGAAACTTTGTATAGTAGATTGCATTTAAAAGTTTAAAAAAAAAAAACAAAACCTACAAAAACGAACTGTCTCTCTTGTTCATTTTATTAATATTGTTAAATCAGCTATTTTGAAAAGGGTTAAAAAACAAAGAATAATTATAAAAATTTTGTTGACTTGAAGATATTTCTTTAATTTTAGTGGCTTTTTAAGATTTTTACTTTTTAAAATAAACCCACTTTGCATGGGAAGTACGCGCGTTTTCCATCCGATATTGTCAAATGTCTTAAAGATGGCTTATGTTAAATATCAAAGCTTATTGTGCAAAATTTGAAGACATTTCTTTAATTTTTGCAAATTTTAAGAGATTTTACGTTCTAAATAAAGCCAATTTGTGTGAAAGGTAGGCGTGGTTTAACCCATCAAAGTGCAATAACTTATTTTCGGCAAATATTATTCAAATAAATAATGATCAAGGTTTGCATTAAGAAAACAAATAAAAAACATTTTTTTTTTGTCAATCGTCGGGTCTTATTTAACGTTAAGTTTACTTGTAAGTTTATTTGACCTCATTTTTATAAGATTCTTTGTTATGTTTATAACTCTAATAATTTTTCAATTATTAATTAAGAGTTATATTTACGAGCTCAAGTCTGTGTTGTTTTCTGAAGAAAACAACCAACAACAACAACAAGAATACCCTTTGTATAGAGTAGCAATCACATAGCAGACTAGACAGATCTGTTTCGTTGGCCGCTATGTCAACTCATCAGTAGCCTTTATATGATAGCAATGATCTCCTAAACTGCTCATATCTATTTGTTGCGTCAATGTTTAGAGAAAATTACTCTGAATTACATTGTACCCACAAATGATTCGAAAGCAGCTTAAAGTTTTCTAATTTTAGATTCACACTTAGTTGGTGTAAGCTCTTTTTTTTTTGTTCTTGTTGTTGCTTGTTTTCTTTAGAAAACAACACTGACCTTAAGCTCGTAAATATAACTCTTAATTAATAATTGAAAAATTATTAGAATTATAAACATAACATAGAAACTTATTAAAAAGAGGTTGAATAAATTTACAAATAAGATTAAAGTTAAATTTTTATGTTTTTTTTTTATTTTGAAAATAATGTCAAATTTGAAGCCTTTTTGAAGTATTTTCTAAAATTTACTGTTAAATTATACAAATGTTTAAATGTACCAGAACAACATTCAAAACAAAAATAAAACAAGAAAAATCAGGTATGAAATCATAATATCAAACATTGAAGCACAAATAAAAATTCTTAAAAGTCAACTTTCATAATATTACTCAACAGTCATTCTGCTCTTAAAGATAAGAAAAGATTTCGTAAATGAAGTTGTT
The DNA here is from genome assembly GCA_914767935.1 of Coremacera marginata. Classification (NCBI taxonomy): domain Eukaryota; kingdom Metazoa; phylum Arthropoda; class Insecta; order Diptera; family Sciomyzidae; genus Coremacera; species Coremacera marginata. Next base: position 164,916,339 of record OU612045.1, read on the forward strand.
CATTTAGCTTGTGAGTTTAAATTCTATTCGGCTAATTAGATCAAATGCTATATTAGCCAATGTCAGATAACTTTTTGCCTATTTTTATTTGTAACTTAAAACGCCTCCTTTGATTTCCAAATTTTTTGGAGCCAGCAGACCGAATTACTTCAATTAACTTTCCACATCACTTACAGCAAAATTTTAATTTTCTTGGAAATTAATTTTGAGTGTTCTGAAATCAATTTGTCCTGATTATGAAAAGATAAAAGTGCAAAGCTTATATAAGATTTTACGAGATTACTGAGAACGTTTTTGTTTAAGTTATAATAATAGCTGTTGTTATTTTCCAAGCGAGTTGTAATAATTGACCGCAATTGTACATGTGAAAAGTTGCTTAAAACTCGCTTGAATAATACATGATATTGCTAGTTGTTCTTAAATTTTTCATCCACTTTCAATTTCCATTTATTTTTTATTTTGTTTTGTGTTCAAGCGAGTATGAAGCGACTTTTCATACAATAAGAGGTGGTTTTTTACTACTCACTTAAAAAAAAAAAGAACAAAGCTATTAAAATGAATTTATTGTTTCGTCGGAACCATAAATAATTTTAAAATGGCTTTACACTGATGTTAAAAAGTTCAAATATTGTCAAATACTTAGTTTCTCTATTGTATTTATATTTAAAAAATATAGTCACCTATAGTAGGCATAGCTTTTAAAGAATTACAATTGTAAGAAATTCAATTGTTTACTTACAAACTCATTGCTTTTCCATTTATAAAGAATTCTGGTGCTGGTACAGGTAAGACTTGATCGAAAATTTGCACAAGCACTATGGCCAAAAATAAAATATTTAACTTCATTATTATGCTCAAAGATATTTAACGTCACACAACCGTTTGCTTTGGTATGCTTTCAAAAATGTTTGGCACCGCTATTTAAAGGCGGTAAAAAGTTCAACATAGTATTAGTTGCATTGTTCTGGAATATAATTATTATCAGTTAATGTAGTATATGTGTGGAAATAAAAAAAAAAAAAATCAAGGACAAAGAATGCAAACAGAAACTAAAGTGTTAGAAAATAAGAAAGAAAAGTTGAATAGCATACAATTGCTTAAATCAACATAGTATAAGATATCTTTTTCAGTCATATGTATTCGAAAGCAGTATTTTGAGATAGCTATTGTTTTGTTATATTTTGCGAATTTAAGACACTTGTTCAAAAACTAAGACAAGAACAAAAATTAATTTTTAATAAGAGATTTGCAAAATATTTGCACTGCTGAGCTGGCCATATGCATAAGTGTTGGTGTTTGTTTTTGCCTTTTGTTAACAGTTAAATTGGCCTTACTAGGCGGGAAAGCTTAAATTCAAAACACATGAATTTTTTTAAATGTATAATAAACATATGTGTGTATGTGGCAGCCAGGCACGCACACTGAGGCCGCTTGTGCAAGAGGGTTGGCCAAAACTTCACCAAATTAGGTTCTGATATTTTGGGCTCTCTTCTTATAATTGGACTTGTTAAAACAAGTATATTAGAAAGAGGCGTGGTACCTATCATACAACCGATATTAATATATTGACATATTTCGATAACTATTAAGAATTTATCAATGATAATTAGTATTTAACGATAAATTAATTATTCCTACTACTTTAGTACTTTTGGTTTAGATTTGACAAGCGAGAGTGCAACCTCCCACATAACCGATATTAATTTATACACATATTCTAATAACTCTTTAAAATTTTACAACGGAAACTAGTATATGACTAAAATACTAAAATTGAATAATATTTGATAATCGAGATTGTCTTTTAATGATGAATAATAAACACCGTGCTAAATATGGTCTGATAGGCGTGACATCTCTCCTCCAAATTATATTTTAAGGATTTATTTTGCATATGAAATTTAAAAAAAAATGAAATTTATAATGCACTTTTATAATAATGTACACTTCAATGTAACTCTCCAACATCGAAAAGTGTATTTTATTCATTAGAAGTATCAGAAATCACGTCAGTGTTAATCAAATCAATATGTAGATATATTACTTATACTAGTAACTGACTTCCGTGGCGCTTATAACCATAAGTTGGTCTTGGCTTGGTTCAGGAACTTGCGCCAGGAATTTGCGGAGAAACAGGAGATGAACCTTCACAAGGCAACGTGTCTGAATGCCTTAACTTGGTGAGGCTTGCATTATCCATGTCAAAATCCTATCTCAAGTCGTTTCAAGTCTCCACGGGCGTGCATTGGGCAACGAAAAAAAAATGATACTTAATCTGAATCAATATCTAACATCTCCATAAATTCTAGATAATGGTCGACTATTTCTTACTAAGCGATTAAGCGTAACAAGCGATTAATTCAGAATATCTTGAAATTATATATTCTGCATTTGTTCTACTGTATCTTTCCCTTAAGCTCTATAAAGTTTTATTTCGTACCTGGGTCTCGTACTGGGTCTCTCCACTAATTTGCCCAGCATAATTTTAAAGTTGGTAGTTTCAACATAAAATTTTTATTATTTATCTTTTGAGAAAACTTTCCAGTAACATTTTTATCAGTTTAGTTCCCAAATCAAGGCTAGGGTCTATCAATAATTACAGAAATTCTCGTATAACGTCATTTTGTATCCTGTTTTTTTTTTTTGTTCTTAGTAGTTTTGCTGTTTTCAATGTTTAAATGCCATGTTTTCTCTGGTAGATTGTACTCCACTATATATTTTAACTACACTATATATTACACTATATATTTAAACTAGTAAATGTGCCGGATCTAGGATTCGTCAGAGGGATGAGGGGGGAAATGGCTTAGATAGCAAGAAAAAAAAAATTAAATGAAAAAAAATACATATATACACTTCATGTCAAATCAGAGGTTTTATCACATGTTTGTACAAATTTGGTGCCTTGCACGTCGATAGTACTTAAAAAAATTGGCATATAACTATTTTGTTTAATTTTTTTCCTTTTTTTTTGGCAATTTTTTTAAAACTGGCAAGACAATTTTTACATACAATATACTTTTATTTTTAAAATTTATGTAAAATATGGTAAAATTTATGGTTTTTATTATTTTTTGTACTTCTTACGATATTTTATTATTTTTCAGCTACACGGTTAAAAACCTTGGAGTTATTTAAAAACCAATGGTTGGAATAATGCATTTTTTTATCCATTATTTATTAGAATTAATACTTTTCCAAAAACTAGATTTCTTTTTAGTCGGAGCTGAACTTAACTTTAATAAAGTTGGAATAAAATTTAAACTTAAGTACCCTTTGGAATAAATTTGATATTATGGTGAATATTATATTTGAATTTTTAGCCATGCTGTATTATATTTCAGTACTTTCCGTCTTAATTTTCAGATTGTTAAGATTCAAGAGCCTTATGATTCAGAGTTACCTTAACAAAGCTTCATAGTACAATTTTTGTGAAACATTTTTTATTTGATTATGGCGCAAAAGCAACGTTTAATACTTTTATTTCAATGATGACGTGAGTTCAAAACCTACAACAGGATTAAGTTGAAAAATTATAGTATAAAAAAAAAAAAATAAATTGTATACTTCAATATGCAATAACATTGACTGCTAACTTTTTAACATTTTAATTTAATCAGAACTGAGTATTAAATTCTAATACAAATTTTTATTAGAAATTAAATGTAATATTCGGCAATTATAAAAATGTAATTCAATTACAGGATGCACTAAAATTTAGTTCAAGATTTTTGACCGTGTAGTAATATACCTATTAATATAAAAACAAGGTTGCTTAGAATCAAACAACTAAGAGTTATGGGTATTACTACAAGGCTCAAAGGACAACTTGTGAGTCAATGCAAGCGGAACAATTAAACATATACTGTTTTGTTTTTTAGCTGACGATAGGTAATGAAATGGGGATTGTAAATAATTTTACTTTAGGGTCCACGCCCTTTTTTTTCTTAACGTGTACGTAACGTAACGTAAAGCCCCTAAATCTAGTGCTGCAAAAAAAGGCCGGTCTCAAATGGTTTAGGATATATAAATTTTGAAATTTTAAAAAAATAATCTTTTCTCCTTTTATTTTTTTCTAAGAATAGTATATACAAAATAAAAGGATAAACAATGATCTGCAAAACTCCATAGCATCCTTTAAAAACTTCGAAGTATTGAAATTGAATCAGTGAATGATTCCAACGATCATACAAGTGTCCTGAAATTAGTACTGTTTGATTAAAATTGGTGCCAATGCTGATATTACTTTGATTGTTTAATAAAATGAAAGTGTTTTGTAATGAAAAAGTTCAAAATGCACCAAGAGCAAAAATATTTAAAACTCAAGCTTAAAATACTAGATTTAAAAAAGGTAACTATGTAAAGATTTTTTAAACACATTAATTTGCATGATAAAGGATATTTATATATCATTTTAGACAAATATGTAAATTTTTCCAAAGTAATTTATGAATCTAAAAAAAAGAATGAGCGCAATTCAAAAATTTGTATTGAAAATTGCGGCGATTGTTAATAAAATAAAATTGTTTAGTAAATTGTTGATATCAGAATGAATGACCAACGCTGGCGAAAAATTTTTATTAAAAATCACCACGATTTGTGAATGTACAAATTTTGTCATAATCTAACTTCAACCTCTGAGAGTTAAAACTGATGTATTTTTAACGATTATTTAAAACTGTTTTTCTTTATAAATTGGATCATGTCGAAATTTGTAAAATTTGCTTTCACGTACTTCCAAATTAGCACTAAATTTTCAAACTTTCACGATTTTTATCTCCTAAGCCATTAGGGACCAACAAAATGTTATTGCACCAATAGATTTATGAACACAAATCATTAAAAAATAGAAATAAGAAAAAAAATATGAAGGTTTTTCGTTTCCATTAGGTGTAAGGTTTCTTTAAAAAACGTCGGATGTCACAAGTTGCGTTCCTCTTTATAGTTTTTTATTTATTTACATACGTCATGTTACCTTAGTAGTATGAATGCATTAAAGCATCTGATGTTTCTGTTAAACACACGTTAGCTGATGGGATAACGAACATTCAAAAAAGTGTGAGTCATGTTAGCAATAAGCATGCTCCAATAAGTTTACGTGTGCTTAACAGATACTTCAGAAGCTTTGATGCATGCATGCCTTCTGTGTGTTATGGACCTAAGAAAAGAAAGCTTTTGAAAGAGCCTCCACACATTTGCTAACGACTTTTTCGAACTACCATATTTTAGTGTAGATTGCTATAGGCATTAAATATTTGGGTTTACTTATCGAACTTTGGAAATTATTGCTACAACTGAATTTAACAGTTTTGTAACCCAAGGGGACGAGGGGGGATGAAACGGTTTTAGAGGCTTATTTTCATTATTTTCCCAAATTCTAAGGGGGAGAGGCCTAAGTCCCTTTTAACCTGTATGTAGATCCGCCACTACTTCCGACCATATTCTGCATAGAACTCCTAAATGTATTTAAACAGAGCTTCGCTTCCGCCCTTAAACAGCTTTTTAAGGGCCTACCTAAGTGGCGGCCGTGGCGCAGTGGGTAGAGTGCGTGGCCCATATGCCAGAGAACCCCGGTTTAATTCCCGCCTGACACAGAAAGTTTTTCAACTGAATTAATTTTTCTGTTCGGCCGTCACCTCTCTGTAAACAATGGCAAGCCTCAGGGAGTAAAAACTGGCATGAAAATCTTCTTGAGATTATAAGCCGTTCGGAGTCGGCATAAAACGTCTAGGTCCAGTTCTCGATCATTTGTGTTCAAACATTTCACAGCACGCAAAACACAATTGATCATAAGAAGCTCGGTCAAAGTTCTTTCAAGGGCTGAAATGGGCATTCCGTTTTTTTTCGTTAAGGACCTACTAAAGTTTTTTAAGCAAAAAAAACCCTGTATTAACAGTTTTATTTTTAAGCTACGGCTTATCTTAGATACATTTTGTTTTTACATTAAATTTATTTATGTTTGAAGAACAGCTTTTGAATTTTTGGATAACAAATATGAAACCATATAGCAGAAATTCGTAGTTTGGAAAGTACCTTAAATTTGCAGAGGACACGATTTTTCACAGCTTGTTCATCTAAAAAAAAAATAACCAAATGATTAAAGTTTTGCTAAAGCTTTTTGAGCTTTTAATCGAAGATTTTAGAGAAATGCTGATTTTTACCAAATTGCAGCTAAAAAACTGATTTCTGATTAAAAAAGCAATTTTTATTTGTTTTTCGACCTTTTGATAAATTTTTTTTTAGGTTATAAAGAAAAGTATTACACTTAAACAAAAATCGAACGATCAAAAGTACTGATCATATTTGCTTAACAAGTGAAATAAATTTGGTAGTGATCCTTAGCATAGTTTTCGAGTAGTGCTGTCTGAAATTGGTTTATTTAGGTAAACAGGATTTTTTTTTAACTTGTATTTAAAAATTTCGATGCAAAAGAAATGAGGTTTTTTTAATTTCGGTGGCACCAAAACATTCCGAAAGAACAGGATAATTTCTAACTACAATTTACGTATTCACTTCCATTCATAGAATATTATATTTTCTAGTAAGGAAGTGTGCTTTATTTTCATAGTTAAAAAATTACCAATCCCATTAAGAATATGTGTTTACAATATACGTACGCACTTAAACAATTTGTACATCCACATCACTGAAATTTTTTTACTGTCGCTATAATAAGAAATAAGTCATGGAGTTTGTTGTTGCTTCCACTCATGGACTAATTTCAATAGCTCAGCCTGTGACTTCAAATTCATACAAATATAATAGTGTGTTGTGGAAATTGTGTGGCTCTGTGGCGTCAGAATTGTGCATTCAGTCAAAACCGAGACACAACTATTTTTTGTTACATAGATCAACCTTTTGAGGAAGATTTTTCATATTCTTTATAGCGCAAATTTATTGACAATTCTCAACACGAAGTAATAAAATTAGTTCCGTAAACCTTGCACTATTGTGATGAAAGGGTTAATTCTGCTTGGCATAAATGAACGCTTTTTTAAAATGGTGGACCTACAAAATTTCGCTTTAACCCATCTCGTAGAGTATAGCACTCTTGTATGTGACCTACTTAAGTATATTACTTTTGTAGTAAGAGTAGTAGTCTTAATACTGCCTTATAGTGGATTTATTGAGAGTATAGATTATTGAGAGTGTTAATTAAACTAAACTTTTAATGTTGGTTTTTGCGAAAGGGGATAGCTTCTACCCGAGGTGCAATATGATATTCTAACGAGAAAGTTCCCATCGCAATGAAATTTATGCGTTTATGTTATAAAATATTACACCACTCATATATAATGTTATAGACAAAATAATTTCCTACAAACATAAAAAAAAATAATACATTAAATTTTTATCATTGTTACGTTGATACTGCAATATAACAATAACAATTTTGTTTGTATGCGTTTTACTCATCTTCTTTTGAAGCTCTCTTATGAGTATATATTAATTATCTTAAGTGTCTAAGACAATGCTACTTACAGTATTGATCTTGTAAAAATAACAACTCGCACTTATATTATGCCAAATTGAGCATAAAATAGTTTTGCAAGTATCTTACAGATTTCGTTTAGAGTTAATCGTAAGTGTGTCATTCTTAATAAGTTCTCTTCAAAAAGTCTTTAGGATAAAATAAAGATAGTGATTGTTGGTTGGGTACATTGAGGTAAGTACATTGTCTTCTCTTCGGACGATTGTGCTTATAACTACAACAATTTTTATATAATTGACTGAAAACTTTCTGAGAATATTTCTTTGATGCTATATATTTGAAAAATGTAAAAAAAAATTTAATTTTAGTCGCCGAAAAACTTAAGTAGGTCCTTAAGTGATATTATGGCTGTCAAGACTTCATTATAGTCAGACAGTGGAATTTCAACGCTGTCATCCATAAATGGAGTTTCCGGGATATCATCTCTATTGGCAGTGTTGTTGTCATCATCGCCATTCAAAAGACTAGAGAAGTGTTCCCTCCATAACGTAAAGTGCTCTGGATATCTGTCACTAGATTCTCGTTTTCATCCTTGGAGCAAGAGGTCTCGTTTCTAAAACCATCGGTTAGGCATCTTATATTTTCGAAAAATATTCCGGCCTCATTGCTGTCGCCATACATCTCAGTTTTCTCGCATTCACGCTTTTCTGAAAAGTTAAAAATATTTGAATAGGCACATATAAATAAATACAGGAGATCATTTTAATAGTATGTGTTTTAAAGATCTAAAAACACAAAAATATTTGAAGAGCCAAATAAATTCGCAAAAGATACACAATAGATTAGATTCAATTGAATCAACATTAAATGAGATCATTTTAATATTGCGTGTTATATAATTTCTAAGAAGTCGAAAATATTTGAACAGCCAAATAAATTGGCAAAAGAAATGCAAATAGAGGGAATCCAATTGAGTCAACATTAAATGAGATCATTTTAATAGTGTGTGTACATAATTTCTAAAAAGTTGAAACTATTTAAACAAGTGTATTAAAAGCAAAGAAAAAATAAACAAAAAAAAAAAGGCATATACATGGCTTAAAGGAAGAAACTTTCTAATTAATGTATCGCACACTAGGAACTAAGTTAAATAAAATATTAGGTACGGTTGCTTTATACGTGTGCTGTTGCTATTGGAGCATTCATAAAGCGGGCGTGATTGTTGATAAATTAAACATCGTTATGTCACTGTGTCTGATGCAGTAAAAAACCAATCCTCCTAGTAATAAATATTATCATTGCAACCTATTTTTAAAGGCATTAATATTGGTTTTTTGTTCATAATGAACAATATTTATGATTATTGATTACGAAAAACTTCTCAAAATTTTAAAAAATTAACAAACGCCAAAAAATAAATAGGAATAGGCAGAAAAATTATTTAAATTGAGGTTTCATTGATGAACTTTAATATGTTAGAACGTTTTTTTTATATTTTAATAAGAAAGAATGAAGAAGAAAGAAAACATAATGCCATAAAAAAAAAAAAATAGGTTCAATGTAGGCACTCTTATAAGTATAACAAAATAAAATATGTAAAATTTGAAATAACAAAATACACAATAATAACTGTGTCATAAAAAACAAAGTATGCCAGCCATACAATATTCAACATATCAGTCATACGGTTTAACCACCGTCGATTTTGCTTAAACTTTCAGAACTGAATCTTACAAATTGGAAAAACTAATTTGAGTAAAAATATTTTAAGAATCATTCAAATTTGTTCAAAATGAAGAATATAGCAAAATATCTTTACTTTTGAAAATCATAGATTCATCAAGAATATAAAGAATGGTTTTCATGTTGAAAGTTTCTATGGGGAAAAAATAAAGAGTGATTTAAAAAAAAAACACAGGTGCGTCGTTGGACACTCGAGAGAAGCGAAGCTTTTTCGCAGTTACATAGATTTGATAGCATAATAAGTTTTTTCTTTTTTAATAAATTAACTTTTAAAATCAAAAGTTTAAAATAACATAAAATTAATTACATATATAAAGAAAACATATTTACTGCTTATTTTTTATTGTTGAATGTCAAATTTCCACGACAATTACATATACGGTAGAGATGAGCGATATATCGATAACGGTGATTTAATCACGGTGATTGAAAAATCACTGGTAACTGTCGTTATCAAATTTTGTAAGAAACAGTGACTAGTGATTTCGAGATATATTTTTCTTTGTTCCTTTTGCACAAATAGCTACGTTTCGTTTCTGGCTATTCGCGACTTCTTATTCTCGCCTCCTTTCGCTAGTAAAATTATCAATAGCTCGCATTTGGTGTTATCTCTGTCTCTTATTTTCGGCTTTCTTTTGCATATATTGAGATGATACGTCATTATTTTACTGTTGTTACTAAATAAATTATTAAATAAAATTTCAAGCAATTCATAATAGTTTTCTATTTTGTTATCCATTGTTAACTAAAAGTCGCTTAAAACATATCGCTTACATACATAGTCGATTACATACATATGAGATATATCTAAATCACGATTTACAGTCATTTCAAAAATCACGACATCTCTCTTGTCTGTGGTAAAAAGCGTGATCACGGTCACCACTTAAAAGAACAGTGATTGAGAAGTCACGTTCACTAAGAACTGAGTTCTTAAAAAATCACCTGATCGCTCAACTCTAATATACGGGCATATAATGCCAGCGACTCTCCATTTTAAATCTCCACACATGGTTGTGAACTTGGCTGCACTGAAGAAATTTTTCCCTCCAACAGCGTACTGCGTAGCGAAAAATCTGTCGAAAATTTTTCAGATTTCACTCCAAGCTAATCACAGAACGAGGAGTAAAAAACTTCGCTTCAAAAATATATATTAAAGAACGCACACGAAACAAAATTTAACAAACGTTTTAGATACCTTGCCGATTTCATGCATGCGTTTGTTAATTCCATATTTATTGATATACGTATTATGTTTTTTTTTTTTACCCTTAAAACATAGAGTGTCTTGTCATATTATCTAGAGATTGCATCAACTCTGTTTAATCTCTGGTATGTGTTAACAGAGTTATTTCACTTAAAAACATGAAGAAAAAAAACTCTGTTAACCTCAGTTAACACATGCCAGAGATTTAGCAGATTTGATGCAATCTCTAGAAAATAATTTATACTCTATGTCAACAACACCACAAACGCATTCACAATACAAACACATCAATACTGGAGACACCTTGTGGCAAACAATAGCAACTTTTTGTAGCATAGCAAATACACAATCCTCTATCTATTTGTAGATGGCGACGATCTTCTGCAGCATAGCTTCTGTTATAACTAACATTAAATTCACAACTGTTTTCCACAAGTGTTTGTGGCCTAGTGGGTAGTGAGCTGGGCTATCATTTAAGAGGACACGGGATCGATCCCCACGGGAACCAAAACATATTTTTATTATTTAATATTAAAGTATTAAATTTTCTTGTTGTAATAAGCGCTATCAACAAAGAAACCATCAAATTCCATGAAGAAATCTGTCGAAAATTTTTCAGATTTCACTCTAATCAAATTACAGAACGAGGAGTAAAAAGCTTGGCTTCAAAAATATATTGTAATATTTTCATTTGTTTTTTTATTTGAAAGTAAAATTAAGGAAGCAAAACTTTCTGAGAGAACGACCTTTCCAGCTAGCCAAAACATTGAGGGCTATATTCACGATGCACTCTCTAGAGAGGCTTGAAGGTGAAAACGTCAGTTCAATTTTAGTGCTAGATATCATTAATTACTATTTTAATGTGCTCCTGCATATAAGCTTAATTCGCCGTATTGCTCGAACATATAAAAAAGCAATCCTATTTCGCTCCTAAATTACACTTGTTATATTCTTACCCCCACGCGTAACACCTGAGGAGTATATCAACTTTGTCACTCCATTTGTAACGCCCGTAAGGAGGAGTGGCAGGTATAAGACAGTTTATATAAAATATATATTAAAGAAAATAGTATCTTTTTAGCTAGTTGAATACCCGGAGTTACTCGAGAGTTAAGATATATAACTTCTGAACTCATTCGTCGGTATTCAAAAAAATATTCACAAACTTTAGAAGGAATGTTTGTGTATCTTGTATCTTTCAAACCAAAAGATAGAGATTATGAGAAAAAGGATTATGTGAAAAAGTTAGGAAAATCGTGATTTGTGTGTTCGTGCCGATAGCTTCCAAAGGTATATTTGCAAATTTTATAAGTATAGAGAGAAACAAATATTTTCTTTTTTTGAAAACTAAAACATTTTTTGTTAATGCAATTTTTGATTAATTTTTAAGACAAAAACGACTTTTGCGCCATCTTTTGAGAAAACATAAAATATTATGGAACTTTCTTGAAAAAAAGATTTAATAATATAAATACTAACCTAAAGAAACTGCTTCAATTATTTTTATAAAGTACTTTTATTGACATTTTAGACAAAAAGAATTAAAATAAATATACATAACAGCAGCGTAACTTGCATCGAAAGTCGAAACTTTGAATATCTGATCATTTCTTTTTACTTCAGGTAACACTGCTATGTTCAAAAATTCATTGTAAGTACTAACAATTTTAATAGCTTTGAAGATATGTTAATGCTTTTAGTGATACACTAACGGCAAGTTTTTTAAATTAATTTTAATTAAAAAAATTTGAAAATTAATTATATATATAAATATATTAAATAGAAAAATGCATGTTTTAGGCTGTTGGTAAGATATGGACAAAATGAGTATAGGTGATATTTGCAGTTAGTTTTGACCATATTCTTTTCTTAATATTTTTGCGAATTAACCGTTCTTTTTTCGTTTTTTACTGGGTAAAATATAGACACTGAAAAAAAAATTGAAATATCAAAACAACGCCCAAGTACGACGCATCTTACTTGCCCATGTGTTAATGAGTACGGCAAATACCACATCTCAATTCAACATCAGCTATTTCAATATTCGAAAAGAAGAAAGTGTAATGTGAATACAAACACAAAGAGAAGAAAATACGATAGTTATCACCCGTCTCTCTTTGCTACTTCTTATTGCTTCCTGTACTGCAGCGCCCCCTGGAATTCAAGATATAGAAGAACAGAAAGCGCCAAAAGACCTATTAGCTTGGGAGGCTGTTCAAGATAGAACAGAATAGATAAGTTATGAAAAATCACCGTATCAGAAAACTCCTATATACAAATTGCCATGCAAATCAGATGAGTGGCTTCGGCGACAAAATATAAAAAAAATTCATGAAATCTGACCGCGAAGCCAGATATCGGGTCCAAGTCATCCAGAGACCCAAAATCGGTGCAGTCGTTTAGGAAGAGTTCAATAACATACACGCGTATAGAAGAATTATATCTTTGCTAGCGGGCCGTGGCTTCGCCATGGACTTTTTCTCTTATGAATAGAGAAATTAATTTATTTTAAATGAACTATTTGCTCAATTTTAAAAACTCGGATATAATTTTGTGTTGAATTTTTACGCACTTTTTTTAATTTACACAAAATAACCAATGTGTTGATATATATATACAACATCTTTCATACCAAATATCTTCTTGAGCGTACACATTAATCACTCTTTTCACTTGTAGTTTGACTTTGTCGTTTTTGAGTTTTACTTTTCACAGTTCAACAAAAGTCTTGTTGTAAGTTCAAAACCTACTTTAATACGTAGATTTATGACACAATCTATATATTTTTTTACCCCAATTAGTACAGGCGATTTTACATGCCAAAAAATGTGAAAAAATTAAGACATTTAAATAGTATTGCTATAACATATGTTAGTCGATTTTTGTTTTTGCTTTATAGCCAGACCGAATAGTTTTTCGTAATTTCTTTTTTCTTCCTTTGTTCCCATCTTTCCAATAATATACTGTTTGTTAAAATCGGGCGGAGAATACGTTATTGGCAGCAATTTTTCAATTTTAATGCAGATATGCACAAATATTGATTATAAAAAAGTTGTCATTTTTTTTTATATGCAGTGAGTTTTTTGCTACTTTTTCAAAAGCAGTCTACGAAAAACTACTCGCGTCGAAATTTAAATTTGCCAAATAACTTTAATAACGGTGGCGGCCGTGGCGCAGTGGGTAGAGTGCGTGGCCCATACGCCACAGAACCCAGAACCCTGGTTCAATTCCCACCTGACACGGAAAGTTTTTTCCAATTGAATTCATTTTTCTGTTGGCCGTCACCTCTCTGCAGACAATGGCAAACCTCAGAGAGTAAAAACTGCTATGGAAAGCTTCTTGAGAACATAGCCCTTCGGTGTTGGCAAAGCCGTTTGTAGGCCCAGTTCTCGATCATTTGTATTCAAACATTTCACAAACACGCACAACACAACTGATCATAAGAAGCTCGATCAAAGTCCTTTCAAGGGCTGAAATGGCCATCTCGTTTTTTTTTCGGTTTTGTTTTTAAATATCTTTAAATGCCAAATTTTTCCATATTATTTACGAATTCAAAAGGTGTGCGTTGAGTATTCCTTTTCATGTCAATGTTAAATTGTTAAGACTCCAAGATAACATATTGATATTTAAGCTTGCCTCTAGTGACCTCTTTATTGAAAATTTGATTTATATGAGAAAATAGTGCATTTTTCCAAAAAATCCCAATTACAGTTTCTTATGCTCAAATTTTCTAAAAACTGGTACTCATTTCGTTTTTTATTAAATTTTTCTGTAAAAGTGAGTTATCAAATAACATAATTTTTTGCTAGAAAAATGCCTTTTTCGAAATATAGAGTTTGAGTATTTCATAAAAATAGTTTTTAAGAACCTAAAAATGTAAATTTTAAAAAATCAAACCAGAAATAAACAACCAATAGTTTTGAGCTATCTTATGCAAAAAATTATATAAAAATATTTTTTTCTTTAATCACTCTTTATTGACTCTCCAAAGAACCTCGAACATGAGAACCGACCTACATATTCTTGATGAATCTATGATTTTTATAAGTTAAGAAATTTTGCTTTTTCCTCCATTTTGAACAAATTTTTAATGATTCATATAGAGATTAAAAAAATTCTTAAAATATTTTTACTCAAATTAGTTTTTCTATTTTGTAAGATTCAACTCTGAAAGTTTAAGCAATATTGACGGTGCTTAAACCATACGACTGATACGTTAAATATTGTATGGCTGGTATACTTTGTTCATGTTAAAAGAGTGCTTTTATTTTTAATGGCATTATGTTTTCTTTCTACTTTATTCTTTCTTATAAATATAAAGATACAAATTTGCAACAAATCATAGTTCAGCAATGAAACCTCAATTAACATAATATTTCTGCATTTAAGACAATTGTTCCTATTTATTTTTTGGCGTTTGTTAATTTTTTAAAATTTTGAATAGTTTTTCGTACCAATAATCATAAATATTGTTCATAATGAGCAAAAAACTAATATTTAGGGCTTTTAAGATAGGTTGCAATGACAATACTTATTACTGGGACGATTGGTTTTTCCTGTATCTGACACAGTGCGATATTTTCGTTGAATTTATGAGGGCTGTTTGATAATTCAGTGAGAAATGAAATTTCCCGCGTTCCTGTTGCTTTAAATGCAACATTGATCCTTTCAACTAAAACAATCGTAAAACCAAAGAAAATATACTTTGCCATTAAGAGTTTTATAGATTGTGCCCAAAGACAAAACATCGTTAAAGACACAAGGACACAAAGATTGTAAGATTCCCAAGAACAATATACTTTGAATTGAAAATTTAATTTCTTGTGGCAAGGATGTGCGTCTTTAAAAAAGCATGAAAAAGTCGTTAAAGTAAAGAAAATGTACTTTGGAGCAAAGACTTATATTCGTTACGGCAAAGACGCAGAATATTAGGTCCTTGATTTTAAGTACATGACTTCATGAAATTAATGGCTTCTCTCGACTTCTCTTTGCTGCTTGCGTTTATTATAACGAGAACATTAAATTGAATTAAATATGAAATTATAAATCTTACCTTCGCCTGCGGTGGGGATTTGAACCCACACCCACTGATACCACCGATTGAGAAGTCACTACATTACGCACCGAGCCAAATTCCTTCGTTACGCAGAGTGTGTATTAATTACAACTGAAGCTAACACAATAATCTATTAATATATTTTTGTTGTATAGCTATAAACAGAATACTGTGACATACTGCATCTGTTGATACAGCATTTGTTAACATAGCTGCAGTTATGTCAACAAGCAGTAGCAAGGCTGTTTGGATCAGTGGGTAGAGCGATGGAATGACACCAAAAATTCCAAGTTCAATTCCACACGGCAGCAAAAGAATTTTTTTTTCATTAATTTTTAATTTTTTTCTAATTTGATTTTTTATCATAAATACATTAATTTCTTTATGAATACAAAAGCTTTGAAGTTGACGCTTTTTACTAAAAGTCTGATTATATTAGCGCCGACCTTAAAAGCTTTTGCATTCATAAAGAAATTATTATATATATAATAATACAACAAAAAATATATTTTAAAATTATTTTTCACTTTGTAGTGACTGTGTTGTCGGTTTTTTTTTTGTAAAGTTTTTACAATTAAAATTCAATGTTGGCACTCGCTCACGATTTTCTTATTCTTCGTATACATATATGATTTTGAAGAAAACATTCTTTAAAGTAAGAGACTTTGTCTTTCAAACAAAGAAGCTAATTCTCAAAACAACAAAGATAAGTTGTTGATTTTACATACTTTTTCAATTCCTTGTTAACAAAGAATTAAATCTTGTAAATATTTTATCTTCACGGCAAAGATTTTTTCATTGATTTAGCTTCAAAGAACTTAAGTCTTTTTTATCAATGATGCAGCACTTGCATAGTTATAGGATAAATCATTTTTGCAACGTTTTTTTCATTGTGGTAAGCATATTTTGCTTTCAATTTTACAAGAACTGTTTATCTTTGACTTTAAGGCGTTCAATCTTCTCGGTGTAGACTACTGTCAAAATATCAGCGCTCTGCGATGCTTAGTTTGTGTTTGGCAGCAATTGACAGCAGGCGATTTTGTGCATTTTGAGGGAAAAGAAAAAAGTGAATTTTGTGTGCTCATCAAGCATTATTTTTTACGCAAAAAACCATCAGCCAAACCAAGGAAGGGCTTGATAAATACTATGGGGACTCTGCACCATCAATTTCAATGGTTAAGAAGCGGCTTACTGAAGTCCGATGCGGTCGAACAATCACAACTGACGCCGAACGTTCTGGACGCCCAAATAAGGTCACCACACCGGAAACGGTCACTAAAATTCACGATATCCACGATAACACACGATCGTGTGACTGATTCAAAGGCGTGTTTGGCGATGTGAACAAAGATAAGGATCTTTTTCCGTCGATTAGAAACCGTGGACAAAACATGGATCCATCACTACACACCAGGGACAAAGGAATAGTCGAAACAGTACACTTCACAGGAACACTTCACCGACCGAACGTGCTCCGAAGAAGGCGTAAACGGTGCTATCGGCCGGAAAAGTTATGGAGACAGTATTTTGGGGTGATTTGGTACAATCTACATCGATTAGCTTCCACCGAAAAGAACGAACAATGGCGAATGCTTTGCATCCGAATTGGACCTTTTTAAAGACGCTTTGAAAGAGCGTTCACCATTTTGAGAGGAAAAAAGTGCTTTTCCAACGTACTTTTCAGATTGGATCAAAACAATTGGAGGAACGTTGGACGAAGCGTATCGAGCCAAAAGGAGACTATATTGAGGAATAAGACTGAAGTACACTTTTAGTACACTTGTTCAAATATTTTTTAAAATCTACAAATTATATAGCACACTATTAAAATGATCTCATTTAATGTTGAATCAGTTGGATCTCCTCTATTTGCATTTCTTTTGGCAATTTATTTGGCTGTTCAAATATTTTTGGGTTTTTAGAACTTTAAAACACACACTATTAAAATTATCTCATTTAATGTTGACTCAAATTCTTCTATTCGCTTTTCTTTTGTTAAGGGAGTATTCCTGGTTGGAAGGCTGTTTTTAGAACTTCTTTGAAAAACTTCACATTTGAAAACGCAAAGAGTTATTTAAATTCCATTTTTTTATTAATATATTTGTATTAAATATATTAAATATATTTATAATAATATATTTATATTAAATTAAATAAAATTTTTTTTTGCCTTTGTACGAGGGCTGTTCAAAATGTTGTCGGCCTTCAAAGTTGGGCATCGAAAAGAAAGGTATGCTGCTTGCGGCCCGGATAACTCAACTTCGGATCATCTGAAATGTAAAAAATAAACGGCGTTAGATTCCACAAAAATGGAGTTCTGGGTCTTATCTCAATTATAATTTTTCGATTATTTTTTATAAAATGGCGGTCATTGAAATATGAAAAACCGATTTTGGGTCTTTTTTTTTGTAGCTTAGTGTAAAAAAAAAAAAATAGTAAAAAATTGTTTAAAACTGTGATTGAGGTAAAAACTAGAATGGTGAGAATTTTGCGTTGATTGCACCTTGGTTCATCAAAATCGTTCCAGAACTACGGGCGTAATTTGGGCCGCAAGCTCGAAAAACGTGGTTTCGAGATAAACGCGTTTAAGTTTGACGTTATTTTTTTGCTTCAAAAAAAAATTGAAATGAAAAATTGGAGCGTGCAATTTTAAAAAATCCAACAATTCTGCGTCGATTTCACTTGGTCTCATCAAAATCAGTTCAGTAGAACCGGAGAAAAGTGACTTCGAAGCTCAAAAACGTGATTTTGGAAAACTCAAAGAAAATTTTTGGCAATAACACATTTTTTTTTTTTTGGGAAATACTTACACATATCAATCTACAATTTTGGCCAACCCTCTTGCACAAGAGGCCTCAGTGCGCGTGTCTGGCTGCCACACACACATATATGTTTTTTATACATTTAAAAAAATTCATGTGTTTTGAATTTAAACTTTCCCGCCTAGTAAGGCCAATTTAACTGTTAACAAAAGGCAAAAACAAACACCAACACTTATGCATATGGCCAGCTCAACATCAGAAATATTTTGCATATCTTTTATTAAAAATGAAATTTTGGTCTTGTCTTAGTTTTTGAACAAGTGCCTTAAATTCGCAAAATATAACAAAACAATAGCTATTTCAAAATGCTGCATTCGAACACGTATGACTGACAAAGATATCTTATACTATGTTGATTTAATCAATTGTATG
This sequence comes from Coremacera marginata, assembly GCA_914767935.1. NCBI lineage: Eukaryota > Metazoa > Arthropoda > Insecta > Diptera > Sciomyzidae > Coremacera > Coremacera marginata. The sequence continues at coordinate 164,934,971 of OU612045.1, forward strand.
CTATTCAATAATTTTTTTTTTTAATTTTCTAACACTATAGTTTTTATTTATATTCTTTGTCCTTGATTTTCGTCTGCGTTTGCTTCTACGCAGATACTACAATAAGTGACAATAATTATATTCTAGAACAATACAACTAATACTATGTTGAACTTTTTTACCGCCTTTAAATAGCAGTGTCAAAAATTTTTGAAAGCATATCAAAGCAATCAGTTGTGTGACAGTTACGTTAAATATTTTTGAACATAATAATGAAGTTAAGTACTGTCTTTTCGGCCATAGTGCTTGTGCAATTTTTCAATCAAGTTTTACTTGTACCAGCACCGCAAATCCTTACGAATGCAGAAGATATGATATTGTAAGTAAATCTTCAATTACTCTTAACTACTTAGCACTAAAATAATTGGTTATAAGCTATGTGTTCTATCGGTGACTAAATTTTTTATATATAAAAAAAGTAGTGAAACGAAGTATTTCACAAAATTTAAACTATTAAATATCAGTATAAAGTAATTTTAAAACAATTTATAATACCGACAAGACAATAAATGAAGCTGCTTTTTTTTCCAAGCGAGTTGTAAAAAACGACCGCTTATTGTATGAAAAGTCGCATCATACTCGCTTAAACTGAAAAAATAAATAATAAACGGAAAGTGGAACTGGATGAAAAATTTTAAAACAATTAGCAACTTTATGTATTATTTAAGCGATCTTAAAGCGACTTTTCATATGTACAATAAGCGGTCGATTTTTACAACTCACTTAGAAAAAAAAAAACACAGCTATTATAGCTTAAACCTAAACGTTCTCAGTATCTTTTTTTTATATAATATTTCTTTTATATAAAATTTCATATTAGAAAATACTTTAAATAAAAAACAACTTCACTCTTGAATTCTTCACTCTTATCTTTTGGAGAGTGTAAATCAGAACAAATTGATTTCAGAAGACTCAAAATTGATTTCCAAGAATAATAGAATTTCTCTGTAAGTGATCAATTCTCTGCTCGGAATTGTAAGCGTGCGTAAACCGTCGGATGTCTACCAGGGATGAAAAAGTAGGTACAATTGTACTTTTTTTCCGACGTTGCTGACCAGAAAGGTACATTACGTACAATTTCTTAATTTTAGGTACATTCTGCCTTTGGTTAATTGAATTTTTCACTAAGTTTTGTAAAATTTATCTTTTGTTCTGTAACAAGTAGTTAATTTAACAACTACTGACCTTAAGACCAAACATTTCTTTCGTCACTTCTATTCTGGTTTCAATTCCACACTATTTTGATAGTACATATAAAAAGAAGAAAAATATAAGATTTAAAAACTCTCCCTTTTCTCCGATTTTTTTTGGCAGCTTTATAATATTACTGCGATGAATAAGTAAGCTTATCAAATTTATTCCTCAGATACAAAGTATTTATTATTAGGGCACGGATTGTGATGGCCTTAAAAACATCCAAAAATGACTTTATGTCATATAAAAGCATTAAAAATGCCCTAAGAACTCATAAAAATGCAATTTAAAATTAAAATAAATTTAAGAGTTTTTAATTAAAATGTTTGAAACTAAAAATTAAAGTATTTTTAAATGTTTCTAATAAAAATGCTTGTAGCTACATTGCGTTGCAATAAATAATAATGTACATTTTTAAATTATCAAAATCAAATAATCTATTGTTAGTATAAATTGTTTTCTATATTGTAAAAACTTATCTCCACTTCAGCACAGACAAGAGCGCATATTTAAAAGATAAATTAGCATTCTCACCAGCATTGGCAAGTTTCTAATGGCTCGTGGTATGGATTGAAAATAACTAATTTTGTTTTTTCTAATTCAACTTCTTTGGCTTGAAGGCTTTCAAAAGGACTAAGGAAATATTTTCCTGATCCTAATAATCGTTAAAATCACTAAAAATTATAAGAAATTAAATTAAAATCCATAAAAAGTTACTCAAAATATGGCCTAAAACTATGTAAATAGACCTAAAAAACATAAATGGCTAAAAACGACAAAAAGTGCCCTAAAAATGTTTGGCCTCGGTACCTGGAGACTATGAACGGAGTTTTTGCATCATCAGAAAATTTCTATGCTAAAGCAGAAAAAAGTTGACATGTCAACAAAATCTGAGCCCTACTTATTATATTTACTTGTTATAGGTGGATAACCTGCATTGTGCGTTATTATCTACTTTCCATACAAACAAAAAAATCAATGGTGAATAATTTTAGGTACATTCGTGACCAAAAAGGTACATAATTTTTAGAAAATTACTTAGGTACATTTTATCATTTTATCATAAATTTTCACTTTTTACCCTGAAGTCTACATTTGTAGCAATTATGAAAAGTTTGCTTCTCAGCCGTCAAATGTAACTGATTTATTAGCATAGATGAGTGACTTGACGTATCCCTACAAAAAAAAGTACCATGGTGTCCAACTAATTGACCTAGGCAACCAATTGATTTAGCCATTTCTTCACATGATTTGATCACCAAATATTTATCCCAATAAAGTGATGGTTTGGCCCTCTCTACACTATGTTGCGTCGTCCTACTTGGAAAAATTTGTCTCCTAGATGATTGGTACTAATTTGCCAAAGTATCTTGCACGTAAATGCCAAATATATGTGCCAATTCTGACACTGTTCTGACAGTTATTATTGTTGAAAATTCTATACCTCTAAAAAACACTCTTTATTTGTATGGAAAACTAGTTACATCAAATTCCCTTATCTTCTTTCTTATTATTGCGAATTTCTTAATAAAGTCATATACGAAAGCACACATATACACACACATACAAAAGTTCACAAGAAAGCAGAGAATAATAAAAGTGATAAAAAGGCATGTTTCGACAAGCTGAAATCAAAAAATTTCGAATTGAATTAAAAAGTGATGTAACTTTCCATACATTTTATTTGGTGTCAACATTTGTAGACAACCAGCCAGGAGATGCTCATTTTTAAAAGTAGGCTCTGGGGATGACAATTTTTTTTTTTTAATGCCGATAGTGACCAAAACTGCTTAGAATTAATTTTTAGGAAGCTACTGAAAAGCTCGGACCCTTTTGATGTGTAGTTCTTTCTATTCAACTTTTTTATTCAAAATGGTACAAATACAGACTACTGAGCACATAAAGGTTAAAATAATTTGGTCTGCTGGTTCCAAAAAAATTGGAAATCAACGCAGCTGTTTTAAGTTACACATAAAAATTCTCGGGTTTTGACAAAAAGTTATCTGACATTGGCGAATCGAATTTAAACTTCACAAGCTAAATAAATGACTTAATTTACGAAAACTTTTTTATCTTTAAGAGCAGAATGACTGTTGAGTAATACTATAAAAAGTTTACTTTTAAGAACTTTTATTTGTGCTTCAATGTTTTAGAGTTCGTATTCATACCTGATTATTCTTGTTTTATTTTTGTTTCGAATGTTGTTCTGGTATATATGAACATTTGTATAATTTAACAGTTAATTTTAAAAAATGCTTCAAAAAGGCTTCAAATTTGACATTCTTTTCAAAAGAAACAAAAAATTAAAAAATTACCTTAACGCAAAAAATATATATACATATCAACAATAGTGATTAAAAACAATTTTAAAAATGTTGAATTTAAAAAAAAATCATTATTAACTTTTCTAGTGAAATCACTCAACAAAGTGCTGTTTTAAAATTTTTTCAACTGAAAAGTATTCTTTAAAAAAAAACCTAGTTTTTATTTTTGGAGATATTACGAAAACCGAATTTCGTATACTTAATTACGCACAGGTCCAGATTTTTTTTTTTTTTTTGACATGTTGGAGAGATAAGATTTTAACATAACAAAAATGAATGAATGGATGAAATCCTAATATATAAAAGGCAATCACATGAATCCATGTGCACAGAATATCATGGAAAATACGCACAGAATTTTTTTATTCTTATCAGTGACATGCTTGCCTTTTATGTATGTGCATTAGGCTGGGTCACTTGTATGTGGAATATTTTTATTATATTTAAAACGTCTTGTAATAGCTTTATTATATTGCCTTAAGACTTAACAAATAATAATTAGCTCTAAAAAATTAAGTAAATTTATATCTTTAGCCCGCGCTTTTAATTCAAAGATTTCGGAACTACAAAAAAAAAAGTTTTTATGTGTATTACACAATTGTCTTTTACCACCGTAAAATAAATAAATTTTGCTTAAAATACAAAAGCAAACAAGAAAAACACACAAATAGGCTTAAAAAATTGTTTTTTTAATTTCATCCTCAAAATCATGTTAACTTAAAAACATGAAAACATAACATTTCAAAACCAAAAATAATTAAGTTTAACAAAATTTTGAATTTTAACAAAAAGCTCACAAAAAAGCACAAAGTAATTTCAGAAATATTTCGATTATATGACAGAAAAATATAATTATTCCATTTTGGTCAAAATTTATTTGCAACTAAAAAAAAATACTCGATGCGAGAGGCCGACTACCCGGAAGGCCTAGAGAATCTTGGAGAAGAACGGTGGAACGTGAGGCAGGTCAACTTAACAAAATATGGTAGGAGTTCAAAGGTATTTCCAGAAATCTGATACGAGGGCGCGTAGGCGTGGTTGAGACCCTATGTCCCGCTGGGGCTTAAAGGAAAAGAATAAAGAGGGAGAGACAAAGAGAGAGAGAAAAAAAGTACATTTAATTTCATTGCCGTAAAAAAATGAATTTAAACATTAAACGCGAAAAACAATTCAAAAATCAGTAAAATAACTAACTTACCTTGCTTAAGCCACAAAATCTTGCTTACTTTCAAATGTAGGCATTCGTTTTCTGGATGCGAGTTTTGTTTTTATTAAACCTTCTCTAGACTTTCTATCGCATAATGACATAGCTGCTTCACTTACAATTTTTACAGAACGCTCAACTGCCTGCGTATGACAAGGCAACTGCAAAAATAGTAAGTTCTCGTATTCTTGCGATTCAATCAGCTTGATAAGTCCTTCATTCGTGACAAATCTTAGAACTGGCGGTTCACTAAAATTTTGGTGCCAATTAATGAGGTCCGTATAGTTTTTTGCTTCAAAATTTAATTTTGGCACTTCAAATATACGAGGATGCTCTACAGAATGAGGCGAACTGCGTACTGTAAGAATTTTTTTTACAGCGAGTTCCCTACATGCTTTGTTTTCATCAGACAACATCGCCAAGAGCAAATTTTCTGCATGAGCAAAATAAGCATTGCGTTGAATTACGGGATCTATTATTTCTTTTAATTCTGCAGACAGATAGTGGGAACTTTTAATTAATGTCCAAAAATGTTTAGCCCCATCTTTGCAGGTCGGTTTTGTTTTAATTTCGAACCATACTCGAGCATAAACCTTAACGCAATATTCAGCTAACAGTTTGATTTAAATGGATGGGTTAACTGTCGAAATATAAATCCGTAATATTCGGTTTGCTTTTGTTAACCATCGAGCGTGTGACATCTTTCCTGGGGAGCGATTAGCCAAATCATTAGGACAGTGTCCAGTTATAACAGACATTGTTATTTCATACAAATATTTCTGATCTGTACTGAGATCTTCAAATTGAACTTCCAGAAGTTCGCTTTGTATTGCGTCAAAGTTTGCGATTGGCAAAATTTCGCATTTTTCTAACGATTTGCCGATTGGACCTGCATATGACGATGGGCCAGTGGTAACACCGTCCATGTTGTTGAACAAATGTCGCAACGGCAATTCGTTTAAATGAAGCATGCAAACAATCCATTGTACGGGTCGTTGAATCCTTTTTTCTATCATTCTTATGACTCCATTAAACTTGCATGTGTTAGTATTCGTACCATCACAACCAACAGCTATTAAAGTATCCAGTTTGATGTTCTGTGACGCAAGAAGTGTACTTATGGATTCTTCAATGCCTTTAGCAGAGCCATTGTTTGGCACAGCGTAACCGAGATATTCCGAACCTGGTTCTTTAACATCAGATATATGTTCCTCTATAACTGTTTGTCTATAACTTTTTGTTCCTTTTTTTATAATTTTTAGGGTTTTGTCTTTTCGGCCATCAAAGTAAAGTGCAGACAATGGAAGCTGCACTTGCTGTTCGTTCAAATTATTTCGTTCTTTTTTTCTTTCTCTGCGAATTTTTGATTTATCAACCACTTCAATATCTGAGGAAATATCGTGCAACACCGATGAAACAATCGCAGCTGCTGCCCTGTCAGAAATACCGTAACGGTCACAGGTTCTTGCAACCGTGGGAAAACTTTGCACTGACTTGATTTTCTTCTTTGATTTAGACGTGGTTGGTAAGTTCAGCTTATTAGTGGTGCCGCTTTCAGAGTCACTTGAAGCCAGCTCTAAATCTTGTTGTTCAGTTTCACAATCTTCTGTATATTCGGCATTGTTTAAATAATTGTTTTTTACTTTAGAAGCTCGTATTAACTTCCTCTTCAATTTAGCTGTTAAACCACGGTCTATTCCACCGATTTGCATCCTCCTATTCTGTCTTTGATCCAACAAAAACGTATGCTCTTCTTTTGGCACTTTTTTTTCTCTTTGGCAATAGCAAAGATCAATTTCAGTACATTTACATGTACAAATGTCGAACAAAACTCTGCTATTCTGAATAAAATGGTTTTTTTGTTCAGGAGATAATTTTTTTAAAGATTTTATATGATTTTTGCACTTTAAATGATAAGCTTTTAACAATTGAATGACCCTCGTGTGTGAAACCGTTGGAAGCGAAGATTTTTTCCAAATTTGTTCAATTCTTCCAGACACCAGTTCAGCAACTTCCAAAAATCCTGGTTCCTTCTTGGTATTCCTACTAATTTTCAGTTCATATCTATACCACTCATACAATTTCATAACATCTTCAAATGTCGGCAACACATTTTCTTTAATGTCTCCAATACTACCGAATATGGGACAATTAAAACTTTGTCTAGTTTCCATGGCAAATTAATATTAGTTAAATGAAACAATAACAAGCACAATTAAAAAAATTTAAAATTACAAGGCAACTGATGTCTTCAAACAAAAAACACAAATGAAACTTTTAAAGTAAATTTTTCAAATGAAAACTTTTGGACAACATATTTTACCTATTACGAATGGATTGGGAAAAAAATTTTTTTTTGACCCAGCCTAATGTGCATACTTTCTGGCTGAGCATTTTTAAGTTTTGAGCATTTTAACAGTTGTAGAAGCACTGTGATAATGGCAAAAAATAATTATAGCTTATAGCATGTTCACACAGAGAGTTTAGTTTGAGTTTAGTTTGAGTTCAATGACACAGACAGAGATGTGTCAACAGAATTGAGTTTAGTTGAGTTTGATATTTCGCAGAAAAAATCGTCCAATACTCTGTATGTACAGAACGGTCTAAAAATTTGCATCTGAACGTAGCTTTTTTCAGAACATTAGCATACTTTTAGGCATATCTCAAATTGAGTTTTGATAAACTCTGAAAGCAAACTGAGTTCAGTTGAGTTCAATCCAGCAAAATTTTGCTGGAAACCCTAGAGTTTATATTGAGTTCAGCAAAAAAACTCAACTTTGAACTGGAAACTCAAAGGAGGTGTTCATACGTCAGTCAAATGATTGAATCAATCAAGATTTGTTGTTGCTTTCCTATGTAAAAAAAAAAATGAACTTTATCTCAGAGCGAAAATGAACTCCAAAATCTTCTCTCGTCAGTCAAAATTTTGATTGAGCTCCAGACCTGCATCAATCAGTCAAAGGGTTGCATTATTTTACTTGTCTGCTTTTTAGTAGCCAATTATATCAAGAAAAGTAGTTAACTGAAAACAAAGGTAGTTTTTTTGAAGTGAAAAAGAGGTGTAGTTTCTTTAGTTCCTGCCATAATTTCATTAATTCTTTTGTTTTTTTATGACTTGCATGCGATGGTCATTCAAATAGGTATAATTTCCTGCGTATTGATTTCCTAATGTGATCAGTTTTAATCCTAAAAGATCAACTATATTTCCGCTATTGTTTTCCATTTTGTAAAATTGTTATGCACACAAAACAACTGAATAAAAGAAACACCCAAATAAAGTAGTGCACACAGCACGATATGAATTCACAAAATAGTAGGTAGCAGAAAAGTAACAAATGCCTGCGTCGGAGATTCAATCAAAAAATCGTGTGTGAGCAAGCGTCAATCAATATTTTTAGAGAGAGTTAAAGAGAGTAAAAAATCGCGATATACTTCAATCATTTGACTGATGTATGAACACCTACAAACTAAACTCTCTGTGTGAACATGCTATTAGCGTTAATGCTTCCAAACCGTCGTCGGATGGGGCCTTTATGCTAGTAATAAATAATGGATAATATTCGCTAGGAATTTCTAGGAATAATTATTTTCTGTAAAATACTTTTTAAAACTTAAAAAAAATAAGTTCATTTAAATTAACATTTTCTTATAGGATTTGGGATGCTAAAAGCTTGGAAATGAATTAAAAAATGGTAAACTAATTTTCTAGAATTTATAAAACAATATAAGTTCGGGGTATAATTTCATATATGTATATTTTTCTACCCAAACGTTTACTGCGTAAGGGGTATATGAGTATTAATTTTGTCATTTGGTTTGTAACGCCAATAAGGAGGCGTCGCAGATATAGAAAAATATACACATTTTTGATCAGCATCACCCCCTGAGTCGATTTCCGTGTGTCCGTATGTCTGTCCGTCTGTCAACGCGATTACAGCCGTCATTTTAAAGCTATCGCGATGAAATTCAAAACAAAAGTTTTTTTTTTAAATTAAGACCAAGTTCGTAAATAAGCCAAATCGGATAAAAACAACGCCTACCTTCCATACAGAGTGGTCTCTTAAAATCCACAAAAATTAAAGAAATGTCTTAAAATTTTGCACGTGAGCTTTGATCCTCAATATAAATCCTGACTATGAATTTTGGAAAAATTGGATGAAAACCACGCCTACCTCCTATACAAATATGCTTTATATTTGGAGTTTTGCACGTAGGCTTCGATATATATACGTAATATAGACCATCACTATAATATTTGGTAAAATCGGATTAACCCTTTACAGTGCCATGTTGCAGCTCTGCAACTAACCGAAAAAAGACCCGAATTGACAAAAAAAAAAGAAGGTTTTTTATTTGTTTTCTTAAATGCAAGTCTTGATCGTTATTTATTTGAATAATATTTGCTAAAAATAAGTTATTGCACTTTGAAGGGTTACACCACGCCTACCTCCCATACAAATTGTTTTGATTCAAAAAGTAAAATCTCTTAAAAATCTGCAAAAATTAAAGAAATGTCTTCAAATTTTGCTCATAAGCTTTGATATTTAACATAAACCATTTCTAAGATATTTGACAATATCGGATGAAAAACGCGCCTTCTTCCCATACAAAGTGGCTTTATTTTAAACAGTAGAATATTCCACTACAATTAAAGAAATATCTTCAAGTCTATAAAATTTTTATAATTGTTCTTTGTTTTTTTAACCTTTTTCGACATAACTGAATTAACAATATTAATAAAATGAACAATAGAGACAGTTCGTTTTTCTAGGTTTTGTTTTTTTTTAAAAAACTTTTAAATGCAATCTACTGTAAAAATTTTCACAAAAGTCATAATGACAAAAATGTCATAATGTTTGTTTTTGAAAAAAGGCGCAGATAAAATTTGTGAACAATTTTTAAAAGAATAATACTTTGTTAAGGTTATTTTAGATTGAAGCTGTTGTCTCTTATAATTCAAAATTAGGCCAGAAAGGCGCTTTGTGATACCAGGGGTTAACTTTCCCTCTATGAACCAATTTGAGGTATTAACCCTCCGTCATGCACATGTATCTGGCCAGATATTGTACGAATTTAACTGTGATTTAAATTTATTTCTAATTTAGCTAGGGGTTTGAGTCTCCAGGTACCCTCTACAAATATTGTTAGGTATCGTTTTATGAAAAAACACATTTAAAAAAAAACAACAAACAAAATTTATGTAGATTTTTTCATCTATACATCGTATACGTAGCGCATGTATCTGACCAGATACACACACATTTTGTATGAAGAGTACTGTACTTTATTGGTATTTTTTATTTTTCTCTGCGTTTGTTTGCTCAAATCACTCTCACAGCAATGGAGGCAAACACAAACAAGGGTTTTTTTGGTTTTTATATTTTTTCGCTTCAGTTGCATAGTGAACTTTGAAAGGTACAGACAATAATTTACGGAAGAATTTTTATTTATTCGAAAAAAAAAAATGGGTGAAGAAATACAGTTTGTTTATAATACGCGATTTAGTAGTGGTAATGTGAATTTCCATACACGGCTAGCAGAAGCATTGGCCAATGAGTTAGAGCGTGAAAGAGCCGCTGAAGAAGTGGTTGCAAATGATGAGATTAATGACTTCCCAGGAGTTGACGACGATATGGATCTAAATTATATGCCAGACGATGGCGATGCCTCAGATGTCGAAAATGATTGGGTTATCGAAGCAGAAAAAGTGTTTGATAGTGACGACAATGAAGAAATTGAAGAACAGAATACTACCGAAGATTCTTTTCTTGGTAAGGACTGTACTATATGGTGTAAAAATGAACCAAATATTGGAGTTCGTTTACGTCAACACAATATCATGCGTTTTCGACCTGGTCCGAAGGAACAAAACAGTGTTCCAATTGAGGTGTTCAAAAAATTGTTCACAGCAAATATAACATCTTATCATCAAATATAACATTTATTATCATTTCTGAAACGAATCGCTTTGGAAAAGCTGTAGTCGAGAAGTGGAATGCAGCTAATCCCAGTAAAAAACAAAAAGTATGGACAGATTTGACCGCGACTGAATTAGACGCATTCGTCGGCATTCTTTTGGCAGCTGGTTATTCCCACAATAATATGCAAGCCACAAACGCTTTGTGGCAGTCAAATAATTTACCCATATTCAGAGCAGCCATGTCTTTTAATCGATTCTCTGCACTGGCACGATACATTCGTTTTGATGATGGTAGAACACGTGCTCAACGATCGCGCGATGACAAAGCTGCACCCATTCGTGACGTTTGGAATTTTTTAAATGAAAATCTTGCCAAAAACTATAGTCCGCATGGCAGCATAACAATTAATGAAAAACTGTTCCCATATCGTGGAAAAACTAAATTTACTCAGTACATACCATCAAAACCAGCGAAATATGGCATCAAAATATGATGGGCTGGAGATTCCAAATCTAAATATCCACTGCAAGGAAAGCTCTTTACCGGTCGACAAGAAGGAGAAGAACGGGAAGTGAATCAAGGTGAAAATGTTTTGATACAACTCGCAAAGCCGTACAGAAATACTGGCCGTACAATTGTAGCTGACAACTTTTTTACTGCTTTAGAAGGAGTAAAGCGTCTGGCCAGAAATGGTCTGGCATTTGTTGGTAACATTCGCTCCAATAAAAGATGTTTTCCTAACGAAATGAGAAAGGATCGTTCTCGTCCTGTTTTGTCATAGTTATTTGAATTCCACGAAAATTTGGTATCAATTTGCAGCTACGTGCCAAAAAAAAATAAATGTGAACCTACTTTCGACCGTTCATTATACGAAACATTGTGAAAGGGAAGCAATGAAACCCGAAGCAATTTTCTTTTACAATGAAAATAAAGCTGGCGTAGATTGTATGGACCAAATGGTTACACATTTTACTACAAAGCGGTCAACAAGACGATAGACTTTTGCGTTTTTCTGCAACATGTTGGACACCATGGCACTGGCTGCATTTTGTATTTGCCTTCAAACTCTCAAATTAATTATTTTGAGAGTTTTTAGGTTAGTGTTAGCCAGGCCTGATGTGCTATCTGACAAGTTCGTTTCGTTAACCATCTATTGTTGGCTCTTTTTGTGGTGTGAGGTATACCTGTACTTTCCTTGGCCCTTGAAAGTTCTTTGGTAGTGCCGGTGCGAGCGAGTTACTCTGCTTTGCAGTTTTCTCTCTTTCCCTATGTCCGGGAATCAGGCATAGGCAAATTTTAAGCTTTCCAAGCTGCTTGATTGTCAGATAGTATGTAGATATCAATAAATGACATCTCATTCATCTTACCCGATTTTAACAGCGCTGCTGGTGTTGCTCAGTGCCATCCTGCATAGACGGATAAATTTTGCATTTATACCTAATTCAGACATGGTGGATTATAGGTACTTCCTTATTGGGGTGTGGATATATTTCTCAATGGTCTTTTCTAAGATTTGTCATAGCGTTAATTTCTGATCGGTAGTAGATTTTCAAGGTATGAAGCCGCACTGATAAGGTCCAATCGGTTGGTTTACAATGGGCTACAGTGTTGTGGATTGGGCAGAGAACACTAATTTTGTATAGAAGCTCGTGAATGCATTTAAACAGAGCTTCGCCTTCATTCTTAAGCAGCTCAGCGGGTAGACCATCGGCTCCCGCAGCTTTGTTGTTCTTAAGCGGAGCTATGGCTGTAAAGACTTCAATAAAGTCGGGCAGCGGAACTTCATGGCTTTCATCCATAACTGTCGTTTCGGGAAATCATCTCTATCAGTGGGATTGTTGACATCATCGCCAGAAGAAATCTAGAGAAGTGTTCCCTCTATAATGTCAGTGTACTCTGAGCATTTGCCACTAGATTCGCGTTCTCATCCTAGCACTAAGAGGCCCTGGTTCTAAAACCATCGGCTAAGCGTCTTATCTTTTTGAAAAATTTTCGGGCCTAATTCCTGTCGCCATACATCTCAATCTTTTCGCTCTCGCGCTTTTCTACCTCTCTTTTTTCCACCTAAAATGACGTCTCTCGTCCCTCCTCTTCTCTCTGTATCGCTCCTTAGCAGCACGCCTTACAACCGACTTTTGGTAGGCGACGTCTCTCGTCTATTCAATACTTTACAATTTAATGTTTTTTTTTTGTGTATGAAAATTTCGCTAAAAATTTGATTAAATTTCTTTTATGGTAAATTTAATAGAAAAAGTATTATGTTTAAAGAAAATTTATTCGTTCTTAATTGAAGTCTTTGATGTTCTGTTTTAAATTTAATACTTTGTTTTAAATTTTTAGTAATGCCTTGGAAAATGAAACAGATACGCCACCAGCAGATACACCAGCAGATATGCCACCAGCAGATATGCCACCAGCAGATACACCAGCAGATATACCACCAGCAGATATGCCACCAGCAGGTACACCAGCAGATATGCCACCAGCAGATATGCCACTAGCAGATATGCCACCAGCAGATATGCCACTAGCAGATATGCCACCAGCAGATACACCAGCAGATATGCCACCAGCAGATATTCCACCAGCAGATATGCCACCAGCAGATATGCCACCAGCAGATATGCCACCAGCAGATATGCCACCAGCAGATATGCCACCAGCAGACACACCAGCATATATGCCACCAGCAGATATGCCACCATCAGATATTCCGCCAGCAGATATGCCACCAGCAGATATGCCACCAGCAGATACGCCAGCAGATATGCCACCAGCAGATATGCCACCAGCAGATATGCCACTAGCAGATATGCCACTAGCTGATATGCCACCAGCAGATATGCCACCAGCAGATATGCCACCAGCAGATATGCCACCAGCAGATACATCAGCAGATATGCCACCAGCAGATATGCCACCATCAGATATGCCACCAGCAGATATGCCACCAGCAGATACGCCAGCAGATATGCCACCAGCAGATATGCCACTAGCAGATATGCCACCAGCAGATATGCCACCAGCAGATATGCCACCAGCAGATATGCCACCAGCAGATACACCAGCAGATATGCCACCAGCAGATATGCCACCAGCAGATATGCCACCAGCAGATACACCAGCAGATATGCCACCAGCTGATATGCCACCAGCAGATACACCAGCAGATATGCCACCAGCAGATATGCCACCAGCAGATATGCCACCAGCAGATATGCCACCAGCAGATATGCCACCAGCAGATATGCCACCAGCAGATATGTCACCAGCAGATATGCCAGCAGATATGCCACCAGCAGATACACCAGCAGATACACCAGCAGATATGCCACCAGCAGATATGCCACTAGCAGATATGCCACCAGCAGATACACCAGCAGATATGCCACCAGCAGATATGCCACCAGCAGATATGCCACCAGCTGATATGCCACCAGCAGATACACCAGCAGATATGCCACCAGCAGATATGCCACCAGCAGATATGTCACCAGCAGATACACCAGCAGATATGCCACCAGCAGATATGCCACCAGCAGATATGCCACCAGCAGATATGCCACCAGCAGATATGCCACCAGCAGATATGCCACCAGCAGATATGAATGTTTTTTATTTACTTCTTTAATTGTGCTTATTTAAAAAAATTATTATATAATTTGATTTATTTTCATTTCATTTATCTATGTTTCTAATTTAATTTATTGGGATAACTTGTTCAAAAGGCGTTATCGGAGTTATATCTCAGAAATGTTTGACCGATTTAAAAATTTTTTTCACAGAGCTGTTATTTGCTTAAAAAACTAGAACATGCTTTAGTCAAAATTTTAAATACTCAAAAAATTTTACTTAAATCAAACTAATAAATTTAAATGCTAATAATATTTACAAGAACTTCTTAAATTTTATGGGTGTTCTAATTCGTTAGAGCCTTCTAGACTCTGATTGTGATAAAAAGATTTTATATGTATGGTTTTTATAGAGGCTTAAAACACTTTTTTTTTAAATGAAGCACAGAAAAATTAATGAAATAATCAATATTTTGACTGTATTAGTTCGCAAATTTTATGCCATTTAGTGTTTGAACACAATTTCAGGCATATGGACAATACAATAGTCGGCCTTATCTCGCCAATAATTCGCTGAATGTTGCTTTCCAGTTGTAGCTGGTTTATCAGCATAGAATAGTGTCTTGACGTACCTCCACAAAAGTAGTCTAACGGAGTGAAATCGTATGACCTAGGTGTCCAACTGACATGCTAACCAAAAAGTGGCGAACCAAAAAGTGGCGAATAACTTGACTGTTGCGCTCAGCATTGACAATAACATTGGCTACATCTTAAGTCCTCACTCATCTCACACACACCTCTATAGCAGCGATGGTTTCTTTGGTACCCAATGTTCACAAAAACGGATGCGGATCCGTTTCGAACCCGTTTCGAGTCCGTCAGTACGCACTTCGCTTTCTTATATATCGACGGACCGGTTTCGAACCCGTTACGAATCTGTTTCAAAACACTGCGTTTTGGTCACTGCGTTAACATAAAAGGCAGTCTTAAATATGTTATCAAATCTTTAATTTTATTTCCAGTGGATTAGGGATACGAAATACAATGTAGTTCTTATATCAAATTTATTCTTCTTATATCGCATTACTAAAAAAAAACGAGTTTGTCGGAAATTATTTAGCAAAAAAGAGTCCGTCTCGAATTTGCTTTATTTTGAAAAAAAGAATCCGTCTTTAATGCGTATATAAAGTCCGTTTTAAGTTCGAAACGGATCCAAGAAATAAAAAAAGCGATTCGCGTTTTTAAGAGGAATTTCATACGAAAACGGGTCAGTGACGGATTCGAAACGCAGTCCGTTTCGGATAAAAAGTACGAAGAAGTGAGTCCGTCCCGAATTCGATACGGATCCGTTTGGCACACTAGGTACGCACAGTATGAGATTGTATTGGATGAATATTGTCCATAATCCATAAGCTGGAAGTGTAACCTGAAAGTTGTTGACGTTTTTGACGAATGAAGTCGCAGCGTGTGTGTCGAAGTAACTCAACTCATTGACGGTTGCAAATCAGGTTACACCAACATATAAAATTAAATTAATATTTTGGTCGCTGGCAAGACTGCTTGCTGCAACCATCGCAGTGTGTGTAGAAAAATTTATGAAAATATCATTTTCAGGTTACTTTCCCAGTTTTGTTTTGGTCACAGCGTGAATGGGCCGCATAAGAGTATAGTTGACATAAATTTATTTAGTGTTTTGCATATAACTTACTCAGATAGACGATTATGTGCACCGTAATGTTTGCGAAGTGCTCTGTAAGTTTTAGATTTTTGGAAATAAGTTTCCACGATTTGTAAACTCTGTTCCAGTGTACGTCCTAGCATGATAAATTGTCAAAGTATACTGAACATAAATGTTAGCAACATGTGTTTACTTTCACAACTGGTTTGACAGCTATACATCAAGGAAATTCCATATCTCCAAAAAAAACCAGCCTTTACAAAGTTCTGACTTACGATTTACGATTACATTGCATACTTCACGGACCACTACATTTTTAGCGAAGGGCCGGCCCAAGCATTTATAGTACCCTTTATTTATTTATGGTAAAAAATAGTAACTAATAACTTTGTATTTTATTTAACCTAAATTATATTAAATTTATATATTACATTTAATACCAAAAACTTCCTTCTCACCAAAATTTTCATTTTTTTTAGAATTTCTTGTTAAATTATTTTACAACAAATAGTTCAGAATTTCAGTAGGAGGATCACAGTAATTTGTAGACAAATATCCTTTTGTACTTCATAATCAAAGATTGTAGAGAGTCGCATGTAAAAAATTTTCATAATCGTTAATTTTCATCATGCCAAAGACGTCAATGTTCACATTTTTCACTTAGAGTGAGCTTGTACCCACTACAGATGAGATAGAGCAGTGATTCTTTTTTATATTTTGGGAAAAGAGTAATGCAATATAATCCAATAAATTGGCAGTCACCACCTCGATTTTAGGGAATTTTTTAAGCCTGGAAAATGTACCATTTTTTATAGAAAAGTTTGCTATTAGCCGCTACAAACCCGATTTTCTTCTTTTCGCATTCGAAATTTCACGTCAAATAAAAATAAATTAAAATTTGTTTTGAAAATTCCCATTGAAAACCATTCATTTTATTAAACCCTAAAATTGTTCAATAATCTAACTGTAATCATTTTATTCAAAACTCTCTTATACATATATACGTATACCAAGTTCGAAGTATCCAACTAAATTTAAGCATTATTTCTACTTTACCAGCTCAGTCAATCCGAGATCCGCCGACGGTTCCGTCAACAATAATATTTACTTTAAAGGTGTTAACATTGCTTAATATTGTACATTTTCTATATTTTAATATTAAATTTTATTTGAAAATTATTTTGTTATTAAAATCTTTTATTAATGTAAATCTTCTTATGTGTTATATATTTATATTATTCTTACACTAATATTTCAATATGTTAAATATTACTGGCGTTGAGGTTTTCTTGAAATAAGTATATCTCCATAATTTTTGTCGTTTACTTATTCGTTTTAGTCAAATTTCTTCAACATTCCGACACTCTCGATTTTAAGCATTAAGGGAGTATTCCTGGTTGGCAAAAATTTTTGTTCGATTTTTGTTACTCGCATATTTTTATAGCTTGGATATTTGAATATCGTCCTAAAAGGGTTTTTAGAAATTCGAAATACTTTAGGAGATATGGGCTTTATTGCCCAGCAATGTTTCGCCAAAATGCGATTTGCTTCATTTGGTTACTTTTTGAATGCAATGGGTTGAAGCAACCACCGAATTTCGTTCAACGCGTTCTTTAGTAGGTAATAACTTGTTTGTATACGCATTTTAAAAATAAATGAATACACATTTTAGAGCTTAGGTATTCGAATGTTGGCAGCGTTTACTTCAGTTTGAATTGAGTTATAAACCGGACGCGCGCTCGCATATAGTTTTGAGAAGTACAGTTGGGATAAAAATTTTTATTTGTGCTAAAGACAATGCATAGAAAGAAGTAGTAGAAATAAAAATAAAAGAAACACTGGTAGCAATCAAAAAACTCGTCCCTTGAAACGCCAGTTTCGTGGTAACCAACACGAAAGAGATGAGGACACAAGATATGAGGATGGCACTATTGGGATTGCCAATTATATTGCAACTGTCATATTTAACGAAGGTTTTTTGCCAATACTTCAAATAATGAACCTAATGGGCATCCCGATTGGCAACGTCACATATGATTTCGCCATGTCTCGGAACGAAGAACGTTTGAAAAGGTCCGAAGCCAGAGCTCTGGCCACATCAAATGAAGGTAGAACTGCCCGAAGAGCACAAAGAGCCGCTGAATCTTCAATTTTTGAAGAAGAGGAATGAGTTCTTTGTGGCGCTGACATTGCAGATTGATATATTTGTAAGTATTTCCAAAAAAAAATATGTTTTATTGCCTAAAATTTTCTTTGAGTTTTTTCAAAATCACGTTTTTGAGCTTCGAAGTCACTTTCTCCGGTTCTACTGAACCAATTTTGATGAGACCAAGTGCAATCGACGCAGAATTGTTGTATTTTCTAAAATTGCATGCTTAAATTTTTCAAAAAAAAAAAAGACCCAAAATCGGTTTTTCATTTTTCAATGACCGCCATTTTATAAAAAATAATCGAAAAATTATAATTGAGATTGGGGTCAGAATTGCTTCTGTACTAAATCTAACGCCGTTTATTTTTTCCATTTCAAATGATTCGATGTCGAGTTATCTGGGCCGCAAGCAGCCTACCTTTTTTTCGACGCCCAACTTTGAAGGCCGACAACTTTTTGAACAGCCCTCATACAAAGGAAAAAAAAAAATTTTATTTAACTCTTGATGGAAAAGCACTTTTTTCCTCTCAAAATGGGGACGGTTCTCTTTCAAAGCGTCGTTAAAACGGTCCAATTCGGCTGCATAGTATTCGCCATTGATCTTTCTTTTCGGTGGAAGGTAATCGATGCAGATTATACCGAATCACCCTAAAATACTGTCTCCATAATTTTTCCGGCCGATAGCACCGTTTTCGCCTTCTTCGGAGAACTTTCGGTCAGGGAAGTGTTCCTGTGAAATGTACTCTTTCGACTTTTCCTTTGTCTCTGGTGTGTAGTGATGGATCCATGTTTCGTCCACGGTCTCTCCTGGACATCCTTATCCTTATCCTGGAAAATCCTTATCTTTGTTCAATATTGCCAAACATACGTTTGAATCCGTCACTCGATTGTGTATATGGGACTGTCAATCGTGTTTATGGGTATCGCAAATTTTAGTAACCGTCTCCAGTGTGGTGATTTTATTTGGGCGTCCAGAAGTTTCACTTGTGCTTGTACGACCGCATCGGAATTCAGTAAGCCGCTTCTTAACCATTGAAATTTATGGTGCAGAGTCCCCATAGTATTTATCAAGCCTTTTCTTGGTTTGGCTGATGGTTTTTTTTTGTGCAAAATATAATGCTTGATGAGCACACAAAATTCACATTTTTCTTTTTCGTCAAAATTCAGAAAATCGTACGGTGTCAATGGCTGCCAAGCACAAACTAAGCTGATGTTTTGACAGTTGTCTACACCGAGAAGATTGAACGCCTTAAAATCAAAGATAAAAAGTTCTTGTAAAACTGTAACCAAAATATGCTTACCACAATGAAAAAATGGTTACAATAATGATTTATCCTTTAACTGAGAATGTTTTCTTCAAAATCATATCTGTATATGAAGAATAAGAAAATAGTGCGCAAGTGCCAACATTGAATTGTAATTGTAAAAACTTTACAAAAAAAAACCTACTATTTTATTGACTACAAAATCACTACAAAGTAAAAAATAATTTTAAAATAACTTTTCCTTTTAATTTCTTGGTCATATTTGATAATTTATTTAAACATATTATTACATTGGAAAACTTATTATTTTAATTTTTTTCTAATTTGTTTTATTATCATAAATATATTCATTTCTTAAGATCGGCGCTAATATAATCAGACTTTTAATCAAAAGCGTCAACTTCATAGCTTTTGTTTTCATAAAGAAATTAATATATTTACGATAGAGCTCGCAACGAGTGATAGCTCGTTGGAAGGGTATTGAATCAGGCTTTAATTGAAAAATAAAATTTTCCTAATTTTTCTCAGAAATTTACCTTTTTTCCCATGAAAATTAAATTTTCCCATGAAAATTAAATTTTCCGATTTTCCACAGAAGCTCCTAAATTTTCCGGCTAATTTTATTTTTTTTGGATTCCTCATAATTTTTGCTTTAAGAATCAGCAATAAAAAAATGGGCCCCGACTCCTTGTTTGGACAGGAGAAGAGCATTTAAGAGACACCTTGTTCTCATTGTTTTTATATTTTTTATAATTGAATTATTTTTAATTATTTAACATTATTTTATTTTATTATTAAAAATACATTTTAAAAATTATTTTACAGTTAAAAATACATTTATGAAGAAAAAATCAATTTTTTTTTAAGAGCCCCAAGTTGAGTGTGTAGTGAATATGGTTTGCCTGCCTTCACAAGATCGGCCATAAATCCATGGATAATAGCAGCAGTGGCATGTAATGGCACACCAAACCCGACTGAGGCTACAGGTCATAAAATGTTTTGTAAATTTTTTAAATTACCAGGTTATAAATATTTCGCCTAAAATGACACGTGCAGAAACAAGTCATAAAACACGGATTTTCCATAAATATGGCGAAATATTTATTACCTGGTAATTTAAAAAATTTACAAAACATTTTATGACCTGTGGTCGGCTTATTGGCAGTAACCAATTAAGTCCCTCTTTAAAAAACATTTTATGACCAGTAGTTCACGCAAATTTTCCTATTAAAGAAAAGCAAATATCGCTTATTTTTTCATCTTTTTACATCGCGAGAAGAAGCAAAGAATTAGTTCGACAGAAGGGCATATTGGCGACTCCGACCAAGAAATTTGGCTCAAGGACCCTCAGCGAAGCAACGGTGAAATTGATTCAAGATTTTTACTGCAATGATGACAACAGCCGCGCCTGCCCTGGTACACGTGACTATGTTATCACACGTGAAGATGGAGAAAAAGTACACAAGCAGCGCAGATTATTATTATGTAATCTATCCGAAGCATACCATCAGTTCAAAGAGAAATACCCAGCAGAAAAAGTGGGATTTTCTAAGTTTGCCATCCTACGACCAAAAGAATGCGTGCTGGCATTAGACAGGCACGGAACGCATTCAGTCTGCGTTTGCATGTTTCATCAAAACATCAAACTAATGTTCTTTCCATGCAAGAAATTGAAAGTATTTCACGGTGAAATTGAAACATATAGGGACCTCCTGTCGAAGTCGTTGTGCGCATACCCCACGGAAAATTGTCATCTGTCCAAATGCGACAATTGTCCGAAGATTGACGAGCTAGAGCAATATTTGACGGAAAAGTTTAAACAGCTGTTAATTCAGGAGGTGCATTTCAAACAGTGGATAATTAGCTGCGGCAGATGTTCCCTTGAGACCGTGGTAAAGCAGATTCCGGAATTCATCGAGGAATTCGGATTCAAGTTGAATGAACTGAAGGCGCACCATTTCATATCCGAGATGCAATCGAAATTTCTAAAGGAAAGTAAGGAGAAATTAGCCCAAAATGAATTCATTGTGATAAGCGACTTTGCCGAGAATTACACTTTTCTCGTTCAGGATGAAATTCAGGCTTATCACTGGGCAAACGACCAGTGCACGGTGCATCCTTTTTGCATTTATTTCAAAAACGAAGGTAACGAACTACAGACCGTAAGCCTTGTTGTTGTCGCGGAGAGTTTAGCTCATAGTTATGTGTCCGTTTATTTATTTCAAATGAAACTGTTTGAATTCTTAAGATCAAAATTCGATGCAATCGACAAAGTAACGTTTTTCTCAGACGGCGCGGCTTCTCAGTACAAGAATAAAAAAAATTTTTACAATCTTTGCATAATTGAAGAAGAACAAAACTGCAAGGTCGAGTGGCACTTTTTTGCGACGTCCCACGGTAAGGGCCCATGCGATGCGTTAGGGGGAACCCTAAAACGCATGGCGACTAAGGCAAGTTTGCAAAGGCCATATACTGACCAGATCTTAAATGTACATTTGTTTTCGTGGATTCAAAGCAAGGAAATTGCCATTAACACAGTTTTATGCACTCAAAAAGAACACGATGCCATGGAGCGACGAATTCAAAACAGATATAATAATGTCAAAACTATAACTGGAACGCAAAAGTTTCATTGCTTCATACCAAATATTTCTGATATGTCAATTAATGTAAAGCGGTACTCTTCGTCTGCCGACGTGCTAAATTTAAAGTTACTTTAATTTTATAATGATGCCAAGACAATTTAAAATTTTTAATAAATATTGTAATTAAGTATAAGCAGCAAAATAAGACAGATTTTTTCTTCATAAATGTATTTTTAACTGTAAAATAATTTTTAAAATGTATTTTTAATAATAAAATAAAATAATGTTAAATAATTAAAAATAATTCAATTATAAAAAATATAAAAACAATGAGAACAAGGTGGTCTCTTAAATGCTCTTCTCCTGTCCACACATGGAGTCGGGGCCCATTTTTTTATTGCTGATTCTAAAAGCAAAAATTATGAGGAATCCAAAAAAAATAAAATTAGCCGGAAAATTTAGGAGCTTCTGTGGAAAATCGGAAAATTTAATTTTCATGGGAAAAAAGGTAAATTTCTGAGAAAAATTAGGAACATTTTATTTTTCAATTAAAGCCTGATTCAATACCTTTCCAACGAGCTATCACTCGTTGCGATCGCTTTAGTAGTTTTTTTTTAAAACAACTTTCAATGAGGTCCCTTATGAAGAATTCTTCAATTTTGTCACATGACAGTGGTGTACACCACCACTAAACCAGTCACTATAAAAAAAAGAAAAAATATGTAGGTACATTATTTTTTGCTGGGCAATCGATTGAGACTATTTATTTTAAAATCGGAGAGGGGTCGTCCAAAAATTTGCCAATTTTGATCGTTTTCATATGGAATTGCTCGATAATAAAACATTCGAAAAAAATTAAAAATTTAAAGAAAAAAAAAAATTTCTTTTCCCGCCGTGCGGAATTGAACTTGGAATTTTTGGTGTCATTCCATCGCTCTACCCACTGATCCAAACAGCCTTGCTACTGCTTGTTGACATAACTGCAGCTATGTTAACAGATGCAGTATGTCACAGTATTCTGTTGATAGCTATACAACAAAAATCTAATAATAGATTATTGTGCAAGCTTCAGTTGTAATTAATACTGAATCAATCACTCTGCGAAACGACGGAGTTTGGCTCGATGCGTAGTGCAGTGACTTCCCAATCGGTGGTATCAGTGGGTGTGAGTACAAATCCCCACGGCAGGCGAAGGTAAGATTTTTAATATCATATTTAATTCAATATAATGTTCTTGTTATAATAAACGCAAGCAGCAAACAGAAGCCTAGAGAAGCCATTCATTTCATGAAGCCATGTACTTAAAATTAAGGATCTAACATTCTGCGTCTTTGCCATACCGAATAAAAGTCTTTGTCCCAAAGTACATTTTCTTTACTTTTACGACTTTTCCACGCTTTTTTAAAGACGTACATCTTTGTCACAAGAATTTAAGTTTTCAATTCAAAGTATATTGTTCTTGGGAATCTAGCAATCTTTGTGTCTTTGTGTCTGTAACGATGTTTTTTCTTTGGTCACAATCTAACCAATAAAAGTCTTAATAGAAAAGTGTATTTTCTTTGGTTTTACGATTTTTTTCTCTGGGCGTATTAACGGATGGTAGTTGACAGGATCAATGTTGCATTTAAAGCAACAGGAACGCCGGAAATTTCATTTCTCACTGAATTATCAAACAGCCCTCATAAATTAAACGAAAATATCGCACTGTGTCAGATACAGGAAAAACCAATCGCCCCAGTAATAAGTATTGTCATTGCAACCTATCTTAAAAGCCCTAAATATTAGTTTTTTGCTCATTATGAACAATATTTATGATTATTGGTACGAAAAACTATTCAAAATTTTAAAAAATTAACACACGCCAAAAAATAAATAGGAACAATTGTCTTAAATGCAGAAAAATTATGTTAATTGAGGTTTCATTGCTTAACTATGATTTGTTGCAAATTTTTATCTATATATTTATAAGAAAGAATGAAAAATTAAAAATAAAGGCAATCATAGCATGTCTACACAGAGAGTTTAGTTTGAGTTTCCAGTACAAAGTTGAGTTTTGACGTTGAATTGAAAATAAACTCTTGAGCTTCCCGTACAAATATGCAGGATGAACTCAACTAAACTCAGCTTGCTTCCTGAGTGTATCAAAATTCAATGTGAGATTTACCTTAAAATATGCTAGAATTGTGATGAAAAAGTATGTTTTGAACGATTTTATTCTGAGAAATGTCTAACTTAACTATGTTCAATTCTGCTGACGCATCTCTGTGTGAACTCAAACTAAACTCTCTGTGTAGACATAGCGTTACAAATATAACAAGATATATGTAAGATTTTATTTTTTCAAGATACACAATAATAATTGTGTCATGAAGAACAAAGTATATCAGCCATACAATATTCAACGTATCAGTCGTACGTTTTAAGCATCGTCAAATTTGCTTAAACTTTCAGAGTTGAATCTTACAAAATAGAAAAACTAATTTGAGTAAAAATATTTTAAGAATTTTTTTAATCTCTATATGAATCATTAAAAATTTGTTCAAAATGGAGGAAAAAGCAAAATTCCTTAACTTATAAAAATCATATATTTATCAAGAATATGTAGGTCAGTTCTCATGTTCGAGGTTTCTTTGGAGAGTCAATAAAGAGTGATAACAAAAATATTTTTATATACTAATTTTTATTTTGTTTTTTGCACAAATTAGCTCAAAACTATTGGTTGTTTATTCCTGGTTTGATTTTTTAAAATTTATATATTTAGGTTTTTGAGAACATTTTTTATGAAGTACTCAAACTCGATATTTCGAAAAAGGCATACTTCTAGCAAAAAATTACGTTATTTGATAACTCATTTTAAAGAAAAATTTAATGAAAAACGAAATGTGTACCAGTTTTCAGAAAATTTGAGCTTAAAAAAATGTTATTGGGATTTTTTTGGAAAAAAGCCCTATTTTCTCATATATATCAAATTTTCAATATAGAGGTCGCTAGTTTATATGTTATCCTGGAACTTTAACATTTTATCTTTGACATTATCTTTGACAAAATGGTTTTGTCACTTTGACATTTTTATCTTTGACACATTTTGAATTTGTAAAAAAAATTTGATCCATACAGCTAAGGGCCATTCTAATGTACATCTGCGACCCTGTTTGGGGGGAAAAAAAATCTCCATTTTGTTCAGTCAATTTTCTGTGGCAAAAAATTGGAAAAATTTGGCATTTAAAGTTATTTAAAAACATAAACGAAAAAAAAAAAAACGAAAATGCTATTTCAGCTCTTTAAAGGTTGATCGAGCTTCTTATGATCAGTTGTGCTGTGCTTGTTTAAAACGTTTGAACACAAATGATCGAGAACTGGGCCTACAAACGGCTTTGCCAACTCCGAACGGCTTCTGTTCTCAAGAAGCTTTTAATAGCAGTTTTTACTCTCTGAGGCTTGCCATTGTCTGCAGAGAAGTGGCGGCCAACAGAAAAATGAATTCAATTGGAAAAAACTTTCCGTGTCAGGTGGGGATTGAACCAGGGTTCTGTAGCGTATGGGCCACGCACTCTACCCACTGCGCCAAGCCGCCACCGTTATTAAAGTTATTTGGCAAATTTAAATTTCGACGCGAGTAGTTTTTCGTAGACTGCTTTTGAAAAAGTAGCAAAAAACTCACTGCATATATAAAAAAATTACAACTTTTTTAAAATCAATATTTCTGCATTAAAATTGAAAAATTGCTGGCAATAACTTATTCTCCGCCCGATTTTAACAAACAGTATATCATTGGAAAGAGGGGAAAGAAGGAAGAAAAAAGATATTACGAAAAATTATTCGGTCTGGCTATAAAGCAAAAACAAAAATCGACTGACATATGATATGTTATAACAATAATATTTAAATGTTATAATTTTTTCATGTCTTATGCCATGTAAATTCGACTGTACTAATCGAGGTAAAACAGTTTATAGATTGTGTAATATATCTGCGTATTAAAGTAGTTTTTGCACTTAGAACAAGACTTTTGTTGAACTGTGAAAAGTAAAACTCAAAAACAACAATGTCAAATTACAAGTGCAAAGAGTGATTAATGTGTACGCTCAAGAAAGATGTTTTGTATGAAAGATGTTGTATGTATATCAACACATTGGTTATGTTGTGTAAATTAAAACAAATGCGTAAAAATTCATCACAAAATTATATCCGAATTTTTAAAATTGTGCAAATAGTTAATTTAAAATTTGGGTAGTACGAATATTCAATAATAGTGCTAGTATTGTAGTACTTACTGCAGCACTGGCAAGTTTCTCTATTGTTAAGAGAAAAAGTCCGTGGCTTACTTACTTACTTACTTATTTACTTACTTACTTAGGTGGCCGTAACAACCCGTGTAAGAGTTTCGGCCGACCTCATCAGCTCTTGCCAGGTGCCTCTGCTTTGCTCGTGCCTTCTCCAATCGGATACACCAAGTGGGGTAAGGGATTCTTCAGCCTGTTCCATCCATCGGAGGCATGGTCTCCCTCGTCGCCGTTGACCAGCGACCCTCGCCTCGAGCACCTTTTTCGCTGGAGCTTCGTCATCCATACGATGGACATGACCCAGCCAGCGTAGTCGCTGCACAGTTATACGCTGATCTACAACAATGTCTTCGTAGAGCTCGTGGTTCATTCGGATGCGATAGTCATGCGAAGTCATTTTGTGAAGAACTTTTCTCTCGAACACCCCAAGAGCGGCTGCGTCAGTTTGAGAAAATAGGTAGAACGAACGTCTTGTAGAGTGCCTGGAACTTAGTGATTTCGTTGTTGGTATTAATGGCGGTGCCAAGGTATACGAACTCCTTGACTACTTCAAAGTTAAAGCTGCCGGATGAAACGTGGGAGTCTAAACACCGCGCTTTTTACCTCATTTATCGTTTTACCCTCATTTATCGTCAAACCCACTTTGGCTGATTCCTTTTTGATAGCGGCGAAAGCAGCGGTAACATCTCTCTTGGCTCTGCCGACAATATCAATATCATCAGCGTGCGCAAGGAGCTGGACACCTTTATAGAAAATGGTGCCATTACGATGCACATCGGCCTTTCGTACGATCCCCTCCATGATGATGTTGAAGAGATCGCAAGACAGTGGATCGCCTTGCCTGAAACCTCTTTCGGTATTGAAGATTTCGGAAGGGTTATTTCCTACCTTGACGGAGCTGCGTGTGTTGCTCAACGTCATTCTGCAAAGTCTAATCAACTTTCCAGGCATACCGAAATCAGACATTGTTGCATATAGGCAATACCTTCTCGGCCTATCGAACGCAGCTTTAAAATCGACAAAGAGATGGTGTGTGTCAATTTGATTTTCGTGAGTTTTCTCCAGGATTTGTCATAGCGTGAAAATATGGTCTATTGTGGGCTTTCCAGGTCGAAAGCCACACTGATAAAGGCCCAATCAGTGTTTTTGGAATCGGCTTTAATCTTTCACACAGTACGCTTGAGAGAACCTTATATGCGATGGAAATAAGACTGATACCTCTATAACTAGCGCAGATTGTAGGGTCTCCTTTCTTAAGTATAGGGCACAGTACACTGAGGTTCCAATCGTCGGGCATGCTTTCTGCTAGCCATATTTTGCTGATGAGCTGATGAGCTGATGCATGTGCCTTATCAATTCATCACCTCCTTAAACAATTCAGCTGACAGGCCGTCAGCACCCACTGCTTTAATGTTTTCCAGTCGCTGGATAGCAACTCGAACTTCTTCAAGGCTAGGTGGTGGTATGTCCACTCCTTCATCGTTGATTGGTATCACTGAACTGCGTTCTTCATGGGCGGCATTGGTGGAATCGTGGCCTGTAAGTAAATTGGAGAAGCGCTGTCTCCACATTCTCAGCACACACTGTATATCCGTATTCAGATTTCCATTTTCGTCTCTACAATTGGATGCTCCGGGCTTGAAACCTTGGGTTAGACGCTTAACCTGTTGATTGAATTTTCGTGCATCCTTCTTGCCCTGATATACCTCTAGTTCCTCACGCTCACGCTTTTCCTGCTCTCTTTTCTTGCGTCTGAAAAGGCACCTCTCTTCCTTCCTCTTTCCACGGTAGTTTTCGCGCACGACTCCCGTTGCAGCTGACTGCAGCGTTTTATAAGCGTTCTATAAGCGGCGTCTTTTACTGCTATCGCGATGCGACACTCCTGATCCGTATCATTGGTTCCGAGGTTGCGGGTGCCGGATATATGCGCCCAAAGTCCGCCGTCGTCGTCGGGTCCAGAGGTTGGTTGGTTCAACTTAACCGAGTGTTGAGCGGAGTAGGCTTCGGCAGTCCGTTGTAATTGCAGCTTAGCGACATCTAGCTTTCGTTGCATTCCTGTGCGTATGTTCTTCGCATTGCATAATCGCATGCGGATCTTGGCTGCAACAAGATAATGATCGGAGTCAATGTTGACCCCCCGAAATGTACGCACATCTAGAACACTATATGCATGCCTTCCGTCGATTACAACATGATCAATTTGGTTTCGCGTTTTTTGAACCGGGGACAGCCAGGTGGCCTTATGGATGTCGAGGTGCTTAAATCTGGTGCTACTAACTACCATGTTTTGCGCCGCGGCGAAGTCGATCAGTCTTAGACCGTTGTTCGTGGAAGTGTCATGAAGACTGAACTGACCGACAGTGGGGCCAGAGATGCCTTCCCTTCCGACTTTCGCATTAAAATCGCCGAGGACTACTGCACGTAATGAACCTGAAGGTGGTTGTATACGTCCTCAAGACTAGCGTAGAAAGCATCCTTGACGGCTTCATCCTTTTCCTACGTCGGGGCGTGCGCGCAAATAAGGCTGATGAAGAAAATTTTTGCCCTGATGCGGATCGTGCCAATCTTTCGTTCACAGGTGTGAACCGGGAAACACGGTGGCGTTGTTTCTGTCTAGCGACGAATCCACATCCAAATTCGCGCCTCTCTGCATTGCAGCTGTAGTAGATATCATTATAGAGCAGTCTTGCCCTTTCCATCGCATTTCCTGGATGGCGATGATGCCAGCTTTTATTGTTTTGAGGGCTTCCGCCAGTTAGATAATGGCTCCTTCCCTATAAAGGGTCCGGACATTCAAGGTGCATATCCGTAAATCATTGTCCGTTTTTCGTTTGCGGTGGTCGTCAACGTAATTGGGGTTCTTATCCGAGGCTGGTTTAGTTTTCATTGGGCAGTAGTAATGTGGAGGGACCCAAACCCTGCGCACATTGCATGTTTAAGGTCTATGGAGCGACCCGCCGCTCAAATTAGCCGTCAAACTGACGGATGTCAGTTTGCCGTTGCCCAGGGAGCACCACGTGGAGGTTTGAGTCGACTTGGGACGATTTCGACATGGATAAGCTGGCCTCGCCAGGTTGAGGCGGTCAGACACATTGTCATGTGAAGGTTCGCCCCGATAGAACTGAGTAGATAAGTTATAAAAACTCACTGGATCCGAAAATCTCTACTAACAAATTTTCATGCAAATCGGATGAACGGTTTCGAAGATAAGCTAAAAAAAAGGAATGCCTGGAACCCGATCACAGCGCCCCCCACAGGGTCAAACCTTTTTTACTGGAAAAAAAGTTGCCTTTGTTATGACCGGGGATATAAGGAATCTAGATGTCAAGTTTCATTTAAATCCATCCAGTGGTTTTCGCGTGATGCTTTAACAGACAGACAAACAGACAGACACACAGACAAAAATTTTAAAAATACGATTTTCGGGCTCAGCGCCATTCATAATGTCCATCGCAAAAGGAATTTAAAAAAAATATTTCATGCACAGATTTTTTTTTTACAATTTTATATAGTATATATAGATAGATAACAATTAATATTAAATTAGTTTACTTAGTATTAAAATAAAAAAAAAAACAAATTTCCAAGCTAGAATGTTTAAGGTTATATGTATATTCCGGATGTCATCTTGATAGTTAATAGATCGATTGATTAGAGCCGTGCTCACATATGAAAGGCTAGACGGGCGCGGTCAAGCTCACTCATATGCCAGGCAAAACGGACGAGGTCTTGCTCTGGATAATCAAATTCTATTCTGTTGTGTGTAGATTTTTGTAAACAATGATTAAAGTGAATCTCACACATGCAAGGCGTGACGGACGGGGCCTAGCTCCTGCACATGCCAGACGAGACGAACTTGGTCTTGCTCTGTATAACCATGTTTAATTTGATTTAGCTGGGTAGGAATATATTGCCAAAAAGCGACTGAAAAAAATGAAATCCCCTGGTAGAGTATGATTCCCATCAGCTGCGGTACTGGAGATAATCTAAAATATTATGTTTAATTGAGTACATGAATTCATTTAAGGAAATTACATCTGAAACAAAATTAAAATCACCACAAGCGCTTCTCAGTGGTTCATTTTGCAAGTAATTTATTTTACAAAAGTTCATGTAAAGTAAGTCAAAAGATCTTCTAGGACGGAGAGGAGTATTAAAGTAAATTTTACTCAATAAATATGGACTGTCTATATATCCATGTAAAAGCTTAACAATCTAACTCACATTAAGCATAACTCTGCGATTTTTTAAAGTTGGAAGATTCAGGAGCTGTAACCGATATTCATAGAACAGAACAGTACAAATTTTTTCTGAACCGATTCAATGTCGTCAATGTAACAACCGTATCTTGGGCACCATATAATTGAAGCATATTCTAAGATAGGCCGCACCAGAGAAATGAACAAAGTTTTAGTTATAAAGTGTGCTTCACCACACAAACATTTTGACTCTACACCAAAATTTCGCGTGTAGAATTATATGCCCAAAAATTTTCGTTTCTACTGAATACTGAGCTTAAAGGCTCGATATCGAAAAAAACATAAAAAAACAGGATAAAAGAAGGATCAGGGGCCCTAATCTCTGACTGTGGAAAAGCAGTGTACACAAAATATTGTGTACACACACATTTTCTGATTCACTAACTTTGAAAATGAGTTTTTAACTTTATAAAAGTGTATACAATCAACATAATTTATTCACTCAGATTTTTTTTGCGAGTATTTTATTTTTGTTGTAAAATTATTGGTGTGATATACCCAGGGTAATTATGAATTGTATTTTTAAAAATTTTGTCATGAGTCAAGGCATAACTTAATTTCTTCATACAATCAAATAATATTTTTCTTCAGTGATTCAGTGAATTATTTTTTTCAAAAATTCTAATTTGTTCATCACTATTTTGAAATTGACAGCCACAAATTTTTATTCAGCAATTTTATTTTTTTATTCAGCATGTCAGTGTACATTTCAGTTTACAGAATCACTTCAAATTAAAAAGTGTGCACTTGGAGTGAATATGAAATTTTTAATTTTGTGCACAGTATAGAGCCCCAGAACTAAGTACATTAGAAATAGAAACAGCTACAAACGTTTGCAGAATAAGGGTATGAATATTAAAAATAAATTATGAAAAAATCAATGTTTTTCTTTTTGGTACCCATAGCCCGCATAATAAGCACAAGTATACCATATTCGAATGCAGGTTCTCCGAGAATTTCGGGAAAAAATTGGTTTCAGTATCCACAATCCCCCTGAATCCGCGCCTAGCGATAAGAGTAATTTAACTTATAAAAATAGTTCAACAAAACAAATGATTTTATTCAGACTATTCTTTTTTTATAATCTTTAAGTAAAGCACTAAGCTTTAGGAACGAAAATGCTGTAATCGTTCCTAAAGCTGTACGAAAGACAATTTTTGGGCATATAATTCTACACTTTTTTGGTCTAGAGCCAAAATTTTTGTGTGGAGAAAAAGCATTAGCTGTTCTGTTTGACAGATTCATATTTTTATTGCTGCAATTTTATATTCTTAAAAGGCAATACTACATATTAATAAACTAAATAAATTTGTTTAAAAATTTCCGCTGCAATTAAATGTACGGGCATATAATTGCCAGCGAAATTTTGTTATTTTAACTCTCTACACATGATTGTGAACTTAGCAGCATTGAACAAACTTTTTCCGTCAACAGTGTACTACCTAGCAAAAAAAATTACGCTGGCTGTTTGCTGTCAACAAACGTAATGAACTAAAGCATACTGAGCTTTAGAGATAAATATTCAAAAATTGTAATAAACACTTTACGTTATTCACCATCTCAATTGCAATTTTGTGTTTATATAATTGTATTGCAGCGTCAATATTTTATATAAATATATTATATGTTCTCTGAGCACATTTCTCAAAAACAAAGTTAAATTTAAGCTTGCCTCACTAAGTTAAACACAGATTTCTTGATACCAGTTACCTGCGCTTAAGTTTTTATTTATTTATTTATTTGCTTATTTAGCCAAAAAAGGCAACAAACTTATTCTTACTTATTTTTCTAACAGGTTGTTGTTGTATTTATTTTTGATTTTTTGTTTTTCTCTCCTCTTTCCTTGTTATAGGTGTAGAAGATATGCAATTCTCAGTGGGCGTAATCCGCCCACATGAATCGACACATTTTCAAAAACACGTCAAAAAGAAAAGACAAGAAGATGAACGAAGGGGGAACTTATATACTAAGCTTACATACTAACAGATTTTATACACATAGTAAAAATATGTACTAATTTTCAATACTATGCTAAAAAATTATTAAGATGGAGAGCTAAATAGGAGAACAACTCAATTTTGCTTAGGTATGGGTGGTAGACGGCAATGTAAAAGAGGCATTTTGATATTACAATTTTTCTACAAATGCTAGATCAAGGAAATTGAAGGTGAAAAGGAATTGGAGAAGATTCACTTATATGTACCATTGGGCATAGGACGTGAATTGGTGTTTAATAAGGGGATAGTTATGTAAAGAAAAGTGATTTGGAAAAGGAACGCTTGAATCTGAATTTCGATATTGGCGGTGTATAATGCTCGCTGATATTATTAAATATTTTACAACATCTATTCAAGGGCTCGTTCAATGCGTAAATAGTGTTGTGATGCGATTCTTTTAACAATTTCGTATACCTTGTTCGCCTTATTGGTTCAATAAATAGTACCTTGCTCGAGATGTATTCGCTACCGATGTTACCAGTAATAACATCAAATGTAAAGCATGAGCAAAGTAATATTCTCCTTGATGACAGCGACATTAAATTGAGGATTTTAAGTCTACTCTCGTATGGTCGTAAATTTGTATAGTCACGAGGATCGTATAGGTCTCTCAATGCAAAACGCAAGAATTGTCTTTGTATAGATTCTAGCCTTTCACTATGCACTACAAAAGCTGGGTTCCAAATTATGCAACAGTATTCTAAGATTGGTCGCACTAATGTGCAGTATAAGGTTTTAGTTACCCAAAGGTTTTTGAATTCTTTTGCACGTCTTTTTATGAATCCGAGTATTTTGTTTGCCCTGGATATGATATGATCGTAGTGAAGGTTAAAGCGCATCTTAAGTTAGGTTAGGTAAGAAGGGTCGTGCACTGTTACCGGCGCTTCCGCGGGGGCCTATAGGTCCATTGCGAATCCCTTTTTTATATTTGTGATACCAAGTTAAACCATTATTCCGATTTGTTCCTCAAACCATCCTGTGCTTTTTATGAACATCCAGATGTCTAGCAGTGGTGTGTTCACCAACTCTTTCAAGTCTTTGAAAAATCTGTTCCCCATATTTCAGTTTTACTCTTGAAGAGAGCGTACGTTCTTCAAAAGCTCCTCTAAATTTCGTGGAATAACGCTAAAGCTGCCAGTGTAAAATCACTCCCGATGACACCAACGCAGTGTAAGCCCCCGCTTGCCGGTTACCAACATACTGCCATCACACTCCAAGTTCTGGATGATCGTCTTGCGAAGCAGAGTGAGTTACTAATAAAAAAAATGAACTAAGAGCTAAACAACATACGGGATGAATTTAAGAGAGTTATTGAAGATGTAGAGAAAAGTTGGGCTGCAAAATTAGAAAAAACGAATGCTGCTCTCGCAAGTGCCATAGAACGCATCAGCATAATTGAAGCTGGGCCAGTTTCAGCTGAGGTGTCTGAACTCCAAACTGCAGTGTGTGACGCACACAAACAAATATGTGCGTTAGAGCAGCGTGAAGTTGCTTCGGATGCTGTGTTGCTGAGAGTCCCGGAGGTTGATGACGAAAATCTAACGGTCATCTACAACAAACTTTGTTTCTCGATCGGATGTAGGCCCCTGTCATTTAAGAGCATATTTCGCGCCAAAAATATGTGCACAAAAGTGAGTCATCTTTTGCTCCCATTGTGATAAAATTCTCAACATCGTATGAAAGAGACTCTATACTACGTGCTGCAGCACTCTTTAGGAAAAACAACAATCGAAACCTTCTACTCAGCGATGTTGGCATTGAGTCATCTTCCAGCTGCTTTCTCAACGAAAGCATAATAAAGCGCGACCGTAAACTGCTACAACGTGCTGTCAAGCTAAAGCGAGACAGGAAAATACGCTCTGTCTATGTAAGGAGAGGAATGATCCACGTTAAAAGGTATGAGCGGGGCGAAGGCATAATGGTTGAAGATGTTGATGCACTCAATAACATATTTTTGAGTGAAGCTGATGATGAGCAGATTGAGTACTTTCGTGACAACTAAGGGTTGCCAGCAGTCAAAAAATTCAAATTTTATAATTATACGTATAAGTTTTTTAAGTTCATTATTTCACTTGTATTTCATTAATTTCTATAATTTTACCACTTATTTTTCTTATATTCTTACTTTCTCTGTAAGTAAGACTCTGTGAGTCATTGTGTTGGATCTGCGTTTAATATGTATAGTAACTTTTTGTCTTTTTTTATATATCTGTCTTGTTATGTCACGTTTGAGTAACTATGGTAATGGTGTTAATAATAAAATTCTTGTGGAAGTTTTATGCAAAAGACAGCTTGGCCTTAAGGTTGTTCATTTTAATGCTAGTAGTCTGAATTCAGTAAAAATGGACTATGTAAAATATGTTTTTGAGGACTCGTCCGTTGATGTTATCTGTGTGTGAAACATGGTTTTGTTGTGATGTGTTGGATTCTGTTTACAATATTAAAAATTATATGATTTTTAGAAATGATAGGCACGGGAGAAGAGGAGGCGGAGTAGCAGCTTACTGCCGATGTAACCTAAAGGCGAAAATAATAAATAAGTCAAATAATTCTAGTCCTGTTGAGTACCTGAATATATGTTTAGCTGATAACAATATGAATGCTTTCGTGTCCTGTGTATATAATCCAAATAGGTGTAATAGTATTGACTCTTATTTTTCAGAATTGTCAGATCACTCAATTGACTTTAACCATTTTGTTCTAAGTGGCGACTTTAACCCTTTCAGTTGGTAATTAATTTTAATACAGTTAAAAATATTTTATAAATTATTTTTAGTTAATTAGCACCACAAAAACTCAAAAATCACACCAAAAAATCTCTCCGGCAGCTCCTTGATCCTTTTTCAGGATGTCCACAATTGCGTACATACAAACTCAAGCCTTATTTTTTTACATTTTTATTAAATACAAAAGAATATCGAAATAAAAACCATTGCATTTTATTTATTAGATTTTTTATTGAATTACGCATAACAATCGAAAAATATAAAAATGCCGTCTTCAAGGCTCAAAAACACTTTAAAAAAAAAAATGGCACAGACCTAGTTTAGTTTAAAAAAATTATAAAACCTTAAAAGTTAATACACATAAGTTCAGTTCAGTATTTTATAAAATGCTAATATAATTCAACTAATTAATTCATATGAAATTGATAAAAGCAATTTCGATCCTTCGTCAAACAGAGATGTACCTTACACTTACGGCAAATTATGCGCGATCTACCCGTACACTTTGGATTCTTGCACCGAGTAGCTTCTTTTGAGTCATCGTGATTTGGAAGATGGTCAATTCCATCATATTGAAGCTCTTGTAGTGGCCGCGTTTCTCCTCTGACAAACTTTGTTGTGTTTGGTGGCGTATTTAGAGATGTATTTGATGGTCTACCTCTTTTGCGGCTTTGGGATTGGTGACCTATTGTTAGACTGCGTCCCAATATCTGTTTAAATTGCAGCAAGGTCATAATGTCCTTTTCGGAAAGTTCATCTTTCTTACAATCCTTTTTATACTCAATCCAACTAGCACATATAGCAACGTCAATGAAATGGAAAATAATGCGCAATGTCCACTTTTTGGACTTAATAAATATTCTGTAATATGATAAAAATTGGTCCAACAGATCAACGCCTCCCATGCCACTGTTATAGGCAGCAACAATATTCGGTTGTTGTATTTCTATATATTCTCTTGATTTCTTGTCAAATCGTCGCACACATTTTTCATCATATTTGCCTATGAAATTACTTGCCAAATAAACTGCCTTATTGTCTTGCCATTTTATAAGTACTATTTTACCGTCGCGACTTACTAGTTGATCAGAAGAACCACGTCCTGTTTTCTTTAATTCCATATCTGAAACAAATGGTGGATTGTTGAATCGATTGATCCTTATAGTACCTGCTGCATTTATTTTCCGTTGATGTAAGATTTCATATAATTGATATGTACTGAAAAAATTATCAAAATATAATTTATGTCCTGTGCACGATAATCTTTTTATAAGATGAAGCACTGTTGCAGCTCCGTGACCAAATCGAGCACTATCAAAAGATGAAATCTCCGTTGTGGATCCTTGATAAAGGAAAAAGTCGTATGGATATCC